>JAKSZU010000013.1:55318602-55918602 GCA_026018925.1 Tupaia tana
AAAAACCACCCCTAAGGGGGTGTGTCCACTCCACAGTTCTTTTTCCTTTATACAAGTTTTACAAGCTGCTGGGGCTGGGACTTGAAACTCAGTTGGTGGTGCAGGATCCAGATTTCTATGCATAGCATGTAATTGCTGCACTACAGGGCCTGCCCGGCATTGTTGAAATGGTATGATCTAACCCCAGACCTCTCTAGCCTGAATCCTCCACACATGCATGTATGGTGTTCTCAGGGACATTTCTGCACATGAACCAGTAGCCCTTCCACGTGGGTCCACCTCACAGAGTATCCTGTTTTCCTGCTGTACCACATGTGGCCCCCACTAACCAGCTTTGAAACTCAGAGCTTAATCTTTAATTTGTTAATTTCTTACTGTGCTTTCTTACCTTGCTGGCCTCAAAGGGAAGAAACTGCTTCCTCTTTTAGAGCTATTGACTAAATGTCTCATCAGACCCCTGGTTTATTATTCAAGTTCTTAAAACCAGAGCTATGTGTAGATTTAGGTAGCAATAAAATTTTCTAAAATTGCATGAAGCTTTTTTTGTTTAACCAAGTACAATGTATAAATATTATTTGATGTCTAGGTTGAATGAAATAGTTGTAAAAGACGTTTTAGTGCCATTTTGGAAACATGAATATGATATTATATTAGATATTTAGAATTACAATTATTAATTTTTATAGATGTGGTATTAGACATTGGATATGGTAGAAACTGTCCTCAATTTTTAAGTGATGCATACTGAATTATATAGTAAAAAAAAATTACATTTCTAATTTAGTTTAGAATATGTCTTAGTCCATTATTGTGTTGCTAAAAGAAATACTGAAACTGGAAGAATTTAAGAAAACAGAAGTTTATTTTAACTCGTAGTTCTGGTGGCTGAGAAGTCCAGAGACATTGTAAAAGGTGGAAGGCAGAACAATAAGCAGAGCAGAGTGTGGTCTGTATTCATGGCCTTCTCTCCACTCTTCTGGCCTTATTCCTTCTGCTTATAAACCCACCAGCAGCAGTCATTCCCTAATAACATTATCACAAGGGCCCCACCCTGGGACACTGAAGGAAATAAGTTTTCATTTATCATCTTTACAATACAATCATACATTTGAGTCCCAAAATATTCTGGGGGACAACCAGCCCTGCCCACTAAGATCAAGTTCCAGGATCTGTTATGAGGACAAACCATGATCCAAACCATAACAGAATATTTGAACAAATATAGCAAAACAATCATTGCTAAATTGAAGTAATAATGCATCCTTTGCATCAGGGTTCTTGATACTATTCTTTCTACTTTAATGATTGTTCAAACATAATAAAATATTTTTAAAAATGTGTAACTGTGTGATTTTAGAGAGGAGAAGATATATGGCATTTTTAAGAATTATTTAATTTTATTTATTATTATTATTATTATTATTTAATTTGACTAGAGAGAGACAGAGAGAGAAAGTGAGAAAGCAAGCCTCCAGATTCAGGACTCAAACCATGGTCACTCATGTGGGAGTTCAGTGCCTTAACCACCGTACCGTCTGCCAGCTCCCCAATATATGGCTTTTAAAACACATATTTTCACCTTCTCAAAAAGTTATATCAACAAAGAAAGGATGAGAACCACTGACTTTCCATTATGTTAGTTTGACAAGTCATCAGATAACATGAAGTGCAAGATGCCTTGCAGCCTATATCTAGCCTGTGTAAGCCTTCTGCTATAGTTTGACTATAATCACTAGAAATTCATGTATTGAAATTTGGCAAACCATTCTACTGGTGTTGAAAGGCTGGAGACTTCATCTGATCATGGTTTTATTTATTTGCATAGAGCATTGCATTCATCAGAGAGAGATAGAGGGAAAGTGAGAAATCCTACCTTGCCCCAGGGGGATGGCCATGCTGTAATCCTTTCTCCTCCATTCTCCTCCTGTGATCTTGAGCGTGCACCCACGCGTGTGCATGCACACGGACACACACACACACATACACACACAGTGTGATTTTCAGCCACTGGGTCTGGTTCTTGAATCATGAGCAGCCATGTGGGAGTCCAGTGTCTTAACCACCCCTCCACCTGCTTGCCTCCTGATCATGGTTTTAAAAGGAGGAGCTTTTGGTTGGAATGTGCTGAGATCATTGATGTGGGGTCCCTGTGACTGACTCCTTTATAAAAGGGGTGGAAAAAAACACAAGGGCACTGCTTTAGCTCTCTCTTACCATATGATGTCCTGAGCCACCTCCAGATTCTGTAGTCTCCATCCACAAGAAGAACTTCACTAGATATACACCCTTGATGAAAACGTTCAAAACTATGAGCTAAATAAACCACTCCTTGAAAGTTACCAGTGTGGTATTCAGGTGTCAGCACAAGAAAAGTGGACTATAACACCCTCCTACCTAACTACAGGTCTCTTCCCTGTGTCCTCTACTCTGTTAACACGGCTTGTTACTACTGTCATTGAAAACTAGTCTTAAGAAGCCATTAAGGAGCAAAAATGATTCCTGTATCTACCAAGACCTGCCTCTGATTTATGGTTGAGGGATGGTTCAACTTTTTTCCTCATGACTGACTGCAGGATGTTCATCCCACATTCAGGCAAATCTACACGTACACCTAATATGGCTTTATCCCACAGCAATCAAAGGGACAATTAGCATCTACATAACTCAGTAACACATAATATAATACACATTTGGGATCTAAAACACAAATTTTATGAAGTCTTGTATTTCCTGCTAGTAGTAAAATCAGTGGTCTTTGCGTGAATTTAAGGGCTTTCTCAAGATGCAGAATATTCAGCTCTAAAACTGAGAATTTTGGGATAGGTGGCCACCCTACCTGGAAGTCTGTATATTCTGTGGCATTAGATACATATTTGATCTTGTACCCCTAGCCCGTTGAAGGATGTTAAAAATGAGCAAAAAATCATTTTTTACTCCTTAATGGCATCTTAGGACTAGTCTTCAATGACAGTAGTAGCAAGCCGTGTTAACAGAGTAGAGGACACAGGGAAGGGACCTGTAGTTAGGTAGGAAGGTGTTTTAGTCCACTTTTCGTGTGCCGACACCTGAATACCACACTGGTATCTTTCAAGGAGTGGTTTATTTAGCTCATGGTTTTGAAAGTTTTCATCAAGAGTGTTTATCTAGTGAAGGTCTTCTTGTGGATGGAGACTCTACAGGCTCATAATAAATATATACTCAATGAAAACATAAACAACATATTATTATGGTTTAGGTATAACATTAAAGAAGAGCCAGAATTCTCCCAGAGACCTTTGGAAGAGCTCATAAAATGCAGGTGTTTGTTGCCTAACAATGGAGTTAGATTAGCCTCTATGACTGCTAATTCATCTGAGAAACTGTCCTCTGGATAAACGTTCTGCCTTTGCCTCCTATATTCTCTCTAAGCCCAACTGATATTCACAAGGATTTAGGAGGGAGTCTTAGATAAGAGGATAGCTCAGTTTCATCCCTAGTTTCAATAAGTTCTTTCTTTTTATTTCATAATATATTTGATTACTCAAGTAAACAGCTGTACTAAATACCCTATGGTTCAAGAAAAAAGATCAAATTTCAAATAAATATTTGAGACCATTTCAATGCATTTGAGTACTTACTAAATGTGTTTTAAATAATTTCTTATTTTTAAAAAGTTAGAAAAATAGGAATCACAGAAATCCTGGACTTAATTGCTGAATGATAATCTGTTTACAATAGATTTCACATCACATTCATACTATTTGCAATTTACTTTGCTCACAGAGAGGGTATTGTCTAGCATCCTCATATTTATTGATTAGTACAAACAGTTGTTCTGGTATGTGACTAAGAATAATTAAAATGAGGTTTTGAGTTTTATTTTTTCTGGGTGGTCTTATTTCTTTCTTCTTGAATAATGATATATGCATACTTTGTCATGAGCGTGTGCCTTGCATAATGAGTAGAGCAAGTGAGGTACAGTTTAGAATTTTGAGTTGAAATGAGTCTGGTTTCTGCTTTGATTTTGAAATTCCCGGTTGAATTCAAATAATTCAAATTCAAATCTTATATCTATCTGAGCTCTAATTGTTACCATAAATGTTACTCACAAATTGTACTCCAAATCATAATTATTTAGTTAGTAAATTCTACCTTCAGGAAACAGATAGACATATATCATCCTGAATGTCTAAGCTATTGATTCATAACTCATAAATTCTTTGATGGGCTAAATTGTGTCTCTCTCACCCTACCACAAATTTACATGTTGAAGCCCTAACCCCTGGTACCTCAGAATGTGACTGTATTTGGAAATGTGGGCTTAGAAGGGGTGATTAAGTTAAAATGAGATGATAATAGTGGCTCCTATTCCAACTTGACTGGTTTCTTTAAAAGAAAAGGAAATTTGGGACCAGCAGTTGGCATAATGGCTATGTCGCTGGACTCCCATGTAGTCCACCATGGTTCAAGTCCTGAACCCGGGAGCTTAAACTCACACTGGGCACATGTGCATGCATGTCCAAGATCCCGAGAGGAGACTGGAGGAGAAGGGATTGTGGTGTGGCCATCTTCCTTGAGGGGTGATTTCTCACTTTCTGTCTGTCTCTCTCTGTCTTTCTGGTGAGCACACATGCCCTATAGCAAAAACCTCTCCAAAAAAAAAAAAAAAAAAAAAAAGAAAAGAAAAGGAAAAAAAAAAAAAATTTGGACACATGGGTTGATACCATGTGTCCACATGCACAGAGAAAGCATCCTGAGAGGACATGGAGATGATGTAGTTGTCTACAACAAAAAGAGAGCATCAGAAGCAACCAGATCTGATACCCAGATCTTGGGCTTTCAGCTTCTAGAACTGTGTGAAAAGTAAAATTCTGTTGTTTGAACACCCAGTCCATGGTTTTCTGTTGTGGCAGTCTGAGTTGACTATAATACAAATCATTTTCCTGAGTATTGGCTGGTTTTACAGGTAGTTTTGTTGCTTTCTGTGTGACCAACTGAAAACTGAAAGGACATCTGTTACTTAGAACTATGGCCAGATTGAGCTATATTGGCATCTTGGAAAATCTGCGAACTTGGGGCCCTTTCAAGTCAATACTATTTATGTGTGTTTTTTTTTTTCAACATTTTATTTGAGAAATCAAATAAATGATCGTTTGGGGGACAGGGTAGAGAAGAAGGGTGAACATGATGATCCTTTGTGACCCCTGCATGCCTAGAGAAGTCCAGCCCTGACTGAACTGGAATGGACCACTCAGGAAGAAAGTAAACGGGGCTTACAGTTTCATACTCCATCTCAGAAGGCAGTTTGACAACTTGCTACTGTTACTTGAGCATCTCCCTCATGATGGCCTTTTTGATGTGTCAACTTGGCAAAAGTACAGTCAATATTTATTTAATCAGGTACTAATCCAGCTATTGCAGTGAAGGTAGTTCAAAGATGTGAATAAAATATGTTATTGGATAGCTTTAAAGGCATTTATCCCAGATAATGTGGATGGGGCTGATTCAGTTAGTTGAAAGAATTTAAAACCAGAGTTAACGTTTCCCTAAGAGAGGGAGGGGAAAAACAAACAAACTTCTGCTTGTGAATAGCAGCTTCAGTCCATGCCTGACAGTTTCAGCCTGCCTTTCTTCATGGGCTGGTCTACAGATTTTGCACTTTCCTGGACAACCCTGACAATTGTACAAGTCAATTCCTTGCGATAGATCTCTAAATGTATGTCTTCCACTGGTTCTGATTTTCTGGTTTGACCTTGACTGATACAAGTTTTGGTATTGGGTATGGTTCTAGGAAATCATAGCCTTAAGAATGAGTTTTTTAAATGGTACCCAATCTGATAGAGCACACTTTTGATCCTGTTTTCAGTGGTAAAGAAGGCATTAGATGTTCATGATATGGCATGGCAAAAGAAATATTCAGATATGATTATTGGATAATCGTAATAAATTACCTATAAAAGACAATTTCTGGGTGATCATAAGTTGGCTACCTCAGAAGATTTTAGTTGAACTGAGGAGTATAACATTGTTACTGGTTGTTCCTAACTACTCTAGAGAAATTGGAGAAAGAAAGGTATGAGTTCAGGGCTCCAGCTCCACATAAATGATCTCAAAGCTTCTAAATATATCCTGAATGAAACTCATATCTCTAAAAGCTACAGGGCTGAGATTTCTGATCACCACATTTAGAATCTCATTCAGCAAATGACTGAATTATAATACCAGTTAAATTTCCGACCTTAAGGGCATATTCTGTTAAAGGTAGATATTGATTGTGTAGATCACAGTGAGGCTGGAGACTGAGCCCCTCAATTCTACCAAGTCCTTTCTGCCAGTAGAAGTAGGCCTCTTTTTCCTTCAAAGAAATATTAGTCCTCCTCAACATGAAAAATTCTGTGAGGCACTGCTGTTCTCCTCAGGACCTACTTTACCAAACTTTACATCTAGATCTAGTTTTCTATTGCCAATATAAGAAATCAATACAAACTCGGTGGTTTAAGTCATATGAATTGATTATTTCAGAGTTCTGTAGGTTTAAACATTCAACATAGATCTCACTGAGGTAAAATTAAGGTGTCAGCAAAGCTGAGTTCCTCTCTGGAGATGCTAGAGAATTTTAGCTTACCTTTTTCAGTCTCTTGAGGTGACTCCCATTTGTTGATTTAAGGCCCTCTTCTACCACTTTTAAAGCCATGCACAGTGGACTAAATCCTAACCTCCACCCACGTCTCTTATTTTTTGACTATAATTGGGAAAGGTTCTCCACATAAAGACTTGTGTGATTACATGGGATCCTTAACCTTAATCACATCAGCAAAGTTCTTTTAGCTCTGTGAGCTAACATATTTATAGATTCCAGGTTTTCAGGGTGTGTGTGAGGTATTGTTCACCCTACGATATCCCATATACCATATGAGATTCTGAGTCTGGAGGTATGGGTGTGATCCTACTGAGTAGAAGAGCATTTACTTTTTCCATGACAAGAAGGCTGATAAAAGTTTTCCTCACCTTGTCACTTTTTAATAAAATTTATATTAAATATTTTATGTATGTTTAGCAAAGTATAGACTGAGAAAAATGCACAAAAATAAATAAATCTATAGATGTATTTCTGGGCTAGCCAGTGGCCAGGTGGTTAAGGTGGCTGGATCCCACATGGACCACATGCTGCTAGAGTTCTGAAGCCAATGGCATGAAAAACATGCTGGTGAGTATGCATGTGTGCCCCAAAAGGAGAGACAGAGGGGATGAGATTGCAGTGTCACCATTCCTTACAGGAGGGTAGGGGTGTTTTCATTTTCCCTCTCCTTTTCTATCTTCCTCTGGCAAGTATATTACCCTATTTACCCTATTGTAAATTAAAAAAAAAGTTTCTAACAACATTTAAATCAGAATGTTTTCATTATCCAGAAACCCTTTTATGCTCCTCTCAAACACTACTGCCTTCCTTTCTCCAGAGGTATCCAAGATCACTAAAGATAAGTTTAAAATTGATCAGTGTTGGGAACCAGCAGTTAGCGTAATGGCTATGTTGCTGGACTCCCACGTAGTTGACCGCGGTTCGCGTCCCGGACCCGGTGGCTTAAAACTCACACCGGGCGCGTGTGCGTGCGTGCCCAAGATCCCGAGAGGAGAATGGAGGAGAAGGGATTGCGGCGTGACCATCCCCCCTGGGGGGTGATTTCTCGCTTTCTATCTCTCTGTCTCTCTCTGTCTGTCTGGCGAGTGCACGCGCCCTATAGTGAAAAATCTCTCCAAAAAAAAAAAAGAAAAAAAAATTGATCAGTGTCTGAAATTTATACAAATATAATCAAACATCATGTATTATTTGCTTATTTGCTCTGTCTTCCATCATCACTCAACATTATCTATATGAGACTTATCAATATTATTGCATATAGTTGTAGTTCATTTCTTTTCATTACTTTATAGCATTCTGCTGTATAAATACGCCCCCAAATTCTAAGTTAATATACTGTAGATCAGGGGAATAGAGGATTTTTTCATAAATGGCAAGGTGGTATGTCAGGCATTGTAAGACACATATTTTTTGCTGCCATTCTTCTCTCTGACATTGTAGCCTGAAAGCAAGCATAGACAATGTGTAAATGAATAGGCGTGGCTATGTTCCAAAAATTTACAAAATCAGCAATGGTTTGGATTTGGATCATAGGCTACCCTTAAACATCTGGGTCATTTTAGTTGCAATCATGAGTAAAGCTATATGCATTTTTGCACATGTCTCTTGGTGTTCACATATATGTGATTCTGTTAGGTACCATCAAGAAATGAATTGCTTTCTCTACTCTAGTAGATACTGCCTCATTTTCCAAAGTGATTTTTGGAGCAGTGTAGACAGCACCATATTCTTGTCAACTCCTGGACATTTCAGTTATTAAAATTTTAGCCATTTTGGTGTATATGTAGTGATATTTCTCTAAACTAAGCTTTGGTTTTTATTATTTTAAAATTATGATTTCTGGTTTACATGTAATCCATGTGTATCTATGTGGGCCATGGTATATATTTTTTTTTTTTGGAGAGGTTTTAGCCATAGGGTGCGTGCACTCGCCAGACAGACAGAGCGAGACGGAGAGACAGAAAGTGAGAAATCACCCCCAAGGGGGGATGGCCACGCAGCAATCCCTTCTCCTCCATTCTCCTCTCGGGATCTTGGGCATGCACACACACGCGCCCGGCGTGAGTTTTAAGCCACCGAGTCCGGGACGCGAACTGCGGTCGACTATGTGGGAGTCCAGCGACATAGCCATAACGCTAACTGCTGGTCCCTGGGCCCTGGTATGTTTTTAAGGCATGTAAACAGTGTACAAAAATCAAAACAAGAATATATTCATATTCATCCTCTTCATTCACATTAATCTTGATCATTATATTATTTTGTGTACATTTGTTAAGAATTCTAGTAGTCTTGGGAACCAACAGTTAGCGTATTGGCTATGTCGCTGGACTCCCACGTAGTCGACCTCAGTTCGCGTCCCGGACCCGGTGGCTTAAAACTCACACCGGGCGCGTGTGCGTGTGTGCCCAAGATTCCGAGAGGAGAACGGAGGAGAAGGGATTGCAGCGTGACCATCTTCCCTGGGGGGTGATTTCTCGCTTTCTGTCTCTATGTCTCTCTCTGTCTGCCTGGTGAGCGCACGCGCCCTATAGCGAAAAACCTCTCCAAAAAAAAAAAAAAAAAAAAAAAGAAAAAAAGAATTCTAGTAGTCTTTTTGAAACATACTTTTAATTGTCCATATTTGTTTTACGCTGCTGTGGTACAGCATCCCATAGCCCCTTTCTCTAATTTGCCTGCATTCTTATGGGCTTTCTTTGTTTTTGATTCAGGAAAACTCTGCTTCCTAGTATCCAGGAATTAGAGAATGATCCTTTCATTTTTCTCAAAGCTAATTTTTGATGCCTTCTTTAATGGGAATAGTCACTTTTTGTTTTGTTATATAAACTGCATTGCTCTAACCACTAGGAAGTATGGAATGTTCTTGAGTGTATTATTTATGGAAGTTACGGTCATGTTTGCCATCCTGCTAGGTATGTAAACCACCAACAAACATTATGGTTTTCCTCTTTTATTTTCATTAAAATGGATATAAAACAATAAAAAAAATATAAATTATAAAAAAAATTATAAATGCTCATGACCTACCTTGCTTCCAACCTAAGTTAACTGACAAAATCAGTAGTGAACTCTGACATGTGAACCTACAAATTAAACTGCTTATTCTATGGATTTGTATGATTTTCACAGAAAATATTATCTGAAGTGAAAGAAGCTTTGGGCATTAGAGTTTAATCACTGGAATTTGGCTTAGTATTAAAAACAATGGAGCTTAAATATAAATGGAAAGTGAAAAACTGTTAAATTGCTATTGTCTGACAAATGTTTAGGCCTTTAGTATGATATTGACCAGAGCAAAGAGCTCTAGATTTAGAACTTATTATAGATTTATAGTAGCTAAAATATTAATAGAACAGGATGCAATGCAAACTCTATGCAGGTGCTTGAATAAGTTACTTAATTGTATTATTGTAAAATAGGATTAGTATCTGTCCAATCTATTTTTTTTTTTTTTTTAGGAATTTTTGCTATAGGGCATGTATGCTTGCTAGATAGTCAGAAAGTGAGAAATCACTACCCTCCCTACCCCCCTGCACCAGGGGGTGGCCATGCCACAATCCCTTCTCCTCCATTCTCCTCTTCTGATTGGACATGCATGCACATGCATCTGGCGAGAGTTTCAAGTCACCGGGTTCAGAACTTGAATCATGGTTGGCCATGTGGGATTCTAGCAATATAACCATTGCACATCTGCTGATCCTGGTGCCCAAGCTATTACACATGACTTTTGTGAACATGTTGTGTGGTTATATTTATGATACTAGATTCACATATATATTTATTTACTATATTGATATTTACATATTATATATATATTTATTTAATTCAGAAAGAATTAGTCTTTGTAAAGATACGTTATCTATTCAGTACGCCAAATCTTAATTGCTAAGAATCTCCCAGAATCCACCCAGTTTTATGTGTCTATAAAAGTCGTTGGAGGAGTTCTTTAACTCAAAACCCTCTGAAAGAAACAAAAGGGGCAATTGAAACTAAGGAAAGACATACAGCATAGCAAGAACTACATTTACGAAGCAGTCGGCCTATACATAGATCCATTATTTTACTACGAAGAGGAGTTTTAGTATTTTCTAGTTATTTTTCACAAAGAAAGAGAAAAAAAGTTGGTGAGAGAAGTTAGTGACACTAAGAAAGTGTTTCTGCACTGATTTGGGACCTTTTGCTAGGCGCTAATAATTCATTTCTATTTTAAATGAGATTTGGTGCCCCCTTGCGTCATTGGCTCATAATAGTCTTCACAGATTATTTTCAGAATCTGCTAAATGTTATTGTCCGAAGTTTAAATCTTTATCACCTAGCTTTGATGAAGGTGTAGTTTTTCCATTAAGATCTGAATAATGACTGACACTATGCTTTTGAATAAGGAACAACATTCTTCCTCTTAAGTTTCTTGTTTAATGTTCCTCTCTCACTTCAGTAATTAGTAGGACTATATATCTTACTCATTCCAAGCAAGAGTAATAACTTCTAACTTGGCAACCAGCGTGATAATTGATTTATCCCATTAGGGGTAAAATGAATATTATAATTCCTGTGAAAAACAGTTAGACATTCTATAGATAAGAGTATGTGCATTTCTGATCAATTTATCCCCACTTCTGTCTAGTCATCAAAAATAGTTTGTAAACTCTAAGTACTATACAATATTAATTTATAATATTAATCTTATTGATTATTTTCACAAGACACATTCAAAAGATACATTGCAGCCTCCTTGTGGTGTCTCATGCTAAGATACTATGCTCTGCAGTATTGGACCACACGGGAAACCCAGGTTTGATTCCTGGTTCAGCCTGAGGCATGTGCCTGTAATTCCAGAGATTGGCAATATGGAGGCAGGAAGAGCACAAACTTATGGTTGGCCTGGGAAAATAATGATATCCTGTCTCCAAAAGTGCTGGGCGTGCTGGTGCACACCTGCTGAGAGGCTGATGCAGGTGGATTACAACAGTGAAACCCTATCTTTAAACAAACAGGAAAAAGACACATTCTTTTCTCTTATTCCTTGCCATTCTTTGAGTCTTCTGTAAGAGAAATAAACCATAGTGATAGATCCAAGACAAACGGGAAGAAATAATTTAAAAATCTGTATTTATTATTTTTATAATTAATCCAGTGAGTACCATAAAATAAAATCCAAATTCCAAAATTTCTTACTTTCCCTATAGCTGTTAATTCTGTGCATCTTTAGAACTCAAAGATGTCTGAGCTGTGAAGTTTTCAAACCTGTGCCAAACTGTGAGGTTTTTAATCCTGTTCTTGCTTTTTAGCTCATTCCTGATGGAAAAAAATCTAAATTTGTACAAGTCAGGCTATAGGCTTCAGGAGATATGATTGTTAAAGTCTAACTGGGTCTCAGTGCACAACATTTTCTATTCTCTCTTATACCTAGTGAAATTCATATTCAGAGTCTGCTTTGATTAGCTTCATTTTTAAGAGCCTACCGTGGGATCACCAAAATAACAAGTCTCAACTGTACAACTTCATATCTCATTAACAGTTGCTTTACAGCATATGGTGCTTGGGTGATCTGAGTTAATGTGGATACCAGCAAGGTGGTGGAGGTGTGCACAGAGTCCAATTTTACTGCCATGTGACATGTTACTTTGAGGAAGGTATTAGTTACATTTTAAAATTTTTGTTTATTTTATACATTTAATCACTGCCCATCACTATAGCTTGTAAAACGAATTTACCCAACATGAATACACTTCACATTTTAGAAAAAAGTTTGTTTATTTCCTCAGAGAGAAAGAGAACACTCTCAACAAGGTCTTGATGCTGCAGTCGTGGGCACACGATGCCTGCATCTTCAGGAAGGGCTCCTGATGCAAACCCAGGACCTTCTCATGGGGTCCACTTACAGAGCATCCTGAGCATGCTTTTCTACCACCCAAGAAATGTAACAGAATCTGTAGGTGCAGTGCTTTAGATGAGTTACTGTGTAAATGATCCCGAAATTCAAGTAGACACATGCCTGTCATCAATTAATATAAGAGAGCACAATATAACATGATGAAGAGTTGCTATGTTTTGACATATTTATTTCAAAGGTAACTGTGGGGACCAGTAGATGGCATAATGATTATGTCACTGGACTCCCATGTAGTCAATTGTAGTTTGAGTCCTGGACCTGGTACCTTAAAACACATTGGATATGTGTGTGTGCCCAAGATCTCAAGAGGAGGAAGAGAAGAGATTGTGGCATGGCCATCTCATTTTTTTTTTTTGGGGGGGGGGTGACTTCTCATTTTCTGTCTCTCTGTCTGTCTCTCTCTCCAGAAAGTGCATGCATCCTATATTAAAAATCTCTCTCTCTAAAAAATATGGTAACTGTGGGCTAATTAAATTTATTACCTGAATATATATATATATATGTATATATATAAATATAGTATATTATAAAGTATAGTATTTATAGTTTACAGTATTTATAATTATTTTTATGTAATCTACAAAATCTCAAGTTTTTTCTTCAGACTTTAGACTTAGATATTTTGACAAACTGCCAGCTACAAATTTAAATAAGTTTATTGAATAGACTGTATGTTTATTGAATTTAAGATGTGTCTACTTAATTTGTTTTAAAAAAGAAGAATGAAAAAATCCTTATATTTCTGGTTTTAAAAGTTTGGCCTATAATAGTTAAAAATTGCTCTAAATAGAAACGTAATGTTTAGGTGTTACAATTTTAGCTATTAATAAATAATTTCAGTTAGTCTGCATGGTAAGTACTTCACTGTACTAGATAGCCTGAAATGACTAGAATGATAGGAATTGGAGAATTACAGGAATTGGAGCTAAGTGGGACCTAGAGGTCTTTTAATTCAACCTCATAACTGCACAGGTGAAAATTAAGCCTCAGAGCTGTGGCTTATGTATTTTTTTTTTTTTTTTTTTTTGGAGAGGTTTTTGCTATAGGGCACATGCGCTCGTCAGAAAGACAGAGACAGAGAGACAGAAAGCAAGAAACCACCCCCCCACCCCCCTGTGGGGGATAGCCATGCCACAATCCCTTCTCCTTCATTCTCCTCTTGGGATCTTGGGCACGCACACGTGCCCGGCATGAGTTTAAGCCACCGGGTCCAGGACTCGAACCGCGGTTGACTACATGGGAGTCCAGCGACATAGCCATTACGCTAACTGCTGGTCTCTGGCTTATGCATTTTAAACATCAATTTCTTGTCTTATGCCAGAGCTAAAGACAGACAAATGAGTCAAAGATAAATAGAGAGAAGTAATTTGCTTTTGACATTATAACATACTTAAATGAAAATAGAGCCCAGGGGAAGAATAATGCTACCAAGTGCATTGCAATGACATTGTTGTAGGTAGTGATTTCTAATTCCCAGAGAAAGAATGCCATTTACTTAGTAACTGCAATTGGTTTTCAAAAACGAGGCCAAGGATCTCAAAGTGTACACTGTGTGCAGTGGTATACAGCACCGTAAATGAACCTCACACTCTACTACCATGCATTCTCATTCTTTTGTTTCACTGCCTCATCTGTTGAAAGCTCTAGATTTGGGTAAAAGTCATCTGACTTCTACCTCTCTCTGGCCTATCAGCTGCCATATACTACAATCCTTTTACTTTACTTTGCAGTCATACACGGTTCCCTCCCCCACCCCCCCACCACTCTCTCATATCTCTGCTTTAAGTACCTAGAGCACTCCTGAAAATATATCTCTTAATTTTTGGATCAAAGACTTTTTGTCTTTTACTGCGCAGTTCCACTCTCTATTAAAATAATTATCCTTGGGACCAGAAGATGGCATAATCGTTATGTTACTGGACTCCCATATAGTCCACCACGGTTCAAGTCCTGGCCCTGGTGGCTTAAAACTCATGGCAGGCACGTGTGTGTGTGTGTGTGTGTGTGTGTGTGTGTGCCCAAAATCCCAAGAGGAGAATGGATTGTGGCGTGGCCATCTCTCTGGGGGGGGAGTGATCTCTTGCTTTCTGTCTCTATCTGTCTCTCTGGCAAGTGCATTCGCCCTTTAACAAAAGTCTCTCTCAAAAAACATTATCCTCTTGTTTAGTTGTTATTCATAAAAAAGCATGATGGTATACTTTATGAAAGTAGGTAGCATGATCTGTTCAATTCTGAATCATCAGCTTCTAGAAAAATGCCTGATAGACAAGAGGTACTTGACTTAACTAATGGGCAGATGATTGAATGGAGCGAGACTATCACAAGCAATTTGTTATTAGCAAGCCAATAGATTATTTCTAACTGCTGATTGTAGGATGGTGTACTTTGGTCAAGTCACATGGGAAAGCATTTATAAAAATAAATTCAACAATTGTAAACCTAATGGATATTGATCTATATAACCTAATAGATTAATGCTGGAGAGGTAACAATTTAGTAATTACAGCCTCACACCTCCTTTACATATTCCAGAGGCCTCATAACACCTACAGAACAAACCTGAATAAAATTTTAATGGGTAGTCATTTTAGCAAAGCTGTATGTAATTACCTCTAAATTAATATTGTACGTCACAGACACATATTGTACTAAAGAATTTATCTGATAGATGTTTGTTCAAATTCCACATCTAAACATCCAACATTTACTGGTTTCATATAGTTGGGAGTATTTTCATCTCTCTGATTATTAATTGTTTTGCCTTTTTTTTTCCTTCTTAAATTGCCATAGGTCATATATGCTTGAAGGAGAGAGAGAGGGAAAGTGAGAAAGCACTCTCTCAGGGGATGGCCACATCCCAATCCCGTCTCCTACATTTTCTCTTGCAATTTTGGGCATGCACACATGCCTTGTGTGTTTTTTTTTTTTTTTTTTTCAGATTTCAAATATATGGAACGCTTCACGAATTTGCATGTCATCCTTGTGCAGGGGCCATGCTAATCTTCTCTGTATCGTTCCAATTTTAGTATATGTGCTGCCGAAGCGAGCACTGCCTTGTGTGTTTTTTAAGCTGCAGAGTCTGGATCTTAAACTGTGCAGTTGGCCATGTGAGATCCAGCCACCTTCACCACATCACCAGCTGCTCATTTGCCTTGTTTTTAAGTCTGTAAATGGACATAAACATCATGGCTATGTGATACTGCTTTGAAGATTCCCTTCCCCCTTATGCCAATGTAGGGGAGGTAAATTGTTTCTTCATATTAAATCTGTGAGAAGTTATATTTGAAAATAAATTAGTGGCACTAATATCGCAAATTTAGAAATACAATTCCCGGTTAAATCTTAAATTTGACTTGTTTTTATAATTAACGGGAGGGATAACACATATACCTTTAGCTATGGTGTGTGTACATGGTATTCAGTTTATTGATCAATAAATATAATCAGTAAAATTTCAGATGATCTCTCCACTTGATGTGTGATTTTATAATAATAGTGGAAATAACAGATACACTGTTTTATAACTTTACAGTTTTTGAAGCTTTTTCACACACATTAATCCTTTGATGCCAGCTGGTAATGAAATGTTTTCTAATTATTATGCATCATTGGACAGAGGAACCTGAAGGCCAAAAGCAGTTAACAGGTATTAATTATGGCCATTTGCTTTCTCCTGAACTTTAATTGACATTCCCACAGGTTCAAATTCTCAAATCTTCCATACATTTGATTTCTTCAGCTTCCCTTTTGATTTGTCTTTTAACTATACCATAAAGTGTCCACTTAAATATATTTTCCCTCAATCTAGGCAGTCTCCTTCTGCAAGTGATTTAAATACAGGCTGCGAAGATGTCTTTGTTTTCAATGGGACTTGTAATTGTGCTGGAAACAGAATAAATTCCAAAAAGGGTTCTTGAAACAAAACAGTAAAAAGTAATCCTATTTTCACACAGCCAGTTTCACAGGTATAGTACAGTTGGTCAACGTTATATTTATTTGGAAATTATAACATGTATAAATCATTAAAATTTGAAAACCAAAGAGCAATGGAAGATACATGACAATATTAATTTCAAAGACTCTCAGTTTTTCTTGTATTTTAATTGCTAGAGGGCACATATTCTCACCAGAGAAAAACAGAGACAGAGAGAGGGAGAAAGCACCCTCTCAATGGGGTGTAGTCATGCCAAAACCCATTTCCCCATCCTGTTGGGTTTCGGGGCAAGTAAACAGATATGCTTGGCATGCTTTTCAAGCCACCACAGCTAGGATTCAGACAATGGTCAGCTGTGTGGGATCTGTCACCTTCACCACTACGACACAAAGCTGACCCTCTTTCTCATCTTATAAATCCCAGTCCCATGCCAACGACACTGGGTCTCATCATCATTGGAGCAAAATTCTTTTTCCCCCAAGAAGAGTAATTATATTTATAGTTGATCTTTATATGTATGATTTGTGCTAAATTATAATGACATGAAGCTGAGAAGTGGTAATACTAGGATCAGATTTAATTATTAAGATTTATATCAAATAGATAAAAATGGTTATCCCATTTGAACACTAGAATAAGAACCCTCAGTATAAATTTCTCAATATATGATTATAAAACAAAAAAGATAACACAAAATGTCAGAAATTATTTTTTGCACATCAATATAAAACAGGATAATGTGGGAAACAAATTCTTTTAAAATGCCATGGAAACCCTGCATCCTAGCTAGATAATTCTGAATTTAATTGGTAGTACATATATATTCTATTTTGAGATTTCCATTCCCTCAAATCTTGTGAACATTGTTGGTTCTAATCTCAAACTATTTTTCTCTGTACATATCCTCTTTATATGTGATTTTGGTTCTGTCCATTAAAGATGCAGGGGATATTTCTCTAGCCCTTGAATTTAGATTTGGACATTTGATATACATTAGCTACTAGAAAAATTAAGAAGTAACAGCGTGTCAGTTCTAAGCTAAGGCCACTAAAGAACATGTATGCTGCCCCAACCATGCCTAGTCCTGATTAGCTAACTTCTAATGGACCCTCAGATGTACGAGCGTATCAGTCTAATGAAATACACTGTGTGTCCTGCTGTCTCACTCTTTATGTATCTGTCTAAACTCCACACTCTGTGTGGACTAAAGCTTGAAATCTTTACACATTTTTCTCTATACAAACATCCAGGCCCAGCTTCGATGGTGCACCCTGCTAGGACAGTGCAGTCTGAAGTCAGATCACATGAGAAGTCTGGGTTCTATTCCCAGTCCAACCTAAAGGCTGGATGCAGTAGTGTGTACCTCATCCCAGCACCCTGGGAGGCTGAGGCAGGAGGATTGTGACATAGTGGGTAACATGGCAAGACCCTATCTAATGTCTGCACTCTGTAGCAGAAACGGAGAGATTGGAAGTTCTAAGAGCAAAGAGGGCAACTGCAGATACTACAGATAGTACAGCAGGGAGTGGGTCAGAGAGGGTGGGAAATGGGGAATGGAGGGAGGAGATCAGACAAAAAGAAACAAAACATTTAGTAGAAAAAGTAAAAAGTCATCTGTTGATGATAATGCATATGGTAATGTCTTTGGCCTCACTAATATGCACTGCACTCATGCTAGGAAAAACCATGTTGGACAATGTAAAGATATACAGTGACTAAATGTAAATTAAAAGTATAAAGTAAAAAGAAAGGAGAGAGAGGAAAAAATAAACATGAGATTTAAAAACAAAACAAACAACAACAACAAAACGAGCTGGGCATGGTGGAGTGGGTCTCTAGTCTCAGTGCTGTTTGGGAGACTGAGGCAAGAGGATCAGTGAAACTTTGCCTAAAAAAAACAAATCATCTTCTCTGGTTAGTTGATTGCATGTATAAAAGAAATAGAAATAAAATTAAAAAAAAAAGAAAAAAAGAAATCAGTCATGGGAACCAGCAGGTGGCATGGTAGCGAAGGCGCTGGCCTTTCCCACATGGTCGACCATGGTTGGAGTCCCGGATCTGGTGGCTTGGTTTCTCACTTTCTCTTTCTCTCTGTCTCTTCTGGTCAAATTAAAATAAATGAATGAATAAATAAAATAAAATAAATAATTCTTTTTTAAAAATAAATCCATCAAAGATATTTTTACAATGTAGTCAACAAGAGATACATGATCCCTGCCATCTCATTTTGGTGTAGAAGACTGATATTAATCCATAAATACATTAATAAATAAATGACATGAAAGAAAAATATAGAATGCCATGGAACCTTATAGATGGGGAATTCTTATAGAGTGTGGAGTCAAAGGCTTTTAAAGTGAACTTGAAGCTAAATTAGAAAGATAATAAGTTATTCAGGATAAGTTAGTGTGTTTGGAGAAGAGCATTGGCAAGCTAAGGGAAAGTTCAGAAAAAGGAAGGCATGTGATAGATTCTTTTTTTAACTTTATTTCTTTCTTTCATGAATAAGTGAGCATGCACATGTGTGAGAGAGTGAGAGAAAATACACCCCAACAGGATTTTGACACCATGATCTATCCCTAGCCTTAAGCCAGCTATGGATCATGGACACACACATGCCCAGTATACTCAGAGAGGTCTCTGGAGCTCATGTGTGTATTATTTTTTTTTAATTTTTACTTTTTTTTTTCTTTTTGCTATAGCGTACGTACACTCGCTTGAAAGAGACAGAGAGAGACCATGATGGGGAGAGTGGAAAATCACCCTCTGGCAGGGATTGCCACACTGCAATCCTTTCTCACCATTTTTTGGGGATTTTAGGCATGCATGCATATATGCCAGGCATGAATTTCAAGCCACCAATCCAGTTCTCTAACCATGTTCAGCCATGTGGGAGTCTAGCACCTTAACCATCATGCCACCTGCTAGCCGCACAAGTGTGTATTCTTAAACTGAAAACACCAAGCCAGTGTGGCTACAGAGTATTGAGTAAGGAATACAGAGTTGTGAGAAGGCTGGATGCACAGGCAGGGACATGTCATGTAAGATCCTCTAGATCTTTTAAAAATTATCTAAAGTTCAATGGGAAGCTGTTGAAAGGTTTTAAGCAGCTGGAATTGAATTCTATTTGCATTTTAAAAGATCACTCTGAATGTAGTGGGCAAAAAATTGGAGAAAGAAAAATGGATGTAGGGAGACTAACTGCAAGGTGGTGGCAATAGTTCAAATGGCTAAGACTAGTATGGTAAAGGATTTTTGAAAGTAACCTTCAGGATGTTATGGTAGATTAGATACTGGGGGTGCATATGTTAATCACTCCTGCATAACAGACATCTAAAATATTTCCATGGCACCCAACAAGAACCACTGATGAAGCATTCACATTTGTGGTTAGGGGTCTATGCTCTGTGGTCTGGCGGGGGGGCTCAGTTACTCAGTTGTGCCATGTACTTACCTTATTCCTAATCTGTACACACACTTAGACATATGCTGGGTGGGTTTTGTTGTTACTGGTATTATTACTGTTGCTGTCATTACTGGTTTTTCATAGTGCTATCCTTGTCTTTTCATTGACTAGAATGTAGATTCTTAAGAATATGAATCATTGTTTATACTTAAAAAATATTCTTCACTATAGTTAAGCATATGACTAAATAAATGGTAAGCCTTAATAAGTATTAGTTTATCTATCAATTTGTACAAAGCTAGAATAATTGTTCAGAATTTGGAATGAATACATTGATTTATAATTGATCTGTTTATTAATATATAAATTTCCCCAGGCCTCTTTTTGAAAGTTTATTTATTTCTTCAGAGAGAGAAAGAGAGAGAGAAAGAGAGAGAGAGAAAGAGAGAGAGGAAGGGCCCTCTCATTACAGTCTTCATACCACAATTCACTTCCAGCCTCAGCCAGCCTGGATCATGCACACACATGGGTGTATCTAGCATGTACAGGGAGGTCTTGGGATACATACTTAGCCCTTTATTAAAGTCACTCTAACAGTCATTGTACTATGTCTTGGGGATTCAGAGAATTCCAGAACTTTATCCCTATTCTCATGGAACTCAGAATCTAGTAGAGGAAAAAGACCTACAAAGGAAAATAATTTTGTGCATTTCTGAGCCTAAATTATCCTCAAGTAGTATTACTTCACCATTATAAAAGTCACGATTAAAGTATACTCTTGAGGGCTAGCCTATGGAGTGATGGTTACGGCAGCTGGATCCCCATAGCTGACCATGCAGTTATAGTCTCAGACTTGGCAGCTTGAGAAATGTACAGGGTACGTGTGCGTGTGTGGCCAAAATCCCCAAAGAAGGCAGAGACAGAGGAGAGGGGATTGTAGTATCACCATTCCCCATGGGGGCCAGGAAGAGGGGACTTTCTCACTTTCCTTCTCTCTGTCTTTTGTAAGCACACACACCCTCTGGCAAATTAAACAAACAAACAAAAAAAACCTGCCAAATAGCATTAAGCCTTGAACCAGTAAGTCTGAATTATGTAGTCCAACTGCAGTGAACTTTGTCCACTTTTCTCAGAAATTGATTGGCCTCACTCCAAACTCCTAGTCTATAGCTTCAATTTAAGTTCAAAATCCTCCCACTTCTGCCTTCTGCACACAAACCTGTACCATGCCTTTGGCCCGTTCATTGCAACTTCCAAATCGACATTCAGTGAGTAGTGTTGAAATTAATTTTATCCTTCACATGGAGCTCAAAGATCAAAATGCAAGAGAAATAATTTGACAAATTCTATCTAAGCTCTCACATGTCTCCTAATTCCAGGCATTATATGAGCAGTGTGAAGATCCTTAAAGCTAATACACACAAACAAAAAGAGGAAAAGAAGATTCTATGGGTTCTGATTAGAATTAAAAAAAAGAAACCTTTTTTGGAAGAAATTTTATAATGAAAGGGAATGATGTTCTCTGTTGTTCTGTTCCCTGTTTTTGGTTAATAATGAGTACTGATACTTAAATCACATGAAAACTTATTTTTAACTATTTTTAGTTCTGAAGACTCCTACAGAATAAATTCACAACAAAATAAAGAGATTACTCCACCTTTAATTTTTAAAAGTAGTGTAGTAATACTCCATTTGTAATGTTATTTTATAACACCAGTGAATAAATTTTGTCTACAGCTACTGCCAAGTGCATTAGCTGGCTTGTATATTAGATTATGTTAGGAAATCTTGCCAAGAATGAGCGTGATCGTTTTTCTGGCCAAAATAGCGAGAAGGTTTACAGCAATTATTTTTGTTATTCATACTTCAAATCCATTTGGTCTCAAATATCCAAATAACTGAAGCTAAATTAGAATTTTTATCCATGGAATGAGTGCTGAGATGATTTAATGTCCAGTTAAATGCTATGGTAAATTTAAAAAGAGACATTTTCATGGCTATGTTTTTAGTCTTTTTCCCTCTAGACTAATGTTTTCTTTTTTTTAATTTAAATATTTTTGCTCCTTGATCTTGAAAGTTAAAAAAGAAAACAGAAAAAAAATTCTACATAATTGAACTACTTTTTAAAAAAAGAGATATTATGCTATGGATGTATGTGCTTGCTGAAGAGACAGAGAGAGAGACAGAAAATGAGAAATTGTTCCCTGGGCAGGGGGTGGCCATGCCTCCCTTCTCCTCTTTTCTCCTTTCAGAATTTTAGGCATGCATGCACATGAGTCCAGTGTCAGTTTTAGCCTCTGGGTCTGGTATTCAAACCACAGTCGACTATGTGGCAAGTCCAGTGACATAACTGCTATGCCATCTGTTGGTCCCAATAATTGAATTACTTTTGAAATACAAATGTTTGGTTTTAAGTAAAATGATTGATTACTTGAATTTTACCCATAATGTAATTTCTTTCTGTGTAACTTCTATGAAGAATGAGAGGAAGATAAGTTTTTATTAGTTGAAGCTTATGAAATTAAGAGATATTCATTATATGATGATCAAAGGCTTACTTTAGGTCTGGAGGACAAAGTTTATGAGCCTTATCTGGTAATTATATACAAATCCTCAGCAGACTAAATGGTTTTTCACTCTCTCCTTGAAATCTGTTTCTTTGGCTCTTATACAGTAAGTTCTTCCTGATTTTTTTCCTCCTGTCATCTGTCCACCCATTCTTCACTTCCTTCTCTCTGATTGTTAATGTTGAATTACCTTAAGGTGCTCCTCTCTTCTTGTTCCTCTGTGGTCCTCTGCACACCTTCAGTTATCTTCCTGCAGGTGATGAGCATTTATAGTTGCTAGGCCTGACTTCCTCTTAGCGTCAGACCTGAACATCATCTTCATCTGTGTTATTACTTCTTCAGCCTGAAAGGTATCTGAAAATAAGCTGTTCACAACTAAACTCATGAACTCTTCCCCAAATGTCATCTTTCAGCATCAATGTATGTCACCACTATCTAATTACTTCTGTCAGACATAGACCAAGATGTCGGTCATCTTTTACCCCCCTTCCTCAGCTCTGTGTTCAATCCATTACAAGCTCTTGTTGATTTAACCATCTAAATACCTTGCACATTCAACCATTTCTCAACCACTGAAAACTTGGTAGAAATTAATCTGGCCTCTCTTTCATGGAATAGTGTAAGTTGGTATTCATACTCATCCTTTCCTATGGATTTATAGACACACTCTCTTTCTCATACACGAGCACACTCCCATATTTACATTTGGAAAATGCAAACAAGATCTTTCCACATGTTATGACATGAGTTATTGTTATATTAACATTTTTGATGATTCTTTAATAACATTCTTATAGATATGCATCACTATTTACCTTGTACATTTTATTCCATAGAACTGACATGCCATGACTTATTTAGTTACTCTTTGATTAGTAAATATTAGATTGGTTTAATTTATTTTCTCTAAAAGAATATCCAGTGAATGTCCATATACATGAATCTTTGGAAAAATGTGTATTTCTATGGGCTAAATATAAAATTCATGTAAGTGCTTTACAGAAATGTTAAATTTTGATAGATATTGACAAAAGTGCCCTGAAAAAATAATTTATGACCTCAAACTTCCGCCAGTGGGATATGAAAGTGATTGGTTTTCCATACTCTTTCCTAAAATGGGTATTATCAGACTTTAAATTTGTATGAAACCTGATGGGAAAAAATATATAACGATATTCTTTTATTTTCAGTGTCTATGATTACTATAAATGTTTGGCATAATTTTATATGTGTATGTATTTATTTATTATACAGTTTTCCCTTCTGTGCATTGTTTTCTGATATCTTTTATTTATTTTTACTACCTATTTTCTTATTAACATCAGAGATTACTACTTGGTCTCTTAAAGTTTTTGTAAATATCTCTCACTGTTGTCTGTTTTGTTTTTTTTTTTAAATGATTTCTGCTAAAAACTTGTAAACTATATATAGTCAATCTGTTAATTTTTTTTTTTTTAGTTTATGATTTTTATATCTTTCTTCGGAGTACCTTTACCAGTTTCCAGGGTGAAAAACCTATTTTTATTTAAAATTTTTTTAATAGTTTTGTTATTTCATCATTCTGTAATTTGTTTGTGTATGATATTCAGTAGGGTTCAAATTAAATCTTAACTTAAGAAACCAACTGCATTTATTTACTAATCCAGTTTTTCTCTGCCAGTTGAAAATTTCATTTTATCTTATATATTAATACACATATGTACATGTCAAACACATACACACACATACCACACACACACACACACATATCTGCCTCTTCTACTAGAATCTACCTCTTCTTCTCAACTCTGTGGTTTGTTCCAGTGATCCACTTATGTGTAAATGTGCTAATATACTGCTTATATTTTCATAACTTTATATTGCGTTTCAATATCCATTATGGCAAATCACTCTATCCCTCCCAAATGATATTGCCTAGTTCTGTGAAAATCTCAATAAGAATTTGATTGTCACCATATTGAATTTATAATTCTTCTATGAAAAATGAATAACAATTTAAATAATCTTTTTTAAACAAATTTGTACATTTACATTATCTCTTAAATGTTGAGTGTAGTGACTCTTGGTTGTCTAATCCTCCTTATGTTTGTGATTCCCTGTTCACTTGCCTATGAATGACATTTCTATTTAGATGGCTACCAGATCATGGGGAAGGTATAGAATATGCTGCTGGGTTTGTCACTAGTTATGTTCCTACATGGGCCTTCTTATGTCAAGCCATTTGGGACAATGTTCTGCCTACTTTACCTCAGTGTTCATCATCTTGACTTTAACTTGGGTGTAAATGCTACTGCTCCTTGTAGTTCTCCAAAGACTCACCTGATGCTATTCCCAGAATCTAAAATCATGTCCTAAATCTATTGACTCTGGTTTAAATACTGTTTAACCACTCCTATCTCTGCAGTTTTCATCTCTATATGTTTCAAACTGTGCTTTCTTCTCATTTTGATTTTCTCATCTTCTCATTTTTCAGCCATAATCCTATTGATTTTCTCTCATTCCACTTTTTGGGTTTCAGACAATGTCTTGAATATAATATGATATAGATGTAATTGCTAAAGGTATGTGTACCTGTGAGAAAGAGAGAGAGAGAGAGAGAAAGAGAGAGAGGGATGGATGCAAGGAGGGAGAGAGAGAGAGAGAGAGAGAGAAGTATCCTCTAATGGTACATCACTACACTACAGTCCCTTCTCCTTAATTTTTCTGGTTTTGATTTTTCTAAGCTACAATCTTTTTTTTTTTTGGAGAGGTTCTTGCTATAGGGTGTGTGCACTCACCAGAAAGATAGTGAGAGTAAGAGAGAGAAAGTGAGAAATTATCCCCCTGGGGGGGCGGTGACCATGCCACAATCTTTTCTCCTCCATTCTCCTCTCAGGATTTGGGCATGCATGCACACATGCCCGGAGTGAGTTTCAGCGACTGGGTCCAGGACTCAAACTGCCGTCGACTACACGGAAGTCCAGAGATGTAGCCATTATGCCAACTGCTGGTCCCCCTAAGCTACAATCTTATTGGCTTTCTTTCATTCCATATTTTTGTTGTTGTTGTTTCCCAACAATATCTTGGACATAATCTGATATCTATATGTATAAAATTGGTAAGGGTATGTGTACTTACCAAAGAGAGAGAGAGGAAAGCAACCTCTAATGGGACATGAGCACAGCATAATCCCTTCTGTTTCATTTATCCATGGCATTTTGGATATGCATACACATGTGGCCAGCATGTCTTTCAAGCCACCAAGACCAGAATTTGAATTGTGGTTGGGCATGTGGAATCTGGCTCCCTTAACCACCAGGCTCCAGGATGGACCCATCTGTTACATTTTTGGTAATTTTCAATAGAGTGGTAGGTCCCTTTCTTGTCACATTTTCAGAAAGTCATTTAGTATATTTTCTAGAAGAGAGAAATTAGCAAACCCCTGTGAGATTCAGTTTCTGCAAAGCAAATATAGTGACACATTCTTTCACAGGATTTTTTTGGAGTTAAAATGAGACACACATATATTCTTAAACTTTTACCATAAAATAATAAATATTAAATAACTTTCCTATCCTTTAATCTTAGCAAGAATTCCACCTCATTCTAAAACCAATTCTAATCTAGGGTTTTAGGAATGTCACTGGTGCAAAATAGGACATATTTTGAAAGTACCTGCAGTATCTGACATTTCTCGTGTAACGTCTCCTACCAGAAACACTGCAGGCAGAATGATAGCAAACGGAAATTTAGTATGTATTCCAGATAGATTTGGCCCCATGGCTATAATCAAATAGCAGCAAGAAAATTTCATGAGAAAAATGATATTGGGGTATTCCCAAGAAATGAAAGTAGGGCTGTTTGTATTGTCAAGCTGCTTCTCTATTGTGTATAGGCTGCATAACACTTCATTACCTCAATGACATCTCCGTGAAGGTAGATCCCAGAGCAGCAGTTAGAGCATCATCTCAGAAATGGCCACAAGACATCCATTACCTCAATGCGATAATGGTATAGTAGCTGCTTTTAAAGCACTGAGAGTTGATCTGCCTCGTCAAAATGTAAGGTTTTTAAAGTGATCACCTGTTCAATTCATAATCATAATCAAATTAGTGCAGGAACTTTTCAAAATGAAAGTTTTATAATTGCATGCCATTTTTGGCTTATTGATCAGACCTGAATTTATGAAAAAGTGGAAAGTTCTAGCAGGTATTACTATGGTCATTACCAATGAGAAGTAGAGAAGATGAGTTATAGTCTCTGAAAATAGTTTGGCAAGTCAGGGTAACACATGGATCCATGATGGATTTTTCTGGCTTTTAGATGAGTGTTTTCGTCTCTCGTCTGTACTGCTGTTTTTCTTTTTTCCTTTTTGATGTACATGAAGGTCATTTGCTCTGATGCTAAATATTATTGCACATTCTTCCCTAGCAGAGTTAGCATCCAAATCAAAATATAAATAAATAAAACAAAAAAAGAAGTACTGTATGTGTCTAGAAGCATCTACAGTGAATTCAAAATTTCAAGGACAACTTGGAGGTACCAGTGACTCATGAAACAGGAATGTTAGCCAATGCTGATGTAATATTTTATATGAGGGGTTTTTCATTTACAAAGGTCTCAGTATTTAACCAACTCAACTGTCCTAAGGCATTCATTTCATCCTCCACAGACTAATGATGTGTAAATCGGATTGGACGGACCTGAGAAGTCATTTAACATACAGCAAGTGTTTATAGCAACTGAGCTAAGCGGATAAAAAGACCCTGTTCTTTTGAAATTACAGGGGTAGGCTCTAAGTAGGCAGCCACAGGGATCCAGCTAAGCTGACTCTATCCAGGACTCCAGGCTGCAGGGACATGACCATGGGCCAACTATATTTGCTAACCACACATTGGAAGTTATGAAATGTTTATTTTTGGCTTCTTCAGCTAGGGAAAGTTAAAGATCATATCTGTAATCAAATAAGCTTATGAGCCCTCTATACTTCAGGCCTTCTCTGTAACCTTAGTCTGTGCAAACAAGCTCAGATTTATCCCTTTTATAAGGGAGAAGAGATTATCATTTCTTATCACTGAGCTGCCATAAGTGCCAAATTATATACAGCTGGTAACATCAGAATTATTTTGAGCCTTAAGCTTTTGTGAGACTAATGTGAGGACCATCTGTCTGCCTCTTGGAGTCCGTGGTCTTACTTGCTTCTGTTGAAATAGTTCTCTTTGGTAAACTGCATGCTAGTTCTGTATGAGAAAGTGCTGATGTCAGGTTTTAAGTTGTGTTAGGGAATCCATTCTTACCATCCAACTCATGTCTCCACAGTGTGGGAGCACAGGTAAGCTATACTGATAGAGAACTTTTTCTTTAAAAGAGAGATGTATACATCTTGAATGAACATTTTCCAGTAATATTTACCACATTGGCTTTTCCTGTTCTTAGTTTTGTTCTGGACATTGTTCCTAAGGACAGATTCAGTTGGAATATACAGATGATAGAATCTCATTTCCTTAAATTTATGGAGATGTCACTGAGAAGTATAGATTATTTTCAAGTGAAATGCCATTTTATTGTGTTCAAGAATATTTGGCAATGAGAATCAGGCTGAAAATATTTGCCTATGAATGGTTTAATGAATGAATAAGCATAGACAGACTGTAGTTTTCTCAGAATTTGATGTTTCTGTAAAAGCTATGGTGGAACACAAAACCTAGTCCAGTTTCCTGATAGCTAGACAAAAGTAAAAACTGTAGGTTCATAGTACCAGGCCTGCTTGAATGATATTACTGTTTTTTTTTTTTTTTCTTTATAAACCTGGGACATGATACTAAACTTCAGTTCATGTACACTATTACTTGGACATTTGAGACAGTTGGTTCAGGGCCATCCATTTAACCCAGAGCATATAGAATTGGCAGCAACAGTCGCTCCAATGTCCACTACACTGTCTTTCTCAAGTATCAGATGTATGTGATGGGATTTTGGCAAGTTTGGGGTTGCAAGCTAGTCATGGTTTACTTTTGAGATAAGAGTCATATATCTTGAATATTATGTGCTATTGATTGAAGATGTAAGGAAATAGACATTTCAGAAGTAGACTTAATTTACTTGGGAAATTTTTAACTGTCCAGTGAAGTTTTGTTTTTGTTTTTTAAGACATCCGAACAGTCATCATGTGTTCTTCCAGGAACATGTGGAACCAGCAGAAAAGATCAATATTTCTCTCATAAGATCACTGAACCTACTTGAATATGCATGTCATTGATTTCCTAGAAATCTGGGCTATAGCACAGAAATGGTAATTTCAGACCACTCTGTGACATGCTTGTTGAGGACAGGAAGCCACCACTTGTTCGCACTGTACCTCTATCACATAATGGGCTGCTTGGGACATAGTGGTCCGTAAATGTTTGTGGAACTAAAGCCAAATTAAAAATAGAAGTTATCATAGTATAGGGCTTAACACACTGAAAGTTCAAGTAACTCAAATGTTTTAATCTTTAGGGAAAGAAGATTAATACTAATCCTGTGTACAAGGAGTTTACCATGCTTTTTGAGAGGTGGACATTAAATACTACTAAAGAGAATGTGCTAAGTGTGGAGAATTACAAAAAGAGAGCAGTTGATTTTGTCTCAAAAGACTGGAGAAAGTGTTATACTATTAAGTGAAGTGGCATTTGAATTGTATCTTTTTTCTTTTTTTTTTTTCCTGAGAGGTTTTTGCTATAGGGTGCGTGCTGTTGCCAGAAAGACAGAGAGAGACAGAGAGACAAAAAACGAGAAATCATCCCCCAGGGGGGATGGCCACACCACAATCCCTTCTCTTCCATTCTCTTCTCAGGATTTTGGGCAGGCACGCATGCACACTTGTCTAGCGTGAGTTTAAGCCACTGGGTCTGGGACTTGAACTGTGGTTGACTATGTGGGAGTCCAGTGATGTAGCCATTATGCAAACTGCTGGTCCCAAATTCTATCTTTTTCTATTGGTATGTAATCATTGAATATATATTTATAAGGAACAAGGTAATTTTTCAGTACACAAATACAATGTGTAAGGATGTAATCAGGGAAATTAATATTCTATCATTTCTACCATTTGTTATTAGTTTATGTTGGGAACTGAATTATATTTATAAGAATAAGAAGAGTCTTATCCGTGGTGGTGTATGCTGCTAAGGCACTGGGTTCTGCAGGTTAGAACCACATGGGAGGCCCATGTTTGATTCTTGGTCCACCCTAAAGGCTGGGCATAGTGGCATAGGCCTGTTAATTCCCACCTCTTGAGATGCTCACTTAGGAGGATCATGAACTTATGGCTGGCCTGCACAACACAGTGAGATCCTCTCTGAAAAATGACAGAGGTGTGGTGGTGCACAGCTGTAGTCTCAGGTGTGAGGCTGAGGCAGGGAGATCACAATATATAAAGATCCTGTGTCTTAGTCTGTTATTATGTTGCTAAACAGAGATACCTGCTTCTGGGTGATGTATAAAAATAGAGGTTTATTTGACTCACAGTTCTGGTGGCTGGAAAGTCCCAAGGTGTAGGACTGGCATTTGGCCAACCACTTATGCTACATCACAACATGGCCAACATCAGAATATGGCTAACAGAAGTCAGGAGGAAGTGAGTACATATAGGGAGAAAGAGACTTGAGGGCAGTTCTTACTTTCATAACAGTCTGCTCTCATAAGAACTAACCTCTTCCTGTTAGAGTGAAAATTTACTTCCTCTCGTGAGTTTGCACCAGTCCATTTATGTGGTCAATGTTTCCATGACCCTAATGCTGTCCTCCAGGCCTCACCTCTTAAAGGTCTTACTATCCTTCAATGCTATTACACTGAGGGCCAAGATTCCAGAACATGAACCATCAGGGGACAAACAATTATCAACTAGAGCTACCATCTAGGGGCCTTTCTGTGAAACTGCTTGTGTTTTCTCATAGCATAGCAGCTAAGTTTAAAGAACGTATATTCCAAGAGACAGAAAGCAGAGGTGAAAGTCTCTCAAGGCCTCAACCTACAGAGCATTAATTTTGGCTATCCATCAAAATTCAGAGAGGGGAATAGACTCCCAGAAATTTTGTGACCATCCCTAATCTACTACTTCTGTAGGTAAAATAATACTATCATTGAGGACCTATGAAATGCACAGTTTTGTTGGAAAATGTAGAGAAATTAATTGTGACAAACAGAGGAGCAAACTGAGATGATGATGGGAAGAGTGGAGAAATCATTTTGACAAAGACAGTGAGGCAGATTGTAAAGAGCTTTTTATACTGTATTCTGAGTTTTGTAATAATTTCTTTTTGGAGATTTGACTTGAACATCTCCGTATGTAGAAAGATCAATAGGGTAGCAGTGTGAAGGGATGACTAAAGGAAAACATGTTACCAATGGCATGAATAGGCAGGAGCTCCTGTCATAGTTTATAGGAGAAGCAATGAAATGGGAGTAGGGAACCAGACAAAATATACATTTCAGTAAAGTTGAGGTTCATATTTAGAAGGAGTTGTTAATAAAGAGATAAGGAAGAACCATGTTGTTCTGAAGTTTCCATCTTGAAAAGTGGGAACAAAATACGAAACACAGAAAGAGAATAATATTTGGGAAGAACTATATCTTGGAAGAATTGAAGATGATTGGTTTAGTTTAGAATACACCTAATTCACAACACACTGGGCTATGGTGTTTAATAAGCAAGTGGCTCTATGAATAATAAACTCAAAGGAAAGGTATGAAATACCTAAATTTGTATACATCAGTCTATAATTACTACTTGAAGCTAGAGAAGTAGATAAGATCAATAAGAAAGAAACTATGTTTTGAGAGAAAAAAAGAAACTGGAAAAGAAAGAATCAGGCAACAAAAGACTTAGGCACAATGATTACAAAAATGAAAGAAAAAAAAAGCAGCCAGAAATGGTGCTTTATTAATTTACCCACTACTGAGAATGAGCGAATGTTAATATACCTGTGCTACAAAGCAAGTTGGGTTAACAATGTTTGCAAATGGCGATGTACAGAAGTATGATTTCAAACCTGTAAGCTTTCAAAAATATTATAAAATTGAGTTTCATGTTTCTTCACTTATACATGTGCCTGATTTAGCCCTTCCAGGATAGCCATCTTTTTTAGCTAGATCCTTTCATCTTTAGCTATCAGGGTCATTTATTTGGCAATGAAGTTACTTCATTCATCCCAAGACCTAATAGGGTGAGTAAATTGTGCTCAGCCAAAAAATTTAGGAATGTCATTATTTAAGTTGAAGGATTTTCTCTAACCTATGCCATAATTCTTAGATCATACAGTATTTGGAATTTGAATATCAACTTAGAAAATCAATAATGAAGGCATCTTAAGATCCCTTCTAGTGTTTTCCTTGTATCTCTCTTGTGGAGCTGCTTGAAAGACATGATTTCTCCTTGATCCTTGTGAGCCATAGACCCGTAAGAATAAGAAAATCTGGTAAACTCTCAATACAATTGAGAATTGAACAATTCTTGCAGAACTTCTAGATCCTATACAGCACCCACTGAGACCTACTCTTACTAGGTATAAAGCTCATTTTGATCAGAGTCAGGATCTATGCCCCGATCTGAGGAATAACAGGAAGTGGTTGTGTATCAGGTCACATTCTCAAAGGACGTAGTTACGTTGACTCATTTCCCTGGCCCAACTTTAGAAGTCATTGAGCAACAACTAGACGACTCAGCAGGGTCATTACTGCAAGTACCACTTAAAGGGTAAAAAAAAAAAAAAAAAAGACATATGGAACAGTTGGCTTGGGTGACATGCACAATTACACGAGGGAGGGACTGCTAATCTATGAAGGCTAAGGTTGCTCTTGGATTTGGCCAACATTGGAAACAGTGGAGAGAATGTCAGAATTAAAGTTATTATCCTTTTATAGTTTTATACCCAAAACTCCATAATCCAAGTCTTAAAGGGAGTACTTACCTTATGAGCTTTATAACTTATATTTTACTGGGTACTCATCAATATATTCTTTTTATCTTGACAATTGTTCTGCAATGGTGCTCATTGTCTTTCTCATTTTATCTATGAGGAGAATAAAACTCACTGAGATGAATTAAATTGCCCAAGACCACTAAATGGAGAGAAGATTTAAGCTAAATCTTATCCCAGAGTTTATGTTTTTGTCTACTATGTGACAGTGTTCTTTATTTAAGTTATAATTCTGGTTTACATATATTCAATGTTCATTTTTGTGGGGTACAGTATGACTTTTCAAAGCATGCATTCAATATAAAATAATCAAGTCAAAGATATACATATCTATATCTTCTTCAACATTGAACATTATATTTTGCTATACATATCACATTCTACTAGTTTTTTTACAGCATATATTAAATTATGCACTTTTTTTACTCTGCTGTGATATGCTGTTCCATAATCTATTCCCTTTGTTCACACGCATTCTTGTGTCTGTTAATGTTTTTCTTCTGAAGTTTCCACCTCTCCTCTCCCTGTGCAGCTTCTGATATCTACTATTACTTTCTCTACTTCTGAGCTTTTGAGTCGTGTTTCTGCAGTAGAGTATGGTCATTGGGTACATGTAAAGCAGGGACAAATGGTATTTATGTTTTCTAGCCTGACTTATTTTACTAGGTCTTATAAAGTCTTCCATCTTATACTTCTAAAAGAGAGCAATAGTATTCATGGAAGTTTAATTTACATACCAAAATATTCCCCATTGTAAGTGTGTGCTTTATTTAAGTCTTTAAAAGTATATTTACAGGGTTGTACAACCACCACCATAATTTTCTTGGAGCATTTACTATAAGAAACTATTTAGGACTCTTAGTGTTTTGCATATATGATGCTTAGTGACTAATTCTGAGTAAGTAAGTGAAAGATAAGGTAGGAGGCAGAGACTCTAAGTGTGATCAGCTTAAAGTATTTTGACTTTGGGGCCAGCAGGTGACTCCCACATGGCTGAACATGGCTCAAGTCCCAGACCTAGTGGCTTGCTTTCTCACTTTCCCTTTGTCTCTGTTTCTCTCTAGTCAAACTAAAATAATAATAATCATGATGAATAAAATTATATAAAATAATTAAAAATATTTTGACTTAAATTAGGACCTCAGATTTCTCTGAGAGGAAGTGATGTGACAAGAAGGTTTTATTACTATATATATGTGTATAATCTTTTGCTTTATCTGACCTAAACTTTCATTGTGCTCTGAGTCATGTATTCAATCATTATTGTGAAATGTACAAAGTTGAAGCTATTTCTCATATTTTGCTTCTGAATTTCCTTGATTTTTGGACAGCCTGAAGAGCTATGTAAGACAATAAATACTGCATTGAAGAACATGAATTTAACAACTAACAAGAAACTTGAAGCAATAACATCCCTCTGACCATCTGATTTTTTTTAAAAAAAGAATTACCTGTTTAATTTTATTTATTAATATTATTTTAAAAAATTTGCTATAGGGTGCACATGTTCACAAGACACACACAGACACAAACACACAGAGAGAGAGAAGGAGAAGGAGAAGAAGGAGGAGGAGGAGGGGGAGGGAGGAGGGGGAGGGGGAGGAAGAAAGCCACCAGGTTCATGACTCAAATCAGTCGGCCATGTGCGAGTCCAATGCCTGAACCACCATGCCATCTGCTCTTCTCCCCACCTCATCTTTAAACTACTTGTTTAAAGAAACTTATTTATTTTCTCTAAACTACACTTTTTTTTTCCCATCTACAAAGTGATGTTTTAACAGCTTACCACATGCAGACATTGTGTTTCCTAAAGGAAAGTTTTCTCTGTGTGTGTTCTGACCATTTTCCTAAAGGAGGCAGTGTAATCTGGTGGATGAAACATATTACTAGTAATGTGATTTTTGGACAGATAATCAATTTTCTAAGCTTCTATTCTGCATAAATAAAATCAAGGTCACTCTGAAGCTTAAGAAAGTAATGTAGATGAGTTTCAAGCTTTGGTACCTGAGAGATGGTAAGTTCTTCATAAATATCCCTGAATGAGTGATTGGATGAATAAATAAACAAGTGGGAAATTTCTCTGACTGAGTAAGTTATTGTAAATCCCTAAATATGACAGTGAAATGATTCTGTGGCAGGGAGAGGACAAATCAATGAAGGGAAGAAGAGAATGGTTTATTTAGTAGGACTGGATTGGCTGAAAAAGGAGGCTGGCTCTTGTCTATTTTGTTTCTAATTGTAGAAATACCCAGGTGTGGGTAATTTATGAAGAATAGAGGTTTATTTAGCTTACAGTTTTGGAGGTTCCAGGTTGAGAAACCAACCTGGTGAGGGCCTTCTTGTTGGTGGGGACTTCCTGCAGAATCCCAAGGACAGCACATGGAAAGACCTTGAGTAGAGAAGAGCATGCATGTCCACATCCATTTCTATATCTCCTTCAAAACCCATGAATATCCAATTATGGAGGTCCCAGCCCATTGTAGTCTCTCCCCAAAGGCCCTATCTCTCAACATCATAGTCTAATTAAATTTTTATGTTTTTAATCTCATCACAATCAAATTTCAACATATGAGTTTTCATGGAACATTTTAAACCCTAGCAGTTGGTAAGTGGAAATGACAGAAGTAGAGAGAATTGGCTTCAAATTCTGGACTTCTGAAATATGAGGATTCACAGTTTACTTAAACTCATAATTTTTAGGCTTTAGTTTAGTTTTTTTCTTTTCAAAGTGGAGATGACACTCTTTGTATCATAGGGTTGTGGTGAAGATTAAATAAGTTATTGCAGGCACATGCCACATAGTTTGGCCATGTGCTTCCTTTAGTGTGTTTATTTTCTCTCTCTTGCCCCTATCCTTTTCTCTCTCTTTTAAAAAAATTCTTCTTCATATTTAATTGCTGTACATCTCCATAGCACACTATATAGTTTTTCAAAATACACATTTTATTACTGTCAAATCAAGGTTTTTACAGTATATATCTTTTCCATCAGAGAACATTTTTCATTCTTATGTCTGTTAAGTACTTCCTTCCTAAGTCCCTCTCACCCACTCCCTACTATCCACCTCCTTCTCATATAGTATCTGGTATCTACACTTGTCTTCTCTATCATTATTTCTTCAAGTCTTTCTTTCATTTTCTAAAAGAATTATTTTATTTAACTTTATTTATGTATTTTAATTTGACCATAGAGGGACAGAGCAAGCGAGAGAGAGGGAGAGAGGGAAAGGTGAGAAAGCAAGCCCACCACATCCAGGATGCTAGCCATGATCGACCATGTGGGAATACAGCGCCCTTAACTACTATGTCACCTGCCAGCACCCCAGGTCTTTCAATTTCTGTTATAGAGTGCAGACATTCAGTATATATTGAGTGGAGATATACAGTGTTTATCTTTCATAGTCTGGCTTATATCCCTTAGCATTAAATCTCCTATGTTCATCTAGTTGGTATCAACTAACAGGGTCTGATTGTTTCTTATGGCTGAGTAATATTCTATAGTGTACACGTTTTACTTTTTTTTCAGTTCAGTCATCCATTCTTGGGCACTTGGGTTGATTCTTGTCTTGGCAATTGTGAATAATGCTGTGATAAACATTGATGTGAAAGTGCCTATCGTAGTATTTTCCTGTCCTTTGGGTAAAATATCAAGGAGTGGGATTACTGGGTCAATGGAGATTCTATTTGTAGGTTTATGAGGAACCTCCTTATTTTGTTCCATAGTAACTATACCAATTTATATTCCCACCAGTTATATAGGAGGCTGTGGTGAAAAGGGAACCCATCCCCTACCATTTTTGTGTGCTAAAATATTTGCTTTCTGACAATTTTTGACTTTAAAGTAAAGAGATGTATTTATCACTTTCTGATATACAGAAGTGCATTTGGAATTTGAAAGAAGTGTTACATAGTGAGTGACCATGAGAACAGGGGTAGAGTTGGATTTTCAAGACCCAGATACACTTGTGACCTTGGGTAAGTTACTTAATCTCTGATAGTATTATTTCTTTATAAAATAGAGAAAATGTTAATAAGAGTGCTACTTTGAAAAGTTATTGTGAGGATTAAACAATGTACTGTATTGAAAATCATTTCACAAAGGGCTTGAAACATAGTTAAGCCTTCAATAAATATTAACTGTTAATTGAGACTGCAGTTTTTCTTCAACAAATATTAACTGTTAGGTGCTACTGCATTTTCACATGTTGGATTTCCATATTCAGACTGAATTCCCAAAGTTAGAAATGGTTATTTTAAGAATAAAATAATATTGGCACACAGATACTCAATCTGGTTGAAAATAACCACCAAATTAAAATCAGTGGTGCATGAGATTAAGAATCCCACTAGACTCCTTTAAGTTAGAGTAGGGAGACATGAGTTGTGGTCCACTCATTTTATTTTTGACATTGTGCTGGAGAACGGATTAAAATAACCAATACTTACGTATTTATTTAAACTTCCCTCCATCCTTCACATTTACCAATGTTATTGTTTCATTTCGTTTTACTCTTTTTTTATTGAGAAATAGTTTAGTACCAGAATCAATAGGATTGCGCAGTGCCATGGCACATTAATTTTGCATAATTTTAAGTGGCAGTGTTTAAAGATAGCATCATTTCTGAAGTCCTATTACTTAACAGTTGATACTGACTTCCTATGAAAGATATAAGAATAACTAAACGATGGAAAGTTGAAAACAATGATCACAGATTGATGCTTCCGTGAAGGGGCATTGTTTTAATACAGGGGACAAAATGTAGGGAGATACATTCTTTCCTCAGAGTATTTCCTGGTAGAAAACATGCCAGCAAACTAACACTCTGAAGTCCAAGTTGTCAAGATGCTTGTGCCTCTTGTAAAGTGGGAAGAAACCACTCCACAATTCTGCTTTTCTCTAAGCTTAATGAAATGCTAGCAGGCTGCCCTGCTGTTCCCGTATCTTATATTTCCAGGCCTTGCCACCTGTGCAACAAAAGCAAGCAATCTATTTAGAAGAGTGTTTTTCATTCTCTTAACTCTGAAGGTCTTTATTCTCAGCATGAGATTATTGCAACAACTTAACAAGCCATGTTTTCTCCCCCTATTTTCCTTTCTTTTCTTTTTGCACCTATGTCCTTTTAAGTCCATTCAGGCCTTAGGGAAACATTTAGTACTTAAGCTTTGGTTTTTCAGGCTCAATCGGGTAGAAAATCTAACACAGAATGTGTGCACAAACGATAGCTCTGCACAATAGGGACGAACAAATAGCACAAAGAGAAAGGAAGAATATGAGTGTTCAGGGAGCACGGCTGCACTTGAATTCAATTTCCAGCAGCAGACCTGATGCTTTCTCCCAAGATTCCCAGGTTTCAAATTGGTCATATATTGAAGGCCAGTTACCTGGACAATGGGGGGAAATGGCACTCCGTAATTATGAACTTGGTTTCTAGGTTGTTAGGAGACTAATATTAATCCTGAAATTGTATGAGGAATGTGTTCATCTGGCCATAATTGTATAGTCTTCTTGAAAGCATTTGCCAGCAATGCTAATTTAACACAAATCACCCCAGGGGAGTATGTTGGAGCTAGTGGGGTTGCCAATTTATTGGTTAACTCAGGACACTTTTTCCAGGGCAGAAATAGCAATAAGAAACTCACAAAAAGATACAGGTGTATAGTTTCATTTTCTGTCAGGTGAACAAGTTGGTGGAAAGCTTATCAGAGCATGTGCTATTCTTCATAAAACATAGCACCTGTGTTGGCTGGCTGGCAAATGATAGTGAATACTACTAAGTTATATGCAATTAAAGCATAGTGCGATGCTAACACCAGAAGACAATAAAACTGTTTTCAGAAAACACATTCAGCCTGAATAAATACATCAAAATGTTCTCTTTCACTGTCACATAGCCATGTGAAAGAATTATTTATCATACTATGTTGATCCCCCTCAAAATTAAAGCATACATTATAGCTGTGATGGTTCTTTTCTTCCATTGTGGTTGAGACAAAAGAAGATTGCAAGAAGACTGCAAAAGTGTTACACCTTTAGAAATAAGACAAAAGAACCAAAAACATTTGTTTAACTCACTTTTCAGGATTATTTTTTAATGTTTACAATGAAGATTATTTCGTTCCTCCTTTTGTTCTTCAGTGGTTTGCTTATTTTATCATGGTTGCTTGATAGACAAAGTTAATTTTTAGAAAACAGTGCCTTTCATTTTTGAAGAAATAGTTTTGGGATTTATAAAGAGTAAAATGAGATTATTTAATTCCATTGATTGGGGCCCACTCTGTTGCATGCTGAATTGCCAGTGACATTTTTATGATGCTGTGGTACACTGTTCCATAACCTATTCTACTTATTTACAAGTCTTTTTTGTCTGCGAATTCTTTTCTCCTGAGCACCTCTCCATTCCCACCAAGCAGCTTCGGTGCCTGCCACTACTCTTCCAGCAGCCAGTTGAAAACACGTTTTCTAATGTGTTCTACATGTTCCAACAAAAAATTCCCCATGTTTAGGCATTTCCGATGTAATGATGGATCTGGGCTGTGGATTGAGGTAGTCTGAGACCATACAACACTAACAGTTCAAAGATTTTGACAGCATTTTTCAAACAGGAGTAAAACAATCATGTACACCTTGGCTTTCTCTCTGATAAGAGTCTAGGTGAACTGGATAGTCCATCTGGGAACCCAATGAGGGAATGAACCAAAGAATGACTTTCTTTTATAGTAGGAATTTGAGGAAGTCTATGAAACATAGCCAACCTGAGAATAAGGTGCAAGGAATATGGAACTGGAAACCAGATTTTATATGCAGCAGAACTGGAAATACGTACTCATTTATTAATTCCTCATCCATTCGCCATCAGGCAATGGTTTTTTGTTAATGGTTGGTAATGTGGAGGTGGGTGAGAGGTATATTTACTTGTTTGCCTTCAAGAGGTCACTGCTTAGTGGGGAAAACAAGTGTTGGTTATCATTCTGCCACATATTATTGACATGAATTTGAATAAATCACTCCATAGCTCTGATCCTCTAATTTCCTCATTCATAGATGAAGATAAAATATCCTACATGACAGCATTTCTGTGACTATTAATAAAGGCTGTATAAGCTGACTGAAATAAGCCTTTGCTGAATAAATAGCTATTATTGTAATGAATGCAGAGAAAGAAGGGAGTTGAAGTTGAAGAAGCAATTTGTACACTCAAATAAAGGTCGCAAGGAGCCAGTGAAGGATGTCTAGCTGGGGTATGTGATATCGGGTTTTCGTATTAAGAAGTTCACTTGGTAGCAAGATGGACATTGTACTGAAAGAAGACTAAACTGGAGAACAGGATATCTATTCAGGAAGATACAGGTTGTCTTTCCTCTATTTAAAGCAAAGAAATATAATTTGTAAGGTTGTGGACTTGGAAAAAAGATGAAAGGAATTTTGGAGGTAGGTTTTTCTATACCTTAAACAGGGCTATTTTATGGTACTTACGAATTGAATCTTATGAAAAAAATCAAACTCAAAACAAGTGCTTTTAGTAGATAAATCCTATTTAGAACATTACTCTTGATTTTGAAGCAGCAGAAAGATAAAATTCTTAATGTTGATTTCCTGCTTTTGAGCTTCTTTCATGCCCCCTTCCTTCCTCAGGGTCAGTAGAGGTCCCTTTGTTTATAGGATACCTTTCCAAAACTTTTTCATAGTACATTGTATTTATGTTTTACGTCAGTCTTCTCCAATAGGTGGAAACTTCAGTGAGTGAAGAATATGTTTTTCTGAATTCCCAATGTTTAGCTGATGCACGCACAGAACAGATATTTAGTGAATGCTTGTTGCATAAATATATGAGTAAAAAAGAGTTAGGCATGAGATCTCTGGAGTAAAACTGACAGGTTTTGAATCCTGATTCTGTCACCTTTTACTAGCAGGATAACAACATTCTAAACCCATTTCTTCATCTATGAAGTGGAAATGATAGCATCGTAGAGTTGCAGTGCAGTTAAATGGTGCTAACATATACCAAGTGTAAGCCTTCTCTCTAACACACAATAAGCATTTATTTAATTAAATGAGAACTGCTACTAATACTATCAATATTATTATCATGAAGAGAACTGAACTCTTAAGTTCTGACCATTTTACTTCCTCCCTCTGCTCTCTGCTACCCAATATAACTTAGCTTTGGAAGACCGTATTGATAGGATGCCTTTAAAAACTGAGTTATTGAATAGTAAGATTGATTGATCTTTATTTTCTTTCATTGTTCTGATTTGTGTATGTATAAGTCTTGCATCATTTAATGATGAAGATATGTTCTGAGAAATGCATTATGTAGGCAATTTTTACTTTTCACAAGCATTATAGAGTGTACTTATTACAAATCTAGATGGTATAGAGTACTATATACCTAGGAATAAGTTTCTAACCTATTGCTTCAGTATTGTGTATGTGGTCTGTTATTGACTAAAACATAATTATGTGGTGCAGGTTTATATGTGTGTGTGTATTATATATAGTCTACATATAAAAGTATTAAAGGAGGTCACCTTCTCAGGTTCCCACAACGGAATCAACTTAACCTTTTAGGGTAGTAAGATGAAAGCTGTTATTGCAGAATTAGACCAAAATAAGCAAGAGTCACAGAAACTATTGGAAAGTAGTTCTCACAGCTTTTTCACAGCTTTGTTTTCTTCCCAGCTGACTGAAAACGAAAGATGGAACACAATACTTGGCAAAGGATACCCCTTATATCCTCTTTCTGGTATCTTCCACCTTTCCAAATAATTTGTTAGAGAATCACACTTTGTACTTTTTATTAAACACATGATCGGGCTGGATTTCTCTGTATTAGGAGACTTAATTTGCCAGTGAACTGTAGCTTCAGGTTGGCCATCTGGAAAAATAAACTCCTCAACAGCCATGTAATTTGTCTTTTGTCTGGTTTCAGGCAGTGGATTTTGGGGGATTAGTATTGAGCAAACAGCAAGCAGGCGCTTTCCTGGCTCCTTGAAGCCGTCTCCCTTCTCAGGGCATCTTGCTAAGTTACAAGTTAACAAATGGTTCTTACTCCTATAATGCCTTTGTCAACACTATGTATATATGAACCTAATTTTCAATAAAACAAAACAGCTTTCCTTTTCTACTCAGAGAGGCAGTGCCATATGGACTCGAGCCTTAGGTCAGAACAAGCATATTGCCTGGAACACAGGCTGACACAGCAGCTGTGCCCTTGTACCAGAAGGTGAGGGGCTGGCAGGAGGAGACCTTTCTCTCTCAGCTCATAATGCTTATCCCCTACCCTCTCCCCAACCTACCAAGTTACCAGCGTGGTTGTTTGGGAAAAATCACAGGAGACAATTTCCATGTTTTCCTGAAACTAATTGTAATTCCCCCCCAAAGCTTAAATACCAGGTCGTCTTTATTAGAACTCAGCATGTAAGAAGCAGGGCTTGGCAAGCCAACACCAAAACCCCTATATGCTTGGATAAACACCACAGTCCTGATAACTTGCACTTGTTACAGTTCCAAGCATAGTTGCAGAATCATTCTCTGATAAAGAAAGCAACTGCAGGGGCAGCCTAGTTGTGGTTAAAATATGGGCTGAGGGGCCAGATAGACCTGGCTTCATTCTACCGCTTTTTAGCTAAGTGACTTTGACTGATTTACTTAAGCTTCTAATCGTCAAGTTTTTTATTTTTAATTTTTTTTTGTAAAGTGGGGATAATATAATTAATAATCATGAAATATCTTTCAAAGGTGTGTGATAATTACTTGAGATTATATAACATGGGAAGATATTAACATTGATCTGGCAAAATAGTTCTCAGTAAATTTTAAAACTAAAATTAAGTAGGCCAAATTTTTATTTGTTAGTCTTATACCATATAATCCTATACATTGTGAAGGCTTTTAGTACAATATTACATCTTAGATTTTTCCCCCATAGGGTTCATGCGTTTGCTGAAGAGAGACGCAGAGAGGGAAAGTGAGAAATAATGGGGATGGTTATGCTGTAAACCTTCTCCAGGCTCATCTCAGGATTTAGAGCATGTACACACATGCGTCTGGATTTTCAAGCCACCGAGTCCAGGATTGGAAACACAGTCGGCCATGTGGGAATCTAATGGCTTAACCTCTATGCCACCTGCTGGTCCCAATTCCATCTATTTTTTAGAGTTGTTTTTTTGTGCTAGGAAGTGGGACCAGGGCTTCATGGTTACTATCTCTAGAAGAATTGTTGAACCTGAGGGAAATTAACTAGTATTCCAAAGTTCACCTGTGAAGCAAAGATTTTAACCTGGATAGCCTTTTTGTTTTTTACCAAATTGTTAAATTCTAGACTATAGGAAAAAAATATTAAAACATAATCCAGGGACCAGCAGGTGGTGTGGTGGTTAAGGCATTGGACACTCCCACATGGCCAGTCACGGTTTGAGTCCCAGACTTGATGGCTTGGTTTATGTCTCTCTCTCTCTCTTTCTCTCTTGTCAAATTAAATTAATGAATAAATAAAATAAAATAAATAATTCTTTTTTTAAAAAAGATAATAATGCACTGCCTTAATGTTTAAATAGTGACTCAGTAATTTAATACTATTTTTCAAGTATTTATAGAGCAATGGCTCTAGGTGTTTTAGCAGTACCTTTGCTTATTTGCATTTAACATATGTTCTTAGCATTGTTTACAAATTCAGGGCAAAAAGAAACCGGTTACCTTCAGCTATTCCGCCAAAGAGATTCTTCAACAAACTCAAAAGCTGTTGTGTTCTACAACTTTGTTACCAGCTTTCTGTAACAAAAAACCCACAACGTGGAAGTTTAAGCAGGAGGAATGTATTGTACCATGGTTCCAGAGGTTGGAAGTCTGAAACTGGGTATTGGCCAGGTTGGTTCCTTCTGAAGTTTATGAGAAAGGGATCTCTTCCAGGCCCATCTTCTTGACTTAGAGGTAACTGTCTTCTCCCCTTGTCTTTTCGGATTGTTTTCCATCTACGCATATGTGTTCAGATTTCCCCTTTTTATTAGGACATCTGTCATATTGTACTAAGACCCATACTAATAACCTTTCTTGAACCTGATGACCTCCATACAAATGATATTCTCCAAATAAGGTTGCATTCAGAACTACTGGGAGTAAGGACTTCAGCAAATGAACTTTTGAGGGACACAATTTAATCCATAGCAAATTTATTAGTGAGAATATGCTTTGTCTGTTGCCAATGTTAATGTGTGGATTGAATTTTGATACAGGATACTATCAGCATCACTCTTTTTATTTATTTATTTATTTATTTATTTATTTATTTATTTATTTATTTTTGGAGAGGTTTTTTTCGCTATAGGGCGCGTGCGCTCGCCAGACAGACAGAGAGAGACATAGAGACAGAAAGCGAGAAATCACCCCCCAGGGGGGATGGTCACGCCGCAATCCCTTCTCCTCCATTCTCCTCTCGGGATCTTGGGCACGCACGCACATGCGCCCGGCGTGAGTTGTAAGCCACCGGGTCCGAGATGCGAACCGCGGTCGACTACGTGGGAGTCCAGCGACATAGCCATTACGCTAACTGCTGGTTCCCTATCAGCATCACTCTTTAACCTCAGAGCCATTTTTGATTTTTTTTTTTTTTTACACTCTTAGTCTATCATCTTCCCTCCCACTAAATCTGCCAAACATTAGATCTTTCCATGCAAAATTTTTTTTATTTTACATTTATTTCCTCTTTAACTCCTCAGGGAAGGCCCTCGTTATACTCTCTGCTAGAGAATATTGCTTGCTTACTCCTAATGTCATTTTCCCCAAAGACTTTTCCTTGTGAAAACTTAGCTCTAAAATACCAGACAAGTGTTTCTTTTTTGTCATAGTCCTTTTTTTAAATTTAAAAATATTTATTTATTAAAACTAGCTGGAGACATGATTTCTCAACTTTAGTACTATTGACTTTTGGGCCAGGCAACTTTTTATTGTGGAGCTCTCCTGTATATTGTAGAATGTTTAGCAGCATCTCTGTCTTCTACCCTCCTAGGCACTGACAGCTTGTCCCTGCCTGTGACAAAAGTGTCTAGAATCTATACATGATAAATGTCCCCAGGGGCTTGTGGGACTGGCAGAATCAACCTTGTATGAGAACCACTGAGGTAGAGAATGGGCATATGACACAGGCTAGGAGAGCAGAAGGGATGCTGACTAGAAAGTTTCTGAGAAAGGCTTCCATTTCTATCAAAAAGAACCTCATGAGAGGAGAAACCCTTTTCATTTTTCCTAGAACTGCTACAGTCATTTTGCCACCATCAGGGTAGACACAGACATTACATGGAGGATAGCAGACTGGGAAGATAGAAAATGTTTTTGTTTTTGATGATACTGTCAAGCAACTGAATTAACCCTGGAACTACACTGTCTCTAGACTCCCATTATGGAAGATATATGCTGTTATTATTTAAGCCCAACTCAATTTGGATATTCTGTTCGTTGTGTCCAAGAACAACCTAAATGATATATATCGCAACAGGGCAGTTACAGCAACTTGCTTTTCTAGTCCATTTTCCATGTTTCAACTAAGAAAGTGGATTTTTTTAGCCATTTATACACAAAGATCTAGTGAGATGTGCTGGTTGCACTGGTTTTCCAGACTTGGTTATGGATTTCTGTCTACCTAGGCGCAATGTCTTACTCTTGTCCTTTAGGTGGGAGCAAAGTGTTCTTGATGGTGAACTTTAGGAGGTATACAGTTTGGCTATTGTATTGAGCAAGGCTCAGTTGTTATGTAGAAATGAAAACGTGGGCCTTGGTATCACTGACTGATGTTTACCCACATGAAGTACTCTAATTATAGACACATCGAATTCCTAAAGTGAGGTTTTAAGTCAACATCTTCATTTTCTAGTATCTCTGGAACATTTGATGCTGTTGATTATTCCCTCTCTCAGAATCTTTCTTCAACTCAAATTTCATGCCCTGCATTTTTTTTTGATTGCTGTTGCATTCTTACCTTTATAATCACCCCTTCCTGCTTCCTTTTTCATTTGTACTTTGGACTAAAAGGGTTGTAGGAGAAAGATGATGTATTTTAGTGTCAGTTTTATAAGTATTATGTAATAATCTTTTGTAATTTATATTATCATATTGAAGTGCATATTTCTTTGGTATCAACGTTACTCAACTTTAATTCTCTCATATGTAAAATGGGGGAAAATAATATCAATGTGCCAGCTCTGTGCAGAAAGAGCAAGGTAACACATGGCAGATTGTAGGCACTCAAGAAACATTTCCCTTTCCTAGCATTTCCATAACTTTGAATACTCTTCAAGTCTCTGTTTTTAGTCTTCATTTTCAATTAACATTGACCATTAAAAATTAATAACATCTTAGAGCCTCAATTACATTCCAAGATGTGTCTCAAAGAAGTCCTGTCAACCTCTTTTTGATATCTTTCAATGCCCTCCTAGACACTTCTATTAGATTGTCTAATTATCACCTTAAGATAAATATACCTCATTGAAACCGACAATTTGACTTACTCAGAAATACTTCCAGTCCTAATTATTTTAAGTAACAGAATCACTTTCACAGTTAAATTTGTGAGGTGTAAGCATATACAGTACCTTAAGCAAAGTCACCTTGGTGTGCTCAGTTCCACATTCCAAAACTTATTAAGGGCAAGTCATGAAAACTCTCTGATCCTATTTATACATGTATGAAGATACTTTTTAAAAATTGTGTTAAAATGAAATCAAAGTATACATTTCTTTTCATCCAGAAATTTCAAATCCATGCATAGTTTTTTAAAAAAATAATACTAATTTTCTATGAACTTTGTGAAGAATCTCTTGTAGAAGTATAGTTGTGAGGCATAAGAACAGTATATATGAAGTGAAGTGCTTATTGGGACCTTTTCTTTTCTTTTTAAGTTGCTATAGGGCACATATATTCACTGTAGTGAGAGAGAAGGAAAGTGAGAAAGCATCTTATAGGGGGTATGGTCACACCACAATTCCTTCTCCTCCATTCTCCACTGGGGATTTTCGGCATACACACACATATGCCTGGTTGCCAATTCCAAGACTCCAACCAAGCAGTGGGCCATGTGGGATTCAGCAATCTTAAGTGTTATGCCACAGACTGGCCCTTATTGAGGCCTTAATAAACCAGATAGAATCATTTTATTATTAATAATGAGGTAAGTGATTTTAGAATAGTTTTCTGCTTACCATATAAAAGTTGATGTAATGAATAAGTCATATATTTAAAAATATCACTAAAGCAGGGAGATAAATGGAGAAAGAATAAGAAACATTAAGTATATATTCCAGTTTGGCTATGAAAGCCTTGGAAGATATCTTTCTATGTAATCTCTACTTGGTGTCCTTTGTAATCTCCTGGATTTGGATGTCCACATGCCTTTCTGAATTTGGAAAGTTTTCAGCTAGTATATTATGAAAGATGTTTTCGATGCCTTTACCTCTTCTCTGGAAAACCCATTGTGCAGATATTTGGCCATTTAATGGTGTCCAGGATTTCCTGTATATTGTCCTAATTTTTAATAGCTATTCTTCTATTCTGTAAAGACAGTTGCTTGGACTAAATATGTATACATACAATGACATGGTGCCTTTTTTTAATCATGTATTTGTCATATGTCAGGAGTAATCCTGAACTTTTCAGTATAGTGTACTGAAGCCTTTGTGTGGTATTGAAAATAATGCTAAATTAGTGAGCATACCGAGCTCTGACAGTAGTTATGCAGGGTTTGGGTCATAATCCTAGAAGATACAATCTTTGAGGAATGTTTAAATCCCCAAAGATCAAAATCCCAAATACATAATTATAAAAAAAAATTTAACCATTTTTTAAAAAGATATGTATTTACACTTTTAAAGGGCATTTAGGAAACCATATAAAAACATAACAGGCATTTAATAGGCTATATTACACATTAAAACAGGCAATATTAACATGCATATTTATGTAAGCATAAATACTTAAGTATACTAATAACAATTACATAGGTACAATAGTTATATGCTGTATTCATAAAGAAATGTCCAAAGGTGAAGTATATAGATGTGTATTACTATGATTGGTAATTATGTGCACTCAACTTAATAATTGGAGTTACTCATCTGAAATATATTGACAGACAACCTAAATCTTTTGATGAGATTGATCAAAATCTGTGATAGATCACCATCACATATGCAGTCACCAAAGAGCCGAAATCTCAAGGAATTTCATCTTTTACAAATGCAGGTATACAAAAAAGACATCTCAATTTATTAAGTAAGTTTCAACATTTTTATAAAACACAAAATCCTTATGCATTGTGATAATGCATTTTTGTAGAGTCAGATCTGCAAATAATGCATAAAATAAATTAGAATGCTCCAAGACCTTTATACACTTGTATCTCCAGCAGTGGAAATTATGTGAAGATGAAATACATAGCATAGTGTGTTGTAAACAAAATAATGCTGATGCGGTCAGCCCATGGCATGTTGGTTGAGGCAGTTGAATCTCACCTGGCTGATTGCATCGTTGGTGTCACAGAACCACTGACTAGAAAAACACTCAGGTGTGTGAATGTTCATGTCTGAGTCTGCATGCTCAAAATCCTAAGACAACAATGGAGGAGAAGAGAGTGGCATGGCCATCACTCCTGGGTGGTGATTTCTCACTTTCTGTTCTTTCTCTCTCTCTCTCCAACAAGTGTACATACCCTATAGCAAATTTTAAAATGATGACAATCTGAAATAGTGGGGGAAAAAAGCTTAAAAAGAAAAGAAAAGAAAAAAGAAAGTAATGTATCCCTCACAAAAAAAAAATGAAAACTAAAAAGAGAATTCAACATATGAAAAAGTATATTACAGATTATGAGCTATTGCACAATAGTTTGTAAGAGTTGGCCAACTTTCATGGTGGTCATTACTGTATTTTAAAGACTTGTTTCCAAGTGAATAGCTTCTTCTTTTTTTTTTTTTTTTTCCTTTTTTGGGTATGACTCTCTTATTTACTTTTTTTTGAGAAGTTTTTGCTATAGGGCGCGTGCGCTCACCAGACAGACAGAGAGAGGCAGAGAGACAGAAAGCGAGGAATCACCCCCCAGGGGGGATGGCCATGCTGCAATCCCTTCTCCTCTATTCTCCTCTCAGAATCTTGGGCACTTATGCACACACACCCGGCATGAGTTTTAAGCCACCGGGTCCGGGACTTGAACTGCGATTGACTACATGGGAGTCCAGCAACTAGCCATTACGCTAACTGCTGGTCCCAAGTATGACTCTCTTTGGAAAATACCTTAAAGTTATTTTTTTTTTTAACATGGTGCTGCCCCTTTTGAATTCTTTGTCACTCAATATATACCTATATGGGTATTCCCTATTAAAGTCTTCCATTTTTTTGTTCCAGAAGGTATTCCTTAGGTTTTTCCTTAATCCAGTCACACTGACATAGAAAATTAACTGTCACATATTCATCCCTTGTCAACTAGGCACCTATATGGTTTCTGGGATTTTGGTTTTCAGGATGTCAACTTTAAAGATTTTAATCTGATGGAATGATGTTTGGGGAATTGAACCTTTTGAGATTTCAACAACATTCAGAATTATGGCATTTAGGATTATCTTTCTTGAGATTATGATTAACACCAGTATATGCTGGACCCATCACTTAGTCTTTATACATTTTAGCTCATTACAGAAATTCAGTAATATCTGGACCAGCTGATGGCATAATGGTTACTGTTACTGCACTCTCATGTATTCGACCATGGTTTGAGTCCCAGACCCAACAACTTAAAACTCATGCTGGGTGTGTGTACGTACACACCCAAGATCCTGAGAGGAGAATGGAGAAGAAGAAGGGATTGTGGCATGGCCATCCTCCCTGGGAAGCAACTTCTCACTTTCTGCCTCTCTGTCTCTCCATTGAGCACATGCTTCCTATAGCAAAAATCTCTCTTAAAAAAAAAAAAAAAAGGAAAGGGACCAACAGATAGCGTAATGGCTATGTCACTGGACTCCCACGTAGTCGACCATGGTTCAAGTCTTAGACCCAGCGGCTTAAACTCACGCCGGGCGCGTGTGCATGCGTGCCCAAGATCCCAAGAGGAGAATGGAGGAGAAGGGATTGTGGTGTGGCCATCCCCCCTGGGGGGTGATTTCTCACTTTCTATCTCTCTGTCTTTCTGGCAATCGCACATGCCCTATAGTGAAAAACCTCTCAAAAAAAAAAAAAAAAAAAAGGAAAAAAGAAATTGGATAATATCACCTGCCTTTCAAAGTATATCATGATGAAAATAGCTGAAAGACAAAGAACTTTGCATGGGCAGCAGAAACTCACCTTTAGCTAAATGGTATCCCGGCTGGAATTCAGAGATTTCTTAAAATCATGTCACTACAGAGGCTTCAAAGACTTGGTATTGCCTAGTTCTTCAGTAATATGGTCTCTGCAGCCAGTCTCAGGGCCATCTATGTTAGCCCAGACTGGGGAATCTTAAAATATCAATGGAATACTTGGAAACACTCTTTATAGAATGTTTCATATTAGTTCTAGGGCCTTAGAGAGAAACAAGTGTGCATTTAAGATAGTGTACAATTTTTTCTTGAAAATCCTCTAACACCTGATTGCTGTTCCTAATAAAGTGAGTACAGGTCAGCTGGAGCCCAACTCCATGGGAAAACTTGCCAAGAGATAATTAAAAAAACAGATTTGCTTTTCCCTATCACTCATTGGCATTGGTGGTGGTTTGGATGATGCTATTACTAGCTGTCACACTTGTCTAAAATTTTGACATTTGATATTCATTTGAAGCTTCCAGTCTAAGTTCTACTTAAATGAAAGAACTCTTCTGCAAATTGTGCAGCATCTCTTCTATACGTAATTTACATATTTATTCAATATATTTAATTTGGGCCAGCAGTTGGTTTAATGGCTATGTCGCTGGACTCCCATGTAGTCAACCGTGGTTCGAGTCCCTGACCTGGTGGCTTAAACTCATGCTTGTGTGTGCGTGCTCAAGATCCTGAGAGGAGAATGGAGGAGAAGGGATGGCGGCATGGCCATCCCCCTTGGGGGGTGATTTCTCTCTTTCTGTGTCTCTGCCTCTCTCTCTGTCATTCTGATGAGCACACGCACCCTATAGCAAAAACCTCTCTCTCTCTCTCTCTCTCTCTCTCTCTCTCTCTCTCTCTCTCTATATATATATATATATATATATATATATATATGTATATATATTCAATTTAAAAGTTAGAATGATTGGAGCACTGACTATGCAGTTTGAAGTTGGGAGTTCTCTAGGAATACAGACCACATCTGGACCTCAGACGTTCTCAGCCTAACTACTGATTCTCCACACAGAGGGCCTGTTGGCATGTACAGGGCTTTGGGATCTTTTTAAATCCAGAAAGTAGTAATGACCACACCACACAGTGTTAGGAAGGACTCTTAGAAGGACACATGTTTTGTTTGAGTTAGCAAGATAACAATGACGTGGTTACCATAACAATGCACAACATATTTACAGTGACTCTTCAGAGGATTCACCAGGAAGAAAACATCATCCAGAGGTGCAAGAGTTTCTGGGAGGCTTGAGATTTGTTTGAACTGATTGATTTCTCAAATGGCACTGAAGGTGGGGAATTGGTGGACAGCAGGTAGTGGGAGAATAAAATGGCTACCTTTCTTGTACATGCTGAAGCCTGTCTCTTACGGGCATATGCCTAATTATTTCTCTTTCACGCATGGGTGTGTTGTTTGCTGAAGGTGTTGGGAAAAGTTGCCAAGAGATAAATTCAACTGTTTGTGAGTATCATGATGTACTTTAGTGTTTATTTCCCTGGCATGGCCCAAGATCTATCACTTGGAGCCAAACAACTGTTTTCTGATGCTTGAAATAGAAGGATTTAACTATGTCTTAAATACATTGTTTAGAAAATGTACAAAAACCAGAATGTATTTCAAGCATTAGGAAACCTGTAAAAAGAAAGAAAGGAAACTTTAACATTTGGCTACCACTAACATTTATTGTGTGACTGGGATAGTGTTACATTTTCTCAGTGCTGGTTATAAAGATTATAATTAAGTGGGCAGTCTCTGTAGGCGTCTGCCCAACTCAAGCATTTGTCCTTCTCAGGTATCAGCTACCGCCTTCCCTAAGTGGGAGTTAGGGAAGCAAAATAAGACCTCTTAAGCCACACAATGTCTGGTTTGTCTTGGCTAAGTGTGTTGTAATATAACTGACATTGTCATAGGTAACAGGGTAGCTCATGTCAGAAACAATGCCATTCTAGTTTCATTTATTGCAAGGAACAGAATGTGCACACCATATTTCTGGTCAACACTTCCTCACTGATTACAAAAAGTGATCACTAGTCAAAATGGATATCTAGTAGTTCCAGTTTATCAAAGCAATCATTTAAAAACCTGAGCCTTTTTATTCCAAAGGTTAATCTCAGATATTCCTCTTTTTCTTCATGTAAGCCCCCAGCAAACTCTCTCATGACTCATTTTTAAAAATTATTTTTATTTAATATTATTCACTATTATTATTATTTTAATTTGACCAGAGAGAGACATGGAGAGGGCAAGTGAGAAAACAGACTGCCAGGTCTAGGACTCAAACCATGGTTGGCCATGTGGAAATCCAGCACCTTAACCACCATGCCAACTGCCAGCCCCTATCTCATGACTCTTAACATGACATCCAGTCTGGTTCTCCAACATGTGTGTGAAGGGGAAGTCAAAGCCTAGTGATCAGTTTTGGGGTTGGGAAACTAGGACTTTCCTACTAAGTACCCAACTGGTGTTGAGCTGAGAAGCCTTTGGTCTCCCATTTTCCTGGCAAGAATATTCCCATGCCTGTCTGCTAAGTTAGAAGGGTAAAAAAAAAAAAAAATGGGTCAAGATCGCCACCTTTTTTAGTATACAAGGAAAAAAGGATTGTTAGAACTTCCTTGTGGATTTCTGGAACAAACGTGTACAGGCTCTGTCACTTCTTTCATAAATTTGCTTAAACGTCTAGGGTTTGTAACAGTACTCCTTTCTTTTGAAATGGAGTTTAGGCTCTGAGTCATTTAGCTGGGGTATAGCTTACTCAATGTGGTTCTTAGTCTTAAAGATTCTTGATACACCTCAAAGGCATCAGTTTACCTTTTGTTCAGACTTATTTGCCAGGATCTAAAGGAAAATTTGATTAATGAAGCTAATCTTTTAGGAGGCCTCTGTATCCAGACCCATTTCAGACCGATGTCTAAGACTGCAAAATACCGAATGCCAGGTCGACCATGTATTGTGCTAATACCTAACTAAACCCTTTAAAAAAGGGTAAGCTTAAATGAGAAAAAATAATGATTAAAAAAAAGGGAAATCATCACTTCCTCAAATCTGATTGAAGGTTGAGAGGGATCAAGGGAAATTTCAATAGCTCAGGAGCTAGTCTCCAGGATAACAATGACTAGGGCACTGTAGGAAAGAAAGGAAACCTTGCTGATTAGCTCTCCCCATGGAGAAAGTCTCTGCCACTTGGCTTTCTTTGATGAGATTACAGACTTCTGAAATTCATTCCCATCAGGACTGAAGATATAGTGAAAGAACATGCTTCCAAGGAGTTAGGAAACATATTCTTCATTCTTGGGAATGTATACCATTTTGCTTTCTGGAATGACTTGTTCATGTTTTTAACCTTGAGATCAGAGCTTTGCTGCAGGAGATTGTGGACCAGCCTAGTCTAAAATGCAGTGTAAGGTTTATCTGGAGAAGTGGAATAATTCCAGATAGCCAAAAATCATTATTTTTAAAATCTTTATATGATTTCTCAATGGAATGGAGACCTACATTTCTCTTTCTTCAGATTTCTCTCTTTGTATTTCCCCATAGTTTCTCCACTTCCTTTCTATTCAACCAATTCCAGTTGAGGAAAGATCCAAAATAACTTTCTGTTACTTTGAATATGAATACCAATGACTTCTGTCCCCTTTTTTCGTAGGCCTTGAACTCTCGCCACATCCACATATATCAATTCATATTCTCATAACTGAAGACACTTCAGAGGCCAGCTTCCCAGCCTAAGCTGGAATACTCATTCCTGACTTGTGGTCATTTAAGTCTTTTATATTAGAAGACCTTCTTGGTTGATCCTCGACCTGTTTTGATACAGTTTTCCACTTATTTCAACTTCAAATATATGAACAAAATTTTAAATATTTTTATCAGGGTTTATTGAATATTTAGAGAAAAAGAAAAAGAAAGGATAAATGAGAATTTAGACAGAAAAGAACACAAGAAAGTCATGCAAAAAGAAATTTGTCAACATCAGAGAATGGAGATGAAAAAAGGAAAAATAAACAAAAAGCATATACTTTCATCGCTTTAGACACAAAACAATGTCACTGTGATAAATCGGAAGTGATTACATAGGTGTATTCAAGACTTCACAATGAAGAGAGTGTTGTGGTTACTGAACCATAATAAGTCCTCATACTAATAAATTACATCCCTCAAAACTTCTGTCAGGTCAATCAAGGAACTCTCTGTGAATGAGCCTGGAATGTTAACATCTGGTTCACCAAAGAGGGATAACAGTTTCATCCATCCAAAGCCTTAGTCAAGCCTTTATCCCACCCTGCTGTCTGCTGATCCCACTTTATCCTTCCTCTGGCTTTGCAGCTGCCCAATGAAGGAAAGATCTTGCTGAAGAGTGTTGAATTTGGTGGCGTGTGAGAGACCCAGGAAGTAGAGAGCACTATTTGAATGGTTTGGAAGACTAAAGAGGACTCCAGATGCCTCTTTTCATGCAGACACCTGATAATCATAGTCGCTTCAACAGCCTTCTGAGAGAAATAATTCGGGTAGAGACTGTAGCTTATCATTAAATAAGAGAAGTAACTAGTTCCAAAAGCTCAGAGATATTCAAAACAGGATGCTACATTTTTTGTTTTGTTTTTGTTTTCATAATATTTTGCATTTCATTGAAGGAAAGAGAAACGACGAGGAAAATCTGTAATACCATGATCTGTGCTATGCACTTTTGCTTCTATATATATTTTTCCATTCTGTCAGGGGAGTAAACTGACACTGGGATTTTCTCAGAGTGTGTGGAATATTCTTTTCCCACTAATTTAATGATTAATAGTTAGGTCATAGGCACAGCAAGCTTTCTTCCATCTTGAATACTACTTTATCTGTTGACATGGTGTCATTCTCAAAGTCACAGGCAGAAGTTAGAACTTATTTGATTAGTACTATAAAGTGGGGATCAGGTTACCAGTGCCTTCCAAATCTCATTCTCTCTCTCCCTCCTACTCACTTTCTTCTTCTAAGTGTCTCTATTTCCTGTTAATACTATCGTTCATACTGATCAACTGCAGGGTATTTTGTTTGTTCCTTTCCTCTAATGTCTTATCACTAGATGATTGCTCCAACAAACAAATTCTCTTTCACAATGTCTTATACCTGTCCCCTTTCTTATTTAATTGCACCTACTCTAAACCACACTGTTAGTCATTACTTACCTGCCACTAGTACAAGCTGCACACTTAATAATTTATTCTGAAGATAAGGATTAATTCTATTATTCTATAGCTAGACATTTTTCATTGTTATGAGGTAATTAAAAGAAATGAAAGAAGACAAAGGAGGAGAGAAGAGTTGAAGAAAATTAGGGAAGAAGAAAGTAAAGGAGGCAAAGGAGGAGAAAGGAAAGGAGGAGGAAAAGAGAAGAAAGAAGGAGCCATGTAACAGAATAGAAAACTAAGAAATTTTGCTACATAAGAACTGAACATGAAGTACTGATGGTAATTCAGATCAATGGAACAGGAATATTTCATTGCAATAGTTGTAAATAATTACTTGAAAGTACTTAAACTAAATTCTATCTTCTGATATATACTCATTAGAATGTTAAATGTAAAAAAGTTACTTAACATACTTGAAAAATATCAGAAATAATTATCTAATATCAAAATTAGAGAGAGTTCTAAACAAAAATAAAGCAAAGGAAGAAAGAATAAAGTGAAATATTAAAAATAACATTAAAAATCCAATCAAGGGACCAGCAGTTAGCGTAATGGCTATGTCACTAGACTCCCACGTAGTCGACCGTGGTTCAAGTCCCGGACCCGGTGGCTTAAACTCACACCGGGCGTGTGTGCGTGCGTGCCCAAGATCCCTAGAGGAGAATGGAGGAGAAGGGATTGCGGTTTGACCATCCCCCCTGGGGGATGATTTCCTGCTTTCTGTCTCTCTGTCTCTCTCTGTCTGGCGAGCGCATGCACCCTATAGCAAAAACCTCTCAAAAAAAAAAAAAAAAGAAAGAAAGAAGAAAAAGTCCAATCAAAAAATCCATAATCAAAATTCAAAATGGCTATTTAGGAAAAAATTTTACATATTTTGAAAAATTTTTAAGACTTATGGCATAAAAAATGTGAGTTCTATTCAAATATCAGGATCTTTTATAAGTCAGCGGAGAAAAGAACACTCCAACAGAATAAAATACTTAGCAAAATTTATGGAAAGGGAATTTATAAAATTATATGAATGACAAATATCATGAGACAAAAGTTATAGCTATTGCACTTTTCTTTTCGGTATGTTCTTCCATTATTTTTTTGCTTATAAAATCCTTCCTCATTTCAAAATTAGTTACATTCTTTCCATTAAGTCATTGAAAAAGTCATGACATATTTTTTTCTATGTTTTTTAGGTAAAACTGTGTCATGACTTTCCCAACGACCCAATAGTTTATATTGTTTTAGATCTAATATTTTAATGTGCTCAGCATTTCTTTGTATATGTGTTCTGAGATAGTAGCATCAATTCAATGGTCATCTTTTCCTTCCTTCCTAGCCTGTAAGTTCTTTGAGAGTAGGAACAATGTGCTATTATTTTCATAGATTCAGCAGCATGTAGCAGTATATTGGATGTAATCACTAGAATAGGAGAGGTAAAGAGGGAGAATTAGAGAAGTTTGAGAGAGCGGTATCTTTTGAGGCTGTCCTAAAAAGTCTAGAGTATTTCCAAGATATTGTTTTCTTCTTTCTTTTGTGGGTTCTCTTTTTGGTTAAACATGGCTTGTAGGTAAGGTAACATGATGTAAGAGGAGAAAGGTTTTGAAAAAAGACAAAGGGTGATTCAAATCCTGACACTATCAGCTGCTTACATAACTCTGAGCTTTATAGACTTCATCTATAAAATAGATATACTTAATACTGCTTGCAAAGTTTGTTGGGAAGATAAATATCCATGCTTGTAAAATAATCAGCATACTTCTTCTTTTCCCTTTCTGCTACTTATTTTTTTCTGCTATTCTGGAAGAAACACTGCATCCCTTCTCTTCTTTCTCTATTGAAGTAAAAAAATAATGGTGTGTGTAAAATCATCTTATATCATGGGATTCTTTTTACTAAAATGAAGCACTGTTCATTTCTTTTTGGGTATGTATTAAATATAAATTGCTTGCTTTGCTATTGGTAATGATAAAATGAATGATGATATTTGGATTAGACGATTTAGAGTAGATCAAGAGAGGTAAGAAAACAAAACAAAGCAAAATGTAAAAAAAAAGTAATTAGAAAAAAATTCTAATGCATTGGAATTGTATAACAGAAATGGCATGAACTTTGGAGTCAGGTGAACACAAGTTTGGGTTTCAGCTTTGCCACCAACTCTGTGGAACCTTGGGTAGGCTATTTGCCCTCACTGAAACTCAGTTTCTCCATCTGTCAATTAATAGCACTGTGTGGGGCATTGCGAACACCAATGAACTAAGTAAATAAACATGTGAACATAGCTGACATTGATAAATGCTTCATTTTCCCCTCTTTTCTTTCCTCTCAAACTAAATAGTCAGCCTGATTCATCATAATACCTCCGGGTATGTAGGTGCTTAAAAGACTCGAATGTAATTTCGGAAGTGTACAACTAGGTGCCAGTGAGTGACTCAGGCCCAAGGGAGAATAGATCCTACTTTAACAATTGCATTCAGACTCAAGCCCTGTGTTTACAAAAGGACTTTTGGATCCATGGATGTCTTATGATACATGGCCTAAATTTCCATGCATATTCAGTTAATCATCACAGTCTTTCTGGCAGGCACACAGTCATCATTTTGCTCTTGTGAAAACTGAGAACATTGTGTACCAATTTCTTTGTTTTAGAAAGCTATCATTAGTTGTTATCAGTGGCAGCTTTGTAAATTTTGTGAGCTGTAAAATGTAGTATTATATATTCCTGGGAAGTTTTTTCCCACTGGGAGTACTTAAGTTGGATGTCTTTTTAATAGTCTGGGAGGGCAGATGCTGACTTTAAAATAAAACATTTTAAATTTTAAAAATGAGCAGTACATTTATAGAAATTATATAGAGATATTATTAAGTGATTACATATAGTATTATGGAATAATATATCCAGGGAAAATGTGAAGCATCTTAACAGTAATTTTTTTGGCTTTTTTTTTTTTAAATAAAAGAGCGCTTATATTTTAGAATGAATGAAGGATGATCGACTAATTTGCATCAATTTATTTAGTGTAATAGGATATAGTGGAGAACTCACATTGTTATTTTTTCATTCAAATTGTTACTTAACGAAGATGATCCTTGCTTATTTTATATTTTCTTTAGCTGTGGCCCTGAATGAAAAGAGGCAGCATCCCTTTTGTCCATTGATAAAACACTCCCACATATCATTTTTCCATCCTTTCCTAGGCTATTGAGATATGGGTTTGCTGTTTCCTTTACCTCTGTGACCTGGGTCTTAACTTGCTCTCTTTATAAAGAAAATTATTAACTAGTCGACCAGTCTTAGCCTCAGATTTGTTTTTGTTTAGGGGAAAAACTTAATGTTTGTTTTGAGTCTACTATGTCCATTTATGTGCTTTATAAGAATTACAACATTTAATTATTCAATTTAATTGATATGAGTTTGATTGTCCTCATTTCAGACCTAAGGAAAAGGAGCCCCAGGGAGTTTTCATAAATTACTCTACATTCTTATCTCATGAGTTGAATTATAACCTGGGTCTGACTACCTGTAAATTATGTTATTTCTACTCTAGTAGGCTACTGGAGTTTTATGTTCATTTGCTAGAGTTCTTAAATGGCTAGTTGTTATGATTAAAAAATTATGTAAGGATGATTCATTATTCATTTATGTCTCAAAATAGGAAATATAGGTAGAAGAGTAGTCTTTAGAGGGGAGTAAGAAAGATCATTTTTTTGATTACTAGATGGTACGTGCACTCACTAGAGAAAGAGATAAGGAGAGAGAGAGAGAGAGAGCACCCCCCAATGGAGGGTGGTCATGCTACAGTGTTCTCTTTAATATCTTCATCTTATCAGAAGTTTGGTCATGCACACACATGTGCATGTTTTTCAGTCTGCCAGGGCTAGCAGTCAAACCATGGTTGATCATGTGGGATCAGGCTCCCTCAATCACTAGGCTATGAGGCCAGCCAGAGGTGTTTTTTTTTTTTTTTTTTTTTGCTACAGAGCACATGTGCTCTCAGGAGAGACAGACAGACAGAAAATGAGAAATCACCTCCCACCAGGGATGGCTATGCCACAATCCATTCTCCTCCATTCTCTTCCTGGGATTTTGGGTGCATACGCACACGCGCCTGGCGTGAGTTTTAAGCTACCAGGTCTGAACTCAAATCAGTGTGGACTACTTGAAAGTCCAGCAATGTAACCATTACACCATCTGCTGGTTGCAAAGATTTTGGTTTTTAATATTCTGCTCTTCAGTTGTCCGTCATATACCCAGGTGCAACTGATAGTCTGGGACTTGACCTCCAAAGAGAGAAGGATAAGGACTGGCGGTGGACATATGGGAACATCAGTGACCCGTAACAATAGATGCAAGGCACTTGCAATCTTGGCTTCCTTTTGGTCCTTTTTCCTCATTTGTAGAGTGGTTTGTGAGGTTGTAGAACTAAGGGAGGACTGATTTGACATTGTGGACATTCTGCTCTAAAGGTAGATACAGCTAAGATGTCTAAGAAGCTCAGCCATAAGAAAGTGTAGGCAGAGATTAGCCCAAATACTTAAACATAGTATGAGCTAGAGATTCCCAAACTTTGGTTTGTGTCAGAATCACCCAGCGAGCTACCCAAGTATAGATGCCAAATAGGGTAAGGCTTGGGCCTCAGTGCTTTTATACTAAGTTCTAAGAAGATTCTGACAGATTTCAAAGTTTGAGAAACACCAGTCTACATTCGTATTTTGAAATTCCTTTCTGGTAGCCAAGTAACAGCTATAAAAAACAATCATTTGTCTCTTTTTCTTTAATAACTTAGGAGAATCTTACACTGATTTGAAACTTGAACTTAAATATATATATATATATACATATATATATGTGTATATATATGTGTATATATATATATATATATATATATATATATTCCTTATATTTTTTTCTATTACAATCATCTTCAAAAAGTTTGTTAAGGAACCATAACAACCTGCAATGGTTATGCCTCTGGACTCCGATGTGATCTACTGTGGTTTGAATCCCGGATTCAGGAGCTTGAAACTCTTGCTGGATATATGTGTGCGTGTGCCCAAGATCCCAAGAGGAGAAGGGATTACAGCATGGCTATCCCTCTGGGGGATGATTTTCACTTTCTGTCTCTCTGGCAAGCAATTGCGTCCTATAGCAAAAATCTCTCTGTAAAAAAAAACAAAAAAAATTGTTAAAAATGTTCATTTATTTTGCTTTGAAATATGGAAACCCATGCATAAATTTTTCATATTATACATTTTTCATAAACTCTTTGAGGACTCCTCGTGTTTGAGAATAACAAATATATTCACATGATGATGTCATCCTAAGATGACTCCACCTTATCACTTGTACAGAGGGTGAGGCTAACATGCAGGACATCTGAGAAATTGTTTTCCAACTTGGCTTTCCCTTTAGGAAATAGGGTGAAGGGAAGGATACTGAACCTCCCTGTAGGCACTGCATAAACGTATTTTTGTATCTGAAGGACAGCAGCCAATTTCACCTATAGGCAGGAAGTACACATCGGTTAGCTACATGTTTATTTTTTTTAAATCGTCTCTACTTGGCCAGATTACAAGGAGCAATTATGTTATGTCATTTCAAAAAGGAAGTTGGCTTATATGCAAGAAGTCCTTTATTTAAAGAGGGTTTAGGAAGCTGGACACTTGAGAAAGCAGGCAACTGTGAAAGGAATATCTCTGTCTTACCTTTGTAAAAGCCAACAATTACCTCCAAATTGGGTTGGGATTAGATAAGGCACTTGGTTGTAATAGAGTTGATATCTGGGAAGGGGGAAGTTTCAGTCATCCAGAGATAAACCTCTTATTATGGTTCCTTTTCCTTGATCATCTTTATCTTTCCACTCCACCCCTACTTTAATACATAGTGGCTGCTGGTGGGGTGCGGAAGGAATGACTTTGGAAATGCTCCTTAACCAGGCTTTTGTATGTATTGTCCAAGGCTCACAGCTTTCTCATCAGCAGGCTTTCCTGCCCTGTCATTAGTCTTAGTTGGCAAAAGAGCCTCTTTCTCATGAACTGACCCATGCTGTGAGCAGGTCAACTCAGATGGAGGCTTGCTGCTTTATTCAGAGGCCTCAGAGATTCCCAGATGTTGAAGCAAAATGCAAATATGGGAAAATGCTTTCCTTGGTCTGCTGTTCCTTTCTTGACCATTGGAGAAATGGAGTTCCAGCTGATGACCAAGAGCATGGTTTCATATGGGCATGGCAGTCTTACCTTTCACAATTGCAATTCCAAGAGTCCCTTTGTGAGAGCAATAGTTAATTCTCTCTGAATGTTACAACAGTTAGAATAAGTCCCCCCCCCCTTTATATTTCCCCTTCACTTATGCTTAAAAACAGGTAATTGGAGTAGGGCTTCCAACTGTAATCTTGCCCAAAGGCTAAGCTTGGCACCTAATGACACACGTTGTTCTTTATTAAGGCAGTCCTGCACTCATTATGTCTAAATTAGTTCCTTTTTCTCCTTAGCTTTATTATTCATCCACCTCCTTCTTTTTCATTTGGATTTTTCCAAGTGAACCATGACAAAGTGTGTCTTTGTGAGTTTGTGTGTCTGTGCAGCGGTGCATCTGCGTGAGTGAGTGTGCCCCTGCCCGTGCCCCTCGTTTACATTATGTGGTTATTTAAGTCAAGGCAGTGGAAAATTGACAAAAATCTTTGGCATTGATTGCTTCATAATGATCCCACAGGACAGGAAAGAAAAACTGGCTGAATGTAGAAGAAACGGAAATTCAGTGGCAGGGTTTCTCTTGACAAGTCCAAAAACAAGCAACTCAACCTCAGCGAAAAGAACTGAAACTCGTTCCTGAATAAAGCCTGTCAGAGCATTTGTGTAAGAGTCTAAGAAAACTTTACCATCCCATTCTATTAGAAGAAAAGTTTCATACACCACTCATGTGATATTATATCCAGTTGGATATATAAAATGAAGTAAAGATGAAGAAATGCTAAAGAGGATTTTTTGGTTTGTTTAGATCTGGATAGAATCCTAACTTTTCCCACTAAATAACCTAGTATTGTTTGACCTTTAGAATCTCATTTTCCTTATCTAAAATAGGAATAATGCCAACCTCACAAGTTTATGTTGAGGACAAAAGGAAATAATATTAAAGGTGCCTAATACAGTGTCTGTTACATCATAGACAGCACATTTTATTTTAAAAAGTTAGCAGTGGTTCTTAATTCCCTTATAATAAACTGAAACATAGTGTAGAAAGTTTTGGCTCAATAGCCTAAAATTATGAGATCAGGCCTTTTTTCCTTCCTTGACCCACTTTTTTCTTCATCTTGAAACAGGACCTAGCATTTCTGAGCGACCTGATCAGGCTTTCTGTTGGATATCAGGCACTCTGCTTAGCAGTATGATCTTCGCAAATACTTACATAAACTCTGCAAAGGCAAATTGTCATTTCTGTCTTGTAGATGAAAAGTGGAGGTTCAGAGAATTTTAGTAATTTGTGAAAGTTCCGGAGTGGTGGAGCAGGTATATAAACAAGAGCCTATCTAGTACCATGGGGGTGAAACAATGGAGAATTAGTCTATTTTCATTGCCCGGAGAGAGTTATTTCCTCGGGTATTATGTTACAAAAATCTTCTGATTCAGGAGGGTTAGGCCTCTTTTACTCCTTATGGGGAGGAACATTAACAACTTTGTCTCACTGCTTGATTCTTAGAATGAATATGTGAGATATATATTTAATGTATCAAACTTACTCTTGATATTGCTGGGTAGATTCAATGATTTTCTCTTTACCAAGTTGATTTCCTCCTGACATACCTCTCATGATTACATTCCTTTCTCTCTTCTTTAACCTACCTTAACATTTCAAAAGGTAATTATCTCTCTTTACCCCTACCACATGCCAGATGAAACCTCCTTTCTCTTCATTAATCCGTAGGTACCAAGGCAGTCTTTAGCCTCTATAGCACGGTATGGTAACCCTGGGCTTAGGTACGCTATATATTTTTTTCTTTTTTGGGAGAGGTTTTTGCTATAGGGCGCATGTCCTCGCCAGAAAGAGACAGAAAGCAAGAAATCAACCCCCAGGGGGGATGGCCACACTGCAATCCTTTCTCTTCCATTCTCCTCTCGGTATCTTGGGCACACACGTGCATGTGCCCGGCATCGAGTTTAAGCCACTGGGTCCGGGACTCGAACTGTGGTCGACTACATGGGAGTCCAGCGACATAACCATTACGCTAACTGCTGGTACCAGGTATGCTGTATTTATCCTTGTATATACTTTTTCTTATCCTTTAAAGTCACTTGTTTCTTCTCTATTTTTTATCTTTCTGTGAAGCAGTCAGGTGGGAGACAATGCAGTAGAGTATCTGAGTGAAGGGAGAGACACACACAGCTTCTAATTCTAGGATGGTGACCTTGGCAAGAGAATGGAATGTCTCCATGCCTCAGTTTCCTCACCAGTACAAATGAATGATGGAGTTGAACATTTCTGCTTCATTCTTTACCTTGGCACAAAAGGCTAAGGTGCGGTTTTTGCACCCGCAACAGAGGTATAATCTCTTACTCAAGGAAAGAGTTGATAGCAATAACAAAATGTATTTATTAATGTACTATGTATAAAAACACGTGCAGGCATCATTTTATTTATAGTCTTCTAACACAGTGACGTGGGCTAGGTCACCTAGCTGGTTGATTGCAGAGCCAGGGCCTAAATATGGTCTTCTCTATTTCTACATCTTGCATTCTTTGCCCTGCCTCACAGCAAGGTAAGGTAGACTAGCTGAAGATGGAGGAGAGGAGATCAGACAGAGTGAGTGAGTATGCAATATAAAGTACCACAGTAGTTCAAGGGATTTTCTATGTTTTCTGGATGGTATTTTCTCTTAAAAAATAAACAAACAAAAAAATCCTTATTTTAATATTCATTCTACAGTTTGTTCAAAGAGTAGCTTATATAGTCCCTTTGATTTCAAGGCTAGGAATTTGCAACTTTTTTCCACATCAAGATCAACAACTCCTTCCTAGGTTGACCGTGTCCTGTCTTTGTGGGATGGATCAAATTTAAATCTGCTTATTGTGTACTTGCTTTGGCCATAGAAGAGTTCATTCTGCACTGAAAAAATAGTGACATATTCCAGATTATTTTGAAAGACTCAAACTTATCTCTCTTTGTTCAGGAAGTGATGTGTTAGTTGGGGTGTGAAAGGGAAACAAGGAAGCATTGGGTGGTTGCATCATATTTGTAGAAGTCCAGCTTAATGCATCTAGCCTTGTCCTTTCATTTAAAATATAAACCAGTATTTATTTTTGAAAGGAAATTCAACCCATATGTGTCTGCCTCAGTAGCCTTTTTGGCTTTTACTGCTAAGAATCAGGAAGTTACCTTTGCCAACATTACAAAAGGCCTAAAGATCAAGTGAATTTTAATCTTGGCAAATGTAGCTTTCACCTTGCAAGGTAGAACATAGGTCCCAGGTAATAACAAAAGAAAGGTAAACATATCCCTATGTGTCTCTCAAAATAAGAAGGGCAGAGAAGACTGAGCAAGTTCTAAGAATTACTGATTGTTTTATTTTGTCCTAAAACCAATGTAATTCGTTCTTTAATGCAGATTTCTTTTTCTTTTTCTTTTATTTTTTTAAAGAGAGATTTTTGCTATAGAACACATGTACTTACCAGAGAGACAGAAAGTGAGAAATCACCCCACTTCCCCACGAAGATGACTATGCCACAATTCTTTGTCCTCCATTCTCCTCTCAGGATTTTGGACATGCATGCATACACACACACATGCACCCAGTGTGAGTTTGAAGCCACCAGATCCAGGAATTGAACCTCAGTTGACTATGTGGGAGTCCAGCGACTTAATCATTATGTCATCCATTGATCCTTCTTTAATGCAGTTTCTAACATGTGTGGATGATGCTACAATTTGTTAAAGTAGCTCAAGCTATAGATGCTAAAGGTTGAGTATATTTTTTATATAAAATAGAGAATTTTTGAAGACCAGAAGGGGATTTTTTACATCAATCTGAAAAATAAACAAGGAGAGATCAGCAGTTGGGGTAATGGCTATGTTGCTGGACTCCCATGTAGTCAACTGCAGTTCAAGTCCTGGACCCAGTGGCTTAAAGTCATGCCAGGTGCATGTGTGTGTGTGCCCAAAATCCTGAGAAGAGAATGGAGGAGAAGGGATTGTGGCATGGCCATCTTCCCCCGGGTGTGTGGGGGGGTGATTTCTCATTTCCCTCTTTCTGTCTCTCTGTCTTTCTGGCAAGCCCATGCGCCTATAGCAAAAACTTCTCCAAAAAAAGAGAAAGAAAGAAAGAAAGAAAGAAAGAAAGAAAGAAAGAAAGAAAGAAAGAAAGAAAGAAAAGAAAAGAAAATACACAAGGAGAAATACCTAATATAGTTTTCTTGTTTTCCTTTTAGTCTCATAAGGAGTTTTTATTTGTCATGCTATGACAGAAATGAGAATTAAAACATATATACAGAGAGGAAAATAATAAAACTCATGTTTACTTTATGGTTTATTTGAAGTTTTCAACATTTATCTTTCTTTTCTTTTCTCTTTTTAATTTTTTTCCATTGCTCTCTATTTTATTTTATTTTCAATATTATTTTATTTACATTTAATCATTGTACATCTTTATAGCATACAATATGGATTTTTCAAAGCATACATGCATTGCATGTAAATCAAGTCCAAGATACTACTGTGCACATCCTCAACAGAAAACTTTCCATTCTTGCATCTGTTAATTTTTTTTTTCCCTGAGCACATCTCTCCTAACTCTCCCACTGTCCACCCCTCCTTAATTAATTAATTAATTAATTTATTTTTTGTTCGGAGAGGTTTTTGCTATAGGGTGTGTGCGCTGTCCAGAAAGACAGAGAGAGACAGAAAGTGAGAAATCACCCCACCCCCCCAGGGAGGATGGCCACACCACAATCCCTTCTCCATTTTCCTCCCAGGATATTGGGCATGCATGCATGCACACGTGCCTGGCGTGAGTTTAAGCCACTCGTGTCTGGTACTCAAACTGTGGTTTACTACATGGGAGTCCAGCAACATAGCCATCACGCCATCTGCTGGTTCCTATTATATTCTAAATGGATTAATTCAAGGAAAATATTGTTTTCATGGAGTATATGTACTATTTTTTCTTATCTGCTATAAAGATTTGACATTCGAACTATTTTGATTTTTTTGGTTAGCTAATTCAGTTAAAGATTTATCCATGAAAAAACGCTCTACAGAATTACTGTCCTTGGCCTAAATAAGAGCTCTCAGGCATAGTGAGGCATATTGGAAACCAAGTTATACAGACCCAGGGCTAGACAGATAGCTTGGTGCAGAGACAGGCACAACATTTAGTGACTTTTCAGAGGTTACTTGTGGCAGAGAATTGAAACAAGAGTCTTGAACCAGAAAGTCAAGAAGCAAAGTGGTTAGTTGTCGGCGCCGTCTCTGCTGCTGAGACGGCACGACACCCGGTTCTTCCTCCCGCAGTCTTTATTCACAGGTTTCAGCTTCCTCCTTTACTTCTTTTTTCTCCTTCTACTTTCCTCATTTGTTTTTGTCCCTGTATGGGCCACCACTTGTCACGTTACCGATGACCCGGAGACGGTCTTCTCTTCAGCACTTTATTCTCCCAGGTTATATTACAGAAGTTCCTCCCCTCCCCGCTTCCTCCCAGGGCCTTTTAAAGGGCCCTTAGCCAATCAGCGCATTGTCCACGTGTACGGAAGCCAATCCTCGAATGAGGATTGGTCGCATGTCGTGTTCCCGTGCTCTCCACGCTCTCTGCCGGTCCACTTCCTCAAAGTTGTTCACCCTCTGGGCAGACTTCGGGCTTCCGCTGGCGCCATCTTAGGGGCGGCGCTCGAGAGGTGATGGGCGGGGGCGCGCACATTTAGTATAATGAGGACTTGAGCACAGAGTGGGTTGAATTTCTGGGTGGAATTCCGCCAACATCTGAAAGCCCACTTCTCCCATGAGGTCTTGGTTTAGCAAGGAGTCACCAGATTAAGCCCTTCTTCCCAGGTCCCAGAAGTACCCAAACATAAGACTTTTTTTGGTCATAGATAGTCCTTTAAGCAGTGGTTCTCAAAGTGTGTGGTTCCTCAGGCCAATCTCAGCAAGATAACCTGAATGGTTGTTAGAAATGCAAATGTTCAGGTCTCTCCCAATGACTATTCAATGGTAAATTCTGTCAGTGGGGTTCAGTAGACCCTCTTCTCACAAGCCATCCAGGTGATTCCCAGTACATGCTAGAGTTTGACATCACCACTCTAAAGTAGTTAAAACCTTTAGATCTTTGTTGTAAAACTCTATGCAATTGTGGACATTTGAATTGGTTCCATGTCTTAGCGATGGTGAATAATGCTGCAATAAATGATGTGACTGAGCCTTCTCCTGTCCTTTGGGTAGATGCCCAGAAATGGGATTGCTGGATCAAATGGTAGTTCTATCTGTAGATCTTTGAGGAACTTCCATATTGATTTCTGCAGTCGCTAGACCAATTTACATTCCCATCAACAGTGTAGGAAAGTTCCCCTTTCACCACAACCTCACCAACACTTATCACTTTTTGTATTTTTAATATTAGTCATTCTGACAGGGGTTAGGCGGTATCTCATTGTGATTTTAATCTGCATCTCCCTTATGATAAGGAATGTTGAACAGTCCTTCCATGTTTTTTGTCTGTTCATATGTCTTAGAGAGATTTTGGTTCAGTTAATTTTCCCAATCTTTTAATTGGGTTAATCCTTTTTTTTGTTGGAGACGTTTTCACTATAGGGCGCGTGCGCTCGCCAGACAGAGAGAGACATAGAGACAGAAAGCGAGAAATCACCCCCCAGGGGGGATGGTCACGCCGCAATCCCTTCTCCTCCATTCTCCTCTCGGGATCTTGGGCACGCACGCACACGTGCCCAGCGTGAGTTTTAAGCCACCGGGTCTGGGATGCGAACTGCGGTCGACTACGTGGGAGTCCAGTGACATAGCCATTACGCTAACTGCTGGTTTCCGATCCTTTTTTTTTTTTTTTCAGGTAAACTGCTTGAGTTCCCTGTGTATTCTTGTTATCAATCCCTTATTTGAGGTGTATTTTACAAAAATACTCTTCCATTCTGAGGGTTGTTGATTTACACTAGTTACTGTGTCCTTTACTGTTCAGAAATGGATTGAAAAAGTGTGGCACATATACTCTATGGAATACTATTCAGCTATAAAAACAAGAAGACCCTGGCATTTGACAGAAAGTAGTCAAATATGGAAGATATATTGCTGAGTGAAGCAAGCCAGGATATAAAAGGAAGATATTGTATGTATCCACTTAATATATACCAACTATCTGCACTCTACAGTAGAGATTGAAATATTGGAGGGCATTAAAACAGCAAAAATAGTTATGGACACTTAAGACAGTGTGGAGTGGGGCAAGAGAAGGGAATACTATAGAGAAGTATATCAAGAGAAGAAATAGAGAGGCATGGCATTAGATGGACACAGAAATGGTTTATTACCTGTTGATAACATGTATAGTATTCTCAACTGGATTGGTCTGAGAAATATTTCATGTTGTGTAAATTCTCTTTACAAGCCAAATGATGTACAGTGATTGAATACTGAAAAAATTAATGAAAATAAATAATGATAATCTGAAAAAAACAAAAAGCTATTTGATGATGATGATGTGGATAGTAATGTCTTTGTCTTGACTGATCTGCATGGTAACTGTGCTGGAAAAGGAAAGGTTATACACTGTAAAGTTCTATGTAATTAAAAGTAATATAAAAATAATAAAATAAAAAAAACTCTATGCAATGTAACCATACTATAATTTGAATTTACACAGTAGTTCTATGTGAGTTACTAGCTACTGATAACATGCTTTAGAGGGATGTATGGGTTATTTTCCCTAGGAGCCTAACTTCTGACACCCTGGTCAGCTCAACCCCTAGACATTGATTGGCCCTTTTCAGAAAAGTTCAAAGAAAATTCCCCATCTTTCCTTAATCAAATTTTTTTTTTTAATTTTAATTTTGCTAGGGGACTCACTGGAAACAGAGAAGGGAATGGTCATATGACAAGGGGGATGGTCATACCACAATTGCTTCTTCTCTATTTTTTCTTCTTTTTTTTTTTGGAGAGGTTTTTGCTATAGGGCGTGTGCGCTCGCCAGACAGACAGAGAGAGACAGAGAGACAGAAAGCGAGAAATCACCCCCCAAGGGGAATGGCCAAGCCGCAATTCCTTCTCCTCCATTCTCCTCTCGGGATCTTGGGCATGCACACACATGCGCCTGGTGTGAGTTTTAAGCCACCGGGTCCAGGAAGTGAACCACGGTTGACTACATGGGAGTCCAGTGACATAGACATTACGCTAACTGCTGGTCTATGCTTCTTCTCTATTTCTATCTCAGTTTGTTGTTTGGGGGAGGCACGCATGTGCACTCAATGTGTTTCTCAAGCTGCCCAGGTTCAGGACTTGAACTATATGGTCAGCTATGTGGGACCAGCTGCCTTAGCCACCACAACACAAGCTGATACATAGTAGTTTCAATTCTGGAGACTTCAGTGAACAAACTATGCAAGAAATATTTTGTTTGTATATGAAAGAGTTAAATTTAAACTTCAGATGATCATACATCGGTCTTTATCTATGAGACTGGTCATTAAAAAACCTTGTAAATTGCAGGCCGGTTCATTGTGTAGGCATCTCCTCTCCTGGCAGGATGTCTTGTGTCCTTGGCTTTTGTCCATCAGACACTGTCCAATCACTGTGACAACTCTAAATCCCACATATATACTGAGCTCTGCAGGGAATGGTAGTGGCTGAGTTGACAGTTCTGCCCCAGACATGACTACAAATTCAAAGATCCTAGTAAAGTGCTGCCTCTTGTGTTAAACCTCCTTTAACCCTTTCCAGACTCACTAATATGTCCCTTTCTGTCTACTTATTATCTTAGGAATTATTTTTATTTTGGTAACTATTAGTTTACTTATCTATGTTCGTCTCTAATTCTTGAGGTTTGTGAGACTGGAAATGTTTGTATCTCTAACACCCACCACAGTTCAGGCACATGTTTATAGAAAACAGACATGAATAGATTAATGAAATTATGGATACAAACATCAAATCTGCACAGGATCCAAACAAAGGGCTGAATTTACTTTTGTTTTAATTATTATTTATTACACATATACTATTATGATATTATGTAAGTATCTATAGTTGGGTTTTATCAGAATTAGAACAAACATAGACTGAGAAATACATAATTCTTTCATGAAGATTTCTTTTTAAATACGGTAGTGGCATTAAAAAGAAAGTAGGTATTTTTTTTTTACATAAAGAGCTCCTTCTTCTCATTTCCTTTTACTGAAAATTAATATGCGATAACTGCTGTATCAGTTTTTAACCCCAAACCATCTCACTATTATGCAACAAACAAAAACAAAAGGGACAAGCTTACATAAGGAAATCTATATTGATCTGAGAAGACGAAACACGATTCTTAAGATACTGCTGTGGGAAAGGGGGCAGAATCACAGAAGGGCAGCTCTACTACCTTTGTACCTACAGCCTTATCTGAGTTTTTACCTGTTGTCATCGATAAACAACCTCAACAGAGCTGGCATTCATAGCTGCTAGGGACATTGTAATGGGAACTTCCTAGTCATGAAATAGGCTTTCAATTTGTGATTAGATTGATTTGCTTGATTTCCAATCCCTCTGAGCTGTTAAGAAGACTGGATGACTTTTCAGACCACTCAGATTTATGGAAACAAAGAGGTACAGTGCAAGTATCCAACTCTCAGGCAAGGTACCGTGTATTTGCTCTGCAAATATGAGAGTTGGACTCTCTGTATTTATTTTTCTCATAAGGCAATAAGGGCTAATAGAATTAAGGTTTCCAGAAAGATCCAAGCTTTGATATACATCTTACTATAAACATAAACAAAAATAAAACACTAGAGAAAGGGTCACAGTTATACTTCTATAAAGTCTCTTTTGCATAATTTTTTTTTTCTTATACATGAAAGCACAGAATTCAGGTCAGGTTTGAAACAGCCGAAAGCAAGGGTTAGGTCTTTCAACATTTGCTTTATTACCTGTAGGGGTAGTGGGAAATTATTCTTGATTATAATCCTTATGAAGTCCTGCCTGGGGCATTTTGGGAAGTTTAGTGGACCCTTTGGGACGTCCATATATTTGGATTCAAGGTTAAGATAGTCTACTTTTGTCATTGTATTTGGGAATTTTATTGAGACTCTTTAAAAGTCTCTTGGGAGACTAGTTTTAGGGTCTTGACCCTAAAATTAAATTGAACAATTCAGTATATAATATAACTTAATATATGATGAAAAAGGCTCTTCCAAAGAGTTCAAAATCGTCTTTGTCCAGGCATTTCATTTCTTGGTGAATGTATTCTTTTTTTTTTTTTTTAAAAGGTTTTGGCTATAAGGTGTGTGTGCTTATAGGAGAGAGACAGGGACAGTGAGACAGAAAGTGAGAAATCCCCCCACCCCCACAATACCTTCTCCATTCTCCTCCTGGAAATTTGGATATGTACACACATGTACCCAGTATGATTTTTAAGCTGCCAGGTTTGAGACTTCAATCATGGTTGGCCATGTGGGAGTCCAGCACCTTAATCACTATGCTACCTGCTGGCCCCTGTGCATTTATTCTTTACCCCCCCCCTACACATTTTCAAAAAGGTTTCTAGAAGGTAAATTACATAGTGTCTGGAAAGCATATTGATTATTTCTAATACATAAATAATACATAACTCAAACAAGTAAAAATATTTTTATTAAATCTTGGTGATATGCTTTATTATTAGTAATACGTAGGAATAATCCTACAAAATTAAATAGGAACGAGAGTTGTAAATATACAATTATAGGGTGAAAACAAGACAAAGGATATTAAAAACGAACTAAGATTACAAAAGGTGTTTCAGAACCTTTCCAGTCACATGACAAACTAAGCTAGTATAGTGAATAGATTTAGCTCTCTCATTACACTCAACTACACACAGTCAAACGTTAAGCAAATAGCAGTCAATTCACAGGAGCCAGACATGAAAAACAATCTCAAATCCATTTCCCCAAGTAGATAAGTTGGTGCTGTGACAGGCCAGGTTGGTGCTCATGGTCTAGACAGACTGCAAAGACTGGAGGCCAGGAATTTAGTATTAGAGAATTTGACCCAGGCCAACAAGAGGAAGGGAGTTTAAACTAAAATCTATGTGTAAAGTAGAAGCCTAAAGGACTTCACATTCTTGAAAAGTTTTCTAGAAAGACTCGTAGAACAGAGGAGTAAAGATTTGGGGGCTATGGATGGAGAAAAGACTTCTTTCTTTCTTTCTTTCTTTTTTTTTTTTTTTTTTTTGGCAAGAGATTTTTGCTACAGGGCACATGCACTTGCTAGAGAAACAGAAAAGGAGAAATCCCCCCCCCCCCCCCCCCCCCAGGGAGGATGGCAATGCTGCAATCCCTTCTCCTCCATTATCCTCTTGGGATTTTGGGCATGCATGTGCACCTGGTGTGGGTTTCAAGCCGCCCGGCCCAGGACTCAAACCATGGTTGACTATGTGGGAGTCCAACGACATAACCACTATACCTTCTGTTGGTCCCAATACTTCTATAAGTAATCAAAACACAAGCATGATCTACAAATAGAGTCCATTCCTATGACTTGCAATGCATAACAGTCTCACGTGGGGAGATTAGCATACTTTCTTGGACAGGTGAAACTCCTGGAGTTCTTAGCAGAATTAAATGCACAAGGAGGGTGTTTACAGAACCTGAAGGCATGAGACTGTCAGAAAAGGTAATCTGTCCTGAAGATGAAGACGTAACAATGACAAAATGCAATCCACAGAGGAAAATGACTTACAAAGGAATGTCAGTAGACTCAAAACCAGGAAAATTAACAATTCTAACAGGAATTATAAAACTATGATGACATGTAAAACTTTAAAAAGGCTGAGAAATAAGATTCAAGATGGAGAGATGGTATAAAAATCATAATTAAGGAATAAGATAGATATATCAAAAGAACAATTTTGAAAAGAAACTATATAGAACTTCTAGAAATTATTTTTGAAATTTAAGATTTAAAATACCCTCAAATAATTAGATTGCAGAAAGTTAGGGCATGAAGATAGGGCAAGAGCTAAGAGAACTGAAAATAGGTTTGAAAACTTTCTAAAATGTGCAGAAAGAGATAAAAATGATTTCTAGCATAGATTGAAAAGGTCTAAAGGCAGAAAGGACACTTTTGAAATAATGGCTAAGAATTTTCCAGAATTTAAGAAATTCATCTGTTGGAAAAAAACATTGAGCCCCAAGTGGGACTAATATAATGTATAATTTATATATATATATATATATATATATATATATATATATATATATATAAATATCCACACACACATACATATATGTATTTAAGTATAATATGTGTGTGTATGTGTATATATGTATGTATATGTATCTTCACGAACCCTGAGGCCCAAGTGGGACTAATATATGTACACATATATGTATGTATTCACTCATACACACATAGACACACAATCACTAAAAACAATAATTAACTCTTACCCTGAGTAGAAAAAAAATTACCTAGCGATGAACATTTTCCTTAGTGCAGACCCCTCATAAGCTATAGAAGCCAATAGAAAATAGAATCATAGCTTCCAATGTTTAAAGTTCTATACATAGCTAAAGCTTCTGTGAGAATAATTAGAGTGGGAATAGAGACATTTTCAAAGTCTGAGAAAGTTGAACACTAACAGGCTCTTACTGAAAGAACTGTTCCAGAAAAGGAAATAGAAAAGAAAAAGAATAAAAGAGCAAGAGTCAAGGAGTATGTGAGCCTTGGGACCAGCAGTTGGCATAATGGCTGTGTCACTGAACTCCCATGTAGTCCTGGACCCGGTGGTTTAAACTCATGCCGGGCACATGTGCGTGCATGCCCAAGATCCTGAGAGGAGAATGGAGGAGAAGGGATTGCGGTGTGGCCAACCCCCTGAGGGGTGATTTCTCACTTTCTGTCTCTCTCTCTCTCTGTCTATCTGGAAAACACACATGCCTTATAGCAAAAACTTCTAAAAAAGAATGTAATAAGGTGTTTGGCGTTAAATTTCGGAGGAACTTCAATTACTCAGAAGGAGGGCAAAAGTATAGATTATAATTAGATATCATTACAGTAAATATGTAACTAAAAATAAGTAGAAGCACTGTGAGCAAAAGACTGAAGGCATAATTCTTAAGTAGAGTTACAAATGAATACAGGAAATGTAATCACAGCATGAAGATAGAAAAGAAGACAAATATCAAGCAAAAGTTTGGTAAATTAAAACCAAAAATTGATAGTAGGATCTTAAGGTAAAAATATTTTTCTGGGGCCAGCAGGTAGTGTAGTGAATACGTGGTTGGACTCCCACCTGGCCGACTCCCACCTGTGGTTCGAGTGCTGGACCAAGTGGCTTGAAACTCATGCCAGGCACGTGTGGTTGTGTGCCCAATATCCTGGGAGAAAAATGAAGGAGAAGAGACTGTGATAAGGACATCCCCCAAGAAATGATTTCTCACTTTCTCTCTCACCCTCTCTGTCTCTCTTTCTCTAATGAGCACACGTCCTAACCCAAAAAGTTCTCTAAAAAAAAAAAAAACAAACAAAAAACATTTTCTAAAAATGTTTTTATCCCTCTAATATCTGATGTACCATCCCAAGATATGGATCTTAAAAATACTCTGGAAAGGCCAGTAGGTGGCATGGTGGTTAAGATGCTGGATTCCCACATGGCTGACCATGGTTTGAGTCCCGGACCTGGTAGCTTGAAAATCATGCTGTCTCTGTGTGTTTATGTGTGCGTGTGTGTGTGTGTAAGAGTGCCCAGAATCCCAAGAGGAGAATAGAGGAGAAGAGATTGAGGTATGGCCATCACCCCTGGCAAATGATTTCTCACTTTCTCTCTCTCTCTGTCTCTCTTTGGCAAGCACACACACCTATGAAGATGATGTAGCAGTTACATTGCTGGACTTGTACATGGCCGACCACAGTTCAAGTTCCAGACCCAGTGACTTGAAACTCATGCTGGGCATGTGCATGCATGTCCAAGATCCCAGGAGGAGAATGAAGGAGACGGCATTGTGGTGTGGCCATCCTCCAGAGGAGTGATTCTCACTTTCCCTCTTACTTTTTTTCTCTCTCTCTAGTGAGTGCACATGTCCTAAGAAAAATCCTCTAAAAAACAAAATAAACAAAAATAATTTTTTTAGTTTTACATTAAATATGTTTTTTCCCCCTCTAATACCTGATGTACTATCCCAAGATGTCGATCTTAAAAATACTCTGGAGAGGCCATTCAGTGGTATGGCGGTTAAGATGCTAGATTCCCACACGGCCAACCATGATTCCAGTCCTGGATCTGGTGGCTTGAAATCACACTGTGTGTGTGTGTGTGCACGCATGCGTTCACATGTGCCCAGAATCCCAAGAGGAGATAGAGGAGAAGGAATTCAAGCATGATCATCACTACCAGGAGATGATTTCTCACTTTCTCACGCTTTGTCTCTCCCTTTCAAGTACACACACCCTATGAAGATGGTATAGCAGTTATATCGCTGGACTCCCACATGGCCAACTGCAGTTAAAGTCCCGTACCAGTGGCTTGAAACTCATGCCAGGCACATATGTGTGTCTGTCCAAAATCCCGGGAAGAGAATGGAGGAGAAGGAGTTGCAGTGTGGACACTCCCCCCCTAACCCCCCCGGGGGTGATTTCTCACTTTCCCTCTCACTGTCTCTGACTCTTTCTCTCTCCAGGGATCACACATGCCCTAAAGCAAGAACTTCTAAACAAACAAACAGCAAAAAACAAACACACAAAAAAACTTCTTGAGAATTAGATCTTTACCCATAGTACTTTTCAGCTATTCCACTAAAATATTTACTCTTACCCTGAATTTAAAACAACTGATCTAATATTGACCTCAAAGAGAATGTTGCATATTCATATTAACATCAGAAGTAGTCTTATTTAGACTACTGTGTATAATTTGGTCTTTTAATTCAAAGTATACAAGTAGTGTAAGAATGTTACATAAATTTTCTCTTTTGCTACCACAAATATTTTCTCTGTGATCATGTAAATATGACTTTTTCACTTTTCTAATGATATGAAAAAAGAATCTAATTTACTGAACATTGGCTACACTATCAGATCCTAGCAGGCATATTACATAAACAATTTTATAGCTTAATGTAACACTTTAAATTCCATGAGATAGAAAATGATTATTAATTGAATTACGTTATTTTTGTTTTCCAAATCTTGGTCTAAAAGACATGACCTGGATTTTATTTATAAAATATCCTAAATGAAAATGTTTTTCCTTTTACTGCCTTCATAGTCTCTTCACAGGAGTTTGAGTTTAAAAGCTAGAGAGTTTTTTTTTTCAAGAAGTGGTAGTTAAGAATATGTTCTTGGGGCCAGCAGTTAGCATAATGGCTATGTCGCTGGACTCCCATATAGTCGACCGCGGTTTGAGTCCTGAACCTGGTGGCTTAAACTCACCCTGGGCACATGTGCATACATGCCTAAGACCCCAAGAGGAGAATGGAGAAGAAGGGATTGCAGCGTGGCCATCCCCTCTGGGAGGTGATTCTTGCTTTCTGTCTCTCTGTCTCTCTCTGTCTTTCTGGCAAGTGCACGTGCCCTATAGCAAAAACCTCTCCAAAAAAAAAAAAAGAAGAAGAAGAATTTGTTCTTATTTCTATATACTATCCTACTTCCTACGAACATTTTATTTGATACATGACATCTTTTATTTTGACATAGTTTGCCTTGTACTGTCTTATTGGAAGAACTCAGATGCAGTTACCTGATAAATTATAGTATTTTAAGCAGTAATTACAATGTATTTTTACAGAGACTATAAATACAGAGTCTGTTTTTTTTTTACCATGTATATGCAGAAATGTACATGTATATTTTTATTCAAGTAACATTGTCAAACGACTAATCGTGTAAATTGAAAGTACGCACTTTGATCAGTGTTGATATCTGAACGCATTCATGAAACCGCAGCCTCGGTTAAGTTAGAGAACACCTACATCACTCTAAAGTTTCCTCTCACACCCTTGTGATGGCTTCTTTCATCCCCCTCTTTCCTTTCCTTCTCCAGCCAACCACTGACCTGCTTCCTATCACCATAGATTACTTCGCATTCTCTAGAGTTTTATAGAAATGGAATCATACACTGTGCACTTTTTCCGGGAGAAGAGTGAATTCTGGTTTCTATCCCATAGCACAATTAACTTGAGCTTCATCTATGTTTTAGTATTTATCAAGTTTATTTATTTTTATTGTTGAGTGGTAGTCCAGCATATAAATATAACAGTTTGATCACTTATCTGCCATTATTTGATTTGTTTCCAGTTTCATGATATCATAAACGAAACTTCCATGGGCATTTATGTACAAGTTGTATGGACATAGACTTTTTTTTCTCATAGTCAAATATCAAAGAGTAGAAGGTTATATGCATTGTGTGTTTACCTTCTTAAGAACCTGTAAGACTGGACTAGGCAGGCAGTATAGTGATTAAGGTGACTTTATCCCACATAGCAGACTGTGTCCTTCAAGTCCCAGACCCAGAGACTTGAAAAACACACCATGTGTATGCCCAAAAATTTCGAGAGAAAAATAGAGGAGAAGGGGTTTCTGCATAGTCACCTCCGCCCACCCCCGGAAATGCTTTCTTACTTGACCCCCTCTCTCTTTCTCTGTATCTTTCCCCAGCAAACACACGTTTCCTATAGCAAAATTAAAAAAGAAACACACAAATGGTTTTCCAAAGTGGTTGTACTATTTATATCCTCTTTTTTTAAAAAAAAAAATAGAATTGTTTTATTTTATTTATTATTATTTTGTAATTTGACGAGAGAGAGAGGGAAAGTGAGAAAGCAAGCCACTAGGTCCAGGATGTGATCTGTGGTCTGCCATATGGGAGTTCAGCACTTCAACCACCATGCCACCTGCCGGGTTCCCATTTACATTCTTACCATAACTATATTAGAGTTCCAATTTCTCTGTAGTCTTGCCAAAACTTAGTATGCTGAGTCTTTTTTTTCATTTCACCAATTCTCTTAGGTATATAGTTGTACCCAATTGTGGTTTTCATCGACATTCTCCTAATGACAAATGATTGGCAGCCATACATTTTTGATGGGCCATCTGTTCAAATCTGTTGACCATTTTTTATTAAGTTGTTTGCTTCATCATTCTTAATTTTTTTAAATATATTTTTCTAAAGATTATTTTATTTAACTTTATTTATTCACTTATTTATTTTAATTTGAGAGAAACAAAGTTAGAGAGAGCGAGAGAAAGTGAGAAAGCAAGCAAAGGACTCGAACTGTGGTCAGCCATGTGGGAGTCCAGTGCCCTTAACCACCACACTACTTGCCAGCCCCAATCATTCTTAATTTTTAAGAGTTCTTTGCTTATTCTGGATATAAATCCTATATTATATATTTGCTTTGCAATTACTTTTTCTAAGTCAGTGGCTATGTCTTTTAATTTTAAAGTTTTTTGAAAGATAGACCTTTTTAAATTTTGAGACAACATAATTTATCTTGAAATCAAATAGTCCTACCATTTTGTTTTTATTCAAAGTTATCTGGAGTCTTTGCAGCTTCACATAAATTTTTATGTCTACTCGGCATTTTTCAGAGGAAGGTATACTGGGATTGTGTGCAATCCATAGATTAATTTGGGAAACATTGACATCTTAGTAATTTTGAATGTTCTAGCCTGTGAATTTCATATATATCTCATTTTTTAGGCCTTCTGTAATTTTTTTTTCTTTTGAAAGATTTTTGCTATAGGGCATGTGCACTCGCTGTAAAGACAGAAAGAGACAGAGAGACAGAATGCGAGAAATGGCCATGCTGCAATCCCTTCTCCTTCAGTCTCCTCTCAGGATCTTGGGCATGAACACACATGTGCCTGGTGTGAGGTTAAGTTGCCGGATCCGGGACTCAAACCATGGTCGACTACATGGGAGTCCAGTGATATAACCGTTACACCATCTGCTGGTCCTCCTGTAATTTTTCTCAGCAAAATTTTGTGGTTTTCAGTATTCAAATCTTTTAAGTTTTTTTCAGATTTCTTCCTAAGTATTTTATATTTTTGACACTTTTAAAATTATATATATTTTAAAATTTCAATGTCTTGTTAAACTTACTTGTCATTACTTTTAGCCTTTCATAGACTCCATTAAATTTTCTACATGGATGATCATGTGAATAAAAGATTGTTTTGCTTCTTCCTTTCCCACCTGGGAATCCTTTCTGACTTCTTTTCCTTTGTTATACTATTCCCCCCCCCCCCCCCCCCCCCCCCCCCCCCCCCAGTATAACAGTCAATAGAAGTGATGAGAGCTGGTGCTCTTATCTTGTTTCTGATCTTAGGGAGAAAATAGTGTTTCCTGTTAAATTGTTACCTGTAGGGTTTTAGCAGATACCCTCATTCATTTTGAATAAGTGAAGAGTTTTCATTACAAGTGGGTGTTAAATGTTTTTTTTTTTTCTGCTTCTGTTGAGAAGTTCTTAGATTTTAGAAATCTAAACATTTTTAAGTTTTTAGTTTGTAAACAGAATAAATAATTTTGATTGATTTTGGAATGATTTATCCTACATTTCTGGGATAAATTCCATTTGATTTTCTCTTATTTGATTGGCTAAATCTTTATTTAGAATTTTTACATCTATGCTTTGAGGACTGTTAGTTTATGGTGCTCTTTTCTTGTAATGGTTTTATCTGGTTTTGGTAGCAGAATGCTGACCTCATGGAATGAGTAGACAAATATTCTCTCTTCATTTTTCTGGCAGTGTTTGTATAGACTTGATGCTGAATTTTTTTCTTAAATGTCTCATACAATTAAGCAGTATTGCCATCTAATCTTGGAGTTTTATTTTATGGGAATTTTTATAAATTCAATTTCTTTGATATTGGACTATCTGCATTATCTTTTTTTTAAAGGTAGCTTTGGGACTTTGTATTTTTCAAGCAAATTGTCTACTTTATCTAAGCGGTTGAATGTATAGACTTGAGCTTGTGCACAGCATTCCTTTATCTTTTTAATCTGTGTAGGACCTGGTATAATGTCCTTCCTGATACTGCTAATTTGGGTCTTCTCTGTCGCGCCCTCTCAGACAATACAAGCGTACTATTTGTAGTACTGTAGGTAAGAAGTCAAGCACAGGTCTCACTGAGTTCACAACAGGGACTCAGCAGAGCTTTCCGCAGATTCTAGGGAGGTCGCCTTGTTTGTGTTGACACAATCAAGTACTTCATGGTTACGAGAATGATGTTCTTATTTTCTTGCTGACTGTAGACTGAGGGCCATGCCCAGCTTCTTTACCACATCCTTTAATCCGATGGTTTCTTTGTTCTACTTTCAAAGCCAATGATGGTGAGTTGAGTTCCTCTGACATCGCAGTGCAATGAGCCATTCTCCTACCTTCCTAGTCTATTTCTAAAGACTCATGTAATTAGATGAAGGACACCCAAATAATCCAGAATCATCTTTCTTTCCCAATGTCCTTACTTTAATCATTTCTGCTAAATCTCCTTTTCCATGTAAGTCATATCTATAGGTTCTAAGAATTAGAGCATGGACATCTTTGGTGGGACATTATTCTGCCTATCATACTTGGCTGCTACTACGATTTTGTAACTAATCTCCATCCCACTTCATCCTGTCTGGGTTACTCTTTTGTCTCTTCATCTTCAGTTTTTGCTTTTTCTGTAGAACATCTACATTGTTGCCCAAGTTATGGAGCCACAGCTTGTCATAAATCCTGTGTTTCCACTCCACTAAACTACCTTCAGTTGGATAACCATAAGAGGTTATTTTATGTTTGAGTTACTTTGCTTCATTTCTGCTCCATATAAATTTTTTCCTGACTTTTTGATGATAAGGATTGTACTAAGTACTTGTTGAACATGAAGATGCCTGTCCTCCATTAAAAACAACCAGGGGGTAAATATGCTAATCTGTATAATTGGCAAACATCCGTGACAAATCTTATCAGGCAAGTTTTGGCAATACCAAAAAAGTCCTTTTCTCTTCTACTCTCCCTCCTTCCTGTTGGTAAACTCATCTACTAGGACTTACCACAGGTGTCCTGTGAATAAACACTTTCTGACCTTCAACCTTCTGGAGTTTGGGACTGATTTATATGGTATTCTGAAAAAGGCAAAACTGTAAGAGCCTAAACCTTATTTGCTGTAAGAGGTTAGAGATAGGAGTCAAGAGTTGACTACAGAGACCATGAGGGAACTTTGTGAGATGAAGGGAATATTCTACATCTGGATTTTGGTGGTAGTTACCTAACTATAAATTTGTTAAAATGTATTAAATTGTACACTAGTAAAGTGTATACTTGAAAAGTTATATATAATTTATATGAATGGAAGAAAAATGGTTATGTTGATAATTTTTGTATTTCAATAAGCCTGACAGAATAAGTATCAAGAAGGTACCACTACTTTTTGTACTCATTTGTTCTAATACCATCATATAGTCAATTCCATTTTCCAAGTAATTTCTTGATGAGCAGTCAGGAACTGCATGACTCATGCCATCATGTACTCTATATATTTATGAGGTTTATGTGGATATGAGAGGGAGGTTGTGGACATAAAGCCAGTAGCTAGAAGAGGTGCCAAGTGAAAGATGCACTGAGAACGTCACACCTTGAGTATCTCATGTCCAGATGTTCCAAATGGGGGCATGGTGTCACAAATACAGTACAGGAGGCTGTCTCTAATCTAGTGAGAAGAAGTGCAGAACATCAGGACTGGCAGATGGCATAATGGTTGTGTTGCTGGACTCCCATGTTGTTGAATGTGGTTCGAATCTTGGACCTGTGTGTGTTTGCATGTGTGCCCAAGATCCCAAGAGGAGAATGGAGATGAAGGGATTGGAGTGTTGCCATCCCCCAAAAGATGATTTCTCATTTTGTCTATCTCTCTGGCAAGCACATGTGCCCTATAGCAAAAATATCTCTCTCTCAAAAAAAAAGGAAAAAGAAAGAAATTTAGAACCTCTAGTAGCATCTCTTTTCTTTCTCCAACACCCTCATATCCTGGAGCAAAGGAAAGACCACATCTAAGGGTATTCCCTTCCTGGGCTCTGGAGAGATATATTGCAGCATTGTCTTTCCTCCTAACTCTAGATGCCTTGGAAAAAGACTACAAATGCACTTCCAGCCATTCTTACAATTTCACACCCTGCAGACTGCAATAATAAGTCCCAAATTGTGCATGTGATTAGCTTTAATAATTAGAAACTGTTTCCATGTACTGTGTCACATTTTTCACTTTGAAAATGTCCCCAAAAGTGATTCAGAATATGTCTGATCTATTTTTTTAACTCTCTAGAGAAACTTGAATAGGTCCCAAGCAAGTCTTTATTATCCCACTTTCAAATATAATCAGTTCAATTCAGTAATTACTTATTGAACTTTTATGAAGTTCCAGACAATAGGGAGTAAAAACGACTGAGGTGCAAAAGATGAAAGATTTGTTCCTATCCTTAAGAAGCTCATATAAAAAATATGCTTTAAAGGAAATTGTCAGTCACGTTGATGTGCAGTCTATGGATATGATTATACATATGATAATTTCTATTTCAGGTTCTATTCCTTTGTCTTCTCTCCTATTCACAAATAAGAGGCAACACACATTTTTCATTTCATCTTTGATCCCTTTCTTAACTTCCTTGATATTGTTTCTGTTTTTCAATGAATTATTTACTAACAATTTGTGGTACATGTACTATGTGCCAGTATTCATTAGAGAAGAGACTTATTTCAAGTCTTTGCATTTCCATAGAGGGAGTGCAGTTTCCAATGCAATTCCCTCTGTAAAGGTACTACAAGGGAGAACTCTTTCGGAGTATCTATTCACTCACTTAGTTTTCTCTTTGGGTTAGGCACATGAGTAACTGCTTTGGTTAAATTGATGCCTGAAATGTATTAGGCGATGTATTTAGGAGTTAGTCCATTGAAAGGCAATATGGGAGATGGAGCTTATTCGATATAGTTTTATTCAAGTAAGACAGGCACCTTTTCAATCAACTGCATTGTAAGTCTTCTAGATCTAGATCCTCTGTGTTGGAAGTGTACCATTCTCTAGAGTCTCTTCCAAAAGCTAGAAAAATATGTCAGTTCACACTTTTCCTATAGAGTCAATCTCTTCAATTCAGAAGGTGAGAATATATTCATCAAAGCAGGTGCATTCACAAATTTAGTTCTTTCAGGAGATCTTGTGTTTTGGTAACAATTGTTCCACAATTTATAACGTGAATACACTTTCCCTTATTTGACTCTCCATAATTTTTAATATTTACTTGATTCACTCAGCAAACTTAATGAGCATCCGTTATGTACTAACTGCTGAAAATAGTGTTGAATAAGATACACTTTCTGAAACAGATTAAACAATTGAAAATCTCAAGAAAATATAAAGTGGTAAAAATATAACAGAGAGATGAGATAGGGAGTATATAAAGAACTTTGAAGAATTGCATGGTCAGGGAAGCCTGCTTTGAGGTGTAATGTTCAAATTGTATCTTGAATGGTGCAGCCAACTGCAATTTGAGTTCTGGACCAAGAAACTTGAAAATCATGTCAGGCATGTGTGTGCACATGCCCAAAATCTCTAGTGGAGAATGGAAGAGAAGGAATTGTGGTGTGGCCATCGCCCCATGGGGGTGATTTCTCACTTCCCCTCATCTCTGTCTCTTCTGTAAGTGCACATGCTTTATAAAGGACATCCCCTAAAGAAATTTGTAGCATTGCGGCTTGGCTTTTTCTTTTCGTTCCTCTGCCCCACACTCATTTCTTGTTAACACCTCCCACAGCAGATTTCCTTCTCCTGCACCTCAAATTCTTCACATAATATTCTAGAACTGTCTGATATAACTCAGTTTTGTAGAATGTAAGCCTTGCACATAAAGTCAAAGTAAGTCATATTTTTTTTCTGTAAGATTATCACTAGAATGTAATTATCTGCATTTTTTGAAATCTATATGTATTTTCATTTGTATCACTGAATCCAAAGTCATTATTTTGATAATTCACAACCAACATATTCCTTGTTTTAAATTACTTTCACAAAGGAGCTTTAAAAGTTATGCATTTAAAAGTATCTGTGGGTTATTTTTTATGAAACCTATATTCTTCCTTGTATTTACTATTACATGTAACATTTTTGGTTATTTTCTTCCTTTCTTCCATCTTTACATTTCTCTAGGTGTTATTTCTACCAAAATTCATTCTTTTCAGCTGTCACTCCACTATACAATTGCAACAAATGACCCTGAACATACTCATAACATTTACAGAGTAAATGGCTGTTTATCCAATTACTTCCCAGGAGAAAACTAATCTTTGGGTGGAGGAGTAGGACTCCCCATTTAAATGCATGTTTGACGTAGTCAAGTACTTAGACAGATAGTTGTTCCACTGTTGAAAATTATCTGAGTGGAATGCCTAGGCATTCATGGTGGTCTTAAAAGAAAGTAAGAGGCATCTGTCAGGATCCTCAAAGAAGTTCAGCTTTCTAATCAGAGCATCTGAATTCCTAAGTGAAAGATAAGGAAAAACCCTGCCTCCCAAAGAGCAGTCTCTCATCAGTAATAAAGCAGATGTTTAAACAAGGAACATTTATCCATGTCTGTCAGCCTGTCATTTAGTGAAGAGGTGGAGGGGCAGTAGAGAGAGGGGGAAGAAGGAATGGATGAAGGAGAAACAGCAGAGTCCTAGAGTACAGGAGCTACTGATGTGGAGAAATGGAGGCAATGGCTTCAAGTAACAGTGTGGCAGCCTAAGACGCCATTGCAAATCTGAAACAGGAGCTGCAACTGGTTTATTCTGAAAGATGTCCAGACGGAAAGACCAGATTGGTACTAGCAAATTGGGACAAAGAAAAAAACAAATTTTATACTCTAATCTTTCCTACGCATGACTTTGGTGAGCATTCGGGGCATCTGACCTGATTATATAAGTTTTTGTGGTACCTATCTAGAGAATAATATTTCTAAGAAGCTATTTGTGTGTGTTTGTTATAATAACAATAATACATATTTTGAAGAGTTGTTTTAAGAACTGGAAATTAGGTATGTCAAATACATGCAGATGTAACCATCCCTAGTTTTGTTAATGTGTCCTCCTCTCCTTAGCTGAGATTGCTACTCATTGCCTCTTTGGTGATTAGTGTGGGAACATGGGATTTTCAAAGAAGCAGTCCTCATGAAAATGTCATAGGAATATCTGGAAACCAAGGTGATGTAACTATATGATCACTGGGTGTCTACTGAAGGATATTTGCATTTCGGGAGATTAAAGCAATGTAGCGGGCTCTGCCTCTTGGTCCAGTTTGCCAGGGGGGTGCTCAGGCTGGAAGGTTGCTGTAGACGCCTGTGTTGCACCCATGAAAGTTTTGCAGAGTCATGGATGTTCATGAGGAGGGGTCTGTTTCATGCAAACTACTTGCTTGCCTATGTAAAATTCTAAATTAAAACAAAGTTAAATGGCCAACTCGCAGCTATATTTGTTATAATCAAAATCAAGGCTTTAAAATGTACTTTCAGTGCAGATCCATAGAGGGGCTTCATAGGGAACCGGCTAAGACTGTATGTAAAATTTTCTGTGTCTTTTTTTGAACTTGTATGATTTCTATTTTCTACAAGTTTCTGATTATAAAAGTTAATCCCTGTTTATCTTATGGAATTAGATAAGATAAAGGTAACTGACTTTACTAGCTTTTGTGTGCCTGATGTTTAGTGGATAGGCGTCTTCTTCAATAGGATATATTTATATTCAAATTACCAACACTGGAAAATGAGTAGCAGCAACCAAGTTGTAAAATATCAAGCTGAAATAGTCCCATTTTATTTTTTTAACTCTCTGTTTGGTTTCTTTTTTTATTTCTAAGTTTTCTAGACTGAATTATGATCCATTTTCAGGTACTTTAACAAAAGTGATTGGAGGTGAGTCATATAAGAGCAAATTGAATAAAAGGATAGCTAGCTGGCTCAAAAGGCCTCTAGAGAATTTTGTGGGGATTTATGAAGAAATCTGTCACATTAGGCATAAAAAGAGTTTGAGGGGTGATAGAATAAAGGCTGACTCACAGAAGTTCCTGCAAAGCAAATTGTATGCCAGTTCATTACTCTTGAAGAAGCAAAATAAGTAATCTTGCTTTCTCTCTCTTTCTCTGTTTCTTCTTTCTTTCTCTCTCTTTCCTTTAAAAAGAAAAGTTGCAGGAGGGTGTGCATACACACCAGAGGGAGATAGAGAAAGTAAGAGAGATAAAGAACCCTTCAGTGGGGCATGGTCATGCCACAATCCCTTTTTCATTTCTCTATCTTGTTGACAATTTGTACACATATGCACTTATGCTTGGTGTGTTTCTCAATCTGCTCTGTCTGGGATTCTAGCCATATGGTAGGGTGTGTGGGATATTGCTCCTATAACCACTACACAATGGTACTGGCCTCAAAAAAAGTACATTACATACTTACCTGGCAGGGAAGATACCATGATCACAAAGGTGGTCTTCCTAGGGTGAGGCTTATCCATTGCACTCAGGATGTACTGACCCCTGCAATCCTCCAAATGTGGGAAACTCCACTGCATAATTTGTGGCAGTGGGGTACTGCATTCGTGTTTCTCTTTGAAAAAAAAAATTATATTACAATTTGGGGGATATCTCATTAAAAATTCTAAGAATTGGTATTCTTTAAGGATATCAAGTACATAAAATTGCCTTTTCTGTTTTTCCTTAATGAGATAGAAGGCATATATTAAATTTAAGATGTGTTATATATTCCTATGTAATCTTCACAAACACTTAATGAAGAAAATTACCATTTCATTCCTATTTTAAAATTAAGAAAATTGATAAGTAGATTAGGCAAATTGACAAAACTTGCACCACAAGAGGTGAAACCAGGAATCAGATTCACTAGGGTCATTATAATACTGACAAAGCACTACGAAACCTCAAACTATGTAAGTTGCTACAGGGTCATATGCAGTTACATTGATAATATATCTAGTGCCATTACCAAATATTATACTTGTCAATGGATAAAATATCACTGCTACAATGATAAACACAAGTAATAATTCTGACTAGAAATAAGATCTTCAAAGCAAAAAATCATTCATGAATCTTTCTTTCTTTTTTTTTTTTTTTTAAATTTTTTTAGGTTTTCACCATAGGGCAAATGTGCTAGTTGTAGAGACACACAGAGAGAGAAAGTGAGAAATCACCCCCCACCCCCCCAGAGGTAATGGCTACACCACAATCCCTTCTCCTCCATTTTCCTCCTGGGTCTTTGGGTACACAGGCACACGAACCCCATGTAATTTTCAAGCTGCCCTATCTGGAATTTGAATGGGACAATTGACCATGTGAGGATCCAGTGCCTTAACTCGCACACCACTTGCCAAACTGTCTGCCTTTCTACATTTACAGCCATTATCATCTCCCACAGTGGATACTATAGTTACTGTTTTTAATTCCTTTCATGGATTTTAATATACTAGTATTTAATTTTAAGCCACTCCAACAATGTTTTTTAAGGTATATTTTAGCAATTGTACTAATAACTGCAATAAATCTGGCAGGTCATTCTAACCTTTCATTTTGTTCTGGAGAAACATAGTCTGAAGTTTATGGAAGTGAATGATATCACAAAACAAGAGCCACATACATAATAAAACACAAGAAGAGAAAGTATATTATCTTCTTTTTTCTTTTTTTCAAACAGGATCTCACAGTGTTATAATTTTTCTGTCTCAGCCTCCTTAGTAGCTGGAACTACAGGTGTGTATGAACATACTTGTGACACTGCATGCAGCTTTTCGGGTAGGCCAGGAATCAGACCTGGTTCTCCCACGTGGTCTCAGCCTGTTGTGTAGCAGGGTCTGCCAGCCTGAACACCTCAACTCAGCCACGTGATTGTGTATTGCAAACACTCATTTTTTTCTTGACTGAAATACTAGTATATTTTTTTGAAACCCAACTGCTGATTGAGATGAATGTTTTTAAACATTATCAAGTGATAAAAAAAATATCTATAGACTCCAAGCAATAACTTATTTTTTACTTACACATTAATTCAGTTATTTGACAAATATTTAATGAATACATACTATATTTGAATACTTGCATTCAGTGTCAAAAATAATTTAAAGATGAAGTAGAGAAGGTTTTTGAAAGAGCTAAGAGTTTTTCTAAGTCACAGGAAAATAGTACGTGAATAAAAACATATTTTTCACAGGACATGATAAAGTTATGTGACCATAGAATCGGAGTTTATTCATTTCACTTGATAGAAATGGGTCTCATCTAAATGGATAGAAAGTTACTGAATTGCTGAGATCCTAATATATCTCTGTATCACACGAAATTTGCACAACATTCTGACAAATGATTAATCTCCCTTTTCTTTCTTCTAGTGATATGGTAGCACTTATGATCAAGGTTGAGACTAGAAATGAAAAGTGTGTCAGTTTTGCCAAATCATCCCTGATTTGAATTTTGACACTAATCATGTCCTTTTTTTTCCAAGCAGTTCTTTCTCAGCTCTAATGGATCCTCATTCCTCTTCTTCTCTTCTTCTTACCTTCTTTTAATAGCTAAACTTCCTATTGTTCAATATCTGAAAATCTATTATTTGATATATTTTTCTGTGATTTTTAAATTGTGTCGGGGAGAAGGTAAATCATCAAGGCATGAAGCAGAAGTTTGAATATTATTTTAACTAATTAAAAACAATTATTTTGGCATTGGAAAAAATATTCATCATAGAAGTATTTATTACTGTACTTCTTGCCACTTTCCTTTGATTAGTATTACTGTGCCATATCTTTTTCCATCTCTTTACTTTTAATCTGTATGTGTCTTTGTATTTAAGGTGGGTTTCTTGTAGAACATGTAGTTGGGCCTTGTTTTTTGATCAACTCTGACAATCTCTGTCTTTTAATTGGTATATTTAGACCATTGATATTTAAAGTAATTATTGATATCATTGGATTAATATCTACCGTTAATATCTACTATTTTATATTTATTGATCTTGTTCTTGGTTACAATTTTTGTCTCTACTTTTTATCTGTCTTTCGTGGTTTATTTAAACATTTTATATGACCCCATTTTCTCTTATTCCTTGGCATATTAACTCTACTTTTTTCTTTTTATTGTGGTGTATTCCCTGGAGACTGCAGTATCATTTACAACTAATCCAAGCACTATAACATTATATCACTTAATGCATACATACATATCCTATAATAACAAAATATTCCCAATTCCTCTCTTTTGTCACTTGTACTATTTCTGTCATTTGTTTCAGTTATGCATAAGCTAAAACCATCAAAACCCTTACTGTTATTATTTACTTTGAATAAACTGTCATCTGTTAGGTCAAATAAGAGTAAGAAAAATAAGTTTTAATTTTATCTTCATTTATACTTTCTTCAATGCTCTTTCTTTCTGTATTTAGATTTTCTGAACTATCATTTTTATTGTGAAATTCTTTTCATATTTCATTCATTATAAGTTTTTTTTTTTGCAGCAGATTTCCTCACCTTTTGTTTGTCTGAGAAAGATTTTATTTCTGCACCTCTGTAAAAGATTAATTTCACAAAATACTGAATTTTGGGTTGCTGCATTTGTTGTTGCTATTTTCTGTCTCAATACAAATATTTCACTTCACTCTCTTCTCACTGGTATGGTTTCTGAGAATTGGAATTTAACTTTTGTCTTTGCTCATCTATATGTAAGATGGTATTTTCCTTTGGCTTATTTCAAGATTTATTTTTTTTTTAATCTTTGCTTTTCTTCAGTTTTTAGATCATATACACAGGTGTAGGGGTTTGTTTTGTTTTATTTCACATTTATCCTGCTGGGCTTCCTGAATCTGTGATCTGATGTCTAACAACAGTTGAGGGAAATTCTCAGTCATTATGGCTTCCCATGTTATTTTTTTCTGTTTCTTATTTTTCCTGTCTCTTTTTCTCATTACATTTTTTATAGTTTTTCAGACCTCTTGAATATTTTGGATATTCTGTCTTACTTTTTATTTTATTAAAGAATTATTTATTTATTTATTTATTTATTTATTCAAATTTGATCAGAGAGGAAGAGAGAGAGAGCTAGAGAGAGAGAGAGAAAGATACCAGTCCAGGACTCAAACCATGGTCCGCCATGTGGAAATCCAGTGCCATTAACCACCATGTCACCTGCTAGCCCATCTGTCTTACTTTTTAACTTTAATTTGTTTTATCATTTTTCTCTTTGCTTTTTGGTTTTGAAAGTTTCTATTGATATAGCCTAAAGTTCAGAGATTCTTTTTTCAATTTAATTTATGCTAAAGTATTTTTGATTCCCAGCATTTCTTTTTTTTCTTATTTCTTAGATTTTATTTTAATCTTTCTGCTTCTACTGTCCCTTAGTTTTTGAATGTTGTCTATTTTCTTCTGTTAGAACTCTTAGCATATTAATGAGAGTTGTTTTAAATTTCTAGTCAGATAATTCCAGTATTCCTGCCATATCTAGTTTAGTTCTGGTGTTTACTCTGTTTCTTCAAACTATGATTTTATTTTACTTTATTTTTTTGCCTTCTAGTATGTCTTGTAGTTTTCATTGAAAATTTTGTTGAAAAATTAGATATGATGTACTAGGTGAAAGGAATTTTGATAAACGGACTTGTTGTAATGTGGTAATGAGGGGACGGGGAAGTGTTCTATAGGCCTGTGATTAGGTCTTGGTCCTTTGTTAGCCTATGTCCCTGGGTTGTGAACTTCACCAAGGCCTCTTGGTTGCCCTTCCCTTTACTGATCCCTTTTAGGTAGAACAGGATGACTAGAAGAGAGTGGATTTTTATATTTCCCTTAGTAGGTTGGCTTTGATAAAACACCAATAAGTTAGGTTCTAGAGAAAATAGTTTCTCTTGAGAGCAGGATTTGTTAATAAGAGCAGTATGCTGTCTTACATTTTAAAATGTAGTTATTTCTGTCCTACCCCTGGCAAACGAGGAGAGGACTTTTCAATATTCACTTGAGAACTAGGTAGAGCTCCTGAACACGAAACTCACAAAAATACGCTCTTCTGGAGTTTTTAGGCTTAGACTTGTGCACATTGAGCCTCTAGCGATTCATTAACTAGACTTCAGCTTTTCTGATCTCAGCACTGGTTCCCATGCAGGCTCCCACTCCTGGGTTTCTTCTGCAGTAAGTGTGATTGGCTAATTCCCCCCGTCTGTCCCTCCAATTTTCAGGGCCGTGGTGTGCCCTGTGATTTTACTTCTATAATAAATCCAAGAAGAGCTGTTATTTTTTTTTTTTTTCGGTTTGCTCAGCTTTTTATTTGTTAGCATGGAGTGATGACTTCTGATTTCCCATCTTGTCAGACTGGAAACTGCAAGTCTCTGAAAGTGCTTACTAGGTGCTGACATTTCATGATCTTTCTTAATGCTGATGTTTCTAGGTTTTTCCAGACTTTTACTCTCTTGGAGAGTATGACAAAGAATTCCCCATGTTTTGAAATGTTTTGCAACCTGTTGACTTAATTAAACCAACTCATATTTTCTGAGGGTGTAAATGTACTAGTCACTTTTCTAGGTATTTTGACATATATTATCTTAATTCCTGTGTGTACTTCCATTATTACATGGGAAGAAAATAGGTTAAAAGGTATTTCCTTAAAATGATATTAATGGCCTGAGCACATTGAGAGATAGTTACATTATTCTATACTTACCAATCCCCAAGTAATCTAGCTATTCTGCCTCAATTTATTATCTTTAATCACTGAAGGATCAAATCACTGGTTTTTTCTCTTCAGTTGATTCCACTTTCTGTGTTATAAATATGGATTCTCAGAGATTGTAGACATAAGTAGTTTTACGCTGAGGAGGTTAATAAAACCTTAGAAGAATCATAGGAAAGAGAATGTAATCTGAAGCCTTTCAGAAATAATACACCAGTTTTTAATTAAAATGAAATAATATAAATATTAAAAGATGTAGAAACATTATGACAGATGTATCTGGTATTATGAGGCAGATATATAGATAGAGATTGATACTTTGTCAGCCAGTTTTCATTTGAATTTGTCCAGACCAAAATAAAAGTCATTTTGAAACTAAAGAAGTACAAAATTAGAGTTTAGATGAGAACAACTGTATTTAAGCAAATTATAAAATGGTTCTACTGGAGAGAGACTGCTGCCATTCCTTTTATATTGGTATTACTATTATTTTGATAGAATTTCAAAAAAATTGAATTACCTTGGTCTAAAGCAAAAAGATACAGTTTCACATTATAATTCTGTGATCATAACATTCACTATGCTTTGTTAAAGTTTCCACAAACTCTGAAGAGCCCTGCTTAGAAAACTTTTGTAAGAAAGATTCTTTTTACATTTGGCTGAAAGTCAAGAGACTTGAAGTATAAATATCATTTTGGTTCTAGAATTTCTCTAAAGTAAAAAGAAATGGGCCTTTTCAAGTATGGTCAATTCTATACTTGCTGATACACAGGCTATCTCAAGTTGCCTTCCTCCAACAACTCAAACCAGGACACAGGTACAGTAGAAGGAGCATGAGCTTTGGCATGAGGTAAATCTAGATTTAAACATGAACTATCTCTGTGTATTTTGCCATTTCAAAATAGTACACACGGTCATTATTTTACAGGAATAGTATGGGGGTTAAATGAGATACTGTAACTAAATACTACCATGCATGGCTTTTGGCATACAATTGATATTTGATAAATGTTTGTTGATTTAAGAATAATTTTATGTTAGAAACAAGAGTATTTTGAGAAAGACAATAGCAAAGATATTGACCAAAGAAATAGAAAGAAAAGAGAAGAAAAACAAAAAAGTGCTTGAAATACTCATTGTCAATTCATTGGTTAGGAAAGTTACTACTTCAGTCTGTTGTACAAGAACTCGTGAAGAAAAAATAGTCTGTCGCAAACAAGATTATGATGATAAATAAATAAATAAAAATCTGAAAAAAAATTCTTAAAATGACAAAAAACGAAAAAGTCAGTCTGTCTCAGAGAACACAGAGATTCTGCCTGTATTCCCGGGTCTTACTTCAATATTTGACTCATCAGTGCTCCACAAATGTTTGAATGAACTCTTAGGAGTGAGAAATGAAAAATAATTAGACTACTATAATAGTAGCTATTATGTATTAAATATTTTTGAAAATATTTGATAAATTATTTTAAGAAAGAATTATGGAATCTAGTCTAAGAGTATACTTTCTATTTATAGAGTAACATTACAAGCATTGTACATCCGTATGTGACTTACAAAAACCTTCAGACTGTGAGTGTCACGATGTACCTACCACTCAGTTCTCCCTTCAAGAGATGCCTTCTGCATGGAGGACTCCAGAAAGTCATTCACACTGAAATCACATTCTGCCCAAGCTCCTCCCAGACAGTGATTAGTTAGGCCATTTCTGCCCTAAGCTAGATTACTCAGAGCAGTCTTTGCTAGGAAGATCCTTATTGGCCTGACAGAGACAGTTTCAGAGCTACACAACATTCTTGTGAGGCTCTTCTACCCAGTTCTCCTCCTGTCCTCTCTCTGTCTGCAAATGTGAGACCAGCGTTGACGTCTGCTCTTGTTCCTGCTCCCCTGATTTTTCCCAATCTTTTCCCCAGGGAATGTTTTGCCTTTCGAATTCTGTCTTGAGGTGTACATCCTGGAGGGCCCAAACCAAACACAGCTAGAAAGCTAAACAAAAATGTTTGGATACAATTAATTCATATACAGTCATTAATATTATGTTATTACATTTTTGTACATATTTATCTGTAGATAAATATGTAGAAATATTTATCATATTATCTCTTTATACCAATAGGGTCTCTATAATTAATGGATTAAGCTTGTTTGCTGATTTTCTGTTATTGATGATCGAAGCGCTGAGAGCATGGTGGGCAACAAAACAGTTCTGGTTCTGTCCTGATGGGACGAGGTAAACATAAAATAATCCTAACCACACAAATGAACAATGACAGGTTTGTAAATGAAAGAGGAAAAAGGGACGAGCGAGCAAATAAGGCTAGAAGAAGTAGAGAAGAAGGAAGCCAATACCAGGAAATTATAGTGACCTATAAGTCAAAAGAAAGGAATGGCAAGTACTCTGAGCTCAGCATAGCTGCAGACTGCTGAGAAAAGCCTGTAAGGATCCTCCGATCTGGCAGCATGGACATCATTGGCCACCTAACCAATTATGTGTTGGTGGACAGAGGGAACAGAGACATACTGATGTGTGTGGTGAGTTAAGATGAGACAAGGAAATGGACAGTAGCTAGATACTTCTTTCAGAGATTTGTCTGTGAAGAAGAGATATAAGAAGCAATAGTACATTAACAGGGTCAAAGGAAGGCTGTACATACAGCAAAGCACGTTGGGGCTTTTAACAAGAAATCAGTCAAAAATTAAAAGACTAAAATGATAGCAAAAAGAGGCCATAACTTTTCTTCCATTAAAATCTCTCTTGTTTTCCACCTAAAATCAAATTTCAGACCCAGCATGGCAGCATAGGTGGTAGGGCACTACCACTGGGTACTAGAGCTACTTGGAAAGGTCTGGGGTTTGGATCCCAAGTTGAACTGAATACATTGGTGCACCCCTGGGCACACACATGATCCTGGCCGACTGGAAGGCTGGAAGAGATGGAGGTACAGCAAGACCCTGTTGGGGGCACCTGTCTTTCTCTGTCTCAAAATAAATAAATAAACTTTAAAAAGTTTTCAATGTTCATTGCTGTGCTGAGAACCTTACAGTCTCAGAAAGTATTGACACAAAGACGTTTTTCCTTGGACCAGTATGTGAAGCCTGATAAACTTTACATTTCATGGAAGGAAAGCAGGGATTTGAACAGGGCAGAAACTGCTTTCAGATAAGATAAATTTGTATGTATTTTAATACTACAGAAGCTCTCATAATTTGGGATAGTTAGTGTCTAAAATTTATGCCACTTAACTGATTTTTTTAAAAATTCAACTGAAAATAGAATACATTAGGAGGAACCTCCTGAGAAGTTAGGAATTTGAAAGACAGTGGGACATCATTCCACCCCTTTTAGGATTCCAAATGGTTGTAACCAGTATTGATAATAGTGGGAATCCTACTTTTAGAATTGAGACTTTGTACTTTTAAACTCATCATTAATAGATGAAAGTTTGAATGATCTCTGAGGAGTGTAACATTTAAAGTGTGGTGATTATTAAATACGGAAAACATGTAGATTTCTGTCACCTTAGTTGTCAAACAATTTTCAACTCAAGGAGAATTTTTAAGATTATGTAAGAATATGAATATGGGGGCCAGCAGATGATGTAGTAGTTATGTCACTGGACTCCCACCTGGCCTATCATGGTTCGAGTCTCGGATGCTTGAAACTCATTCTAGGCATGTGTGCATGTGTGCCCAAGATCCCGGGAAGAGAATGGAGGAGAAGGGATTGTGGCATGACCATCCCGCCTGGGGGAGGGTGATTTCTCACTTTCCCTCTCACTGTCTCTGTCTCTCTCTCTCCAGAGAGCACATGTGCCCTAAGGCAAAAAACTCTAATGAAAAATAAAATAAATTTTGAATGAATTAAAATATGAAATATTATTATTAAATCAAATGGCAGGGTCTTATTTCATTTAAGGCTTATTTTCCATCCTATTTCAGACTCCTGTTTTTGGTTAAAACATTAATACGGGGAGCATCAGCAGATGACATAATGGTTACATCACTGGACTTCCACATGGTTGACTGTGGTTCAAGTCCTGGACCCAGAGGCTTAAAACTCACGCTGGGCACTTGTGTGTGCATGCCCAAAATCCTGAGAGGAGAATGGAGGAGAAGGGATTGTGGTGTGGCCATCCCCCAGGGGGTGATTTCTCCCTCCTTGTCTTTCTGGTGAATGCATACTTCCTGTAGCAAAAATCTCTCTAAAACAAAGAAACAAACCAGCAAACATAAATATAGATATTTTAAATTTTAATCTGTCCAAAAAGAAAGCTACTCAATACTAAGGACATCCTGAATTCTAAAATTCCATCTTAGTATATATCGTTTTAATTGCCAGAGGGTGTGTGCACTCACCAAAGAAAGATGTATAGAGAGAACGCCCCCCAGTGGATGCTTCTCCATTTCTCCATCCTGCTGGGATTTGGGGCACACATGCATACATGCATGTTTCTCAAGCCTCTAGGGTCTAGATTTGACCCGTGGTGGGCCATGTAGGAACCAGTTCCCTTAACCACCAAGCCCCAGGGCTGGCCTCATCATACTGTACTGAATTCTTTCCATAGACTTGGTCTTCGTTTTGTGTGTGTACTTTATGAATTAGATTTTATACTGACATTAGCACAGAATCATAGAATTTTAAAACAGGATTTTTAGGAATCCTTTATTTTTTGGTTCTCAGGCTCAAAGTGGGCTTGAAATGCTGTGCTAGATTTTACTTATATCTGCATATATTTAGATTTTTATAGCTTACACTCAATTCTTAAAGTGACAGACATTTTTAAAAAAGCATCTAAATGACATTTCATAGAGTAGAAAATAAGTGTGTTGAGAATCATCATCTTTCCCCAAATCATACAAAACGTCGAAGGCAAGATTTATATGATTATGACATTTATTTCACTCTGAGGTCCATAAAACCAAAAGAGATATTAAGACTTTCTTTACTGCTTAAATCATTTCTCAGGGCCAATTTGTCTGTTGCACTGGACTACCAAAGTACTCTGGAAAAGCTTTAATTTTTTAATGAGAATTCAAAAGTGAGAAGAAATGGACATCTTTGCCTTTACTAGGAGAAATAAACTAAGGCAATATAAAATATAGTTTATTAAATTTAAATCTGAGAGGAAAGTTAGATTTGCATTTGCATTGCAGTGACCCTGTGCTAACATGATCAGTTTAAACCCGAGAAGAAATGGAACGTGTACACCAGCTTCCTGTTTTTCTAGTTCAGAAGTGAAGTGAATAGACATCTCGACAGATCCCAGCTGCTATTTCCATTGACTTAATGAGTTTTTTAATGCACCTCATTGTGCCTCAGTATTAGAGAAACATATGGCACATTTAACTTTTAACTATGGATTTACTTGACTTTTATTGTGTATTTTTCACCTGTGACTTTGTAGTTTCTTTTTAAAAAACTCTGTCACACACACACACACACACACACACACAATTGTGCTATTCGCATGTAAATATGAATGAAATAGTTTTATCTCTTTAGATACCAATAACTATGTTCTAGAAGAGAAAAAACTGAAAATAGCGGCATTAAAAAACCCTAAGCTGTGAAGCAATTGCACCTGTCTATGACTTTTTTTGGGAAAAAAAAAAGCATATAAAAAAATAACACAACAAAAAAGTTAAGTTTCTAACATTTTTAAGTAGGATATCATGAAATAATTGCATAAATGACCTAAAAAATTAAACATGAGCATTCCCAGAACATAAAGCTATTGAGCCAATAAAAGATGTTTAAAAAATAGAAATATAGTCAATTAGAAATTCAGAACAATATGAGAAAGAGAAATAGCCAGAAAGCAATAGGTTTCTTCATTTTTCTTCTAGTAATGATTTTCCTGAACTTCATTTGATAATGAATCCCAAATTATAAGTCTTCATATAAGTCTTACCACACCAGTATAAATGACTCATTATGGGAAAGCTCGACATGAGAATTAAACTACTCCCTGGGGCCACCTGAAAGAGTCTAGTGTGAACTGCATTATGGCACCAGGGTTTGATGTGCAGCTATTATTTTCCAAGCTTTGACTTTGAAGACATTGATCAAAAACTACCACCTTCTACCATGCACAATAACCCTGTCAGAGGCCTGACAACACCTCATAACAACCACCTTATGCTCACAAAGAAATGGATTTGAAAACCAAAAGATGTTAATGGCAACGAGCCAGGGAGGAACTGATTTACCAAATTTACCTCTTATTTAGAATCTCTGTTGTGAATGGAAGCCATGTTTTACTCAGGCAGCTTTTTAATTGGGATTCTTCTAATAAGAGCTCCAGAAGACAGATTGGCAGAGAAAGAGAAGACGGAGAGGCTCAAGGGAGTAACGTCTTTTAAAGTCAGGTTCATCACATTTTATAATAAAAATGAAGAAAAATGCATCTTCTAATTCCTATAAAAATTCATCCTGGAAAGATCGGGATTTGAGACTACTTGAGACATTTATATACATATTTTGTTTGTGTTCAATCAATGGAAAAAGATAGGAATTAATCATTAAAATATATCTTTTTTAAAAAGTTAGCCATTCTGTTTTCCAAAGTGAGCGTGTATAAACTTCCTTTTCATAAACTTTTATTTTATAAAAACCTTTAGCTATTGTTCTAATGCTGAATGGCAGGGTCTTGTAACAATTACCTTGAGAAGGAAAGATCATCTTTTAATTGACTGGCAGGTAATGAAGGAAATAAAACGCATCTAATCTGGCTTTGGTTACTCTTGAGAGTACAGGAAAACATGCTCCCAATTTCTAGTGGTATAAAAACAGCAGAAAGTTTTGCTTTGATTTCTGTCTTATCATTTATAAGGTTGGGTGTGGGGAAGAAAAAAAAATGGAATAAGAATTCCATCATTAAAATTTATAGTTAAATGTGGAGTTTTGAATTTTTCCCTTATTCTTCTTTTCTTTTTAAAAATCATACTTCTTTTTAATGGAACTGTTATAAATTGAAAAATATAGATGGATGCCCAAGGTTGCAAGTGAGTAAGTGCCTCTTCTGGATAACTTTACCTAACAGGTTGCTTTGTGAATCTGATTTCTGAGCAGAAGCATGAATTTAGTTAAGTCTTAACATTAAACTATCTGATAACTTACTATCTTCAAAAATCTGTTTCCAGGGGACCAGCCATTAGTGTAATGACTATGTCGCTGGACTTCCATGTAGTCGACCATGGTTTGAGTCCCGGACCCGGTGGCTTGAAACTCACACCAGGCACATGTGCGTGCGTGCCCAAGATCCCAAGAGAAGAATGGAGAAGAAGGGATTGTGGTATGGCCATCCCCCCTGGGGGGTGATTTCTCGCTTTCTGTCTCTCTGTCTCTCTCTGTTTGTCTGGTGAGCGCACATGCTCTATAGCAAAAACCTCCCCCCCCAAAAAAAAAGAAAGAAAAAAATCTGTTTTCACACTTACAGAATCAATATAATTGGCATCAATATGGTGATTGTGAGGATTAGATATAATGTGTGGAAAGCTCCAAGCACAGTGCATTACTTATAATAAGTAGCTCTTTTTAAATTATTTTATTTTATTTTATTTTACTTTATTTTATTTTATTTTTTCCTTTTTTTGGAGAGGCTTCTGCTATAGGGAGAGTGCACTCACCAGAAAGAGAGAGACAGAGAGACAGAAAGCGAGAAATCACCCCCCAGGGGGGAGGGCCACGCCACAATCCCTTCTCCTCTGTTCTCCTCTCGGGATCTTGAGCATGCACGCACACATGCCTGGCATGAGTTTTAAGCCACCGGGTCCAGGATTCGAACCGTGGTCAACTACGTGGGAGTCCAGCAACAGCCACTACGCTAACTACTGGTCCAAATAAGTAGCTCTTAAGAAGTAGCTAAAATAGTGGCAAAAAAGTCCTTCATATAGAAAATTCTTTAAGATGGTAACATTTTATGAGAGAAGCTTATTGATTAATGACTATTTCTTTTTAATTAATTTGCCTTGTATGCAACATTTAACTAAAGTTATTAAAATATTTCAGTGTTTAATATATGATATTTATTCTTTTTAAAAATTATTTATTTTATTTTATTTATTATTATTTTTATTTTTAATTCACCAGAGAGAGAGCAAGTGAGAGAGAAAGAGAAAGTGAGAAAGTAAGTTACCAGGTCTGGGACTCAAACTATGGTCGACCCAGTGCCTTCACTACCACACCACCTACTGGCCCCAATATATGCTATTTATTCTGCTACAACCTTTAATAACCAAATAAAAGACTTTTACCTATTTCCTGAATTAAATTATGATGCTAACTGTTCAGGGACTGAGTTCTGATGAAACATACATCATGTTTTGAAGATGGTTTCTATTTAGTGTAAGACCTATCACAAAGCTTATGTCAATGCCTGGGCACAAATCTACTTTAAATATTCTAAGAGTTACAAAATAAGTTCTGAACCTTATTTTCACTGCAGACTTACAGCCGTTAGAGTAAACTAAATAAAGAGCATCGCGTACTTCCGAACATGTGTGCATGCAATTAACTGCAATGGCACCAAGGTTTCTTGTTATAGTCTTTAAGTTAACAGCATTCCTTTACAAAGAATTGTTTAAATCAGCAAGTTCATAATAGCCTGCTTTTGTTCAAAGAACCATCAGGATACATTACAATGATTGGAGCTTTTGCCCTGCTTTGCTTCAGTTTCCTCCAGTGATACTCAACCAGAGGTTTGCAAAATGGTGATTATCTTTCTGTGAACAGAAACCTTACAGAGTTATTTTCCTTATGGAATTTTGGGTTATCACTGTTATTTTAGAAGAAAGCAGCATTGATTTCCTAGTAAGAAAACCATTGCCATTTAAGAGAAGAAAAAAGAATTCATGGCATGGTGATGAAATAAACTGCATACTAGAATTCAAATTCATACAATCCCTTCAGGAAGAATGTTGATAGTATAAATGAAAAGCTTTAAAAATATTTATCACTGGGACCAACAGTTAGCATAATGGCTAGGCCACTGGACTCTCATGTAGTTGACCGTGGTTCAAGTCCTGGACCAGGTGGCTTAAACTCACGCTGGGCATGTGTGCGTGCGTGCCCAAGATCCTGAGAGGAGAATGGAGGAGAAGGGATTGCGGCGTGGCCATCCCCCCTGGGGGGTGATTTCTTGCTTTCTGTCTCTCTCTGTCTTACTGCTGAACACACGCGCTCTATAGCAAAAACCTCTCAAAATATTTATATATATGTGTGTGTGCGTGTGTATATACATATCACCTTTAAGACATATTTATAGAGATTTATTCTAGAGGGAGAATTGGAAATACACAAAGTATTTTATACTTACTATTTATCCCTTTCTTATTTAAAATATGGAGAAAATTAAATAATACTAATGCCTCAAACTAGAAGAATCAACTATTTATGTTATGACTAAATGATTGAAAATTAGATAGTTGTCAAAGCTGATGTTTGAAAAGGCTGTTAAAATGGAAAACATCCATGTCACAATAGTTTTAAAAGTCATATAAATACAATATTATCATAACTATTTTTCATGGGAAAAAATGCAGCAGTAAATATGTTAACACAATAACCCATCTTGATCAACATTATTTATATTTGTGCTTAGATCTAAGCATTTTGAAATGATACTAAATGCAGTCAGTGTAGTGTAACTGTAGAGTATCAGAAGACTTTTCCTTCAATAGAAAAAATAATAAAATATATTTAATGTAAGAGAGAAAAATACAGAAAACAAAGTAAGCAATAAACAATACATAAAAGGAAGCCTTACTCCAGCTTATATGAACTTCAAGGAGAGAAAACAGGAAAATATTTACTGTACTGAAAATTTCAGAACATAAAGGAAAAGTAATGTGATGTAACACAGAGTCAGTGAGCTTACAAGTAAGTTTGTGGTATCCACTTTTTATTTTCAAAGACATAGTGAACATCACTAGTACTGAGTATTTAGAAATGGATGTGATCAAACAAAAGGCATGTCTTTCTTCCCTGTCTTTGTTAGTGACTTGAGATTCTAGGCAAACATCTTCAAATGGTGTAAAAAGAGCTTGTAAAGCAACAACGCAAAAACACATTTCACTCCATTTCATATTATTCCCTTCTGATAGTGGGGGATTATGATTGCGATCTCCAACTAGCTTCTATCCTTCCTGGAGCAGGGATTGAAGATGATGCCCTCCAGAAAGTCCTGTTTCCTAAAATCCACAACACGGGTTAGTTGAAGCTTTGATGTAATGAATTTACTCTCCCCAGCCTCATAGTATCCCCAGAAGGTTGTTTATTGATAGAAATTGTTTATTGATATGGGTCTAGCAGTTAGCGTAATGACTATGTCGCTAGACTCCCATGTAGCTGACCGCGGTTTGAGTCCTGGACCCGGTAGCTTAAACTCATGCTGGGTGCGTGTGCATGAGTGTTCAAGATCCTGAGAGGAGAATAGAGAAGGGATTGTGGTGTGGCCATCATCATCCCCCATTGGAGGGTGATTTCTCCTTTCCTATCTCTCTGTCTCTCTCTGTCTTTCTGGCGAGCGCCTGCGCCCTATAGCAAAAACCTTTCAGAAAAAGAAAATTGTTTATTGATAGAAATTATTGTTTTGATATAAATAACATTTCTTATTCAAAGATATGTACCAGCAAACATGTCTCTCTTACTTCCAACAATGCTCTAGGGAAAGCTACATCTTAGAGAAAGCCTATTTCTTCCCAGACCTGGGATGCCTGGTCATTTGTTGAGTTACAGTCCATGGACTGAAATTCATGTCATCCTTGCAGACTGTGGGCTCTTATTTGTAATAATTCTCAATTCCATATTGAAGAACCCAGAAAAGTGCAATTCAAAACTTTCCTTCAAACTGACAAACCGTGAGGTTAGCGTAGCTAACCTGGCTTTGGGAAGCCTTGAAGTTAATGGACCATGTGAAGTTTGTGTCCATATACTCGGGAGTCCTGGAGTGAACGGTACATGTTTATACATGAAAGAATGGGCATGACAGGGCCTTCCGTTCCACATCTCCAGCCCTCTTCCCGAAACCTCCCAGCCAAGCTAAGCATGTACACTTTAACTGTCCTCTATCTGTAGATTAGCTAAGGGTATTTTACCGTCTTTCTCTTCCAGGCTTTTGTCACTCCGGGCTTGTTTGTCATAAAGTTCCCGTTTTCACACTCATTCATATACCACAACTCGACCTTCTGGTTAGGCCTATTTTCATCTTTCCAAGGTTGCTTTACAATCTTCCCTAAATCAAAGTAATCTGGATAATAGTTAAATGCAGAAATATTGGGAAACTTAAAAAATAAAAATGACCAGAGGGCGCGTGCACTCATGGGGGCTGGGGGTGGTGACAGAGGGGAAGAGAGAAAGTGAGAAAGCATCTCTCATGGGCCATGGGGTGTGGCCACTCCATAGCCCTTCTCCCACATTCCACATGTCTCCCTCCATTTAGGATTTTGGGCATGCGTACACACATGCCTGACATGTTTCTCAAGTTGGCAGGTCCAGGACTTGAAACACGTGTTTGACCATGAGTGATTCAGCCATCTTAACCACCATGGCTATGGTCTGGTCCCGGAACACAATTTCTTTAACTTTCAGTGGTAGATTGTACAGGTAAATTTATTTTTAGAAGTTCTGACAAAATAGCATAAAAGCTTTATTTATTTGTTTGTTTATTTATTAGGTTTTTGCCATTGGATAAATGCATTTGCCAGAGAGAGACACGGAGAGAGGGAAAGTGAGAAATCGCCCTACCAGGAATGACAATGCTGCAATCCCTTCTCCTCTATTCTCCTCTTGGGATTCTGAGCACGCATGCAACACATGCCCAGTGTTTGTCAAGTCTCCAGTCCAGGATTCAAACTGCAGAGTCAGCCATGTGGAACCCAGTGCCTTAATCACCCTGCCACCTGCTGGCCTGCATGAAAGCTTTTTTAAAACAAAATAAAGGTAGAGAGAGAGAAAAGAAAAGTCAGGGTGTGTGTCTTAAGATGGGACTCTTACCGCAGAAGATATGAGCCTGTGACAAGACAATGTGTTTGACACCGTTTCTCCCAGGAAAACTCGAATATTGCTATTTGAGCTGGAAGTTTAGGTAGCTGTCAGAAGATATGCTTTGTCTGAAGTCTTAGAAGGGCAGTTATCAGATGATTCAGAAATGAAGAACATTCATAAATAATAACTTCAGACTAGACTTGACAAATAGAATGAACCATAGACTGGGAAGTATCCTCGCAAATAATGTTTTCACTTGCCAGCGGAGAAAACGAAGCTGAGAGGATAAGTGACTTGTCCAAGATCTGACAGCTGCTGAGTAGCAGAGGCAGGCCTGTACCCCCACTGCCATTTACACGTCTACCCCTCCGTGCTGAGTGACTGGTATGGGTGACAATAACAAAAATGTCAGCTGAGTGTAAGAGCCTAGTGTGGGTAAGGAATCAGAGTCAAAATGCTTAATAATATTTAAAAAGAAGATGCCCAGATGTTTTCGAACTTGGCAAGAATTTCAGCCTCCTTTTCTTCCTTCTGATGCACCTCAACATTTTCCATTTATCAGATGATTTCTTTTGAATTTTATTTAGAATAAATTTGGAAATAATATATTTGTGATATTCGAGCATTGTTTAATTAAAACCACATCTCTCCTTTCTCATCGCCACAGGTGTGCATTTCTGTACCAGAGCTGTTTAGGTTGGGCTGGGAGCAACACACGCTTCCCATGAGGTGACAGCCACCAAAGCAGTGCCTCCCTCATCCCCCACTTGTGTCATCATGACTGGGCCTTGACATAGTTTTTAAAAGCAGATTCTGTAGGTTGGGAAAATTCTATTCTCAGTTGCTTGGCATTTTTAATCAGAAATATATGGGGGATATTTGTCTGTAATTTTTTTTTTTTCTACCATGATGTCTTAGTTTTATTTTGATATCAGGGTAACATTGGCCCTGTAGAAAGAATTGAGAACTATCTCATCATTCAAAAAAATGTTCTGGGGAGGACCAGCGGTTAGCATAATGGCTACGTCACTGGACTCCAATGATGTAGTCGACCGCGGTTTGAGTCCCAGACCCGGTGGCTTAAAACTCACGCCGGGCACGTGTGCGTGCATGCCCAAGATCCTGAGAGGAGAATGGAGGAGAAGGGACTGTGGAGTGGCCATCCCCCCTGGGGGGTGATTTCTCACTTTCTGTCTCTGTCTCTGTCTGGTGAGTGCACGTGCCCATAGCAAAAACCTCTCCAAAAAAACAAAAAGTTCTGGAAGAGGGTATATACAATTGGTACAGGTAGTTTCTCCTTCAAACATCTGGTAAAATTCACTAGTGTAGCCATCTAATTCTTGAACTTTCTTTGTCAGAGTGTTTTAAGCCACAAAGTAGATTTGATCAATAAATACAGGACTTCAGATTATCCATTTCTTCTTGAGTATTTGTGTATTTCAAGGAATTGGCTCATTTTATCTAAGTTGTTGAATTAATAGTAAAAATTGACCTATAAAGTCCCTTCTATGTATAATCAGTATTGTTTTTGCCTTGCTCATTCTTGATGTTGGTAATGCACGTCTTTCTCTCTCTCTCTTTTTTTTTTTTTCTGATTAGTTTGACTAGAAATTTATCAATTTCATCAATCTTTTCAAATTTCTGATTTTATTTCATTTAAAATTATTTTCCTGAATTCCATTTCATTTCTTTCTGCTCAGGTTTTAATTATTACCTTTCTTTTATCTTGATTTAATTTAAAGCTCTATTTCTAGTTTCTTAAGTTGAAACTACAGTCACTCATCTGAAATTTCTTATTACTGATCTTGGTATTTAGTGATATAAATTATTCCCCAAGTACAACATACCACAAAATTTGATGTTATATTTTCATTTTTACTCAATTTGCATTCTTTTTCCTTACTATTTCTTCTTTGAAATATGAGTTTTTTAAAATATCCTATAAATTTGCACATATTTGAAACTATTCTCATACTTTCTGTTATTTTCAATGAAATGACACTGTGGTCAAGAAATATATTTTGTATGACCTCAGTCCTTTTTCTTAGCTTTCCTTTTATAGCCCAGGATATGGTCAGTTGGTACACGTACCATGTCCACTTGAAAAGAATAAGTATGTCACTGTTCTCATGCTGAATTTCAGTGGATAAATCTGGTTGACAGGGTAGATCAAACCTTTCATATTTTTATTGCCTTTCTGTCTATCCCACCAATTTCTGAGAGAAGATATTAAAAAATAACTGTAACTGTGAATATGTCTATTTTTCTTTATAGTTCTGTTTTGCTTCCTGTATTTTCAAGCACTGTTATTAAGTGCATAAGTATTTAGCACTATTATGTCTGTTTGATGAACTAATGTATTACTATGAAGTAACTATTATCTTTAATACTCTTTGCTCTGAAATCTACTTTGTCTTATATTAATATTCCTCTACTCTAGTGTTGGGATAATTTTTTTTTATGTCATCCCAGGCTGTTCACTGCTAGTGTATTAGAAATACAATGATCTCATATTGGGCAAACTTTATTAAGTTTTTTTTTTTGTTTTGTTTTGCTTTTTTTTCGTTTTTTGTTTTTTTTGAGAGGTTTTTGCTATAGGGCATGTGCGCTCGCCAGAAAGACAGGACAGAGATGCAGAAAGCGAGAAATCATCCCCCAGGGGGGATGGCCACACCACAATCCCTTCTCTGTTCTCCTCTCAGGATCTTGGGCACGCACACGCATCCAGTGTGAGTTTAAGCCACCGGGTCCAGGACTCAAACTGCAGTCGACTTCATGGGAGTCCAGCGACATAGCCGTTACGCTAACTGCTGGTCCCAAACTTTATTAAGTTTTAATGGCTAAAGTTTGAAGTGACCTTAGAAATCACCCAAACCAGTTGCTTCATTTTTTAACTAAGTAACAGATTGGAGAGGTAAAGTTACGTCTCAGCATCACAAACCTGGTCATTAGAACACCCATACCTTCTGTCAAGTACTCTGCTTACTTGAACTTGTCTCTTGTGATTATCAAGACAATAGTCTTTTCTCCTCAACACACTGACACTAATTCAGGTCAGTATCACGAAGTCTAGTATAGAATATTTACTGTGGAAATAGTTACATTTGTTAAACCAGTCTAACTTTGTTTCACCAACAATTTTAGGTATCTATAGTACTTGATTCTATATGGACCTGAATATTTAACATATCTGTGATTTTCAACTTCATTTCAGGAAAAGAATTTCTTAAAAAATAAAATTCTCGACCAGTCCATGAAATGGGATTTCTGAATATTCATTTTTGCACTTTTTATTAATAAAAATAATATTTGTTAAGAATTTAGTTGTCAGGGACCATGGAATATGTATCTTATTATGTCCATTATGATTTATATACATTATGTCACTGTTTTAATGCATTTTTCTGTCACTTATAACTGAACACCATGTACTGATTAATTTGCAAACTATAAAGGTTTATTTAGCTCAAGGTTTTAGAGGTTCAAGATCAAGGAGCCGTGGCTGGTGAGGGTCTTCTGGCCGACGTAGATGTTCTTCAGAGTCCTAAAATGGTGCAGGACATCACATGGCAAGAGGGCAAGTGCTTGTATGTCTGCGTGTCTGTGTCTATGTCTCGTTCTGGTTTCATTCTTTCTCCTCAGGAGTATTCAATCATGGTGACCCACCATGATAACTTTATATAATCCTAATCAACCTCCCAAGCCTTAACCTCTTAATCCCATAGTGAGATTAAGTTTCTACTCTCTCAATACTGATGCGAGATATTGGGGTGATCAGGCCCAACGCTAACATTGGATTTAGGATTACGAGATGACTGGGTTCTTGTCTCATGTTCCAAAGGATCGGGAATGCAGACACACACAGGAGCAGTAAAGCAGAAGTTTAATAAGCAAGAAAAGGAACGTTTTCAGACAGAGTGGGCTGCCAAAGCGGAGCTGAGAGGACAGGTATTTATCTAGCAGACTGAGTAATAGGCATAAAAACCTGTTTCATTTTTAAACTAACTAACAAATTGGAGAGATAAAGGCTCTCTGATAAGGAAGAGGGCTTCAGAAAATAGTTACATGGTAGTCTTGGTGATTTATTATCCAGTTCTTTGTGGGGTCAGTAGACCATACCCATCTGTGCTTCTTGTTAGAATGTAGTTAGGAAATAGAAACTGTTGCCCTTATCTATAGTTATTTTGAGCCCTAATGTAGCCAGCGCTTTATCAAAACTAGCTACTGCGACTCCAACCTAGGAAACATTTACTTTGTCTCTATCTTGGGCCTTATATCCTATTTGTCCCAGTCTCTCTCCTAATACCATCACAACCAAAATTAAGCACATGAATTTGAGAGAGGGTAAGCACATTCAAACCATAGCACTCATCTAATCCTTAAATAGCTGTATGATTATTCTCATCAACAGAGGAGGAAACTGAGAATCAGAGTTAGATTAGCTTTCTGGTTAAAAGTGAACCCAGGAGGGACCAGCAGTTAGCGTCATGGCTATGTTGCTGGACTCCCATATAGTCGACTGTGGTTCAAGTCCCGGGCCCTGCAGCTTAAACTCATGCCTGGCATGTGTGCATGTGTGCCCAAGATCCTGAAAAGAGAATGGAGGTGAAGGAATTGCGGAGTGGCCATTTCCCGGGGGGGGGGGGGGGGGGGGGGTGTTGATTTCTCACTTTTGTCTCTCTCTGTCTTTCAGGCGAGCGCATACACCCTATAGCAAAAAACCTCTCCAAAAAACCAAAGTGAACCCAGAATTTAAACACAGCTTTCTTTCTTTTTTTTTTTTTTTTTTTTTTTTTTTTTTTTTACTCCAAAAGGACTATAGCAGTGCTTTCCAAACCTTACTCTTATTTGCCATCATGCACTTATTGGTATCACTATTCTCTTTTTAATTTATTTAAATGGACACACATTTTATTTAAATACTTTTGATTATTTTCACTTCCTGGGATGGAAGCCAATAGCACTTGTCATAATTATAGGTAACTTAAATAATTAAATTTAAAAAATACAGCTAAATAGGTATTACTTGTTGAGGCTCTTTTTTTAATGTCGATGAAAAGCAAAACTAGCAAGTCTTAGGAAAAAGTCTAAAGACATACTTGCACCAAGCTGAGTATTTTTCTTTAGGTAACCAGGCAATCTTTACTAGAATGGAAAAGACAGTTGCTTTCTCACTAGGAATTTATTGTACATTAATGATCCATGTAGCACTACAGACTTCTCTTATTTAGATGTGAGTAAAGCAAAACAGTTAGGGAATTACTAAATTTTAGGCAGGGGTGGCTTGAGCAAGATAAAGAGGTGTAAGAAAGTTTGGGTAGAAAGGAAGAATCCAGGGAGCTCAGGGATTTCTACAGTGGTGGTAGTTTGTTTTTTTTTTTGTTTGTTTGTTTTTGTTTTTGGCTATAGGGCACGTGTGCTTGCCAGACAGACAGACAGAGACAGAGACAGAAAGCAAGAAATCCGGTGATGGCCACGCTGCAATCCCTTCTCCTCCATTCTCCTCTTGGGGTCTTGGGCACTCTCACACACGCGCCCGGCGTGAGTTTAAGCCACTGGTCTGGGACTGGAACTGCGGTCGACTACATGGGAGTCCAGCGACATAGCCATTATGCTAACTGCTGGTCCCGAGTGGTGGTAGTTTTAAGCCTTTGTACGTAAACCTCACCTAGAGAGTTTAAGACTCAGATCAAAAGAGTCAGAATACTTGGACGGGGAGATCTTTATCTTTTTTTGAAGAGATTTTCGCTATAGGGCGCATGCGCTGGCCAGACAGACAGAGAGAAACAGAGACAGAAAGCGAGAATCACCCCCCGGGGGGGGATGGTCACACCGCAATCCCTTCTCCTCCATTCTCCTCTTGGGATCTTGGGCATGCACGCACACGTGCCCGATGTGAGTTTTAAGTCACCGGGTCCAGGACTCGAACCGCGGTCGACTACATCGGAGTCCAGCGACATAGCCATTACGCTAACTGCTGGTCCCGGGAGATCTTTATCTTTAAAAAATCCCCCAGGTGGTTCAGAGCCTAGGAAAGTTAAAAAGTCTCTACCACACTGGTGTCAATGGAGCATGGTGGGGGCGGTGGTGCAGAGACAGGGAGGAGAACGCCCAGGTCAGTGAGCCATGTCTGCCTTGGGTAGGAGTAAGTGGAGCAGGGAAACATCACCATCCCTCGCCTTCTAGGGCTAGAATGTGAATCACCCGTCAAGGCGGTGGTAGTATCTTGAAGGGCTGACAGAGGACTTACTCGCTCTCCGGTTAAGAACTAACACCCATGAATTTTCTGGCTCAGATACCCTTTTCATTCAAAAGCAATACGATCTTCTCTTAGAATTCAAGGCATTAAATGCATGTATCAAGAACGCCTTTCACGGTAGCATATTTAAAGAGTGCTCTGAACCACCTGCCCCAGTACTTCACTAACAGCTTGAACACACTGGCTGCCTGTGAATGGTTCCCGGGAAGAGATGCGCAAAGACTTTGGAAAGGAGCATCATTCCAAAATACAGTGACACACGCGATCCGAATTTGCTCGTGTAGATGAGTAGAATGCACGGGAAGAACAAACGCGATTCAGTTTCCTCACTCCATTGTTCTGACCCAGCCCTGAGACCCATTTAACACAGAGGATGATCTGGGGGGTGGTCCATGGGCACCCTGTGTTTTCTCGCCGACCTCGGCCATGCCGGGACCAGGAAGACTTCATCTGCAGAAAGAACAGAACTCCGAATCCAGAAACGTGCCTGGGAACTGAGAGCCGGGGAAGGAGGACGCGAGTCCTGTAAGAAGTTCTGTAGGAGGGAGAGGAGCGGAGAGCGCTTTCCAACAACGGTTGGCTCAGGAGCTCCGGGCAGCGCTGGAGGAAGAGGCTGCTTTAAGGGAGCGGCCCCTTGCTGCCCCAGGGGCGGTGTCCGCGGCCTCCCCGCCCCTGCTCCCAGAAGCGCCCTCCCCGCGGCGGGGCCAGTGCAGGTTGGGCGGGGTGGCCCGCACCGCCTCCTCCCGCCCGGGACCAGAGGACCAGGAGCGCAGGGGCGTGAATTGACCGTCCTGGGACTCTGAGCGGCTCGCCGGGCAGCTTCGCCTCTTCGCGTCCCCAGCCCGGGGCGGGAGGTGTAAAAGTGCCGTCCGTGGGTGTGGGGCAGCGGGGCCGGTGCTCCTGGTCGCTGCGCCCTGGCGTGGCCCGACGGCGCACGCTGCAGCCGCTGCCCGCTCCCGAGACGCCCCGGCATGGAGCCCGCGCAGGGCGGCAGCGGAGACCGCGCAGGCAGCCGACCGCGCCTGCCCCCGGGGCTGCTGGCCGCACCCGCGCCCTCGGGGATCCCGGTGGCCCCAGCTTTCCTGCGGCAGCCCAGCCTCTTTCTGCGAGCCGCCGCCGCCGCCACGGCTGGAAGCGGAGCCTGCCCGCCAGTTCCCGGGCTGGACAGAGGGGTGGGCGCCGTGGGCTGCGGCTACCCGCGGACGCCCAAATGCGCCCGCTGTCGCAATCACGGCGTGGTGTCCGCGCTCAAGGGCCACAAGCGCTTCTGCCGTTGGCGGGACTGCGCGTGTGCCAAGTGCACCCTGATCGCCGAGCGCCAGCGCGTCATGGCCGCCCAGGTGGCACTGCGCAGGCAGCAGGCGCAGGAGGAGAGCGAGGCCCAGGGCTTGCAGAGGCTGCTGTACCCTGCACCCTCTGGGCCTGGGAGTCGGACGTCGGCAGGCAGCGGCGGGACCCAGGACACCCAGGCCGCTGGCGGCCCCTCAGGGGTGACTGTGCTGAGACCGGGTGCCTTGGGCCAGGCTAGTGGTCGGGCCACCTCCGCTTTCGAGGCTTTGCGGCAGGATAATCCAGAGGAAAGACAAGGTGAGTTGCCCTTTCGCTTGCTCTTGGCACAAGAAAATGATTGTTCTGGAGAAAAACTTTTTGAAACAAGCAGCGGTTCCCTGGAGGCGAGCAAGAAAACTTAGTTTAAATTCTGGAAACTGCTCGGTAATCTGGATGTTAATGAGAGTCTTAAGAGACCCATCACTTTCGCTGGGAGGGCTCATTGTTCTTTTAGGGGATTAGAGGATGAGAAAGTGAAGGTGGGTAGTCATAGAACTGGCCTCTAGGAGTGGAGTTATTTGCGTGCAAGTTGCCTTGACTTTTCTTTGTGTGAGAACTTCAAGCATGCATTTAGCGACAGGCTCAGTAAGAAGTTTAGTGAATGGAGTTTAGTGGTCTGTACTCTTCCCAACTATAAAACCAGAGTCGTTCTTCTGCTTTTATTTTACTGATTTTTTTTCTGGTGAAACTGATGGTTGAGAGTGCAGTTCTTTACTTTTGGGGCAAGCCTTTGGCACCAGCTACAAGTGGGGAAGGATCGAAATCCATCAAACCATCTTTTTTTTTTTTCTCTTTCCTCCCTTCTCTATAAATCTGCAAGCACCCCCACCTTCCAACTGTTTGCCAGTCTCTCAAGAGTGGAATAGACAGCTCTACTATTGGAACTTTCTGTTCTTCCCATAGGGAAGAAATTTAGGTTTCCCATATTTGTAAAGCCATCAATACATTTCCAAAGTCCAGTACCGGAGATTGGTTATCCAAGGAGTTTTTATGATGATTTTTTCTCTCGTTTATTGTACACAAGTCAATCACCTTCATCTCCTGTGCTAGCTATGATTATTAGTTTTAGAATTTTACTGAAGCTTTTTCAAATGAACTTTTCCTGCTAAGATAAATCTCAGTGTTTTCATGAACCCTCCACAGGGCCTACTAGTACTGAAAATGTCATTTCAATGTTTTCGTGTAAGTCCAAGTCAGGTTATAGCTTATGGAATCTTAGAGCAATGATACAGTAAACGATTAATTAGAAAGCTTCTTTGAATCATGGAAATTGCAGATCATAGCAGATTACAGGATGTACTTTGAAAAAGACTGTATTGAAATGAGGCACGTATCGTTTTGTGTCCCCCTAGGCTGACATTTTGCACGTGTTCTAGTTTATTACAATAGACAACATAGATTTTAAATATTTCTCATGAAGGATTGAGGAGTGCTTACAGGTAAAATGATTGAGTAAAACTACTGTAACAAAGTAAAAGAATTCCTTAAACTGAACTGATCCATCTGGCTGAGGACTCCCTGTGAGAAATTGATTTATGTGATTTCTTTTTTTTGGGCACCGAAGTGTTCTGCTTAATAAGGCTGGTTGTTTTGTTTTATTCTTTGCTTCAGTTGGCCCCCTATATAAACAAGCTCATTTTTGAAAGCCTACTTTAATAGCTTTTTAAATGGACTACCTCCTCTTGCACGTATCCATGGGCTATAGTCAAGTCCTCTGTTTATCTTACTCATTCATTAGACAGACTAACAGTGATTCCAAAGTGAATATTTTCCTACACAGAAGAACCTTATATTCAAAAGAAGGAAGACTACATGTAAGAAAAAAGTACACGGAGTGTAAGGCATAATATTCAACGATAAGTGCAATAGGAGCAGCAAAACAAGGTATAGCAGTTGGGAGGGCAGAGATCGAATGTAAATGTATCAGTATGTTAAAGATACCTTATTTTCTAAACCAGCCTAATGCAATCATGATTTCATTATGTATGTTTTATGAGGGGACTTCAGAAAGTTTGTGGAAAAATTTATTTAAAGTGCAAGTTTGCTTTGGTGCAAAAATGATTGAAATCCATGCATAGTTTTTTTTTTTTTTTTTAATAATATGTAGGTCTATGGACTTTTTGAAGACCTCTCACTATGTATACCATACCAGGAGAAAGTATTTTAATGCATAAATTGCTGTGGAGATGAAATTTGATACTTTATATGTGCTGGGAACATACTGATTGAATCACTTCTATAAATAAAATGGAATGGAGAACCAATGCCATTCTCTCTCACTTGGCAAACTTCATGAGAAAAGTTTTACTATATTATTGAAAATCAAAAGTACTAGAGAGTCTTCGTAACTGTATAGTAAAACATCTTTTCTTTCATCACATATTTGACGTAGGAACAGCATTTTGCCTTCAAAGTGCTGAAGTGTACACTTTCTTTAATTTAAAAATAGCATATTTCTTTAGAATATAGGACTGTTGTTTAAGAAAATGGAAGAAAATAGGAGAATATTGGGAATAATGGCTACTAATCACTACTTGAGTCAATATTTGTTTTGTTACATTAGCAAGCTTTGTAGGAAAATCAAGCTAAACAGACTTACTCTGGATACTTCACCCTTTCGGATATAATATATAGTTTCATTAATATGCTCAACATTAAAAAATAAAGGTTATTCCTTATTTTTTTAAGAGAGACAGAAATATAGGTATCCCCAACACAGTGCCCACAGCTGCAGTCGACCCCCAGCCTCAGCCAGCATGCATGAGAAGACCTGCAGACACAAACCTGGGCTGTCCCATGTAGCTCTTAGCATCCTGGACTGTTGTGTCACCATAGGCCACTGCAGCTGAGATTTATTAAAAAATCAGAATTTTGTTTAAAAATATTTTTAAGATATTGCCCTTAATATTGGGGATGGGTGGAGATTTGAAGGATTATGGAAATACTAAGTCTGTATTATCTTCAACATAAAATGAAATCTGAAAGCTCTGACATGATTTGAGATTGACATAGGAGTAGTCATTATTGGTTTGAGTTTGAAACAAAATTAAGAATTTATTTTAAAAAAGAATTATTTAATTTTATTAATTATTATTATCATTTAAAAAATTTTCTGTAGGGCATGCATACTCACCAGAGAGAGACACAGAGAGAAGGAATGTGAGAAAGCAAGCCACCAGGACCAGGACTTGAACCACAGTCAGCCAAGAGGGAGTCCAGTACCTTAATCAGCATGTCATTTGCTGGCTCCAACAATTTGTTATTTTTTTAAACATTACCAATAACTTAACTGGAACCTGAAATGGGACCAAAAAAAATATTGTTGAGATTTAGTATTAGGGATCAAATAGAGTATTTGTTTTCAAACTGAGATAATTCTTTTTTTGGATTTCTTAACTAAACCTAATCATTTTTTTAAACCTAACCTTGTTTTAGTCCTCCCCCTTTTACATGGTGTCATTATAATGAAAAATAGATTTCACTTGGGTAACATCAAAAATGGGATTATGGGGCTATGGGGCCAGAAGGTGGCATATCGGTTAAGGCACTGGACTCCCACATGGCTGACTGTGGTTCAAGTCCTGGACCTAGCAGCTTGCTTTCTCACTTTTCTCCTTTTCCTCTCTCTCTTCTTCTCTTTCTCTCTTTCTGGTGAGTTCACATGCTCTGTAGAAAATTAAAAATAATAAATAAGATTAAATAAATATATATATATTTTAAAAGTTGGGTTACACTTGGAAAACTTCTGAACTAAGAAGGTAGGGCAAACCATATGCTAAATTAGTGTTACATAAACACTTGTAGGTAACAGTAGACATCTATGTTCTGATTCCTAAATACTACTGCCTTTATATATTGTATATCTTTGTACTCCTGAAAACATACGATAACAGATTTTAAAAAATTATTTTATTTATCTTTATTTATTTTAATTTGACCATAGACGGACTGAAAGAAAGAGAGTGAGCAAGAGAAAGTGAGAAAGCAAGCTGCCAGGTCCAGGACTTGAACTGCTGTCGGCCATGTGGGAGTCCAGGGTCCTTAACCACCACATCACCTGCCAGCTCCAAAATATAGATTTTTAATTTTTTTTTCTTTTAATTTTCTATAGGGCATATATACTTTCTGGCAAGACAGAGAGACAGAGAGGAAAACTGATAAGGCACCCTGTCCCCACCTAGGGGATGACCAGGCCACAGTCCCTTCTCCTCTAATTCTTCTTTTGGGAATCTAGTCATGCATGCACATGTGCCCCGCCTTTTATTATTTTTTTTTTTTTTTATTTTTTTTGAGAGACTTTTGCTATAGGGCACATGCATTCACTGGAGGCATGGACAGAGACAGAAAGCGAGAAATCATTGCAAGGGAGGGGGAATGATCACACTGCAATCCCTTCTCCTCCCTTCTCCTCTTGGGATTTTGGACATGGATGCAAGCTGCCGGGTCTGATACTTGAACTGTGGTCAACTATATGAGAGCCCAGCAACATAACCATTATGCCATCTGCTGGTCCCTTTCCTGCATGTTTTTGAAGCCACTTATTCTGGGACTTGAACCAAGCAGTTAACCATGTTAGATCCAGCTGCCTCAAGCATCAACCCAGTGGCTGACCCAAGAAACAGCATTTTCCACTATTCTAGCACTGCATTTCTGAATCACTTTTATATTTGTGCTATTCTTGAAAATGTCTTAGGATGAATAAATATTACTAATACGTTGTGAATGAATAAATCATTTTATCCAATAGTATTTTTGAGTGGGTGGTATTGCATTCTGAGTTTTCTCTATATTTGATTTTCTTTCTTTTTCTTTTTTTTTTCTCTCTCTCTTTTTCTCTCTTCTCCAGGACAAAAAGAAAATAAAAGTGATTCATGCCAGAGTGAACAAGAACCAGTCTTCACATCTCTTCAGCTTTCCCTGAGACCGTGTTCTAAGTCTAATGGTGTAATTGGGAGACAAAACATCAGGTCATCCTTTTCCGAGCACTCAAAGAAGCATGACAGCATCCAGTCTCCTCGCCCAGGGGAGCAATCTGGGGGTGAAGAGAGTCCCAGGTCCTTATCGTCCTCTGATCTGGAATCAGGAAACGAAAGTGAGTGGGCCAAAGATTTCTCTGGCACCAGAGCCAGCCTTCCCAAGGTGTCCTCAAGGCCAAGAGACCCTCTTGAGATCCTTACGAAGATTTTCCCAAGTTACAGGCGCCGCCGGCTGGAAGACATTCTGCAGTTCTGCAAGGGGGATGTGGTCCAAGCCATTGAACAGGTCCTAAATGGGAAAGAACAAACACCAGACACCCAGGACCTAGCAAACGCAGGAGAATCGGAAAATACAGCATTTCAGAGAGCTTCAAATTTTAGTCTAGCTGGCATTGGTTTTGGAACATTAGGTTCCAAATCAGCTTTCTCTCCTCTGCAAACCACTTCTGCCTCTTATGGAGGTGATTCAAGTGTCTACAGCTTGTATCCTAGACTAGGTATCAGCCCATTGCGGCTGGCATATTCTTCAGGAAGAGGGCTCTCTGGGTTTATGTCACCGTACCTGACGTCTGGGTTGGTACCAGCATTGCCTTTTCAGCCAGCTTTGGATTATGCCTTTTCAGGGGTGATTAGAGATTCTTCCTACCTTCACAGTAAAGATTCAGTAACTGCTGCTAGACTGTACTGCAGGCCAAATCGGGACAATCTGTAACGGGTCTGCCTTTTCTCCCGTTCTAGAGTATTTTTAAAAACATGTAGTACATACATACCCGTGTTATTATATGTGAGTGTGAATATGTATGCGAGTGAATTACCAGGACTTAGAAATGCTATTTTTTTTTCTTTTTATGTGCAACATAATAGTATTTAGAGCTGAAGAGTCTTCTTTCACATTTATTAAATGAAAGAAATATCTGAACATTGTACGTGCCTTGAATAAAGCTCTTTAAGTAACTAATTTTACTTTAAACTAATGAATTTTCTCCCTAAAAGATAATTTGTTAACTTCCTATTTTAAACTACACTTATTTTTTATTTTATTGAAAAGTAGAGCTTATTGTTGTAAAATACATTTGTATGTATAAAGCAATTCAGTATAATATAAAATGAACCCAAAGGAGGAATTTAAAAATTGAGGTAATTCTAAAGAATTGTTATTTTTAGACTTTTTCTCCTTTTTGTTCCTTGTTCACAGGAAAGTTATTCAAGTATTTAAAAAATACTTTATTTGTAGATAAGTGATTAGTAGTAAAGCTTTGGAAAAACTTGAATTTCTCATTTATGCTCAATGTCCTGCTTTTTACTCTTTTTTGAAAACAATTACCCATATTGAACACACTTATCTTTAAAGTTAAATTTCTGAATTACTAAAGGCGTATAAAATAGACTCTAGAAAAAGGAACTGCGCCATCTCCTGGCCACTATCACTGATTGCAGGTCAGTTCTGCACAGCATAGAAATTGGAAACATTGTTTTCTAATAGCATGAGCTAAGCATTTTTGAAATAATCATTGTGGATCATGCTACATTAAAATTTTCATATGGTAAAGTGCACATCTACTGTGGATCAGGATTTTCATTTTTAAGTGTGCTTATACTTGTGTCAAGGGAAATATGCCCTTTCCATATGTTTGTGATAAGAAGCCATTCTCAAAGGTAAATATAATTTTATTCAGAAAACTGGAACTAGCTGCTCAAATAACTTTTGATTGACTCTAGATAGATTATGCTTAATTCACTGGGAAGAGATAAAAGATTTCCAAAGGGGAAAATTGATGTTTTATTTTAGAGGTGTTCTTGAGATTTCAAAAATACTTTTTGTTCTCTACCTGGAGCATTTGAAAGTTGTTTATTTCAGTCAGTGGAAAGTTCCTGAGGAAACTGCTTACAAAACAATTTTATGAAGTTTTCTATATATATGTCATTTTTTTTAAAGGATAGTAGCTTTATTGTTATTGCTAGGAATAAATGGAAACCTAGCTATGATAAAAGATAAATGAATTAAAGATAGTTAAATAGTTTGAACAGTATTATTTAGTAATGATTTATTTAATTGCACATATCTGTATGTGGATATACATATGCACATATATTTGTATATATACATACAAATAACACTAAAGCCTCATCTAAAGCCTTCCATCATCGTGAAGAATTTTTTATGAAGCCAACAAAAATACAGTTCTAAAGCATATTTTAGCAGGGAAAATCATACTAAATTACTGCAGGATACCTGATGCTGATTAAGAATATAAATATGTTTAATAAGTTATGTATTCATCTAATGGTGTGAAAGTGAGAAAACATCCTGTAAAATTTTTTTTAGATCCTGTAAAATTTTGATGTACTCAATATTTATTTATTATAAGGAAGTTTTAGCTCTTAAGTCTAAACCATAGCATTATACCATACCTGACAAGGAGTTGATATTCAGTTAAAATATACTTAGTGAAGAAATCATTTTGGATAATAGATCTCTGTGAGACTCTGATAAAGACCAAAGAATTCTAGGAAGTAGTCTACAGATACAGTTTTGCATAAAAATTCATGTTTTCTTTTTTTTTTTTTGCATCTTCTAAATGCTATTCAGGTTGGAATCATTGGTGATTCTTCAGTTGTTTCTATTGCATTAATCCATTTATTGAATTTTTTTTTGAAAAGGGCTAGATTCTGTAGAGGATACTGAATGTAAAATATTATACTCTAAAGAAGTTAGATTTCTCTTTAAGTAGAGATCTGATTTAAAAATACCACAATGCTAGAATTCTTTGTGTGGCTTACATAATGAAGTCCATGTACCTGTTTGAGAAACTGAATTGCTTTTGAACTGGGAAGAACATTAATTTGGGGCAATATTCACGCTCTAAAAGATATTAAAACTTAATTGATAAATGTATACATTCCATACCTTTAATAATAGTTGCAGTGCTTAAATAACCTTATAGGATAGGGATCAGCAGTTGGCATAATGGCTCTGTCGATCATGGTTTGAGTCCTGCACCCTATGGCTTAAACTCACACAAGGTGTGTGTGCGTGCGTGCCCAAGATCCAGAGAGGAGAATAGAGGAGAAGGGATTGCAGCGTGGCCGTCCCCCTTAGGGGGTGATTTCTTGCTCTCTGTCTCTCTGCCTCTGACTTTCTGGTGAGTGCATGTGCCCTATTGCAAAAAAAAAAAAAAAAAAAAAGAAAACAAACAAACAAAAAAACTCAAAAAAAAATAACCTCATAGAATAAGCCATTTGTCCAACTATTGAATAGTATATTAAGAAACTTATCAGTAGTGTTTCATAGTATAAGTCATCAGGATTGCAATAACTTCAATAATTTCAACTCTAATTGTGAAGAAGGATTCCTGTCTGTTTCATTTCTGCATAGCTATCTATAGTATCTGATACATAATAGGCATTCAGCTAATAGTTTTTTTTTTTTTTTTTTTTTTTTTTGAGAGGTTTTTGCTATAGGGCGCGTGCGCTCACCAGGCAGACAGAGAGAGACATAGAGACAGAAAGCGAGAAATCACCCCCCAGGGGGGATGGTCATGCCGCAATCCTTTCTCCTCCATTCTCCTCTTGGGATCTTGGGCACGCACGCACACGCGCCCTGCGTGAGTTTTAAGCCACCGGGTCCGGGACGTGAACTGCGGTCGACTACGTGGGAGTCCAGCGACATAGCCATTACGCTAACTGCTGGTTCTCTCAGCTAATAGTTTTCCACTGACTGAATGAAATAAAAGTTAAAAAGAAAAGTATTAGCTCAGAAATTTATTCATTAAATGCCTATTTATTTATTTTTTAACTTTTATGCCATAGGGAACATGTGTGTGCCAGAGAATGACAGAGGAAAGTGAGAAATCACTCCCCAGGAGGGATGGCCATGTCACAATCACTTCTTCAGTCCCCTTTCAAGACTTTAGTTATGCCCACACATGCTTCTGGCATGTTTCTAACTACCGGGTCCAGGACTCCAAATGCAGTCAGTCATGTTGGAGTCCAGTGCCTTAATCAACACACCACCAGCTGGCCCTTAAATACGTCTTTATTAAGCATCCACTTTCCTCATACACTGTGCAGGACGCAAGGGATAAAAAGAAATTCATTTACAAGACCTGACCTGAAGTTACTCGCAGTCTCTACTGCCTGTGTACAAAGACAGCCCACTCCCAACTTGGCAATATTTGACAATATTGGTACATCAGTGAGTTCTCGATAGTCTAGCATTTATGCTCATAGATGCTACTTGTCACTAATTGGGGATGGGAAAGAAGATGGGTAAACATTATAATAGCATGCATATGACAAAAATGAGTCAGGTCTATTCTTATTGTGTATAGGGTATAGAAAGTGAAAGTGTCATGGAGCGAGAACTCAAAACATGAGTTAATGGCTGTCCAAGAGTGAGATGGTTGCCTTATATGATAATGCGTCCTCTATTCATTGAGAATCCATGTAGAAAATACCAATCGGAGGCCCAGGTGATGAGATTTTTCACCACTGCTTCAGTATTAGAGCTTCATTATTTATAAGCTAATCAGAAATACAATAGCTATTTGTTAACTCAATTAATGAATAAATCTCAATGCTAAAAAAAATGAAAATATTCAATTTTTTTTTTTTTTTTTTTTTTTTGTCAATAAGACCTAGTTTTTCCTTTATGATAATCTCCTGGGACTAGATAACAAAGGAAGAGTCAGAACAGTACACGGCTTTCAAAGGATTCACCTTGGTGGAGATTAAGGTGAGATAAGTAAGGCATGGGGAAGAAAAGAGAGCTCAGAGAGGACATGAACAAGAATGGAAGATCCATAAATCTTTCATAATGAACACACCGAGCGTCTTCCCTGAAGGAACACTGGCTTTGGGGTGGAGACCTAGGAGGGTTTTATCTGCTGAGTGATTTGGGCAGGTCACTCACACTTTCTGGGCATTCGTTTCTTCTCAGAGAAGCAAGGATAATAGTATCTAACTTGCAAGACTCAGTGGAGATAAAAGATAGCTTAAATAAACTTCAGAGTACAGTAATGCTTATATACTGGGTGTTAAATAAATAACTCTTACTGTTCGTACTTTGTATTAAGATATTATCTTTGCCCCCTGGTGGCAGCCTCTCGACAGAGTACTGTAATTGCATTTAATCCACTTAGAGGCTGTGGAACCCGAAGGGCAGTGATCGGCAGAGGAACGTACAAGCTTAGTCCCAGACTTCCTTTTGGTTGTCCATTTCATAGCATATTATTGTGCATGTTAACTGGATTCTAGTAAGGGGTGAGAGAAGAAAACAAACAGAAAAACCGGAGTTTTGTGCTCATGCTACATTTACCTGTCAGGATTCAATGATGAAAACAGAGGCTCTATATGTATATGTGAAAGAAGTGAGTTACAGAAGTATCCTTCTTTTACATGGTCAAATCCCCCCCTCCTGTTGAATATCCTATGGTTTTATTTTGAAATATAATTAACCACCATTAATAAATCTTTTGTTAGAGTGTTGAGAAAGATAGACACACACACACACACACACACACACACGTATATGTGTGTATGTTCTATATATATATAGTACACCATTAGTATGTGCAAGGGATTAGTTCCAGGAAACCACCCCCATCCCCAAATCCACAAGTACTCAAGTCTCTTACAGTTGGCAGTCCTCTGTATTTGTGGGTTCAGCATCAACAGATGTGAAGGATCTTTGCTACATGGTTTGTTGAATTTGTGGATGTAGAACTTGTGGACACAAAGGGCAGATTGTGTGTAGACACATACACACACAGTCACATCATAGTCTTGCCTTGAAGCAAGGAAGAAATAGATGTTGCTACCTCCTAGATCTCTCAAGTTTAGTCATGGAACCGTAACCAATCATGGGATCACATATGGCATCCATGACTTCCTTCTTCCTATATCCATTTCACTTTTTTCCTAGTAAGTTTCTTTGTGGTTTCCTTCTTGGTAAGGTGACCCAAATCCTGATTCCTGGAGAGTCTGTGCCATTAACTGTCCCATCTCTATTAATTTGTAGCTTTCTATTAACTTTTACCACAAAATATTGGATGATTAAGTGACATTCGAGGACTTTTTGAATTCTGGTCAGAATACCATTTGTCTCTTTCGTGTTGTTTCCTGTTGAGTACCATGAGGTACTCAAAATAGCCAGTGGTAGCCTCAGATTGCATTTCAATGTTGTAGTCTGTTCCAAAGTCATCTTTCCTTTGGGAAGACCTTAAAACAGAAAAGTCAAAAGTTGTAGAGAAAGGGGACAAATCTATTATTAGTGACTTTTAGGAGGAACATTTCCCTGTGATTCCTGGACTTCTGAACCCTCAGTACTAGAGAAACATCACTGCATATTTATCACTGATTTGGAGCCTATCTTAGACCCAGGAAGAAGACGTTATTTCAGCCCCATAAAGTGCTTTCACCAGCTGGTCCCATAACTGAGTCTTCCAAAGACCGTCCCATAATTTTATTAGGCCAGCTGTTTCAGGATGAGGAAAACACAATGAGACCAGTGAATTCCGTGAGTATGAGCCCCATATTGTACTCTATTTATTATAAAATGAGTTTTTCTGTCTGAAGTAATGTTTCATGGAGTACTGTGAAGGCAAACAAGGTATTCTATAAGCTCACAGATGATGGTTTGAACAGAAACATTAAAGGTAGGAAAGGCAAAACTGTATCTAGTATGTTTTTTCTTCTTTATTTCAGTGAGAACAAAGAGATGATCTTTCAATGATGGCTGTGATCCAATGTAATCAACCTGCCACCAGGTGGCTGGCTGGTTCCCCCCAGGAATGGTGCCATTTCAGGGGTTCAGTGTCGATCTTTGCTATTGGCAGGTTGGGTACTCTGCAGACTCTAGTCAAATTGGCTTTGGCGAGTGGACATCCATGTTGCTGAACCCATTTATAAGGTCCATCTCTGCTTCACTGATCATTCTCTTCATAAGTCAATTAGGCAACTATGGGGATTAGAGAATGGATCATCTTGTGTGTAAGATCATTTTTTTTAAAATTAATCAATCAATTTGTTTATAGTCATTCACTGTACATCAATATAATATACAAAATGAGAATTTTTTTTTGTCCAGGATACATTGTATATTGGCTCAATCAAGGATACTACCATACACATTATCATCAACCAATAATTTTCTATTTCTGGTTTCCTATATATTTTGCTTTATTTTTCCCTCTTTGATTCCCTACCTCTCACCCTCTGCCAAGTCCCCTCCCTTCTCCCACACTGTTTCTGGTATGTACAGTTGTTTTCCATACCTTTTTTTCCACATTTTATTGATTCACTAAAGATCTTAATTAATTTAAAGACTTTCAATAGCAAGCACAGCTGATATGTACATACTTATAAACGCATGTCTGACTTTAGGCGTAAACCTCAGAGAGTAAAGTGAACATACTATAAAGTAGCACCTCACTGGGACTATATAGATTATTGCAGTCATTAAACAGGTATTAGTGGATATTTTAAAATACATTTTTTAATGAAAAAAGTTTTAGTTTTAATAGATCAAAATAAAAAATGTTAAGAGTCACTGACTACAACTCAAGTTAGGAGATCTACTTCTTAGATGTCACAGATGCCAGATGCAAACACTTGTTCTCCATCAGATGAAAGATGTTTCAACATGCATGAGACCTCTGATCCCTACAAATCTCACAGACATGAGATGTCCCTGAATATCAGAGTTATTCTCCTTCCTTGGGCATACATATCTCTTCACTGTTTATCTAGAGTACTTGCTACTTTCTGCCAATCAGGTTTATGGGCTTGCTTGATGTTCTTTAGAGTAGAGAAGCAGACAAGTTCCCGGTGGACTGCATTGCAGCAGAGGGCTGGAGAGCTGATGGAGCGAAGGAGGAGTATAAAGTATATCACTACTTCTGGTGATCCTTAGTAACAAGCGTAGAAAACAAAGTTTATGGGGGACCAGCAGTTAGCATAATGGCTATGTCGCTGGATTCTCATGTATTCGACTGTAGTTTGAGTCCTGGACCCGGTGGCTTAAACTCACACCGGGCTCGTGAGCATGCGTGCCCAAGATCTGGAGAGGAGAATGGAGGAGAAGGGATTGCGGCATGGCCATCCCCCCTGTGGGGTGGTTTCTTGCTTTCTGTCTCTCTGTCTCTCTCTGTCTTTGTAGTGAGCACATGTGCCCTATAGCAAAAACCTCTCAAAAAAAAAAAAAAAAAGAAAAAGAAAAAAAAGAAAGAAAACAAAGTTTATGAGATCAATAGCTTAAAACCAGAAAAAAGAGTATTGATATGCTCTAACGAGGTAACCACATCTGGAAATATAGCTTACAGGTGATATTACTACTCAGTTAAGTTTATTATAGTACATGGTCCTTCTTCAACTGCCTTCTCCACAGGCCAAATAGGTGAGTCAAATGGGAATGAGGTAGGACCCTTTTTTTGTCCTTGATAGTGGCATAAACCTTAGTAGTTGCTTCAGGAATGTCTTGTTTTTGTTTCACTACTTGATAGGGAGTGGAAGTTCTAGGGACCTCCATTTGACATTTCCTACTGTAATATTCCTGAGTCCATAGGTCATGGATCCAGTGCTGGGATTGTATCAGTTGTTGAGTATGTCTCTTCCAACTGTGCTTTCCAGAAGTGAGAAATAAACATAGAATAATGTTTGAAATTGAGATAGACCTGATCCAAAATACATGCCACTGACGATAGACCTTTCTACTTTATTAAATCCTCTCTAGCCTGATGGAACTCAGTGGCAGTTTGGGTTCACAGGGAATTGTTACTGTTCAGTAAACCTAAAAATAGGATTATTTTCCTTTTCCAATATACAGTCCCCTGGCAACTAGGTTCAGGTCCTTTTGGAAAAAGCTAAGTGAACATTTATGGTGTAAATTAGTGCAAGTGGAACAGGAACTCTGCTTAAGGAATCAATGCTCACTTCCAACAATCAACTCTGGGGTTATAAATAGGTTGAAGTGTAGAAATTTGTCAAGGGGATGGGACCAGCAGTTAGCGTAATGGCTATGTTGCTGGACTCCCACGTGGTCGACCGCGGTTCGAGTCCCGGACCCGGCGGCTTAAACTCATGCCGGGTGCGTGTGCGTGCGTGCCCAAGATCCCGAGAGGAGAATGGAGGAGAAGGGATTGCGGCGTGGCCATCCCCCCTGGGGGGTGATTTCCTGCTTTCTATCTCTCTGTCTCTGTCTGTCTGTCTGGCGAGCGCACGCGCCCTATAGCAAAAAACCTCTCCAAAAAAAAAAAAAAAAAAAAAAGAAATTTGTCAAGGGGCCATGACTTCCTGTTGTGATAGTCCAGCTAGACTTAGTTTCATCAAAGCTATAATATTTCTACCCATGCAGATTAAACATAACTTTAACAGGTTGCCTACCTCTTTCAGCCCTAGAAACAGAAAATGATTAGTTAAATCGTTCTTGTTACTGCATCAATCTAATTGTTGAAAAATAAAATTCATGCCACTTTGTGTCTGGCATGTATGTACCGTGACTCAGGTTTTGCTAGTCCTGGGTCTCACCATCCGCTCTGAATTCAGAAGGCCTAGTTTGCTTGCAGTGAGTTGCTGGCATAGAGAGAAGAGCGACAACGGAGGCCTTCCAGGATATAGGTTCTGTCATCACCAAGGGAGTGCCATTCTTGGAGTCTCACAGGGAACATGAGTGAGAGAGTAGTTGATACAGAATAAATCCACTCCTGTTTTCCAATCTCCAACAACCAGTGCAAAGGACCTGGTCAGAGTGGCAGAATAAAGGCGGAATTTACAGAGGCACCTTTAGAAAGCGTTTTCCTGTTGTAGCTGCTATTTCTGTGAGTCCTCAGCCAAGCACCTGCGGGTGGGAATGAGGCTGCTTTGGTTAGTGAGACTAGCAATTAGGAATGTAAACTGCTAGAAAGTGGAGGAAAGAGAGGCCAGGTTAAGACCTGCTGGGCACTCTGAGTCTGTCTGTCATTGCGGGTTCATCTATTTATGTATTTATTTTTTTGGAAAGCTGATTTTTATTTGAAGAGAGATTTTTGCTATCGGGTGCGTGTGCTTGCTGGAGAGACAGAAAGTGAGACATCATCACTCAGAGGGGATGGCCAGCTGCAATCCTTTCTCCTCCATTCTCCTCTCAGGGTTTTGGGCACACACACACATATACACCTGGCATGAGCCACTGGGTTGAGGATTCGACTTGCAGTTGACTATGTGGGAGTCCAGTGATGTCATTTGCTGATCCCACTAGTTTTTTTTTTAGTAATGTTTTAAATTTTATGATTTCTTATATTCATTAATTGTTGTACATCTCTATGGAGTACAATATGGTTTTTCAAAGTATGCATGCAGGGTGTGATAAATCAAGGATCTTACCATATCTATTCTTTTCAACAAAGAACCTTACATGTTCGTGTCTGGTAAGCCTTTTTCCTGGCGTCCCACCCACCCCCAACCCATCACCTCCCACTCTACCAGCCACTCTCTTCCCATACAGTCTCTGATATCTACACTTTTTCTCAGAATAATGATTTTTGCTTTACTCCTGCCTTACCAATCTTATAGAACTTTCTCTTTTGCATAACTCTAACTTGGAATCATAGAGGGAAGGAAATTCTGGGCATTTTAGTTTCTAATCTTAGCCAAACTGACCACACAATTGAGCATATCACATTCCTGAAGTTCATATTTTTTCTGTGTTATAGCCTCATGAAACGTTTTTTTTTTTTTTTTTTTTTTTTTTTTTTTTTTTTTTTTCACTCTGAGTCAAAAGTTGGGCACATGTCAACTGTGGGGAACCAATAGTTTTTAATACTAAAAAGTCTTTAATTACAGGTTCTATTGTTGGTTTCAGTATCAAAAAAAAAAAAAAAAACCACCTAGGTACTATGAGATAATTTTAAAAATAAGTGCAGTTGTAAGAGATAGTACAGAGTCATCCTGTATACTTTTCACCCAGGCTCCCCTAATGCTAACATCATGCATAATTTTAGTATAATATTAAAACCAGGAAGTTGACAGTGCCATAACTCAGATGCATGGATTTCACTCACAACAACATATAAAGCTGAGGAGATTTTTGCACAGAAAGCATCATTTACAATAAATCATAAAAGAATAATTCTCAGGACCAACAGATGACATAGTATTTACATTGCTGGACTCCTGCATAGTTGACTCCCAGACTTGGTGGCTTAAACTCACAATGGGACCTTGTGTGTGTGTGCCCAAAATCCTGAGAGGAGAATAGAGAAAGGATAGTGATGTGGCCATCCCCCAGGAGGATGCTTTTTCACTTTCTGTCTTTCTCCATCTCCCTGGCAAGTACACACACCCTGTGGCAAAATTCTCTCTTTTAAAAAAAAAATAAGAAAGGGAAAAGAATAATTCTCACTATGTGGTGGAGAATTAGCTCCAAAGATCAAAATAGGGAGCAAGAAAGCAAGTTTAGAGGCTATTGGATCCATTACATAAGAAATAATGGCTTAGAAGAGGACTCTGGAAGAAGACTGGGAGATGGTAGGTAGCAGCAGAGTGTAGAAACGTGTGTGTGGAAATCATAGGATTTGCGTATGGACTAAATGTGGGGAACAAGAGGAAGAAAGGCACCAAGGATGTCTCTTAAGTTCTGGTCTCAACAACTGGGTTGTTGAGTTTCTGTTTGCTGAGAGGAGAAAAACTGTAAATTCATTCATTTTTATGGCATTTAGGCAGTCTAGAAAATTTCAAACAATGATTCTTACAGAAGACATTTTTCTGGCCACAATATGGTTACAAAAGATTAAGGGGAAAAAGCAATGTAGGTCTTGCTGCAGTGGTGGAGGCAGCAGGGTGCTGTTGGGGTGTGGGAGCCACTTGGGAGGTTCGGTTTGGAGTTGTGGTCACCACAGACATACTTGGCATGCTCATGGCTGCACCCTTGGCCCTGACTATCTGGAAGGCTGTGGGTAGGGTGATGATTATGAGATCATGTCCAAGCTACCTGCCTCTCCCTCTCTTTCTCAGGAAATAAATAAAAATTTCAATAAAGAAATATTTTAAAGATGAGAGAAAAGCGATATTATTGGTCTTACCTCTTCCATTTACAAGTTGAGAAATTTTTCAAGTGGTCTCAATTTTTGAGTAAAAAGTGAAATTTCAGTGGTATACTCTGAAAATACTTAGAAGTTAATGATAGCTAAAATATGAACTACTATACACTGTGATTCAGCTTAAGACAGTGAGAGAAAAAATACGTATCTTTAAGTAAATTTTTTAAAAAAAAATTTAAAAATCAAATAATTTAACTCAAAAAACTAGAAAGAACCTTAAAATATATTTGAAAAGGGGCAAAACAGAAAGAGAATTAAGGAGGTAGAAGTAAACATTGATGGGGCTAGCAGGTGGTGTAGTGGTTACAGTGCTGAATTACCATGTGGTCAGCCGTGGTTTGAGTCTCCGACCTGTTGGCTTGAAACTCACACTCATGTGTGCATGCATGCCCAAAATCCCAAGAAAGGAGCATTGAGAAAAAGGGATTGCAGCTTGGCCATCCCCTAAGAGGGGTAATTTCTTGCTTTCTGTCTGTCTCTGAAGAGCACACAACCCCTATAGCAAAAATATCTCTCAAAAAAAAAAAAAAAAAAAAAAAAAGAGAGAAGTAAAAATGGATAATGTAGAAAAAACTAACAAAAGTGAAGATAAAAGTAAAATGCTGTTTCATGAAAAGATGAATAAATACATAAGTCTATAGAAAGACTCACCCAGAAAGAGAGAAGGCATAACTAAATAATATAATATAAATGATATAGGAGATAGAATGTCAGATTCAACAGAGAAGAAAATAATTCTAACAATACTAGAAGTACTATTTTTTAAAACTTAAATTGTAAACATTTCTAGAAATGATGGAAAATTCCATCATTTCTAGAAATGATGGAATTGAGAAACCACCATCAAAGAAATAGAAAATGTATTTAAAAAGAAACCAATCCAGGCTTCTATTCCCATGAGAACATCAGATCCACAGAGTTTCTGGCAAGGTTTACTAACCATTCAAGGAACAGACAATTCACTGGGTCGTTCAGAAAGTCATGATGCAGTTTTGTGTGGAGAAACAGAAAAATACGTCACAGTGCTCCCAAAGAGCTAATATCTCATGTGAACTCTTTAAGAACAAAGAACAAGAGAGAAAGCTTAGTAAACTTGGTAACTGAGGCATCTTTTACTACCAAAACATGGTAAGTGTGAAAAGGAAATTTTCCTTATGCAAAAATCTGAAAATAAATTAGGATGTCAAAGTCATTTGTGTATCGAAAAATGATATTCTTATGTATATTCTCATACATTGCCATACATGTGTGGAAGACATAGACAGTTTAAAACTATTCAATTTAGCAATATAATTTTTTATATGAACAAATTAGGGAGAATGTGATTTGAAGATGTAGAAAAATTGGATAAAGTTAATACTAATTTATATTAAACCATTTAGATAACTAGGGGTAAAAATATAAATAAGTTCAGCTAAAACAGACAATAGTTTTTTATAAGATTTGCTTATTTATTTCTTCCTAGTGTGTGAAAGAGAAAGAGAGAGGGAGCACCCCAGCAAAATTCGCCCCCTCCACCCCCCCTTGCCCTTCCCTGTCTATGCCAGAGGTTTTGCCTTAGGGCATATGTGCTCCCCATAGAGAAAGAGAAACAACGAGCAAGCGAGAAAGTGAGAAATCACTCTGCCCCCCTATGCTACAATCTCTTCTCCTCCATTCTCCTCTTGGGACCTTGGATACATATGCACATGCATCCACCCAGTGTGATTTTCAAGTCTCTGGCTCCAGGACCATATGGGAGTCCAGTGATGTAACCACTAGACCATCTGGTGGTGTCCCCATTAAGTATTTACAGTACAGTCCACCCTGGCCTCAGCCAGCCACTGCAGGAGTGCACACACCTGGTGTGTGCAGGGAAATCTCGGGCAATGTATCCTGGGCTTTCCCTATCCCTGACCCTAAACTTTCCCACGTGGCCTCAAAATCCTGGGGCATCAACTTTTACCACTGCACCGCTCTTCTGCTCCCTAATTTTATTTCTTTTTTTTTGGAGAGGTTTTAGCCATAGGGCGCGTGCGCTCGCCAGACAGACAGAGAGAGACAGAGAGAAAGAAAGCGAGAAATCACCCCCCAGGGGGGATGGCCACATCGCAATCCCTTCTCCTCCATTCTCCTCTTAGGATCTTGGGCACGCACGCACATGTGCCTGGCATGAGTTTAAACCACCAGGTCCAGGACTTGCACCAAGGTTGACTACATGGGAGTCCAGTGACATAGCCATTGCGCTAACTGCTGGTCCCCCTGGTGCTTATTCTGTCCCACTCTATTCGGTGATGACTTCTAACAAGCAAGAAATCTTTTTCTCCAGTCTTTCCTTCTCATGGCTAAAAGGAGCCTTCAGTATTAAAAATATTCCTTTGAATTTAGGAACAGAGAGCAGACAGAGGGGTTCCTTAATTCATGCACAAATCTTAATTGTTCTTTTAATTCAGTAAACATTATACATAAACAATATTCTGGGCTATAAAGAAATAACTCTGGAAAACAAAAGCAGGTGGCAGGAAATTAGCATTTAGTAAATACCTCCTGTGGGCCAAGCTCTAGACAGAAATTTGGGTGTACAGTCAGGCTATTAAGAGTCCTTTAACTTAGATGTTTTAAAAATATAAACTTAATATTTATTCAGTTTACCAGTTAGAAATTTGTTTTTCTATTAATTAAAATGGTATATTATGTTCCAAATAGGGAATTTATTCTATTAGTAATTACCATATCATTTAACTTGTTTGGAATTGTCTTTTATTTTACATTTTGTGTGTGTGATTTTACTCTTAGAAAAAAGACACCTCCAAGGATCAGACTTATGGGAACCTCAAATTTTATTTGGATTATATTTTAAGTTTCTTTGGTCTTTTTTGCTAGCAAAATATTTCTTATATTTCTGAGGCTTTCAGTCTTTCTTCAGTTTCTGATTTTCTGAACTGCAAAATATATTGAATAACATCAAAACTAAAAGCAAACATCTAAGATTCAACTTTTTTTTGTTTTTTTGTTTTTTGTTTTGTTTTGTTTTGTTTTGTTTTTTGGAGAGGTTTTCGCTTTAGGGTGCGTGCGCTCGCCAGTCAGACAGAGAGAGACAGAGAGACAGAAAGTGAGAAATCACCCCCCAGGGGGGATGGTCACGCCGCAATCCCTTCTCCTCCATTCTCCTCCCGGGATCTTGGGCATGCACGCACACGTGCCGGGCGTGAGTTTTAAGCCACCGGGTCTGGGACGCGAACCGCGGTCGACTACGTGGGAGTCCAGCGAAATGGCCACTACGCTAACTGCTGGTTCCCTAAGATTCAACTCTTGATTTTGCTACGATCTGTTTGATCTTAGACGTCATTAGCTTGTGTTTAAATGCTCCAGTATACGCATCTGACAACTGAGATGATAATAGTCACTTCTATTCTTCAGAACTGCTGGATGGGGGTGGAGGTAGATTAAATAATAGCATCGATCACTTCAGCAATGAGCAGTATCTGTGTTCTCTAAATGACATCCCTACCTTTTTAAGATTTCCAATTTAGATGATGAACGAGAGCATTCATTTTTAACATAGGTGCTACACCTCACAACTGTTTTCTTCAGATCTGTAGATGGAGGTGGCCATGAGCGTTTGTCAGCATTAGCTATCCGTCCTTTCTCCAGGGGGCTCTCATGGCTGTCCCATGCCATTTATGTCTTGTTCAAAATGGACCAAATCTATGAGGAGTAATTTTCAAAATTTCCACTTGAGGGCGCTGTCTTCTGTGGGAATTGAAATACCACAAACAACCTTCTTTGGGAGCTCCAATGAACTTGTTCTACATTTCCAATTTATTCCAGTGACATGCTAGCTTTCTTTATTGATTGGTGCCCCAGGCAGATGCCATCCTGACCTATGTTGAACACTTTATATTAGACATTTCACTACATTTCTTTAATCCTCCAATGTCTTAAGAATACTGATTCTAGTTTTATAAGCCAACACACAGCCTGAAAAAGGTTAAGGAATTCTCACAAGTTATCCTGACCAATGTGAGGTATAAAACATAGCCTTAAGCCTAGATCAGTCTAAATACACCCTTTCAACACCCTTCCATGCTGTCTGTCCTTCTAATACACACAAGAATGTAGTTATAAGTGTGTATGTATTTATATAAATGTGTCCATGTATGCTGATGCATTTATACATGTGTGTTTGTATATATGTCTGTATGTGTATGTATATTTATGTATGCATAATATATTAACATAATGTTACAGTTTTAGTGGGTAAACATTTTGTGTATAATGTTTATATATACTATATAAATGGGGGCTTGATTCAGGAATAACAGAAGGTACTCCTATATACATTCATATCATATTATATATAAACACACTGCATACATACAATACTTGCCCACTAAAACATGCCCAACTGTAAAATTACATTTCAATTACATTTTAAAACACATCCAAATTAAATATCCTGGTAAAGAAAACACTCGATACAAGTGTTTGCCTGCAGAAGAAATTCTGTTTTCTTGCTGTATAATGCAGTAAGTGTGCTAACGTACAGCCAGCATGGCCAACTGTTGTACTGCATTGGCAAGCTATAATAAAACACCAAATTACAGTCTGGGAACAAAACACAATTTCTTGTTACCAAGAGTTGCTTCAACTAAAAGGAAAACACCTTAACTCATTGAACAGGTGAGTCTCCCCTCTCACCACACACTTCTTACACAATTGAATTAGGTAGCTACTATAATTCTGTTTGTATTTAGAAAGAATCAATTTCCACAGCAGATCAAGCCACTGATTTATATAAAGTTGCTATTTCTGAATGTAAGTAAAAGTGAAAGGGATAGTACACATTATTATTCCATTTATATGCAAATACATGAATATTTCTTCAGGGAACCTGGTTGGTGTTTGCCACGCCAACCATTTTTAATAGTGTCCAGATTGGATGCTCTTTTTTAAAACTTGAGCAATGTCATTAAAAGAAAGGTGTCTGAGAAGAACATGACAATAATTACCTTTTGAACTTCATCTACAAAAGCACTTTCTTCACAATATTCAACAGTAAGCATTTATTACATGCCTGTTGTATCTGGGCACTGTGCTAGTAGGTATAAATCATCCTTGCTGCCCTTTTTCAAAGTATGGACTCGATGGAGGAAGAATAGAGGCAATCTCATATGAAGGGAAGGATATGGAAGTGAGGAAAGTGGAGAAAGGCTCAGAAAAGCTCAGTCATGGGACCAGCAGATGGTGTAACGATTATGTTGCTGGACTCCATGTAGTTGACCGTGGTTCAAGTCCTGGGCACGGTGGCAGAAAACTCACACTGTGCACATGTGTGTGTGTGCCCCAAATTCAGAGAAAATGGAGGAGAAGGAATTGTGGCATGACCATCCCCCCTGGGGGGGGGGTGATTTGTCCCTTTCTGTCTCCGTCTCTCTGGTGAGCACACATGCCCTATAACAAAAATAACTCTCTTAAAAGAAGGAAAAAGGAAAGGTTCAATCATGACCTGTATGTCCATACTTCACAAAAATACTGCCTCACAGTGCTTTGTTATATCCAGCACAGTTCATATGTCCAGGCATTGTGAAGAGGGACAGCAGCTCTGCATGGCCAGGGAGGTGTGTTTCTTCTCTCCTTTTGGTTTAACAGGAAGATGACTTAGCAGGTCTGATACCAGAGACTGACTCCTCTGCCACCCCAATTATTTCTGACAGGGCCACTTCCCTCACCAAGAGGCCACTGTTGCGTTTTGGCAGTCTCAGAATTCCCTGCTGTGTTGATTTGCTTCTTTTCCTCTATGAAGAAGGTTTTGGAAGTAGATTCTTCTCTGGAGCTCTTCCATGTTCTATGCAATATGGTTAAGCCCAGCCTAAGCATGGTCACTTCTGTGAGATAGATGAGACTTAGAGAGATTTCACGTGCTTTGCTCCTTGTTTGGTTTTGATTGAAAAAGAATACATCATACCACAGTGGCACTAGTGGTGTATGTGATCATACCCCTTTACATGGCACATTTATTTACAAAATGCCCTGTGGGAACAAATAGGGCAAAGACTACCAAATCAGTTATAATTGGAGTCACAGCCAAAACTCCTTTCTTCAAAGTGTGGCTCACCGCTTGTACACAGAACCAAAGAGCCAATTAGTGACCTGTAGATGTCTCTGTGTAAATATGCCAATAGACAAACTACTCTGTGCTTACTGTGAAGGGACACATTTAAGAACCTAAATCATGAAACAAACTTTGATCCCTACGCATTAAAGTGGAAATTTTTGAGGATATTACATCAGTGGAAGTGTTAATGTTAGATAACAATATGTTATAAATTTGAACACTGACCTTTAACACTCCAAGAGCAGGAATTGCCCCAGGCTTGCTACTGTCATTGCTTCAAGTTCTCGTTGAACAAGCTTTCATTCGGTCCTCCAGAGGCACTATGATGAAATCACTTTGAGAAATGTCGGAAGTGGATAAAACATTTTCTCACACATTATGCATGACAGGCAGACCTGGTGGGCTGATGTCAAAGACATGAAACCACATCACGGACTTGTTTGAAATGCTTTGCCTGTGCTTCTACAAATAGAGAGCCATTTAAGATTCGACTTCCTGGCTGAGATCTCACACTTCAAAGGATAGATAGGATTGATGCATTGACGATTGCTTTTAGTTGGAGATGGTGCTTTCCAAAATCTAGAGACCAGGAGGAAAAATTGGGATCTTTCCCCATTGAGAGAGTTGTATAGTTTTGTGAAAATTGCAAGCAAAGAGTCAGACAAAAGATAAATATACAAAAAAGTGCTTGGAATGTGAACACTTTTTGGAAGTGGTCACCATTTTAGCTCATTGAAATATATAACTAACCAATTGATTTATTTTTTCACGTATGAAAACTTGTTTTTAAAAAATTAAACAAAATGAAATGGAGAAGGATGAACAATAAGACACTCTTGTTTCATTTTCCTGTCCCTTTAATTCGTCTCCTTGATATACTTTGATGGTTCCTTTACACAAGTTCAAGCAAATTAATGTTTATTTTATTCTTATTCGCATCCCCCTTTTCAAAAGGTACTTGGTTCCTTTTACATTTAACCAGGTATATTAGAGAATTTTCACATCATACTCAAGAGATTTCTTGTCTTCTTCCATTTTGAAGTAATTGCATAATATTCCAGTGTGTGGGTATAAAAACTAATTTAAATGGTCTTCCATTAAAGACCATTTGTGTGATTACTAATTTTATGATATTACAAATAACATTTACAATAGATAACTCTGAAGATAGGTCACTTTATTTGTGTACAATTATACTTATGAATAAATTTTGTAAAATTGAATTCAGATAATTTATTTTCAGATCATTTTAAGAGAAATTGGCAAATTGTGCTTAATAGATAAGTGAATTTGTGGTCTTAGTACCAATTTATAAGTCTCTTTAATACAATGTTTAAAAAAATTCTTTTATAGGGCATGTGCACTCGCTGGAGAGACAGAGGTGGAGACAGAGAGACAGGAAAGTGAGAAATCACACCCCAGGGGTTGGGGAATGGCCATGTCACAATCTCTTCTCCATTCTTCTCTGGAGATTTTGGGCATGCATGCACACACACCCAGAGTGAGTTTCAAGCCTCCAAGTCTGGGACTCGACTCACGGTTGGCCATGTGGGAGTCTAGCAACTTGCCCACTACACCACCTGCTGACCCTAGAAATGTTTGTTTTTTAATATAAAAAAGTTTAGGAGTTTTATGAATTAAAAAATAAACATATAGTTTTAATCTGTGTTTCTCCTAAGAAAAAGTCAAACATTTCTTCAGATGCTGAGAAGCCATTTGTATTTTCTTATTTCTTTTTCTGTGACTCATCTGTTCATATATTATGCTCATTTTTCCATTGGGCTGCTATTCATTTTCTTCTAAAGTTTCTTTAGAAGATTAGTATTTTATTCCTGGAATGTAAGTTTTCAACTGTCTTGCCTTCACTTATGGTGACATTTTTTGTTCTGCAGAGGTTTCGTTGTTAATTATAATTTTATACGATAAAATATATTAATCTTTTCTTCTATTTCTTCTAAACTTTGAGTACAAATTAAAATGGCTATATCTACTTCAAAGTAATAAAACAAATGCTTCCCCTTAGGAGTTTGTATATACACTAATGATAATTTTAATGATTAATAAATATAAAATAATATTAAATTCAAATTAATCCATTGATATGGGATTGATACACATTTATTATAAAAATCACATTCTCTATATATTTACACCTTTTAATACAAGATTTACTTGAGGGTTTTTTAAATTATATTTTAATTGATACTGTACATATTTGTAGGATATGGTATTTTGTTTTCTTTTCCTTTTTTTTATGCCAGAGAGCTAGTACACTAACCAGAGAGACAGAATGAGATAGAACATAAGCAGCCACCGACAGGGCATGATCATGTTGCAATCTCCCCTTTTCTGTTTCTGCATTCCATCAGGATTTTGAGCACACCCACAAGCACCCAGTGCATTCCTCCAGTCACCAGGACTGGGACTTTAACAGTTGTTGATCATGGAGGATCCAGCTCCCAATTCAGAGACCAACCACTGTGTTCTGGGGCAGGCTCAGTGTGTTTTTTTTTTTTTTTTTTTTGGTTTGTTTTTTTTGAGAGATTTTCGCTATAGGGCGCGTGCGCTTGCCAGACAGACAGAGAGAGACATAGAGACAGAAAGCCAGAAATCACTCCCCAGGTGGGATGGCCACGCCGCAATCCCTTCTCTTCCATTCTCCTCTTGGGATCCTGGGCACGCATGCACACGCGCCCGGCGTGAGTTTTAAGCCACCAGGTCTGGGACGTGAACCGCGGTCGACTACATTGGAGTCCAGTGACATAGCCGTTACGCTAACTGCTGGTCCCATTGCTTTCTTATTTTAAAGTTATTTTCTATTTTTAGAAGTTTTGATTAGAGAATCTTATCTGTGTTAGTTCTACTTTTATATATTTATTGAGGGTAATTTTTGTGGCCTAATACTGTTATACTACTAATACTTTTATAGTTTTTCTTGTATCTCCTAGATTATTTTGCTTTAAACAGGTTGTCATATTGGTGGCTGGATATTAATCATTTTAATATTCATTGCGATTATAAAGTGATTCATTTAGGATTATAAAGTGCTCTTTCTGATATGTTTTTGGACTTTTATCGTGTTGGCCTGAATTATCACACCTCAGCTGATTCATTTGATAGTAATATCACAATCTCTGTGTGGCCTTTTTTCCTTTGTATTTGTGAGTTATAATTTTATTTACTAAATTAGTTAACTTTTTGGTTTATTATTTTTTGCTTTAGAATGTGTATGTTCATCAGAGAAAGACAGAGACAGAGTAAGTGAGGAATCACCCTCCGGAGTTTTGCCCATGCTGCAATTCCTTCTCTTCCATTCTCCTCTCAGGATTTTGGGCACGCATGCACAAATGCCCAGTGTGATTTTTCAAGCTGCCAGGTCCAAGAATCAAACCATAGTTGGCCATGTGAGAGTCCAGCACCTTAACCACCATGCCACCTGTTGACACAACTTCATTTAATTTTCAAACCTTCCAAATCACTTTGTTTTAGCAGTAGTCACATATATAATATAGAATTAGGTTTGCATTCGTAGTTCAATCCAAAAATGGTTTTCTATTTTGAGGTGAGTTTAAGTCTTTTGTATTTGTTAAAATATATATTTGACCTCTGATTATAATCAAATCTATTTTGATTTAAAAATGACTGCTTTAATGATTTAACTACAGTCTGTTTTTGCAGCAGTCTGAATTGTTTTTGGCCTTTGTACTAGTGTAAAAAAAGCTCTTCTGCCTAAAAGTAGTGGCTGTCATTTTCATTTCATTGGGCACAAGATTTTTTTTTTCAAGAGATTTTTGGTATAGGGTCTCTCTTGCCAGAGAGACAGAGAGAGAAAGAGAAATAGTAAACAAAAATCACCTCCTGGGGGGATGGCCATGCCACAATCCCTTCTCCTCCATTTCCCTCTCAGAATCTTGGGCATGTATGCTCATGTGCCTGATGTGAGTTTTAAGCCACCGGGTCTGAAACTCGAACCACAGTCAACTACATGGGAGTCCAGCAACATAACCATTGCACCATCTGCTGATTCCATCGGCATAAGCAAATTAATATCGCATTTAATTTGAAAGTAGGGTGAAGAGAGAGTACAATTCTGTCTTTGACCTGCAAGTATGAGACTAGGAATATTGTTCATAGCTTAATGATAACCAAGTAAAGGTATTTGACATTTTGATTTATGATTTTCAAACTTAATACACAGGTTATTTAGGATGTCTTGGTTTAAGGATTAAGTTACGCTAGAGAAATATGGCCAAATAATTTTTGACATTTCACTTGTCAGTGGGTGACTTGGATTATATTTGTACAACTTTGAACGAACTATATTTTGGATATGGAGAAATTCTGAATAACTAAAATACTTGGCTAATGGAGAAAATGGAAATGATAACAATAATGATGATGATGATAACAATGGGGAAAATGATAGCAAAATATTGCCCGGGAAGTGTAATTATAATATGAGAGATGGTAGAACTCTATTTAAAAACTAACAATGTTTATTTTATGACATTAAGAGATATCTTTTTGGAATAACAGCTTGGAGCGTCACTGTCCAGAATGCTTTCACTTCTGGTTTATGGAACAATCTGTTTCTTTGGGCTCACTTTCTTGAAATATATAATTTATCCTTCCAATTCACATTTTTCTTTCTGTTTGTTAGTGAAAACACTTTTGCCAGAGTTTACATCACATGAAAGAGTCATTAAATTTGTACATCTGAAACCTAAAGTTGTAGCAAAAAGCAATGGCACTTTGCGTGGTACCTTGATTATAGTCAGTATTCAATTATAAATGTCAAATGACTTCCATGAAAACGATTTTTTTGGAAATGAAGCAAAAGTGTACTCTAGGTCTTCTACTACCTTCAGGATAGAAATACAATTGATTTTGAATATTGATTTCATATCCCGTGAACTTGCTAAACTCTCTTATTAATTCCAATAGTCTCAATAGATTCTATTTTTTACAGAAAAACAATATTTTTTTCTATAAAAGACCATACTATTTGTGAACAGAAATTGTTTTATTTATTTATTTATTTTTACAATCTGGATGCTTTTTATTGCTTTTTGTTTAATCATTCCAGTGAGAACCTTTAGTATAATGTTAAAACAATGGAAATATTAAAAGTAGTTACTTTGTCTTATGCTGAACATTAGGGGAAAACATTCAGTCTTTCACCATTAAATATGATCCTGAGGATTTTTTTTGGAGAGGTATTTTTTGCTATAGGGCGTGTGCGCTCACCAGAAAGACAGAGAAACAGAAAGCGAGAGATCACCGCTCTAAGGGGGATGGCCATGATTCAATCCCTTCTCCTCCATTCTCCTCTCGGAATTGGGCATGCATGCACATGTGCCCAGCGTGAGTTTAAGTTGCCAGGGTCCAGGACTTGAACCATGGTCGACTACATGGGAGTCCAGTGACATAACCATTATGCCAACTGCTGGTCCCAAGGTTTTTTTTTTTTTTTTTTTTTGAGACACTCTTTATCAGTTTGAGGAAGTTCCCTTCTATTCCTAGTTTGAAGAATGTTTTTATCATGAGAAAATGTTGGATTTTGTCAAATGCTTTTTTCTGCACCTATGGAGATGTTCAAGTTTTTTATTTTATTGATACAATTAATTTTTCAGATGTTAAATTTACCTTGCATTCTAGGATAAATCTCACTTGACTGTTGTATGCAACTGTATTTATATGGTACTGGATTCAGTTTGTTAAAATTTGTTTGAGGATTTTTGTATTCATATACCTAAGAAATATTGGTCTATAGTTTTCCTTTTTTGTGATGTCTTTGTCTGATTTTGGTAATGGGATGATATTGTCCTGAAACACAGGATCTGAAAAGTGCTACCTTCTTTTCTATTTTGGAAAAGTTTTTGTGGAATGGCACTAATTCTTCTTTGACTGTTTGGAAGAATTCAACAATAAAGCTATTTTGACCTAGGTTTTTTTGTGGCTAGGTTTTTAAAATTTAAATTCAGTATCTTTATTTTTATTTTAATAATTTCTAGAGAACCATGCACTCTTGGGATCAGCAGTTAGCATAATGGCTATGTCGCTGGACTCCAATGTAGCTGACCACGGTTTGAGTTCGGACCCGTTGGCTTAAACTCATGCCGGGCACATGTGTGTGCGTGCCCAAGATCCCAAGAGGAGAATGGAGAAGGGATTGTGACGTGGCCATCCCCCCTGGGGGGTGATTTCTCACTTTCTGTCTCTGTCTCTCTCTGTCTGTCTGGCGAGTGCATGCGCCCTATAGCGAAAACCTCTCCAAAAAAAAAGAAAAGGCAAAAAAAAAAAAAAAAAAAAAGAGAGGAGAGAACCATACACTCTTGTTCACGCAAAAGAGAGAGAGAGAGAGAGAGAGAGAGAGAGAGAGAGTGAGAAATCACCCTTTACTGGGGTGTGATCATGCCATAATCTATTTTTTTCATTTCTCCTTCCCATTAGAAATTTTTGGCATACGTGCACATGCACCCTGCATATTTCTTAAGTTGTCAGGGCTTGTAGTCAAATCATGATTGCTATTTGGGTTCCAGCACCCATGCATAGCACTTAACCACTATGCTATAGGGCCAATCTCAGTATCTTCTCTTCTTATGTCTCTTCACATTGTCTATTTACTTTTACTACTTTGTGACTTTGAAGATTTTATCTAATTAGCTGACATCTTTTACAACACTTCTCTATTTCACTTGGTAGTAAAAATTACTTGTAGTAATTTTTTAATTTAAAGAATTATTTATTTAAATTTATTAATTATTATTGAATTTGCTGTAGGGCATGTGCACTCACAGAGAAAGCGAGAGAGACAGAGAGAGAGGGGGAAAGTGAGGAAGCAAGCCAACAGATCCAGGACTTGAACCACAGTCAGTCATGTGGGAATTCAGTACTTTAACTGCTATGCCACCTGCTGGTCCCTACTTGCAATAATTCTGTTTTTTTCTCTTGGTAAATCTAGATAAGGAGAGCTAATTTTGTTGATCTTTTTCAAAGAATCTAGTTGGTTTTTTTTTTTTTTTTTTTTTTTTTTTTTTAATGTTATAAGGGTATGCTCTTGTCAGAGAGAGACAGAGAGAGATAGGAAGTGACAAATCACCCAGGGGGGGGATGGCCATGCCACAGTCCCTTCTCTTTAATTCTCTTCTCAGAATTTTGACACTCATGTACCTGTGCCCAGTATGATTTCAAGTCACCAGGCCCAGAACTTAAACTGCACAGTCAGCCATGTGGGATCCAGCCATCTTTTTCTTTGGAGAGGTTTTTACTATACGGCGCGTGCGCTCGCCAGACAGACAGAGAGAGACAGAGAGACAGAAAGTGAGAAATCACCCCCCCCCAGGGAGGATGGCCATGCCGCAATCCTTTCTCCTCCATTCTCCTCTCTGGATCTTGGGCATGCACGCACACGCGCCTGGCATGAGTTTAAGCCACCGGGTCTGGGACTCGAACTGCAATCGACTATGTGGGAGTCCAGCAACATAGCCATTACACTAACTGCTGGTCCCAGGATCCAGCCATCTTAATCTCCATGCCAACTGCTGGTCCCAAAGAATCTAATTTTTAATAGTCTATTTTATTAATTTCTACTCTAATGTTTAACTTTCTTTTTGCTTATTTTAGATTTATTTTGCTCCTTTTTTCCAGTGTCTTCACAGAGAGGTTTAGGTTATTAATTTGGGATATTTTCTATTTTGTAATATAAGCATTTAAAGTTATAAATTATTCTCTAATCATTGTTTTAGCTGCATCTCATAAGTTTTAATCTGTTGTGTCTTTATTTTCATTTATCTAAAGTGTTTTCTGATTTAATTTTTTTCTTTATTAATTTATTTATTTTACATACTTTCACTGAACATCACCACAGCATACCAAATATACCAAATGTGATTTTTCACCTGTGGCTTAATCATACATGTTATTGTCAACAAATAATTTCCTATTTCTTGTATATATATACATATATACACACACACAATTCTTGTTTTATATATATATGTATATATATACAATTCTTGTTTTATATATATATACAAGAATTGTATATATATATTAATTGATTCATAAAATATCTTAATCTAAATACTTTCAATAGTAAGTTCAACTGATATATACATATCTGTGAACAAAAGTTGACTTTAGGCATGAAACTCTGTGAGTAGAATGAATATAACTATAAAATAGCCCATAGTTGAGGCTGCATAGCGTACTGTGGCTACTAAATAGGTATTTTTTAAATACATTTTTAAAATTTCAAGACAGGAAGTTTTAGTTTAATAAATCAAGATTTAAAAATGTTAAGAGAATTTTGCTTAATACTTATAGTCAGGAAACAGGTTAGGATTCTGTTCGAATAGTAGGTACATGAACCTGTCCACAACTCAAGAGAAGACAAAACTCCTTAACACTGGAAAACAAAGCATAGAAGGTCAATAATGTTTTAGTCAAAAGTCATAAAATTCTGTTTTACCAGTTCAAACTCGTATACTTTATCTTCTGTTGTGGTTTGATCTTTCTGTTTAAATTCTGGAAGATAATGTTCAACTCCAGACTTGTCCCTACCATTAAGCTGGCCGTTTTCTTAACTGTTTGATAACTCTTATTTCTGCGTGTCTGACTTTAGTTTTCCTGGGATAGCACTCTCTTACAAACTTCTTGGAGAGCTGGTCTGGTGTTGGTAAATTCTTTCAGGTTTCATTTATCTGAGAATGTTCTTGTCTTCTCTTCCCATATGAAGGATAATGTTGCTGGATATAGTATTCTCGGGAAATTTTTTAAAATTTTATTTATTTATTTATTTATTTATTTATTTATTTATTTATTGAGAGGTTTTTGCCATAGGGCGCGTGCGCTCGCCAGACAGACAGAGAGACAGAAAGTGAGAAATCATCCCCCGGGGGGGTGGCCATGCCACAATCCCTTCTCCTCCATTCTCCTCTCGGGATCTTGGGCACGCATGCACATGCCCCCGGTGTGTTTTAAGCCACTGGGTCCAGGACACGAACCGCGGTTGACTACATGGGAGTACAGCAACATAGCTGTTACACTAACTGTTGGTCCTAGTTGAAATTGTTTTTCACTCAACACTTTGAATGTATTTCCCAGTCTTTCCTTCCTCACATTGTTTCCAATAAGAGGTCCGCTGTTAGCCTGATGGAATATCTTTTGTAGGTAACTTGACGTTTCTCTCTTGCCAGTTTGAGTATCTTGTCTTTGTCTGTGGTTTTGGTCATTCTGGCCATAATGTGTCTTGGAGAAGATCTTCTTGGGTTGATTCTATTGGGTTCTTTGTATTTCTTGAGTCTGGATCTTTGAATGCCTCTCTAGGTTTGGGAAGTTTCCTTCCAGGGTTTCATGGTATAGATTGTCAATGCCTTTATTAGTCTCTTCACTTTCTGGGATATCACTTATCTGGACGTTTGGACGTTTAATAGTACCTAGTATTTCTCATATATTGTTCTAAATTTTTTGGCTATTTTCTCAGTTTTCATGGTGGGTTTTACAAGTCCAGTGATCCTGTCTTCCACATCTAGCATTCGATTTTCTGTATGATTGAGTCTGCTTTTAATACTTTCAAAGGAGGTTTTGACTTCCTGTATTATAGCCTTCATCTTTAACAGTTCCATTTGATTATTTTATTTTTTATTTTTTGGAGAGGTTTTTCGCTATAGGGTGCGTGCGCTTGCCAGACAGAGAGAGAGAGACACATAGAGACAGAAAGCGAGAAATCACCCCCCAGGGGGGATGGTCACGCCGCAATCCCTTCTCCTCCATTCTCCTCTCGGGATCTTGGGCACGCACGCACACGCGCCCGGCGTGAGTTGTAAGCCACCGGGTCCAGGACGCGAACCGCGATCGACTACGTGGGAGTCCAGCGACATAGCCATTACGCTAACTGCTGGTTCCCCATTTGATTATTTTTTATGGTGAGTATTTCCTCTTTCAGCTCTTGCAAGAACTTCCTCATCTCCTGGAACTCATTGACTTTTTTCTTCTGGTGTTCATTGTCTCTCTTCTCTTCCATCTCTGTTAGTTTTGTCACTATGAATACTCTAAATTCTTTATCAGACATTTCCATGGGTTCCATTGTACTATATGTGGATGAAGAGGATTTATTCTTTTCCCTTGGGGGGTGAGGTATTTTCTTGGTTTCACATATTTCTTGTGCTCCTGCGGTGATTTCTAGTATCTGGTGGGTTATATGTTTCTTCCTAATTTCTAAAAGATCAATCTGAGCTATCAGAGGTGCATAGGAGGATGTGGTCTGCCAACTCTTTGGTGTTGCATTTTTCTCCCTTTGTGTCACAGAGGGGCTCCACCAGGGTAAAATCTCAGGAGAACATCTTCATGGCCTTATTTCTGAAATCACTAGATCTCAGCTCTCATGGCAGACTCAGTATTCTTCTGGCCTGCCCTTTTTGTTTGCCAGGGTAAATTCTCCCTGATTTAATTTTTATATTTATCCTTTGGCTCATTGGTTCTTCAAAAGGTTGTTATTTCATTTCCATATACTATCAATTTCCCTAATTTCTCTTTGATTTCTAATTTTCATTGTAGTCAGAGAACATACTTCAGCTTATCTCTAGCCTCTAACATTTATTTAAGTTTGTCTATGCTCTATCATATGGGCTGTCCTGGAGAATGTTTTATTTATACTTGAGTAGAATGTCTATTCTGTTGTTGGGTTAAGTGTTCTGTAGATGTTAGTTAGGCTTTGTTTACTTAAACTCTTCAAATCTTCTATTTCTTTCTAATTATTTCTAGCTCTTTTACACATTATTGAAAGCAGAATATTGAAGTCTTCCAATATTATTATTAAAATTCTCCATTTCTCTTTTATTTTATTGGTTTTTGCTATATATATTTGGTGCTCTGTTTTTAGGTACATTTACATTGATAATTATTATAAATTTCTGCCACATTGAAACTTTAATCATATAGATGAGTTGAGTTGTATCCTTTTTTTTTTTTTTTTTTTTTTTTGTAGAGCGTTTTTGTTTTTTGTTTTTTGTTTTTTGTTTTTTTTTTTTTGGACTTAGGGCATGTGCACTCACCAGCGAGTCAGAAAGAGAGAGACAAAAAGCGAGAAGTCACCCTGTAGGGGAGATGGCCACACCACAATCCCTTCTCTATTCTCCTCTTGGGATTTTAGGCACACATATTCACATGTCCAGTGTGAATTTTAAGCCATTGGGTCTGGGACTCGAACCCCAGTCAACTATGTGAGAGTTCAGTGACATAACCATTTTATGCCATCTGCTGGTCCTGAGTTGTATCCTCTTTAAATCTTCACCCTATAACCCAATTTCAACATATGAACTTTTAGAGGATGCATTCAAACCATAACAGTTTCCGTTGTATTTATGCATTGTTTTTCTCTTGCTGCTTTTAGGACTTTCTCCTGGTTTGACTTTCAGTATATTTACTTTGGTGATCTGTTTGTAGATTTCTGCATTTATCCTATGTGGAGCTTTCCAGATATGTAGATTATAATTTAAAAAATAAATTAGAGGGACCAGCAGTTAGCGTAATGGCTATGTCACTGGACTTCCACGTAGTCGACCATGGTTCCAGTCCCAGACCCGGTGGCTTAAACTCACGCTGGGCGCGTGTGCGTGCGTGTCCAAGATCCCGAGAGGAGAATGGAGGAGAAGGGATTGCGGCATGGCCATCCCCCATGGGGGGCGATTTCTCGCTTTCTGTCTCTCTGTCTCTGTCTGTCTGGCGAGCACACGCGCCCTATAGCAAAACCCTCTCCAAAAAAATAAATAAATAAAAAAATAAATTAGAGAATTTTACAGCCATTATTTCTTTGAATATTATCTTTCTTTATTTTTCTCCTCATTTTATGGTATTCCCATGATACATATGTTGGTGTACTTAATGTAGCACTGCATCTGAATATCCGTTCATTTTTCTTCATTATTGTTTTCCTTTGTTTAGGCTTACATAATTTTTATCAATCTGCCTTCAAGTTTGCTAATTCTTTGCTTCCTTCAAATCCATTGTTGAGACCCTCTAGTAAATTTTTCTTTATTTTTAGCTACTGTAGTTTTTAAGCATATGTTTTTATTTGGTTCTTTCTGTTTTTTTTTTTTTTTTCTATTTACTGATATTCTCTTTTTAATGAAGCATTACCATTATACCTCCTTTTGTTTCTTTAGCCATGGTTTCCTTTAGTTCTGTGAGCATACTTATAGTGGTTACTTTGGAATCCTCTCCTGTTAAATGTGACATCTGGTCACTCTCACAGGCTGTTTCTGTTGTCTGTTGACCCTCCCTTCACCCCATTCTTCCCAATATATAAATGTATACTTTCCTGTTTCTTTGAATGGCTTATACCAAAATAAAAACTGGACATTTTAGGTAATATATTGAAGCAATCCTGGGTACCCTTCCTCTTCTTCTAGAGCTTGTTATTCTTATTTTCTTATTTATTTATTTAGTCAATTTCTGGAAAATTTTAGTAATGCCTACTCTCCCTGCCACCCAGTATTAAACTTCTTATCTTGTTCTTCAGGGAGACACAGGTTTAGATATACCCTTAGTCATCTTGGAGCAACAATGATACTGGTAGAATGTTCTTTCACTCTTTCTGATCACACCCAGCTGTTCTTTGTTACTTTATTATTTTTAGCCATACTGTGGGACATATATTTCTCTACAAACGAGTAAAATCAAGTTGTACTTCCTTCAGTGGATGAAATTAGTTTCTGAGATTAGTGTTAAGACATTTGTTCTGTGGTCAGGGGGACTCCTCCCAGTGTTTTTATTTCTGGTTCTGTCCCATGAGGTAATCTGCCTACAGTCTAGGCTGTATCTTTAGATCCAGGAATTTCATCTTATCATAGCCTTTATTGTTCATGAAAGTGGCCTAAGGTTTAATTTTCTCCATTTTCTATTGCATATGAAGTCAATTACATTGGGAAGAGATTATGAACCATCTGTTTTATAGTTTGCTGGCCAAAACTATGAGCCAGGTCTCTGGCTAGCATTGGGTACAGTGGTGAGTATTTCTCTGAGTAACATCCTCCTTTTGTTGCTGAGTGTTTGGGGGACGGATGCAGGTAGCCTAGAGATAAAAAAGAAGAACTATGGGAAAGCAAAGAAGAACCCTGTGGTATTGGATTAGAATTATAACTACCAGGCCGGTTGTGGTGGTGCAGGGGTAATGCAACATTCCATAATGCAGAGGCCACTTGGACAGGTGCCGGTTTCTTCTTGTTCATGCCAGGTGCATGTGTATTCTTGTGGTGCCGGGTGGCTGGCGGCAGGGGTGGATTAAAGTGTGAAGACTCTATGAGGGGTTCTATCTTTCTCTGTGTATGTCTCTGTCTTTTTCTCTCAGAATAGATACATGAGCAAATTAAAAAAAAAGAATTCCAACTATCAGTGTAAACATCATATAAAAATACACTCACACCACTACATGTATTTGTTCATTTGTTGTTGGTTTTTCTGGCTTCTCTTCTAAGAACTTTGGTGAAAAAGAAGAGCATCTATGTAGTTGTAATAGTTTGGCTAATAATACACGTAGCTGACTTACATAACGTATTTTGCATTAAACTAAAGACAAATGTTCCTTTCATCAGCAAGCAACTTGACTTTTCTTTCCCATAAGGCTATACCTTTACATGCACATAAAATCAGATTAAAAGCATAAAATAAATTTATTAGACTGTTAGCTTTAAGAGGATACAGACTTCATTTTCTTTTTGTCAACTTTACAAAGATGAACTGTGCATAGTTTTATTTATTAATTTATTTTTTTGAGAGACTTTTACTATAGGGTGTATGCGCTTACTAGAGAGACAGAGAGAAACAGAAAGCGAGAGATCACCCCTCCCAAGGGGGATGACTATGCCTCAATCCCTTCTCTCCCATTCTCCTCTCAGTATTTTGGGCATGCGTGTACACATGCCCTTTGAGAGTTGAAAGCCACTGGATCCAGGACTTGAACAGTGTTAGACTATGTGGGAGTTCAGTCACATAAGCATTACATCTGCTGGTCCCAAATGCACATTGTTTTAAAGTTAAATACAAGTTTTACCTTAGAGAAATTGCGTTCCTCTCATGGATTTAAGATTTGCTTTTTGTGTAGCATTGATGATTTGCATGAATCCCAATTTGACATATGTTTTACACTACATTAATGAGCCATTCACACTATATGTGACAAGAAGCAGCAGAAATAGAAATTAAATGACATTAAAATGAAGGTTTTAAATAAACCTACGGTAGGTATATATTTTTATTATTGTCCTTGTGTGAAAAATGGTTATCACTTCCTCCCTTCTGAGAAATTTTCAAATTTGAGAGAGAGGGAGATAAGAGGAGTGAGAGACATGATCCAAGCAAGTAAATTTATTTTACATAAATTGTTGACATAATAAAGGGAACTTTAAAAAAAGTCTAATTGATACCTTGATTTTTTATGATACACATTATGTAAAACAAGTGATGCAGAATGATACATAATAAATATTATTCCTATATTTCTCAATTTTAAATAACAAATAATTCACATAATATACTAATCATATAGAAAAATGTAAATACTGCTTATTTTTTTCCTAGAAGAGTTTATTCATGCTAAACTCTCTCTGTGATCCAAATGAAGAAAACAAGTTACAATAATCACTTTCAACACTTATCATGTTCATTGCTTGGAGGAATTACCTTACTTCTTAACTATATTCCAGAAATATTTTGAGTTTGGATTTGGAGTAGCAAATTTTCTGTCCACAGGAAGGCCCTGGAAGCTTATGACTTATGAGAGAAGAAAAACAACATTGTTCAATAGAAGTATTCCCACCATTAAGCCTTTAAACGTGTCAAATGAAATCTAGTTTTCAGTTCTGAAGCTGAAAAGACATAGTTTGGCAAATTCCCCACAGTCTGTATTCTACATTGTGCCATTCAGGTAGAACTCTTTGAACACCCACATTTTGTGCTTCCCTTGCTTCTTCCTTTGCTAGAGTTCTTCCTTTTTATTTCTATTGGTAGCTCTTAGACTGATCCTCCCTGCTTTGAATAATTCACCATCTAAATACAAGTAACAACATCAAAGAATCTCAGACTTAATACACTCCATTCCAGTGTGGGCTCCCACAGGTTGATCTGAAGGAGCCTGCAGAATTAATCACCCAGGATAAGAGCCTCCAGCTTTTCATACGTTTAATGCTCAAGTCACTTTCACAAAAAAACACTCTTTCCCTTTTTTTTTTTTTGTTTAGTTTTCTAAATACTGTCATTCTGTTTCCGCTTTCACTCCAGATCCCCAGGATGCCTTGGCATCAAACACATGTAAAACAAATAAACACCTTCTTGCACACTCTAACAAGTGCAGCAATTAGTCTCTGAGCACAGCTTGCTCTCCACCACGGCAACTCATTTGGTGCTTGCTGGTTGAGATCGGAGAAGAACAACTCTGAATCAGCAACATTTGTTGGATTCCCCGTATTTCACCCCTGTCGGCATGTTGGCTTCTGTGTGTCCTTTGCATAGTGTGAGTTCTGTACCCCTACGAAAGAGCTGCCACCCAGTGTACAGTGTTTAACTCCTGTGTGTCGCCTTGTCGTGTGCTCATGGAACTTTGAGCTGTGGGTGATCGTCACTCCATCTGGGCTGTAATAGCTACTTGCTGTGGTGTGAATCACAGGTGATTTCAGTCCGGACATTTTCCCCCCTTTGGTTGTTATATAATAGTATAAAGTAAAAATAAGATGAACATGGCATGTATTTCTAATTAGCCTGTATTCCAAGATGCAAAATGTTATTTAGGTGTCTCAGATGGTACGTTTTGTAGGTTAAGTGGGAAAACGCTTTGCCTCCATTTTGTTGATGCCAAGAAGTTAAAGATTTTCTCTGAGTTGATGCAGAAACTTGAAAGTTGGAGATAAAATCCTTGTCTTTATTTGATATTCTACCTTAATTTACCTTACATATCCAAATCCCTTTATTTTCTTGCATAAGCACTAAATTTTGGGAGGAATGGAGTAGACTAAAATATGTTAAGATATATCTTCTATCCTGAAACATAGTACAGTAAGTTTTGAAGCAAAATGCCTATTTTCATAGGTGATATACAACAAACCATATTTTCTTGTGTAAATTATAAGGAAGAGGAACCAACGGGTTTGACCTCCAGGCGAAATTACCATTGACCTTTGTTTCAAGGTAGTAACTACTTCTTCTTGTCAACTTCAATAGCCAATTTCTCCACCTGGCCCCTTCAGCAGTACAGGGTACGGACAGAAAGTTAATAAACTTCCCCTCAGTGCTCGCCCCAACTCTGTGGCTAAGTGTATGACTTTGGTAAATTGAGTAACCTCAGTGAGATTCAGTGCTTCATCGACTACCAAAGTGGTTACATTAAATTGCTTCAAAAGCCCTTTGTGGTTTTAAAACTCCACGATTTTTATTCCTATTGAATATTCTTGTTCGTGGAAGATTTTGTGCTCAGTGATGTAAGAAGAAACTCTGATTCCTTTGGGTGAGCTACAAAGAAAGTTAACTCTCCCATACCAGGCATTGTGCTACAAATTACAGTGAGCACAACAAACAGGACACACCCTCTTCTGACCTCAGAGAGATTATGTTCCATTGTGTAAGACAGACCAGCAAGTAATCAGGGAAAAAAAAAAAAAATATATATATATATATATATATATATATATATATGTGTGTGTGTGTGTGTGTGTGTGTGTGTGTGTGTGTATGTGATGAAAAGGAAATAAAACGCTAAGATGAGGCAATGGGGATGAGATGTGGTGCGTTAGGTATAGAGATAGATTTGCAAAGCTTGGTTTCTTTAACATTATAGCCACTAGAATGCCCACCTTAACTCTTCTTGCCTGTGTGGTACCATTCTTCTGAGAGGAGGGGGTAGTGGTACGGTAGGAACATGAGGTCTGATTTCAAAAAGATGAGTGTAAACATGCCTCTGCCTTGTGCTCACCTTATGTCTTAGACAAATTTCTTTTCTTTTTCTTTCTTTCTTTTATTTTATTTCAAGTTATTTTACACATTCAATCATGTTATCTAGGTTGCAAAGTGAATATTCCAACATGTGTACTTTTCTCCCCAATCCAGTTGATAATACTATGAAGTTGTCTTCAACAGATTATACCCCATTTCTTGGTCCCATTAATGCTTTGCCTCTCTATTTTTTTCCTGAATGTTCTTCCTCAGACTCTACTCCTTCACCTACCTCCTTCCCATACTATATCTGGTATTCACAACCATTTACTGTGTTTCTATATCCTTTAGTCATTCAGTTTCACTTAATCTCTCCAGACCTTTTCCCTTCTTTCTGTTATAATTCTTAGGCAGGATCTATTCAGTGAACTGCTAAAAGGTACAGTAGTTACAAAGGCAGAAAAACTCCTTTCCCAAACTCTCCAATGGGTGCTCAGACTTTTTTTTTTTTTCACATACCAGTGAAAGAAAGATTTAAAAACCAGCAGATAACAATTGTTCTTGTTTTCCTAATTTCAGCAAAAAGCAAGGAAAGCCATGAGCAAGAAAAGCAGAGTAAAAGGCTACTCAGGAATGCAGAAAACCAGGTTGGCGAACGAGGACAGGTTTGCCTTGGTCTAGAAATAGCCTCTGCTCTTTTTGAACTTAGTCCTATGTCTACCACTCTCTCCTCATAGTGTTCCTTCCCTGACGTAGGGGATTTTTGCTATTTTATTCCGTAAACTGTGCATAAGGCTTTCCTTTCATTTCCTTACTGGAATAAGCTAGAGTTTAAGTAGAATGTAATGCTGGGCACTCTTTTTACATTAACATTGCAAGGCCTGCAAATAAAACTTGTAAAATAGGCACATGAACGAACAGCCCTTCCACTGGAATCACGGCACAAGTTCAGAAACAACTATTTAGAATGTTAATTTTCAAGCTTGAGAATTTATTGTGGATGCCATCTCTTCTGTTTCTTGTGGTCCAAACTCCATCTGGTTTTCTTAGTTACTAAACCAATAAGAGAAGCTTCTGATTTATTATCCATTTACCACATAAAGGAGAGTCCCATCTTGCCCACTTTCTTGAAAATGTTATTATCAAAATGCCAAGCAAAGTGTTCAGTGCTGATAGGACTGCGTTCGATAATAGCAATAGCAGATCTTTATTGGTTCCATGAACAGCAAAAGTTAAAGAGTCTCTCGACAAGACTTACCTAATTTAGCCTCCAGTAACATGAGGATGCCTATATCTACACAAACATAAACTAGGCTTGGGCTTTCAAAGATGCTGATTAAGAGCTATGGCCCTATTTGCTTTGGGAAGAACAGAGTGATTTTAGTTGCCATGTGATATAAAGTCAAATCTACAAACTTTGGAAATAAGTAATACAGCAAGTTGTTTTCATATTCTCGATTTCCGTTCTGGCAGGTTCAGCACTCTCTAAATGCACTCTCCTATTTCAGCATGTTATATGTTTTGCAATATTATCGGCCGAGGGTGTTAGATGAAAACTTATCACATGCGATGCAGAGAATTGCATAATAAATATCTGATCTCAAAGATGACAAGACACTTGGAAGCCTGTGTCCAATAGTTCTAGATAGATGAATATATTTTATAGGTTGTGGGTATTTATCTGTTTCTTAGATAACTGTCCATTACAGTACTCACCGTCTACGTATTTGTGTTTGCTGTACCTTTTCTGATTACTATGTACATCCATTCATCCTTCCTCTTTATTCCCAGTAAAAGGCTTCTACAATAATGTTGTTCTCTTTGTGTTAAGAGATCAAAAGAGGAGGCCAGTAGATAGTGTAATGGTTACATCTCTGGACTCTTATGTAGCAGATGGTGGTTCAAATCCTGGACCAGGTAGCTTAAACTCATGCTGGGCACATGCATGCGTGCCTAAGATCCCAAGAAGAGAACAGAGGAGAAGGGATTGCTGCATGGCCATCCCTCCGGGAGGGTGATTTCTCACTTACTGTCTCTCTGTCTCTCTTTGTCTTTACAGTAAGCACACATGCCCTATAGCTAAAATCTCTCTTAAAAAAAGAGATCAAAAGAGATATTGCACCAAATATTCTGAAATTTACAAACATTTGGTATACATTTTCTAAAGCATTCTTGGGAGATTGTAACATTTATTGATTTCTTTAAAAAGTATTTGTCATAGACACCACATTGTAAGTTCATTACTGTACAATATCTTTATAAGACCAATGAGTAGAAAAACAAAAAATTGAGTCAACTATGTACCAGACATGGTGCTAAATTTTTACTTTACTACTCAATTTTATACATTTCCTTTATCAAAGAAGTAACCACTTGTCTAGAATTTGATTGCTTTCCTTTTGACAAAATACTTCTTAGAGAAAATTTAGGAGTTTATCATTACATGGAGTGTAGTTGGGCAATGAACGTATTGAAGAGATACTTGAAATAAAACTAAAATTAGACTTCTTCCAAGGTCTAAGACATTTTGATAAAACCAAACTATAGATGGTTTTATATTTGTAGTTTCAAGTCCTTGTTAAGAATTAGGAGACACTAAAATAAAGGGGGCGGGATCAGCAGATGTCATAATAGTGACATCACTGGACTCCCATGTAGTCGCCCATGGTTCAAGTCCCAGACCTAGCAGCTTAAAACTCATGCCAGGCAAATGTGCGTGTGTACCTCAGATCCCAAGAGGAGAACAGAGGAGAAGAGACCATGGCCTGGCCATCCCTTTGGGGGGTGATTTCTCACTTTCTGTCTCTCTGTCTCTCGGGCAAGCACACACACTCTAGAGCAAAAATTTCTCTTAAAAAAATTAGGAGGAACTATTATTTTGAGATTTTAGTTCCTTAGCTGTCATTCTTTCCAATTTTAGATGTGCACCTGAACTTGGCTGTTCATTGTTGAAGAAAGCTTCACATGCAACTATTGTTTGCAACTTTGGTAATGATGAAGGATTTAGGTGGTTTTCTTTTTTAACTAGCCTTAAAATAAAAGAGTCCCAGAAATCAAAATATTTATATCTCTTCTATTCAGAAAAGGGAACATGTGTAATGTATAGATAACCCAAGTACATTTTTCTATAAAACCTAATCTATTTGCTATTCTGATACTACTACATTTTATAAAGAAAATGAAACGAAAAGTAATTTTCCAAGGGATTAAATCCTAAACTAATTTTTAAGTTTATTACTTGTATGTTAAAACCAAACCCCTTTCTTCTACTTTTCTCAAAATTTTTGAGCCCCTTGTGTTAGTAGGAACTTACGGTAAGAAGAGCTGCCATGTGCATCCAGGTGTCTGTGTTTCTAGTTGTCATTAATTGGCCTCAAGCTATGCCTGTTAACCTTGAACATAAGTGTCAAAAAGAATATATACAAATTTTTGGAGTTATTCTTTGAGAAATTGTAGAAGATTCTACATAAGTGTAAAAGATAATTTATATAGAAATTATGGACTTTGTGGCTAAAAAAGTCTTTTGAAAGTTGATTATTCTAGTCAATTATTATGAGACTACTGGCTAAGTTAAATAAGTTATAACCATAGGCAAATGCATCATTGTTTTTATAGTTGAAATGAATCAAATTGTCCTTGGTGTAAAAAGGAGCACAATTTGGGGCCAGCAGGGTTTAAGGTGCTGGATTCCCACATGGCCAAAAATGGTTTGAGTCCCAGAACCAGCGGCTTTAAAATCACTCTGGGTACATGTGTGTGTGCTCAGACTCCCAAGAGAAGAAAGGAACAGGGATTGTAGCATGGCCATCCTTCCTTGAAGGTGATTTCTCACTTTCCCTCTCTGTATCACTCTGTCTTTTTCAGGCGAGTGCACGTACTCTATGACAAAAACATTAAAAAAAAAGGGGGGGGGGGCATAGTTCAACATATACTCTACAGTGAAAATTTCTAGTGCTTTGTTTGACCAGAAACCCAGGTACATTGCATAAATAACAAAAATGCTTCGATGGGACCAGCAGTTAGTATAATGGCTATGTTGCTGGACTCCCATGTAGTCAACTACAGTTCGAGTCCCGGACCCAGTGGCTTAAACTCACGCCAGGTGCGTGTGCATGTGTGCCCAAGATCCCGAGAGGAGAATGGAGGAGAAGGGATTGTGGCATGGCCATCCCCCCTGGGGGGTGATTTCTCGCTTTCTGTCTCTCTGTCTCTCTTTGTCTTTCTGGCAAGCACATGTGCCCTATAGCAAAAACCTCTAAAAAAATGCTTCAATGAAAATAGTTCTGATACACTTTGTGATCTTTAGAGTACTAGATGGTTGCCTTGTACTTCTCAAAGCTCTTTATGAAACAGAAAATTATTATTTACATAGTTGACACAAGTATGTGATGGAGATGGGTTTGGGGAGAAATTTATATTCAATAGCGGATATGCTTTTTAGTTCCACAACATCTTTGCATAAACTCAAGAATATGTGGAAAATAAACCTTATGGGAAAAGTGTTTATGAGAATATACTGTTGTATGGAAATATTATATAGGTATTTAAATATGTTTATGTGTATAAACACCATACATACAATACATGATATATATGTATATATTCATACATGTATGCATGTATCATACATTATATATCATAAATAGGATGTGCATGTATATACATGAATGTTTGTATCATACACACATACATTATATAGTATATAATCTATCACATATGAATATATCATATAGACACACATATCATATGTATATGTGGACATATCATACGTACGTATGCTATAGATGAAGGCTAAAATTGCTCTCTGTACAAAGTATTACCAAGGCAGAGGACAAAAGTAATACTAAAGATGGTTAAGGGACTCCAGGGACAAAAGACTTTTACTTTAGCTAGGAAGTCTTCTCAAGAGGAGGTCTAGAGTTTAAACTAGAAGAATGAAGAGAATATGTGAAGACATCCACATGGGGAAGGATGTTAGAAATGATTCCGCATCTGGATGATAAGGGGTAAATAAGAGATCATGTAGTAGCACTTCATGTACTCAGTAACAGATAAATATGCTTTACAGATGCAGTGTGGATAGCGTATCTGTTGAGATTCTACCCAAAGAATTTAGACATAGAAAATGGAAGAGCTTTCAGGCCAAAGCAGGTGACGTGTATATCTGATTTATTTCTGTCTGTACTATAACATTCCCAGTTCTCTTTTTTGTTCAAATAAAAGCAGAACTAATATTACTATTTACTATTTATAGAGTGCCTACTTTCTTCCAGAGATGTGTCTTTTTCAGAGAAGTGTATACTTTTCCTTGTTCAAAGGAAATAAAACTTGTCCACATAGCACAGCCACTAAGACTAATCAAACTTGCATAAGATAGTACAGAAACATTATTAATAAGTCAAGATACTTAATTTAAGCTCTGTACCACTATTTGAAATTAATCTTTAGAAAAACTGAAGTAGATATTCTTTTACTCTCATCATTTACTTAAAAAAGCATGAATGAATGGGGCCAGCAGGTGGCATGGTGGTTAAGATGCTAGACTCTCATATGGCCATTATTCTTCAAGTCCAGACCTGGTGTCTTAAAAAATCAAGCCAGACGTGCATGTGTGTGCACTCACAATTCCAAGAGGAGAATGGAGAAGAAGGGATATAGTCATTCCCCTTGTGGGGGGGGGGGTGATGTCTCACTTTCCCTCTCTCATTCTCTCTCTGGCAAATGTACATACCCTATGGCAAAAACCTAAAGAAAAAACTTTTTAATTACTAAAAACATTAAAATAAATCTACCATGAGTTAAAGCTCAAAAACAAAAGCTCAATTATTGATATAATCTGTACATGTATAATAATCGATTTCTTCATCAAATCTAAAGCTACACATCTATCTTTACATTTTCTTTTTTTTTCTAGATGCTAAGTGTTGTACTCACCAAAGAGCTGATGTCATGTTCAGTACTTGCCCCACCAATTTTTATAAAAATGTGGATAACACACTGATCACACAAACTCTGATAAACATACTTGGTACACAGCAAACCTCAGATCGCTGAGTATATATCCTCAGATGCACACGAGCAAGAAGAAATGCACAGGCGAAGTCATGTCGGCAATCATTTCAATGATTAGTTGACTGAACTGCCTCCTCGATGGGAAGAAAATCCATTACATTTGTCATACAACCAATTTAGCACATGTTGAAATGCTTAATGAAATCTATTTGTCATCTATGACTAATTATGTAATCCTAACTTAGAAAAGCATATGTAAATCAAACACTGCTACAGAACTAAGCGAATAGGCTGAAAGAAATATTTATAACATATGACAAAATGTAATAATGCCTCATAAAATCCTGACCTACAGTAATCTAAGACAATGACTGGCACAATTCAGTCTCTCCAGCCAGTAGAGCAATTTGCTCTTTGGATAGATAAAAAATGTACACAAAACGTAATTTGACAAAGACAATGATGACCTGGAAGGATGATTTAGAATAGCATTGCTAGGGACCTGGTTACAGGAGCACATGCTGGTGGGCTCTGGTCCTCAGCAGACAAGGTCACATGGGTAGCCTTTCTGAATTCAATTTCTAGCCGACCTTGAAAAGCCAGGTCTGGTGGCTCCTACCTGTAGTTCTAGCTGGTCAGGAGGCGAAGGCAGGAGGCTCTCAAGTTAATGGCCAGTATGAGTAATGGACTGGGACTCTGAAAGAGCTGGGTGTAGTGGTACATGCGTATCTGGGATAGCAGCTACATGGGAAGCTGAGGCAAGAACGATCTTCACATAACGAGACTTTGTCCAAAACAAACAAATAAAAAGTAGCACTGCTAGGAATCCAGTTTACTCCACCCTCATGCTCACTAACACTTTGTGTTTTTCACATCTTAATTCTCACTCTAAATTAACTCTTTCCAATGCCAACTATCCAGATCTTTCAAAGTCCACCTCTTCTTTGACACTTACTATTATTCAAGCCTATATATTTTTAAAAGATCTATCTATTTATTTATTTATTTAATTCCATTTGTTATTACTATTTTTTTTTTTTTTAATTTGACCAGGCAGAGACATAAAGAGAAAGAAAGGGAAAGTAGAAAGCAAGCCACCAGGTTTGAGACTCAAACCGCGGTCAGCCATGTGGGAATCCAGTGCCTTTAACCACCACGCCACCTGCCGGCCCCTCAAGCCTATGTTGATTGCTTTCACTTCTGACCTCTCAGAAAGCATACACTGAAATATTTGACTATAATAAAATAATAATGGTTAACGTTTTTTACACTTTCCATTTACTAGGCCTGAAGTTAAAGGCTTTATGTGCAAATGTACTTATATGTCAGCCATACAAGCTAGGTTTGATTAATACCTCCACTTGGCACCTGAGAAAGCTGAAGCTTCGAGACACTGAGAATCCTGTGCAGGGTCATATAGCTAAGTAAGTAGTAAAGTCGAGATTCTAATTCATATGAATCACCTGATCTGTGCTGTCTTCAACTGTAAATGGATTCTTGGTCAAACATTATCTCTGATTAGATCATAAACTTTGAATCTTGATATTTCTCACAATATCCAGGAGGTTGACTGTAGACACATTGCATGCAAGTAATACTTACTGGCTCATATTGAATCTAGGCGAAGACCGGGAAGATGAATGATTTTGTCTTCTGTCCTCCCTAATTTGCCCTTTTCTCTGGTTACTCCAACAGCAAGCCTATTAGCATTTCAATTTATCTTATTTATTTCATCTCTCTCTTTTCTTTTTAATCACGAAGCAGAAATGAGTTAAAATTCACTGTCAGCTGAGATCATTTCATGTATGAGAGAGAAACAAAACTCAGCTATCTTTTTGACAAGAAATAAAATGATAATAAAATGAGTACAGTCTAATTTGCACTTGGCTTGGGTTCAAACTTTGATATCTACAAATAGGGAGCAGCTTAGCACAATAGGTAATAGGACATTCCTGGAGTCAAACTGTTTGTTTTCAAATATCAACTCTACCCTAAGTATTAGGTTGTTGAAAATTCATGATGTAGTTTTCTGTTTTCCTATACAAAAATGCATTATGACTTCCCTGACAACCCAATAATTATGTGACCAGAGAAAATAATGATTGAACTCTCTAACCTGCGATAGCCTTAAATGTAAAATGAAGATAATATCTCCTCATAGTTCTTAAGCTAAGATTCACCAAGATAATTTGCATATGGCATCTATTGCATAGTAAGCTCTTAACCACTCTCACCTATCATTATCAGCAAATAACCAATTAAAATGTTGATACCAGAGATGAGATACTGCCATAATAAAGCCTCAACTATATGCCACTGCTTGTGGACTGAATGTATACTTGGTGAACAGAAGACAACTAGTGAAGCCTAGAGGGATTCAGCTTCATGAAAAGTGAAAAACATATTAAGAAAAGCAAGAGGGGAACCAGCAGTTAGCGTAATGGCTATGTTGCTGGACTCCCATGTAGTTGACTGCAGTTCGAGTCCTGGACCCAGTGGCTTAAATTCAATGCCGTGTGCGTGTGCATGTGTGCCCAGGATCCCGAGAGGAGAATGGAGGAAGGGATCGTAGTGTGGCCATCCCCCCAGTCTCTCTGTCTCTCTCTGTCTTTCTGGCGAGTACATGTGTCCTATAGCAAAAACCTCTCAAAAAAAAAAAAAAAAAAAAAAAAAAAAAAAAAAACTAGTTAAAAAATAAAGGCAAGAGGAAAAGAGTTTTTAATATAAAGTTTGCTTTGTCCACAGCAATGTTAAAAATATAAAAGCTAGATACCGGAGTAAGGCGATGGTACCGTGGTAAAGTCATGCTCTGTAGTGCTCAATCCACATGGGAAGGTCTTGGAGTTGTGTCCTTAAGGCCTCTCCATGCAAACCAGGCCCATGTATGTCTGTGCTTCATAGTGAGAACACATGCCCTCTGATAATTGCGGGGTTGGCCAGTGTCTTTATCATTTATTTATATGAAGGAGAGAACAAGAGATATTTTCAACAGGGTCTCACCCTTTGCAGCCTCCACTTACCCAAATTATAAGAAGGCACAGTCACATGGAGGTTCATCTGGAAACCAAACATGGCCCTTCTGTGCAGTTACAGTATCACCAGTAGCAACCTCCCACCTGTACTTCAACTAAGTTGAAAAGCACTTTTTTAAAAAAACTAAAAATTAGGTTTGTGTTTTTTTAGGGTACGTGCACTTGCTGGAGAGAGACAGACAGACACAGAGAGATGGAAAGTGAGAAATCACACCCCAGAGATGGCCACTCATGATTCTTTCTCCTCCATATTCCTCTGGGGACTGTGGGCATGCCTGCACACACGCCCAGCATAATTTCAAGCATGGGATTTGGGACTCAATCCACAGTTAGCCACGTGGAATTCTAATACCTTAACCACCACACTACCTGCTGGCCCCCTCAAAAGACTTTCTAAAATGAAATTGTACTAACAATTTCACAATAAGTATGACCAATTTTCTTACTCAGAGAAAAACTTGTGGTTTAGAATATAAAGATTTTTTAATTAGCTTTATTTGTTTGCATTGAGTGTTGTCTTATTTTTCATTTTGTTTGCAAAATAGCATTTAACTACAATTTCTGGGCTAATCAATCATATTTCCTCCAAACAGAACATGTCCATACAACGGACTCAATCCTAGTTTTATTTCTAAGCTTATTCACTTGTAGTTCTCTGTAGGAAAAAAAAAGTATGCTTTCATGATAAAGACTGGCGTTTTTAATCCCTTTAATCAATATATGTATGTTGTCTGCTTTAGACTCCATCTAGTGAACTGTCCATATCATAATCAACCTAGAGGATTTGGGTCATATTATAACTATTTTTTTGAAACAGTAAATGTAATCACATAAGACACTGAATATATTAGACACTCAGCTTGACTTTATATCTGTGCATATTCTAAAATGTTTCTTCTTTTCAACCTAACAGTCTTTGATGTTAAGGTTAAACAGATACTATGTTTGACCAACTTACTTGATATTATGTCTACACTATATATTTTCTGTTAATATCCACAAAATCCATTATGTTAAAATACTCTTTTTCTACTTTATACATCATTTTTACAGTTAAAAAGGAAAACAGAGACAGAAAGATGAGGAAGGAGAGTTCCTAATTTGTATTGTATAATAATAAGTGTTTGTTTATTCACAACAGCTATTATTTTTAATATCACCTGTGAGCCAAGCATTTCATATACATTTTTAATATTTGATCTATACATATGAATGAGAGGAAATAGTTGTAAATCATTTATCTGGTAAGGAAGGGTTTCCCAGCCCTGGCCGCAGACTGATGCTGGTCTGTCTGGCTGTGCAGGGGGTGGGCAGTGGGCAAATGAGTTGATGAGGCAAATGAGGCTTCGTCTGTATTTGCAGCCAGTCCTGCTCTTGTCAAATCAGTGGCTGTGTTGGATTCTCACGGGAGCACAAACCCTATTGATATGTGGTTGTTTCATTGTATTTGCAGTGTGGGAGTGGTGGAAATGGGGTGTTCAGTGGGTGTGGTGTGCTTGGGTCATCCCAGGACCAATATCACCTCCCTCCCCAGTATGGAGGGATTTCTTCCATGAGGCTTGTTCCTGGTGCAGGGAAGGCTGGGGACAAGTGTAATAAGGGATTACTACGTGGAATTTACAAAGTCCACCACTAGGGGGCAGATGGTGGCATAGCAGGTTCGCGTCACTCTGAGGAGACCCATATGGGAGGGTTTAGCTCATGTCTAAAAACCTCCTTGCAAGCAAAATGAGAAATAGCAATTGACTGTTTTAAAAAAATAATTAGAATAATAATAATAATGATTGGGGAAAACATAGAAAAGATATTGAATGTTAAAGTGGGGAGATTAATGTCTCTGTACTGACTGACATGCATGGCATTCCCTTTTGAAAAAGCAATGTAATACACTGTAAAGTTATATGTAATTCAATGTAATATAAAGAAGAATATGATGATAATAAAATATATATATATATAAAAAAATGAAAACAAAACAAAAAAACAAAAAAACAAAAAACAAAAAACAAAAAACAAAAAACAAACAAACAAACAAACAAAAACCTCCTTGAACACACCGGGTATGTGCTTGTCCCTAATCTGGAGCTGGTTGAAGCTGGAGTAGTCTGTAGCATGAGGCCCCTGATGGGTTACCCATCTCTCTTTTTCTTGTCTTTCTCTCTTGCTCATAGAAGAGAGAAATAATTTTTTTAAAAAAACAAAAAAGATCTACAACTCAACAGCAGCAACAACAAAAAACTTTAAGAACTGGCAAAGACTTAGTATGAGTTTGACAGGATTGCGATAACCAAGTGTCGGAGACCAAGGAGACTGAACAACAAAAACTCATGTTTTCACAGTTATGGAAGCTAGAAGCTTGAGATCAAGGTATAGAGAAGGTTTATTTCTTTTGAGATCTCTGGTCTCTAGCTATGGCTCATAGATAGCCACATTCTCTCTCTCTGTCTTCACATGGTCTTTGTATGTTACATGTCTCCAAATGTTCTGTTCTTACAAGGACACCCGTCATCTTGGATTGGGGCCCACTTACTTTAAAGGTCTAATTTTAACTGAATGACATCTTTAAAAATCTTGTCCCCAAATATAGTTACATCTCACGGCACTGGGAATTAGGGATTCAACCTATACATTTGGGGGAAACACAATTCAATCTATAACAGATTTGAATATATATTTATCCAAAGAACATGTACAAATGGCCAGTAAGCACATGAAAATATGCCCAGCTAATCACTAGGTAAGTGCAAATAAAAACCAATTGAGATAACATTTCTAACCCTTTAGGATGGCTATTACAAAAAAAAAAAAAAAGAAAGAAAAGAAAAAGAAAAACAACAAAAAAAGAAAAACATAAAATTGCAAATGTTGATAAAAATATAGAGGAATTAAAACCTTTATGCACTGCTAATGGAAATTTTAAAAGATGCCATCGTTATGGGAAACAGTATGGTGTCTATTCAAAAAAATTTAAACATAGAATTACATATGACCCAGAAACTTCATTTTTGGATATATACTGAAAGGAATTGAAATCAGAGACTCAAAGAGATATTTCTAGACTCATATTTATAGCAGAATTACTCATAATAACCAAAGCATAGGAGCAGTCTGAGTGACCATTGATGGGTGAACAGATAAACAAAATGTTGTGGGGGCTGGCCTGGCCACTGAGTGGTTAGGGAGCCAGATTCCACATAGCTGACCATGCTGGAATCTTGGCTACAGTGAACTGACAAGGACATGTGGGGTGTGTGTGTTTCTACCTCTCTGGTGAGCCTAAGTGCACCCTGACTAAAAAAAAAAAAAAAAAAGGCTGAAGGAAGGAAATGGAAATTCTCCCACATAATGCAGCATAGATGAATCTTGTGACATTATGAAAAATGAAATACTTGTCAAAAAATACAAGTATTCTATATGCACCATATACAAGATTCCTAGAGTAGCTAAATTCCTAGAGACATAAAATAGAAGGGTGCTTATCAGGACCTGGGAAGAGAAGAAAAAAGGTGAGTTTTTGTTTAATGGGTATAGAGTTTCCATTTCACAAGAAAAGAAGGTTCTGCAGGTGGTGGCAATTATGGATGCCTGACAATGTCACTGACCTTAATGCACTTACAAATGGCTGAAATGGTAAATTCTATGTTATATTCATTTTGTCACAATTTAGAAATCAATCTCTACAGAACATCTACCCAGTAATTATAGATTCTTATTTGCATTTTGCAGGTGAAGTAAGAGACTCAGGAAGGTCAGTGAAACAACCAGATTTCAAATCCAGATCTATCTCACACTGAAGGCTTGCATTTACAGGCTTGCATTCCCACACCACCCACATTTTCTCAATAGTGTTCATGTATTTGTTGGAAGAAGCACTGAAGATTGTTAGGAGAGATTATGAAATATAAAAGAATATATTAAAAATTCAATTCATTAATGCTGCATTAATTGTGTTATTGAAGCTTTCTCTCTATGTCTTTTCTTCTTCTTCTGTGGCAGCGGTGCTACTGTTCACCTGTACCAGAGGAGTTTCTCGTTTAATAGAACCATAGACATAAAGTCTTCTATGTCAACTGTTTGGAAGAAAAGTATCCCATCACTGCTCATCCCTCTTTGCAAACCACTGGGTTCTTGGAAAGGTCATGACACATTTTTGCATAGAGAAACATAGAAAAACACAACATGACTTTTCAGACAATCCCATAATATTTGGTTTTCTACCTTCCAGTGTGAAAGGAGTAATTTTTGAACTGTTTAGGACCTCAATATCAAAAGATCCAAAGCTTTGTCCCAGTTCATAGTGCAAATTAGTAAAGACGCATATGTGGGATTTGTGGAATGCAAAGCTTTGTGCTTCATTTTCACACTTATAAGTCAGGCTTCTCTAAAGAACCAAGGTTAGACTCTCAAGAGAAATTGCTTCTTCAGCCATTTTCTTCTTGTCTTCATCGTTTATCAAATAAAACATCATCTGAGATACAACAAAAATACAAATGAATAAAACGCAGGACTAGAGCCTCATATCAGTGTGTAGAAGATTTACACATATAAACTGCCAAGCACAGGTTTTGAAACAGACCCTATAGACTCCCAGTTGCCATAGTAACTGCAGTTTTATTGAATGTGAAAGTGTAAACAGGTGAGCACAGCTCAGGTAAATCATCAGTGTGGCCATTGCTGGCCTCCGAGTGGTGGAATTAAGTAGTACATGCTGCCGCTTTCCAAAATTAAATCATCGTAATCATTATTTGCACCCTTGACTTCTCGATCTGTGAACATCTTCCACTTAGTACTTTCTTTCTGTGTTGTTTGACTACTTACCCATGAAAAGAAAGGTTCAAATAAATTATTAATAATTTTGTTATCGAAGCAGGCTGGAGAACTATACTGTAAACAGCAGAGTGTATAAATATGGCAATCCTGCCAAACACTTTTATTCTGGTCTCATTGTCTTAATTACAAACTGTTCTTTCATTTATGCATGAAAAAGAAGGTAGGATAAAGAGTAAGAACCACTACAACCTGGGTAAACTCTCCTTCATGATGGCTTCAGTTTATTTTCAGAAAAAAAATTTTATTCAGTTAAAATAATTAAAGAAATGAAATACTGGTGGAAATAAATGATAAGAGCTATCATCGTTAAAATGCTTCAAAACTAATGCTCCCTTATGTAAGGGTTCTTTCTTTTCTCAAAAATAAAAACATATAGGGACCAGCAGTTAGCGTAATGGCTATGTTGCTGGACTCCCATGTAGTCGACCCCAGTTCAAGTCTCAGACCCAGCGGCTTAAACTCACGCTAGGCGCGTGTTGTGCACATGCCCAAGATCCCAAGAGGAGAATGGAGGAGAAGGGATTGCGGCGTGGCCATCTCCCCTGGGGGGGGGTGGGGTGATTTCTCGCTTTCTGTCTCTCTGTCTCTCTCTGTCTTTCTGGTGAGCGCACGCACCCTATAGCGAAAACCTCTCATATATATGTGTGTGTGTGTGTGTGTGTGTGTGTGTGTGTGTGTGAATGTGTGTGTGTGTGTGTGTGATTAATCAGAGTTTAATTTCTTTTTTGTGTTTATTTATTTGATTTTATTTGTTATTGTTATTACTACTGAATTTGACAAGAGAAGGGGAGAGAGAGAGAGAGAGAGAGAGAGCGAGCAAGCCACCAGATCCAAGACTCAAACCATGGACACTCATGTGGGAGTCCAACACCTTAACCACAATGCCACCTACCAGCCCCCAGAGTTTAATTTCTTATTGGGGCCAACTCTCAAGTCTTTGGGGTGGACAATAAAATACAGTAACTCATAACGCAGGGCTGGAGAAGGTTGCAGTGGTAAAATACAATGCTCTATGAAGAAGTCCCATATGGAAAGGTTGTCTGTTTGTGTCTGGAGAACTCCAGAGTATCTGGGATAGGCATGTGCACCTGGTCCTGGCTGACTAAAGCTAGGATTGGATTGTGGAATGGCATCAATACCTTGATGGGCGTGTTGTATCTTTCTGTCTCTGTCCCTGATGAAATGTAGGGAAAAAATAAACTTAAAAAAATATAACCTGGGCTTCCTCCTTTTTTAAGAAATGTGGAAAATAAAACCTGGATTGGTAAAAACAGCATACTTGAGGTGGTCATTATATCAGTTAACTCTAGAGTTATGATTTAGACACCACAATCTAAGCACTTCTTTTAGAAGCCAAATGAGAACATGGAATACTTATTCTCAGTGCTATGAAACTGTTAGCAAGCTTGTTTACTGTTTGTTCATAGGACTGGAAATGAGGAATTTACTGTTTCATTTTCTGAGAAATATATTTTTTGGGAAATTTACTGAGATAGTAGTATAGGGCTTATGAATATCCGTGATGATATTAGAAAACTGACTAGAATGCATTCATTCATTCATTAGCAAACAATCAAATTTCAAGCAAAGACATTGCTGATATGAAACTATTATCATTGGGACCAGCAGATGGTGTAATGGTTACATCGCTAGACTCCCACATAGTTGACCAAAGTTCAAGTCCCAGACCTGGCGATTTAAACCTCATGCCAGGCATGTGTGCGTGCATGCCCAAGATCTCGAAAGAAGAATGGATAAGAAGGGATTGTGGTATGGCCATTGACCCTGAGGGTTGATTTATTGCCTTCTGTCTCTCTCTCTCTCTTTCTGTCTCTCTAGCAAGTGCATGCACCCTGTAGTAAAAATCTCTCTTAAAAAAACTATTATTATATATTGTGTACTTAATAGGAATTTGTCATTATAGTTTACTGGTTAAAAGCATAAATTCTAAAATGATACTGGGATTAAATATAAACTTCATAATCTTGAGCAAATTACTTAATCTCTAATTTTTTTTAATAAAATGGAGATAATGATAGCATCTGCATCAGAATTTCTCAAAAGATCATTGTAGTCATTTATTAGATACTCATATAACTGAACAATGTACAAATGTCAGCAATTTTGTGTTATTCCCTCAGTTAGTCCTTACAACAACAGAAGCAAGAAGCTGATACAATTCTTCCAGTTCCGCAAATAAAATTTAGGTTTACAGGATTTGACTACCTTGCCCAACTACTTTGGCAATATGTGAATTTTGAGATTTACCTTGTTCTAAAATCTTCTTTTTTTTTTTAATTACCATGCCATTTTTAATCAAAATGGGAACTAGTCTTGAGTCCTTGTTACATTGTTATTCTTTCTCTGTAGTCTTGAGAAAGTCCTTTGGTCATTTCATGAATGTTTATTAAGTTTGTATAGGTCCTAATGTTTTTCTATATAACAAGGAGATGGAAAAGAGGTATGTGGCTCCTGATTTCATGAAAATCGCAATCATTCTGAGAAGATGGCAGTGAAGTAAGGACTCAGAAGATTAAAAGATTAAACTATTTCCATAGAAAAAAAAATACATCATTACTTTTCCAACCCATAGTCTCATGTCTAAGTTCCAATATGTATATGTGTGTGTGTGTGTGTATGTGTTTGTGCACGCAGAAAATAAAGATTTAAGTAGATGAGCATCATCAAGGAAAATGTTGAATTAAACTGAGTTTTGGAAGATGAATATATGTAGATATACTTAGAGAACATAGGCAAGCATTTCAAATAGAAGAAGCAGAATGAGGGAAAACATCAAGAATAGTCACTAAAAAATAATTTAGAAATAGATTTGAAAGCCCCAAATTAGGAAGCCAGAAGTGGAAGGAAATGGATCAATTAAAGATGTAATTGATAAGAAAAATATAACTTAGAAACAGACTTGATAAAGAAAGCAAAGACAAGAAAAGAAACTAAAATGACTTTGGGTGTCCTAGCCTGACACATAAGAAACAATGTCATGTATCAGAGACAAAAGCAGAGAAAATGAGCAAAAGAACACTGGGAAACAGGAACATGTGGAAAGTAGGCATTTCACTTGGAACTTCCTGTATCTGAGACACTCCCAGGATACGTGTTGATTCATTCTGAAGATAGTTGGAAGGCAAAATACACCAAAGGAGGTGATAGCCATGACCTGGAAAAGATCAACTTTAAAATAATACACATGTAATGGTAATAAAAGAAATAAAATAGGTTGAGTCACTGCATAAAGATTGGCAGTATACATAGAATTGCTAGAAATATTAGAAATAAGAGCAGTCAAAGTCCAAGATAAGCAAGTTACAGGCCAAAAGGAGGTAGGTAACCAGAAAAGTACAGTTTTACAGAAGCTAAAGAAATGCCACGAGAGTCTCAAGAACGACTTAAATCGAGTATTATCCAGACATTTCTCCTCTTACAATACCGGTACTCCCCATTCTTTTTTTAAAATTTTTATTTATTTTTATCATAATCTTGTCTATATTACATTGAATCACATATAACTTTACAGTATATTACATTTCTTTTTCTAGAAGGAATACCGTACATATCAGTCAATACAAAGACATTAAAATTCCCACCATCATCATCAAATAGCTTTTCATTTTTTTCCAGATTATTATTATTGCAATTATTTTTTAAACATTCAATCACTATATCATTTTGCTTGTAAAAAAACTTTACTCAACATGAAATACTTCTCAGACCAGTCCAGTCGAGAATACTATACATGTTATCATCAACAGCTAATAAACCATTTCTGTGCCCCACTAATGTCATGCCCTCTCTTTGTTCTCTTGCTATCCTTCTCCATACTCTTCTCTTTTCCTGCCCTGATCCGCACTGTCTTCATCATTGCTAACTGTTCTCCCTGCTTTTATGCCCTCAAATATTTCTATCTCTACCATAAAGTGCAGATAGTTGGTATATATTGATTGGATACATACAATATCTTTCTTTCATATCCTGGCTTGCTTCACTCAGCAATAGATCCTCCATATCTGACTACTTTCTATAAAAAGCCATGGTCTTGTTTTTTCATGGCTGAGTAGTATTCCATAGAGTATATATACCACACTTTTCCAATCCATTCATCAGTTTGTGGACATTTGAGTTGGTTTCATGTCTTCGTGATCGTGAATAATGCTGCAATAAACATGGATGTGCAAGCACTTTTCTGACTGAGCGTTCTCCTGTCCTTTGGGTAGATACCCAGAAGCGGGATTGCTGGATCAAATGGTAGTTCTATTTGTAGATCTTTGAGGAACCTCCATATTTTTCTCCACAGTGGTTGAACTAGTTTACATTCCCACCAAAAGTGTAGGAGGGTTCTCTTTTCACCACATCCCCGCCAACACTTATCACTTTTTATATTCTTCATCTTTGCCATTCTGACAGGGGTTAGGTGGTATCTCATTGTGGTTTTTATCTGCATCTCCCTTATGATGAGGGATGTTGAGCATTTCCTCATATGCTTTTTGGCTGTTCGTATGTCTTCCTTAGTGAAATTTTTGTTCAGCTCATTCTCCCATCTTTTAATTGGGTTAGTAGTGATGATTTGATACTACTATTGTATCATAATATAATAGCTATAGTGAAGTGGTGATGAAAGAAAAAATTCTCATATGGATTTTCTTGTGTTATGATAGTGCTAAAACTCTGGCTTAAAGTCAAGTATTAAATATATTCACTCCAAATTAGAAATGGTCATGTATATCATAGATGATGTATACAAGGAAATGCAAACGTTTATAATAACTACTAAAACTGTAAAGTCAAATTATATTCAAGAAATATTGAGGATATTTGAATAAAAATAAGATCTGTCAAATTTAAAATTAAGTGTTAAAAATCTTAACACTTATAAGTGTAGTAAATTATTATTTTATTCTAGGAGGAGAAAAATTATTCTACTTCCCTGCTTTGGTTTTGAGTCTTTTTACATTTGCCACTCTTGGTAGTAGGAAGAAACAGGCTAATTATTTAGATATCCATAAATTTTAGTGTATGCTGACTTCCCCAAAGGGGGGAAAACATTATAATTTTGGGGGGGTCAAAGTTTTACTTTGGGGACCAGCCGTTGGCATAATGGCTATGTCACTGGACTCCCACATAGTTGACTGCGGTTCGAATCCCGGGCACATGTGCATGCGTGCCCAAGATCCTGAGAGGAGAATGGAGGAGAAGGGATTGCGGCGTGGTCATCCCCCCGGGGAGTGATTTCTCACTTTCTATCTCTTTGTCTCTCTCTGTCTTTCTGGTGAGTGCACGTGCCCTATAGCAAAAACCTCTCAAAAAAATTTTTTTTTACTTTGTTTGACCATGTCACTAAGATCTTTTAAAGTTTCTCTGGCAATAAATCTATCTTCTCAAAGTATATAGAAAGTAGTGGGGCATTTATTGTATCACTAGAAATTATCTCTCTAAACATGTGTGTGAATGTGTTCTAGCTCAGGCCAGACCTGGAGAAGGCTACTCTCTCTGTGGTACTTATTCCCAAAAGACAGAAATGAATCATAATCTTCATCTTAATCCATTGTTTTCATGATGTTAAAATGGCCTCGTATGAATCACTTTATTTATACTCTCTTAAATTTTAAATTAATTCTGATTTTAAAGAGATAGGTGATTTGAACCAGCTTCTATGATGCAGTGGTAATACGATGTTCCTCAATGCTGAGGCCACATGGCAAGGTTTCCAGTTTGAATCCCGTAGTCCCTTGTACACACGGACACATGTACATGTGATTCTGAGTGGCTGAGGCTAGGGGTGGGTTGCAGCATGAAGAGCTTGTTGGTGGTGACTCTCTCTCTCTCTTTCGTCTCTGGAAGAAAAATAAATGAAGTGAAGGGAAAAATAAAAGAAAGAGTAGGTGTTTCAATAGTCAATAGTACTAAAGATATCTGTCCCCAAATCAACTAGTCTGGAGCTATATGAAGAAGTCAACTCCATCTGCAGTTCAATCACACTTTCCCATATGGCTAATCACCAGCTGCTTATGAAAGGAGTGCTGTCAAGGCGTAGGCCTGAAATTAGCTGTACAGCTGCGTTTTGGCTTGTAGGCAAACCCTGTAACAAGATGAGCGCGTACGAAGGCGAAGATAGCTGTGACTCCTGCACTCCTTATTTTTTTCTTCAATGCAAAAAAATGCTATACTAATAAAAAAAACCTATTTGAACTTATAAGAAACAGTCTGTACCACTTTCTGAACTCCAAGTTAAAGCTGAATACAGTCAGCATGTGCCTAATATTGACACAGGCCTGAGGACTTCATAACTGATACAGGAAAACGTCCAAGTTTTGTTTATATGATTTATTTCACCCTTATACATTTCTCCTGATGAGGATAATAGAATTTGACTTCCAAAATTTTGTTTTGTCTTGTTTATAATTCACAGGCAAGGTCCTAAACATTCAGAAAGTTAGCTTGGAGTATGAGAGCATGGTCAGATTAGCCTCCTGTCGAACACTTTTGAATGCCTGGGATTTAAAATTTAGTATTAGCAATGATTACTTTTCGGTCGATGACCAGTTACTTGAAGTTACTTAAAATTTATAGATCTTTCAAATAATGCTTGCTGAAATTATCGATAATATCTCTATTTTTGAAGTTTTAACATTTCTTTCTGAGTATCTGCAGTAGTCTTAGCCATAAATAGGAATAGGAGGCAAACTATTATTCCATTTTATCCAAGCAGAAAATTGAATTTAGTATCTGGTGTGTGCTACATAGTCACTATTTGGTTAGGGATATTGGACCTCGTTCCTGTCCAGTGAAGCATTATGGGAATTAATACCTTCAGACATTTGCCACTGCATTTCTTATATTGAAACACTGTCCCAGATCTTTTGGGGGATTTTTATTAAATTGAAACACTGAAGCAGGTCTTTTGAGGGATTTTTTTTTTTTTTCCACAGTGGCTATAGGGGCAAGGGTCACTTACGTACATTGTGATCAACTACTAAGATCTACGTTTGTTGATTGTAATGGGGATGTACCCCACCTTTAATGCTGGGCATTTACCTATGAGGGAATTGAATTGAAAGTGTGATGACTTTGGAAGTAAGGTTTTTTTTTTTTTTCTGTAGAAGTATAATTTAATATAAAAATGTTCACAAATCTTTGCGTATAGAGCTTAATAGTTTAGACACTGATGATTTTAAGTACTGGTGGCCCACTATTAACTGGCTTGTGAAATGTACATAGGAGACTGGAGAAGAGAAGTTTCGATAAAAATGAACATAATTGACTAGCACATTTTAAAAATGAAAATAATTTAAGGATACATCCTGGCACCCTTTGGGTAAACATGCATGTCGTAAAGTTACATCATATATCTGGCACAGGTATACATATACAGTTAAAACATCTTACCACGTGATCATTATCTTTCAATTTTCAGTCTTAAATGGTAATTTTATATAGAATGCTCTCAGCGAGAAGCAAGATGTGCTTGAACAATCAATTCTAATTTTTTTTATGCAAAAGACATGATATACTAGCCACTAACTGATTTTTTTTGAGAGATTTTTACTATAGGGAGCTTGTGCTCATTAGAGAGACAGAGACAGAGACAGGAAGTAAGAAATTACCCCTCAGGGGGGATGGTCATGCTGCAATTTCTTCTCCTCCATCTCCTTTTGGGATTTTGGGCATGCATATACATGTGTTCAGTCTGTTTTAAGCCTCCAGGTCTGGGACTTGAACTGCAGTTGACTACGTGGGACTCTAGCAACCATGGCATAACCATTACATCATCTGCTCATCCCGTGACCAACTGATTTTGATTTGCTTTAACATTCACTGGTATGCTGTAGTAATTTCAGTTTGGTATAGTCATGTTTCTTAATGTAATGGTTTTTATGGGGTTTAACATATTTATTTCTAAATAATACCGTCTAAGTAGAAGTGGTAAAAAGAAATGATCTTATGTTTGTCCATGCTGTTCCAGTGGTCCAGACTGCGTAGTAGGAACTGATAATACTGTTGTGGCTGACATTTACTGCTTACTATATGCCAAGCGCATGTATTAACTATTAGGTCATTGGATAAATCCTGACTTCTGTTTTTTTTCTTTAAGAGGTTTTAGCCTTAGGGAATGTGTGCTCACCAGAGAGAGAGAGACAGAGACAGAGACAGCGAGAGGGAAAGTGAGAAATCACCTCCTCGGGGAGGTGGCCATGCCATAATCCCTTCTCCTCGATTCTCCTCCTTGGATCTTGGGCATGCATGCACATATGCCCAACATGAGTTTCAAGCCACCAGGTCCAGGACTCAAACCGCAGTCAGTCATGTGGGAATTCAGCGATGTAGGCAAGATGCCATCTGCTGGCCCCAGTCATGACATATTTTCTATGCAAAAACGCATCCTGACTTTCCAGACAACCCACCAACATATTATTTAAAAGAACTTCGTCAACCTTCCTATGACATAGTTGAAGAAACTGAGGTTGGAACCTAGGCCACTGGATTCTCCAGCATGTGCTAGACTTTCATATTGTAGATGGTAATTGATAGATTAAAGATGACTCTGTCAGAGGTTATTTTACTTTGAGAAAATATCATACATTTCATTGAGCAGAAGTCATTTGCTACTGATCAAGGGATTCTTCGGGTGTACATGTAGAAAGAAAAATGAATCAAAGAAAACCATAGTAAGAGCAGGCACAAGAGGCAGAGGAATCTTCCACTGGGTCATTCCATCACCCTTCCCTCTGCTTGGTCCAGGAGCTGCCGTAACTGACCCAGTGATGAAGGATTTTGTAACATCTCTTTGTGAAGATTAACTTGGAGTTCCCAGTAAACACAAGTGCCCCATGACACAGTGAGCTTAAAATATCCCACAGACTCAGAAGCCACAGTTTATTTATGAGTGTGCCAGTTCTAGTAAGTCTTTTCTGATCTTCCTCCTTCTTTTCTCGCTTTCCGGGACAGGCATACGGAGCCTACAGTCAGTCAACATTAAATGCAGGAAGAAGGAAACTGGACACCGAGAAGACATCTATGGTTTGCCCTGTTTCAGTGCCTGTTAGCAGCCCTCGCTATAGATGGGAAGATGATTCGATTCTAAATTAAGTTCAGTGTTTTGATCGTTATATGGGACAGGATGTCCCAATTTTTGAATTCCGACTGTGCTTTGGATTTAAAGTGGTTGTAGAACTTTGAAAGTCATGGGGACTACAGATTTTTTAACTAGGGTCAGGAAGAAACTACCTTTAAAATTTAAAGGAGCAGTGGAAGTTGCAAATAAGGATTTTTTTTTTCTATTATATTCCATATGCCATGCTTGATTAACTTGTGTACTAAAATCACCAGGGGAAGGAAGAGTATCTCCACTTACATAATTAACTAGCAAAAACACGGAGATAGAAGGGACAGGAGCCCAGCAGGCATGGCGATGCCGAGCTGCATGTAACCAGGTAGAGCTGTGGGTCTTTTTTAAAATCCTCCATCTCTGGGGCCAGCAGATGGTGTAGCTGTGATGTTGCTGGACTCCCACATGGGAAGATCATAGTTTGACTTCCATACCCGGGGGCTTCAAAATCATTCTGGGTCCATGTGCGTGTGTGCCCAAGATCCTGGGAGGAGAAAGGAGAAGGAAGTGCAGCATGGCCATCCTCCCTGAGGGGGGATTTCTCATTTTGCCTTTCACCATCTCTGTCTCTCTCTCTCTCCAGTGAGTGCATGTACCCTAAAGCAAAAAAATCTTTAAAAAGCAAACAAAATAAATAAATAAAATTCACCGTAGGTGGGGGTGAGATAATACATGTGAAGTCATTCAGCAAATTATAGTCTACAGCTGGGCTAGTCCTTGGTGTGGTGGATAATGTGACTGGATTCCACAGGGCTGACAGCGCAGGTGGGGCTTGTAAAACATGCCAGGCATGCATGCATGTGTGCTAAAAATCCAGAAAGGAAGGAGAGATGGAAGAGGAGAAGGGATTGTGATGTGACTGTTCCCATGGTGGATACTTTCCCTCCTCTCTGATTCTCTCCAGCAAGTGTACTCTCCCTCTGACATGTTTTTTCAAGTTGATAAAGGTGGAAACTATATATTTTATATTTTGTACATATAACTATTCCAATGATTATTATATTTTTCCACGTACATTTGTTTTTAAATACAAATTTTCTCTTCTAAAGGAATCACACTTGCATATTAATAATTACTGGCTTGTACTGGGGATGCAACACTTTTTTTTTTTTTTTTTTTTTTTAGAGAGAGAGGTGTTTGCTATAGGTTGCATGCACCCGAAAGACAAAGAGAGACAGAGAGACAGAAAGCGAGAAATCATCCCCCAAGGGGTGGCCACTCCACAATCCCTTCTCCTCCATTCTCCTCTCGGGATCTTGGGCACACATGCACACGCACCCGGTGTGAATTTAAGCCACCGGATCCAGGACTCGAACCGCATTTGACTACAGGGGAGTCCAGCGACATAGCCATTACGCTAACTTCTGGTCCCTGTATATACATTTTAAATACACAGGATTGTAAGTCATATTGTTTATAAGTTATATGAAAGTATACAGAGACACTAGATTTCCTGGTAGTAATCAGGTAGGTTAGGGAGTAAGATGTCAGTTGGAAGGGAAATGGAACAGGGGAAGATTTTCAAAACAGACTGATTTTTGTTTGTAATATTTTCTGTCCTACATTAATGGAATCTTGAATACAAAGTAATCAAATCCTTGATGATGTATTCCAGAGGCTGGAATCAAGAATATTTATTGTATTATTCTTTAAATTTACCTATATTATTAAGTCTCTCACAAGAGAGTCAAACATGTAAAGGCACTGTGGAGCCGTGTGTAAGTTATGCTTTCTATTTTGGAGAATTGATAACCTAAAAGTGAGCAAGCGTGGCTGAAGTGGGACAGATAGGAAGTGAATGAGGACTAACGAAGAGTTTATATTGAACAGTATGCACTGTGAGATGCGAAACACGGTCTTATTATCGAATCTCAGCACCTTGAACAGCGGTAGAGGCTCAATAGCATGTATTGGTCTGATGCAAGCTCTGAGATCCAGAGATAAATATAGGCTTAGTTAACCCCCAGGCAGCTTTCGAATTACCACTGGAAGCATGTTCTCTGTTGTCTTAGGTTTGAGGAACATATAATGAACTATAGTCCTAGACCATAAGACCCAAGAACCTGTGACAAATGAAAAGAACGATTAAATGAGGTCAGATAAATGAGACTGTAAGGTACACCCGAGTCATCACAAACCTTTGCATATTTTTCTGATCAAAAGTGCGTGCTTAAGGCACTGAATTCTCAAATGGCTGACTGTGACGAGTCCCAGACATGGTGGCTTGAGAATCACGCTGGGCATGAGTGCATGTGTGCCCCAAATCCCGAGAGGAGAATGGAGAAGGGATTGTGGCATGGCCAAGCCCCCAGGGAATGATCTCTTTCTTTCCCTCTCTTTCTGCAGCAAGCCCATGTACCCTGTGGCAAAAATCTAAAAAAAAATTAAAAAAATAAAAAAAGTGAAGATTACTCTTTGACCATTCAAGATAGAAAGAAGTGTGTCCTGTTCAAAAGTGTTCTTTGAGCATCACTTGTGTAGAAAACACTCGTAGTGTTATTTATTTATTTATTACCAGAGGGTGTAAGTACTCACCAGAGAGAAGGGAATGGGGATGGTGAAAGAAGCATTCCCAGCGGGCATGGTCACACTGCCATCTCTTCTCCGTTTCTGTTTCTCTTAGGCATGTTGGGATTTCAGATGCACCTGGCCCATTTTTCAAGCTGCTTGGTCCAGAACGCCAATGACATGATCAACCGTGTAGGGTCCAGTATCCTCCTCTGGGCCACAGGCTGGCCCACCCTCAGAGATTTCTGAAAATGAAGGATTCTGACCACATTTTAAACCAACCAAATCAGATAGCTTGGGAATTTGATTCTAGACAATGTAGTTTAATTAACTTCCAGGTGTTTCTTATTAAGAACCCCTGGGTTATTGAACAGTGACTCGCTGGTGTATCCAGGCGTGAAACATGAGTATGGCAGTCTCCGAATCCTCGATCATAAGGCTATAGTTTGGGAATTAAGGAAGAGAAGTTCCATAGAATTAAATAAAACCCTAGCAACTGAAGACAATGAAAAGACAAGCCACAGGCTGAAAAAACATATTTGCAAAAGACACATTGGATAAAGAACTATTATCTGAAATATTCCAAGAAGTCTTAAAACACAGCAATAAACAAACACCCAACTCAATTAAAAAATGGGCAAAAGATTTGAATGGGTACCTCACTGGAGAGGGTATAGAGATGAGAAACATTTAGAAAGATGTTCCACCTCATCTGTCATTAGAGAACTGTGAATTAAAACAATGAGATACCACTACATAACTATTAGGGCCCAAAAATCTGACAGCACTAAATGCTGACGAGGCTGTGGAACCACAGGGACTTTCATGTATTGCTGGTGGGAATGGAAAAAAAGTAAGCCACTTTGAAAGATAGTTTGGTGGTTTCTTACAAAATAAATACACTCTTACTATAAGATCTAGAAATTACACTCTTTGGTACTTACCCAAAGAAGATGACAATTTATGTCCACACAAAAGCCTGCACACAGGTGTTTGTAGCAGCTTTATTCAAAATTATCTCCTCCAACCCCCATGACAATCAAGATGAGTTTTAATAGGTAGATAGATAAACTGTGGTATATCCAGAAAAAAAAATCATTCAGAATTAATAAGAAATGAGCTATCAAGCCATTTAAAACATGGAGGAAAGTTAAATGCATATTACTAAGTTAAAGAAGCTAATCTGAAAAGGCTACATACCCTGATTCAAACTGTAAGACATTCTGGAAAAGGTAGAACAACAGAGACAGTATAGTGAAAAGAAGGTGGGATGAAGGGATCAAACACACAGAGCATTGGGCCAGCAGGTGGCGTAGTGGTTAAGGCACTGGATTCCCATAGGCTGACCATGGTTCGAGTTCTGAACATGGCGTCTTAAGATGAATGCCAGGCACATGTGTGTGCATGCCTAAAATCTCAAGAGGAGCATGGAGGAGAAGGGATTGTGACATGGCCTTCTCCCAAGAGATGGTTTCTAACTTCCTCTTTCTCTGTCTCTCTATCTCTCCAGCAAGTGCATGTATCCTATAGCAAAAATTTCTCTTAAAAAATAAAGAAAGAAAAAAGAAAGAAAAACAGAAAGCAGAGGATTTTTAGGGTAGTGGTACTATTCTGTATGATGTCCAAACCACAAAATATTAAACACCAAGAGTGAATCCTAATGTAATCTATGGACTTTGAACAAAAATGTATTAGTGTAGATTTACTGATTGTAAAGCATATACCACTGTGGCATAGGATATTACTATTAGGGCATTTTGTTGTGTGGGTGAGTAACGGGTACATGAGAGCTTTGCACTTTAGTAAATTTTACTGTGAATCTAAAACTGATCCAAAAAAAAAAAAAAAAAGCCTCTGTAAAACGAACAAAGATATTATTTGTGGGCCAGCAGGTGGTGTGGTCGTTAAGGTGCTGGATTACCACATCGCTGACTTAGGTTGGAGGTCATATCCAATGACTTGAATCTCATGCCAGGCATGTGTGTGAGCATGTCCAAAATCCTGAAAGGGAAATGGAAGAGAAGGTATTGCAGCATGGTCATTTTCCTGGGGGGTAATTTCTCACTGTCTCTCTCTATGTCTCTTTCTGTCTCTCTCTGGTGAGCACGCATTCCCTATGGCAAAATCTTAGAAAGAAGTACTTTTACATTCATTGTGTATTTAGTATTTTGTTGTCCATTAGACAAAGATAAGTAAGCTAGTTTGATTGAGAGACAAATAAGTATAACACAATGTTATAAACATTGCAATTGAAAGAGAAACAAAACGTTTCAGGTCACTGAAAACAAAGTTGCTAATTCTTCACTCGTTGGGGAAAAATTTCAAGTGAAGTGAGAATTGAACTAGATAAAAGTTGCTAGTTCAGCTTCAGTCAGTTAGTTGGGGAAGGATTTTTGAGGAAGTTAAGAGTTGAACTAGGTATTGAAGTATGCCTATGAGTTTTCCAGCTGAAGTCTTTCAAGAAAAGTCAATAGAGGCATCAAGTATAAGAACTAGGGCAACCATGAAATATGATCAAGTCTCCTGAATGTCATCCACTGGACCGCTACTATCCTTCTAAATGATGTTGTTATAAGGTTATTTTCTTGACGAGGCCCTACATTGTAGTAAAAAAAATAGTCAGAAAATAAAGATGCTGATGATTATGAAAATTACAGTTATTTTGCTGAGGTATAAAGAAGAAATTTATATTAAGAGATTTCTTTTAAAATAGTGTCATTTTTTTCTTTTAACAAATCAGAAATGTGTATTTTTCTAGCTACCCTAATTTGTTTGCATAGTTTAGGTTTAATTAGACTAGCATGGACTAGCATGGAGTGTAATAGAACTTCCACATTTGTTCAATAAATGAGTATTTTAGTCAATAGTTTTTTTTTTTTTTTTTTTTTTTTTTTTTTTTTTTTTTTTTTACACAGGGTGTTTGCTTATGATGTTCTTTATATCAGTAATTAATCCAATCTAACCTCCTACTGGAGAGGTCTGTTTTCTTTCCAGCTAATGTGATAAACACCAACATTTCAACATCAACACCTTAATTACATACACCGAAGGCTAATATTAGATAAATTGTGTCCTGTTGACTACCTTCGGTTCAGTGGACTTCAGCAATTGAAATAAGCTCTTTAAAGACAAATAAAAAGCTGCACCTGCAAAATGTGTGAACGCTATTATTGCCGTAGAATTGGACAGAGACTTTTCACAGAAGCGTTCAGGGTGACAAGGGCTCTAGATTTGATCACAGTTAACATTTACTGTTACATGCTTGGCTGTGTCTTAGGCATTTACTATAATTTTTATTCTTTTTCACTATGTGTTATCTGTAGAAAACTGGTGTCTTTATATTATGCAGTGTTGCCTTACATTTCTTGGAAGCTGAGTATTGTCATCTTTCTTTACACAGTGAGTTCGTCTCTCCTGATTCCACTCTTCCTATATCCACCTATGCAATATCTAATCTACTTAACATCATAAAGACTGCTCAGAGGGAAGACTATTTTTCATGGTGAGCACATGACTTTTTTGTAAACTATGGACTAAATAACAAAATGAAGAATAATATATTAAATCCAGGAATTTGGAGGTACTTTGCTATGTAATAACAAAAATAATGTGGGCTCAAGTGATGTCTATAGACCTTTATGTTCCCCCCAATTTTGTTCAGATAACATCATTTTTGGGGTGAAATTATAAAACATGTTAGACTTCTTAGGATCTGCTACTAAAATAGTGGTCTACTGAAGAAGTTTTAGCAATCTCTCTTTCAAAGAAGCTTGACGGTCCTCAATGAAGTTCACATTTTTTTTAAAGAACTGTTTTAATCCATTCACAAAAACATCTGTTGAGTACTCTGGATTCACTGGCTCTGTGGTATGGGGTGAAGGCCATGAACCTGGGCTTCAGGAGCTCATAAAAATGTATCCTGATAATTACAATAAGAACCTCAAAAATAGCTATTGTACACTTTGAATATGTCAGGTTTCATTCCAGACATTGTGTCTGCATTGTCATTTCACCCTCACAATAGTTTCAGTTTTAAACTACAGAAAGTACATTAATTCCACTTTGGATGAGAAACACAAAGGTATAGAGTGAATAGGAATGCTTGGGGCCAGCAGGTGGCATAGTGGTTTTGTCACTGAACTTCCACATGGGCTATCATGGTGTTAGTCCCAGACCTGGTGGCTTGAAATTTCACTCTGGGAACATGTGTGTGCAGGCCCAAGATCCCAGATGAGAATAGAGGAGAAAGAATTGTAGTGTGGCCATCCTCTCTGGGGGACAAGCGTGATCACTTACTTTTTTCTCTCTGTTTCTGGCAGGTACACACTCTATGGCAAAAATTTAATAAAATAAAAATAAAAATAAAAAAGAATGCTTGCCCAAGATTACACAACTAGTATGGGGTGTAAGTAAGAATTAAACCGGGATCTATCTTCCCTCAGCACCCCTGTGGCTTACCAGTTTGCTATTCGGACGTCTCCCTAGTATGTAAAGTTAATGTCTGAAAGTGCAACTACGAGGGTAATGGACCTGCTTAGAAGAACAATTTCTATTTGTGGACAGAAGAAATAGCATGGAAATATAAAATAAAACATAGAGGGAGCTGTAAGTAGTTCAATGATCTTAAATATAGAGTTTATGAGTATTAACAAAGTAAGAGAAGTTGTGGTTGAATGATGGTTATGGAAAATTGAAACGTATGTGCAGAATACATGTTTTAGTTACATTTTAGATAATGTAGAAAGGAAATAAGCTGTGAACAGGTGAGTTTTGGTGGAAATCTTGTAGAATAATCCAAGCAAAAAGAAAACCTGAGCAATGGTGGTAGAAATGAAAACTACATAAAACAAAAACAAAAACAAAACAATAAACTCAATTCCAGAGATATTTCAGTGGTAGAAGTGACAAATCTTGGTAACATTCTTGGTTTGGGGTGAAGAAAGCAAGAAAGCGTAGTCTAGGAACCAGTAGGTAGAGTAGTCATCAAGGTGCTGAACTCCTATGTGGTCAGCAGTGGTTCAAGTCCCAGACCTGGTGGCTTGATACTCACACCAGCTGTGTATGAGTGCATGCCCAAAGTTCCTAAAAGAATGGAGGAGAAGGGATTGTGGTGTGGCTATTTTCCCTGGGGAGGGGGGAGATTTCTTGCTTCTGTCTCTCTGTTTCTCCAACAAGCACGTGTCTCCTATCGCAAAAAATTTCTTAAAAAAAAAAAAGTGTAGTCTAACATCTGGGTATCTGGGTTGGAGAAGTGGGTGGAATGTAATGTTCTATATTCAGGTAGATTTTGTGTGGAGAGGAGTCGGTACTGCTTAAAACTGAGATCCACCAGTTTGAGAGGATTGATTATGAAATAAAAGAATACCTATGTCATTTTTAGCAAGTGAGTAATAGCTGAAGCCAGGAGCTTATATGAAGTCACCTAGGAAAAGTTCATAGAACACTAATCATCAAAACCCACAAGTAGAGGGACCAGCGGTTAGTGTAATAGCTATGTCACTGGACTCCCATGTAGTCGATCGCAGTTTGAGTTCCGGACCTGGTGGCTCAAACTCATGCCGGGCGTGTGTGCATGCGTGCCCAAGATCCCGAGAGGAGAATGGAGGAGAAGGGATTGCGGCATGGCCATCCCCCCTGGGAGGTGATTTCTCGCTTTCTGTCTCTCTGTCTCTCTCTGTCTGTCTGGCGAGTGCACACACCCCATAGCAAAAACCTCTCCAAAAAAAAAAAAAAAAGACCCATGAGTAGAATGCTGTAGAATGCTGCATAATTTTAGAATTAATATGGAACAGGAAAGTGAAAATCTCAGAAAAACAGTAGCCTACCAACAAGGTAAATGGAGAAAAAGGGGGTAGCAAGGCAATTTCTCTTGGATGAGCACAATGGAACCTACAGAGGAGGGCAATCCAAGAACCTTCACACTAGTTACCCAAAGTTCAACCTGTCTCTAATTCCTCCAAGGTACTTCTATAAACTTTCTCATACATATTCATTAAAATACCTTTGATCTCAAATCCTATGAGATTCTTCCATGTCTGACTCCAGGATTCATAGGAAGGTAAAATGACACAATCACAGGAGAAAAATACCATGTGCTCTAAGTAGCAAACATGTTAACACGTGACATTCTCTCAGCACCCCGTATACAATGTCCAGAAGTATTCTCCTTAATTGCCAGATTCTAATCTTTTTTGGTCTAACCTCTTCTCCATTTGGTTGGCATATTCTCCCAACATGGTAAGGGGAGACAGAGGTAAGGGATAGGGGAGAAATATCTCACACATCAAGATAAAGGAAAACAATGGAAAAAAGATAGGCATAGTTTTATTTTGAAACGGGCAGTACCTGCTACATTTCCTGAAGCCTCAAATGTCCTCTGTTGCTTCAGCAAATGCTCTAACCATCTGCTGAGCCGCAGAGAGGTGGTCTGCAGCAGCTGAAAAACTCTACAAATGTTTCAAGTCAGGCTTGTTGGCACGAGGAGGAAGCCAGAGACGTTCTCGTGCCAAAAGCAGGTCCTGTTTCTTTCCCTTTGCTGCAATGAACAAAATTAACCAAGGCCTTTAGAGCTGCCATTGACATCAATATGGTTTAATGGCTCTTTAGCATCTTTAGGACCACGGCCTTAGCAAAAGCACTGAAGGTGTTTAAGAGTGGAATCTTCAAAATAGTTCTCTGGCAAGACATTGTGAAGGCAGATGTCCTGAACGTAGTACAGCTGTCTATTAGGTGACAGCACTTCAGACACAGAGAATGTGAAAGAGATGTACTTGCTGTTTTCTTTACGAGAAGGAACTGTCACCTGCCTCTCTTTAGTGTGGGAACAGATTTACCTGGCTGATGTCTTCTTTCCCTTCCATTTCCCATGCTTCTCTAAAGAGTGGTGAAAAATGCCCTGGTTAAAGTAGGAGAGTTGTCAATATGAATCTACAAATGCAAGCACCTATGTATTTATTAACATAATTATCTCTTGGGCTACACAGGGAGTTTCTTGAGAACTGGGACCAGGTCTTACTTGGGTTTAAATTCTGATTACATTTTTATAGAGATTTTTGCTATAGGGCACATGCACTCACCAGAGAGACAGAGAGGTAGAGAGATAGAAAGCGAAAGGTCACCCCACACGGTATGAGGGGATGGCCACATGCAATCCCTTCTCCTCCATTCTCCTCTCAGGATCGTGGGCACACACGCACTCACACCCAGTGAAAGTTTAAACTGCCAGGTCCGGGACTCCAATTGTGGTCGACTATGTGGGAGTCCAGTGGCGTAACCCTTATGTCATCTGCTGTTCCCTCTAATGGCATTTTTTACTTGTTTGTGAACTCGGGCAAGAAACTTACACGCTCAGAGTCTCAGTTTCCTTATGTGTGTCTCATTGGGTTATGTGCTACCCATGAAATTAGCTAGCTTTTCCAACAGTACCTAATTGGATGCCTGGCACCTGGTACTCAATAAATGTCTACAGAATAAAAGAGTTAAATGAATGTTGTGAAAGAGTACTTTAGAATTCCAAAAGTATACAATTATTTTTTTTCAATTTATTCTGTGCTTTATTATTCAATTAATTTCTAGAAGTTCCTGTTTTAGTGGGAATTTTTTTTTTTTTTTTGGAGAGGTTTTTGCTATAGGGCGCGTGCGCTCGCCAGACAGACAGAGAGAGACAGAGAGATAGAAAGCAGGAAATCACCCCCCAGGGGGGATGGCCACGCCGCAATCCCTTCTCCTCCATTCTCCTCTCGGGATCTTGGGCACGCACGCACACGCGCCCGGCGTGAGTTTAAGCGGCCGGGTCCGGGACTCGAACCACGGTCGACTACGTGGGAGTCCAGCGACATAGCCATTACGCTAACTGCTGGTCCCGGAATTTATTTTTTGAATGTGAAAAATTGCTTTACATGATTGCTTTGTGATTGTATGAAGTCTCTTGATCTGTGAAGTCTATGATTAAAATCTGAGGGGAGATAATGACTCAGTGGCTTTTTTTGCCAGTCAGAGAATTCAGACGGGTCTTACCTTCTATTCCCTTGAAGAATCAGAGACTTTGGACCTGATCTCTCTTTTTAGGTCCTACCTGTATCCTTTTTCTGTGTATTATTAAATTGTACTGGTAACCATCTTTTGGAAAGCTGACTTAAAAAACTAATTCACATTTTGGCAAAATGGTTAAATGTGGTTGAAGGCAGTGCTTTTTAAACCATGTTGTGAGATTTCTAGGAATTCTTTGGGGGAGCCTGATGAATAGCTTCAGGGATTTGGAGCTTTAATCTGGTGAGACTCAGGGTACTCCAACTCCTAACTTTATTATTATTATTATTTTATGGTATGCTTGCTTTTGCTGGAGAGAGAGAGAAAAAGAGAGGGAAAGTGAGAAAGCCCCCACTGTGAGAATGGCCGTGCCACAATCTCCTCTATTCTCTTGGGATTTGGGGCATGCTTGCACATAGTCTCAGTTTTTTCAGCCACCAGGTCCAACACTCAAGGCACATATTTGACCATGTGGGATCTAGTGCCTTAACCACCACTCCACTGAATGGTCTACTGACTGTAGTTTTAATCACAATAGTTCCAATTAAAAAAAAAAATTAGGAACCAGCAAATGGCATAATGGTTATGTCACTGGACTCCCACATAGTCAACCATGGTTTGAGTCCTGGACCCAGTGGCTTAAAACTTATGCTGGGAACATGTGCATGTGTGCCCATATCTTGAAAGGAGACTAGAGGAGAATGAATTGTGGCATGGTCATCCCCCCCGAAGGGCGATTTCTCACTTTCTGTCTCTGTATCTCTCTTTCTCCCCATCAAGTACATGTACCCTATAGCAAAAATCCCCCTCTAAAATAATAAAAAATGTTATATATAGGTTGAGCATTCTTTTTTTGTTTGGGAGGCGTTTTTGCTATAGGGTGCATGCGTTCGCAGAAAGACAGAGAAAGACAGAGAGACAGAAAGTGAGAAATTACACCCCACCCCGGAGGGATGGCCATGCCGCAATCCCTTCTCTTCCATTCTCTAGGGATCTTTAACACACATGCACACACACTTGGCATGAGTTTAAGCCACCGGGTCCGGGACTCAAACCATGGTTGACTACATGGGAGTCCAGTGACATAGCCATCACGCTAACTGCTGGTTCCCAGGTTGAGCATTCTTAATATAAAAATCTGAAATCTGAAATGCTCTAAACTTTAAAACTTTTGAATACTGACTGCTATAGGAGAAAATTGCACACCTGCCTTCGTGTGATGAGTTATCAAAATGCTGCAATACAAAATATTATATAAAATTATCTTCAAGCTACATGTGTTAGGTATAAATAAAACATATATGTTATTTATATTATATGCAGATATATGCATATATGGAGACTTAGATAATGAATAGTTTCCATTGTTTTAAAAAAGATTAAGATTACTGACTAGTTCATTGTCTTTCAACACCATTATACTTTGATCTTGACACTAAAAACGCCCACACTCCATGGCGAAAACGAAAAGGTTAGAAAGTATAAAGGCATGGGGAGCGACTGGACTCTAGACAGTGTGGGAGAGGGTGGGAAATGAGGGAGGGTGAAAGGGGGGAAGTCGAGGGGGAAAAGAAAGAAGAAAGCCTTTAAGAGACACAACAGTGGAAAACTACCTGTTGTTAATAACATGTGTGGTAATCTCTTTGAACCAATATATAGTGTACTCATGATAGGAAAATTCATCTGGGATGCTGTAGTGATACACAGTGATTGAATGTAAAAAAGATAAATAAATAAATAAAAATCAATAAAAATGTCACCAAAAGGAATTCTTTAATTCTAGAATCAAGTGGTAGTCACTAGAGATCACCAAGTGCCCCCTCACTAGGCAAATCCAGCAGAGTTCATTCATCTCTTTCTTTGATTTTAAATTGGGCATAGAACATTTGACATAGAGTGTATTGTACTTCAGTCATTTATTTAGCAAAGTACATAGTGCACTTTCATGGATAATAAGGACAAATATGAATTGAGTATCTTGATAATAAGTGAACTATCAATTGACAAAAAGTTAGCCAAAGAACCTGATGTAGGTGTGGCTGACTAACCCTATTTGTTTCTCTCTTTTTTTTTAGACAGACTTTTGCCATAGAGTGTGTGTGCTCATCCCGGAGAGACAGAGAGACAGAAAGAGAGAAATCACTTCCATGGTGGGGGAATGACCACAACACAATCCCTTCTCTTCCAGGTCCTCTTGGAATTTTGGGCACACACGCACATGTACTCAGTGTGAGTTTAAGCTGCCAGGTCTGGGACTCGAACTGTGATCAATCATGTGGGAGTCCAACAACATAACTATTATACTACTTGCTAATCCCTGAACAGCACCTAGCCTTATTTCTTTTCTTTTTCTTTTTATTTTTTAAATGATTATTTTATTTAACTTTATTTATTTAAATTTGACGAGCAAGGAGGGAGGGCGGGAGGGAGGGGAGAGACAGAAAGAGAGAGAGAGAGAGAGAAAGAAAGAGAGAGAGAGAAAAAATCTCCCAGGTATGGGACTGAAACCACAGCCTGCCATTTGGGAGTGTGGAGTCCTTAACCACCACGCCACCTGCCGGCCCCAGCCCTATGTCTTAAAGGCTGCTCACACCTTGTTTGCCCGCCATTTCCCCCCAGCCCAGCTGGTCATTATTTAGTTAGATTGATTCTGGAAGCTTGGAGCACACACATTCCCAGCCTAGATGTAGCCCTTTTGAAATCCTTTTAAAAGTTCTGTCTTGCTCCAGGATGCACAGATTTGGGTGGATGGAGCCTGGAGTTCAAAGTGCAGCAGAGTGAGCCTGGGACTGAAGCTGTATGTGCCTTGGAGTCACCAGAGCCTGCCCTTTTCCTGCCTGTGAGTTTACCCTATAATGAAACCCTTTGCAGTGCTTATTTGGAGTTCTCTTGTTTGTGTTTTGGATTTCACCAGTCCTACTCTTGTGAATACCTGATTCATAGATATACAGCCATCTGGAGAGATGATTCTGTTGACAACTTCAGACTGTCATAGTATCCATAGTCTTGTCCTTTTTGTTTATTTTAGAATGAGTATTTGAATGACACTATAGAGGGAAGTCTCTTACAAATTTGCAAAGACAAAGCTAGAAGATACAAAAGATGTGTTGGATGGCAGAATTAGGATTCTGAAAGATCTTGACAGGCCAGAATATTTTGAGCTGAAATAACATAATGAAATTTAACAAGGATAAATGTGAGGTCCTGTGCTTTGGTCAAAAAATAGAAATATAACTGCATTTAGAATGGAGGAAGAAGTTATAACTCCCAAGCAGAATGTGTAAAACTGCTTCAAGGTATGAGACAACAGTCATATCTTCAGAAATCAAAGTATGATGTGGATGTCCCCAAAGCTAATGTGGGCTTAGAGGACAAATTGATTGAATAAACAGCATCTAGAATAAAGATGGGCACAGGGCTCTCTTCTAAAGACTGCTTAGATTTTACAGGGAAAATGTATTGAAAGGTAATTAACCAAACTAAGACACACTAAAAGATCCTGGATGTAAAGAAACTTCCAACTGTGTTGCATGAAGAGAGTTCAAGTGCATAGATTAAGTTAAGTGTATAGATTGTGTATGGCTTAGAGATAAGAATAAGGTTTAAGAGAGCATCATCGTGGGACCAGCAGTTAACGTAATGGCTATGTCGCTGGACTCCCACATAGTCGACCACGGTTCGAGTCCCAGACCTGGTGGCTTAAACTCACGCCAGGCACGTGTACGTGCATGCCCAAGATCCCGACAGGAGAATGGAGGAGAAGGGATTGCGGCGTGGCCATCCCCCCTGGAGGGTGATTTCTCGCTTTCTGTCTCTGTCTCTCTCTGTCTGTCTGGCGAGCGTACGTGCCCTGTAGCAAAGACCTCTCCAAAAAAAGAAAAAAACAGAGAGCATCATCGTTAAGACTATTTAAATTGTCATTTGAAAAGTGTTGCTGTGACTCTAAGAAGGAGAAGTCAGAGCAGCGGGTAGAAGTTTCAGACAGAAAAAGACAGCATCTCAGTATAAGAAAGTACTTTTTATTAATCAAAACTGTCCAAAGAGGTTACAGTTACTTTGCTCTTCTTACAGAGGTGTGCTTTTCGACGGAACTACCATTAATAGTGATATTGTAAATTAAGAATTTTAAAACGTGGATTAATGGCATAACTTGGGAGATCTCTTTCAGCCTGAGATTCAGTGACATTTTGTAAGAGAATTTAAGACATAGTAACCATTACATTTCACTTTGAATGCAATTTTATAATTATCTCTCTATCATATTAGCTAAAAATACATTAAAATTTTAAAATTTAGATTATTATTAAACTTTCCTTACATTTTTACTTTTCAAAACCTTAAGACTCTCCGTAGGAAAATGTGAGAGAGTTAAACAGTTTTCCTGGACTTTAGACAAAGCCACATGTTTTAGAAGAAATCATATTGCCAGACTTAAAAATATACTACAAAATTATACAACCAAAACAGTACAGTTCTGGCATTAAAAATAGACACATAGTCTAATAGAACAAAATAAAGCACCCAGAAATAAATCCATGGTTATACATAGCTTTTGACAAAATCACCAAGAATATTCACTGGGGAAAGAATAGTCTCTGTGGTAAATGGTGCCAAGAACATTGAATATCCACGTACAGAAAAATCAGACTTGACCCCTATCTCTCACTATTTACAAAAACCAATTCAAAATAGTCTGAAGACAAGTAAGACCCAAAACAATTAAATTCCTAGATTAAAATATGAAAAACATTTCAGGATATTGGCATGGACAAAATGTTTTTGAATAAGACCTCAAAAACATGGACAAGAAAAGCAAAAATGAATAAATGTTATTATATCAAACTAAAAAGCTTTTAAAAAGTAAAGGAAACAATAAGTAGAGTGAAATGACAATCTACAAAATGGGAGAAAATATTTGCATGCTATATACTAACAAGGGATTAATAGCCAGAATATAAAAGAAACTCAACAGCAAAACAAAACAAAACAAACTACATGAATAAGCAATTAAAAAAATGGGCAAATAATCTGAATAGTCATTTTGCAAAGGAAGACATACGAAAAAGCCAAAAGTACATGAAACAGTATTCAACATCACTAAGCATTAGGGAAATGCAAATCAAACCCAGAATGAGATGACATTTCACCCTAATTAGAATGCTTATCATAAAACATAAATAAATAACAAATGCTGGAAAGGATTCAGAACATTGGGGAACTCTCTTATATTATTGATAGGAATGCAAATTAGTACAACATTATGGAAAACAATATGGAGGTTCCTCAAAAAGCTAAACATAGAATTGTCAATGATCCAGCAATCTCACCTACTCGGCATATACCTTGTTTTAGTCTGTTCTGTTGCTAATGATGAAAATATCTGAATTTGGGCAATGTAAGAGAATAAAGGTTTATTCAGCTCATGGTTTAGGAGTCCAAGGCTGAGGGGCTACTTTTCTCTAGACACCTTTTGCTGCATCACAACATCGTGGAACTTAGGAAGCATGCACAATGAAGAAAGTGCCTCTCTCTGCCTCATTCTTTCTCCTCACAAACCCCTTAAGACATAATCATAGGTACCCTACCCCGATGCCTACTCATTCTTCAAGGCCCACCTTTCAACACTATAAGCAGTTTAAGTGTTTACTCTCATCACCTGTTGCAATGGTTCATCCAATTTTAAGACATGCATTTTTGGTAGACCCATTCAAACATAGCATGTCCAAAGGAAAGGATATCAGTATGAGATAGAGACATCTGCACACTGACATTTAATGCTTTATTAGTCACAATGGCGAAGATGTGGAAGCAACCAAACTGTCAACAGATGAATGGGTGTAGAAAATGTGAGACACACACAGACACACACACACACACACACACAAAGGAATACTACTCAGCTATTAAAACAAAGGCAATCCTGTAATTTGAAGCAACCTGGCTAAGCCTGGAGGATATTGTGTTCACTGAAATAAGCCAGGAATAAAAAAAATGTCACATTGTTTTCACTCTTATGTGAAAACTTACAAAGCCCTCATAGAAGTAGAGAATAAATAGTGATTACCAAAGTCTTGGAAGAGTAGGGACAAGAGGGAAATGTTGGCTAACGGATTAAAAACTGCAGTTAGATAAAAGGGAGACATTCTATAATAGTGGTCTATCAAAAATTAGTATAGCTGTAGTAAATAATTCTCTACTGTATACATCAAAATAGGTGAGAGGGTTTTCAATATGCCCAATACAAAGTAATGATAACTATTTGAGATAATATGAAAATTTCTCTAATTTGATTATTACACATTGTATTCATATACTGAAAAATCGTTCTACCCACACATATGTTAAATTATTATGTGTCAATTAAAATAATAATAAAGGCATATAATAAAATTTGAAAATTCTTATTAAAATGTCTGGGCGATTGAGTCAAATAAACAAACAAAAACAAACTACAATGAAGTTGCCCTGTCTAAAAGTTTTACTCCACAGATCAAATGTAGAAGAAAACACATTGAAAAGGAATGCATTTTAATTTGACTTCATTTATTTCTAGGTGAGAGATATTCTGATCTTTTCTAGTTTCTTTAGAATATGTCAAACCATAAGAAATATAGTATTAGCCTCTAATTAGGTAGCTCAGCAAAAATCAGCCTCCAGATAAACCTATGTAGTGACTGGTTGATAACACCAATCAGAGATCCTGACTGCGAATAGCAGAAAAGGGATTCATTAATGGTGTGGTCCTCAAACGTGAGGATCAGAATCACCTGGAAAGCTTGTTTAAAGACCGATTGCTGATTAGACAGGTCAAAGTGGAACCTTGTAATGTAAATTCTTTACAAGTTCTCTGGTGGTGTAATGCTATTGCTTCTGAGCCACGGTTTGAAGATCATGCATTAAAATATATCAGAGAGGGACCAGCAGATGGCATAATGGTTGCGTAGTCGACTCCCACATAGTTGACTGCAGTTGAAGTCTCAGACCTGGTGGCTTAAAACCAATGCCTGGTGCATGTGTGTGCATGTGTGCAAAATCCCAAGAGGAGAATGGAAGAGAATTGATTGTAGCATGGCCTTCCCCCTGGGGGGCTGGGGTGGGGTGATTTCTTGCTTTCTCTCTCTCTCTCTGGTGAATGCACATGCCCTGTAGCAAAAATCTCTCAAAAAATCTTCTCAAAAAGAAAAAAGGATATCAGAGAACTCTTAGACTGGCTGAGAGATTTGGAGGAATATATTTATGGCCAAACTTTTAAGAACAATGTCCCATACCATACTGGGCTTGATGAGAAACCATTGCCTATTCTTTGAAATAGCTGGAATCAAGGAGAACAAGTCTCTTTTGGGAGCTGCCATCTGTGACAAGATGCTGTGAAAAGAAAGATAGTAAAGCTACAATGTTCTTTTAATGTGACTTAATTGAGATTCCATGAAAGCATTTCTAAGATAGAAATACTTCTGCATACCAGGCATTGTGCTTGATGTTGAGATACAAGGAAAAATAAGACATGGGTCTTGAGTTAAGAAGTTTTCAGTTTAGTAAGGGAATATTCAAGCAAATAGAATATTTTAATATAGACATATATTTACTTAAAAAAATAGGCTTCAGGACTAGCTCCAAAGCACAGCAGTTAAGCACTATGCACAGGGCTCTGAATCCCACATGGCTGACAATGGTTCAAATCCTGACCCTGGCAGGTTGAAAAACATAGGCAGTGGCATAGACTTGTGAAATGAAGTGTTTCACTCAGAGTAAATATTGGCACATGATCAACTAGTGTTAAGAGGGTCAGGAGAGTGAGAAGGTGGGACTAAGCAAGGAAGGAAAGCCAAGATCACAAAGAGCCTCTCTTTCTAGAGTAGAGCATCCAAGTGCACCTCCCCTGGATGGAGGGGATAGTAGACACTGCTAGTGTCTTCCAGTATCCAAGTCGTCTTTTCACAGGGGGAGTACTAAAACTGCAGAGGTGAACAGAGACAGGTCACTGAGAATCTCAAATGTCACATCAGCACGTCAGTGTGTCTTCCTAGTGATGTGGGCCAATTGTTCTCCATCATCTCTTGCTTCTTCTTATTTTGGTAATCAAATTACCAGAGTTTGGCTGGCTGGGGGCTACCTGACAAGGGACTATATTTTCTAGTTTTCTTTGAAACTAGGTGTGGATGGAATAGTAAGTAAATTTTGTCAAGTGCACACTTTATTCAGAGCCTGTTTTATATTTCAAAACATGTAGAAGACAGTAATTGGGATCTTCATGCCACCCATATATATTTCTGTTTCAGTTCCTCATTTCCCTTCCTTCCCTCCTTCTCTCCTTCCTTTTTTTCTGTTCTTCCCTTCTTTCTTATCTTTATTCCTCCAGTGATTTACAAGGACAAAACATACAGAAAGGATGGCAAGGCACTAATATTATGCACCCCAATGAATGGACCACCTGGAGACTATGCCATGAACATTTTCAGGCCATACTTCCTCTGTGATTTCTTTTTCATGTAGTTACTCATTTCGTATTTGAGGTTCTAACAATTGAACAAAGATGTAATATAAATTCACTGTTTCTCACTGTATGCATTATCAATGCTCCTTTACAGGACTTTTTACATGCTCAAGGACATGGGTTTCTGTAAGTAAGGAGTAAGACATTATTTATATTCAAAGCTGATGCCTTCACAATTCTGCCACCTTTAGCAATTTTCTGAATATGTAGGAGCTTTTTGCAGTGGTTGGATTTATTTAAACCTATTACACTCTTATTAATCATTGATGTTGCTGGGCTTAATGCAAATTGCTCCTCCTGTGGCCCTGCAGCTTTAAAACACCTAGTCTGTAAGTGGCCAGAACAGGTAAGCTCCAGGTGGCTGAGCTGCCTCCTGCTGAGTGAGGAAACTCTGCGATGCCACACTTCAGCCACAGAGGGGCATTACCGGACTTCATTTTCTGTATCAGCCCTCTCTCCAGCAGGAAATCAAACCCCTAGAAACTCACTTTTCATCACCTTTCAAACAAAAAACAATATATTAATCCACACACACACACAAACCCTCAGAGCTAGTAGGCACTTACAAGTTATATGTGATTTTGAAGCTAGAGAAATATTTTCCAGGGTAGATCTTCTCAGGCAGCCTAATCTTTTACATCTCATGACAGAAGCAATTATTTCTTTTCTAGCCATACCAATGTCCTTATGTAAAATACTTCAATATTTCAAGAAAAGCTATGACCCTTATTTCAATAGAATGCTGGACCCAATAGGACTGTGGAAACAATGCATCTCATTGCCGGTGACTGTCACCTGAAAGATATGGCACCTTCCATGGGAGCACACTCGAGTTGAAATGTGTTTTGAAAATGTGGTCTCTATTCCCTACTGCCACCCCCTCCCTGGCCCTTCCTCCTCCCAGACTGCTGGTTCATACACAAGATGCTCTTCCTGCCTCCTGAACAATCAGATCAGGTTTCAAAAAAAGAGAACAGAGACCAGGCAGAGGCAGAAAGAACAAACACTAATAAGATCCCGTGTTTGTACAAAGCTCCTGGGAGGGCCGGCGCACGTTTGACTCCTCACACCAAATACCAGGTAATGGAAATGATTATCTAGTCCAATTTGAGTCTGAATCTGAATACGATCCTAATTAAGATTGTGATCACAAGATTCACGTATGCACAATACTTTCAAGCACAGCATAATTCAAATACTGCTAAAGAGAGTCTTCTGATAGTTCCCTTTAGGAAAAAAAGAAAAAGAAAAAAAAGTATCAACACAGCTGTGGAGACTTTTTCCCTCAAAGTTCCTGTAAAAGAAACAGCGGTGCAAAGGTCACCACGTAGCAATGAAGCCACAAGCTCAAATGAAAAAGGGCAAGTGTCTTTTCTCCCTTCAATTCTATTTGGGTTAATCATGCCTTGGCGTTTTCATTCCTCTTTCTTTAGCCCCGGAATGAATGAGCAGTTCATTATCTATTCAGTTTCAGTTTAGGGGAACGGATTAATTTCATTTCACGACCTCAAATGAAGTATTATACTTCAAAGATATTAAAATATTTTCATGCCAATTGTCATTCAAAATTCATGAAATTTATAATTTCTTACCGCTTCACCTCATTTTTTGCATGTTTCTTCACCTCATGTTTCTTCACCTCATTTTTTGCAACCTTTCCAACATACTTTCCCTTTTAGCTGTTTGCTGTCATTTTCCTCCCAAACATTTCTTCCAACTGGGGCTGTTCACTGACTTTTCTCATCTCCTCTAGGAAGAGACACCAATAAACTTACCCCAAGGCTATGTCATATACCCTATCGTTTGTTAGGGCCACAGAGAAGTTTCTAGCTCCTGGGTGTCTGGTATTTCTGTATAGGAATGTCTATTGGTTTAGTCTCAGACCGACTTGGGAAAGCCTGAGGCATTTCTGGAAACTCTGTTGGATCCTAGTTTATCACGAAGAATCTACAAAGTCCTTTGCTGCATGAATAAGCTCCCAATCTGTAGGCTGGGGTATCGGATCTCTGGAGTCCCCTGGGGATTGAGAGGTGACCGAAAGCACAGAGCTCTGTTCTGTGTTCTGACTCCATCCCAAGAACTTTTGGACTTTTCACAATATCTCATTCTGGACATGCATTTCCTGGCTCTGAGCCTTTATTTTCTTTCTCCTGTGACTGAGTCTCTCAGATTCTTGTACCTGTATCCATCAGGAGTTCCAGATATAGGCTCAAACAGGTCCTGGTTTCCAAGCCCACTTGGATAGACAATAGCTTTACCCACTCCTGTTACCCAGGGATTATTTCAGATACCCAAGCACAAAATCTGTAAGCCAGTCTGCCTAGCTTTAAAGTTAGGCTTCTGTGTTACTCTTATTTTTCCTTCTCACCTCAATGTTTTATTTTTATTCAACTATTAGCAAATGGCAGAATCAACACAACATTCAGTAACTCCAGATGGGCTTTTCCTACACTAATGAAGAGTGCTTGGTGTGACAGGCACAGAGGTAAAGACCCCTGATTACTGTCACCTGACGCTGCTGCCTGTGTAAACGGCCACCCCCTTAAAGCTCTTTAAGGGAGCCAGAGCAGGATTCTGACATCTATTGTAGCTGTTCCAGATGGACCTGGGTGTTTAGCCACGATGCCAGCCTCTGGCTGTCTGAGTGAGAGACAGCGCCGTGAGCACACGTCTCAGAAGATGCCAGGGAACACAAAGGCAGAAGCAACACATTTTACCTTCCCTTACAGATTCTTGTTTCTGTTCGACCTGGTCCAGAATTAGGCCTGACAGGTGTTCAGTAAGGCTGGGCTTCCCCCCACTTTACTTTTTTTAACATGAATTTTTCTCTTTTTTTAAACTCTGGGTTGTTATTCTTCTGTTAACAGTTCCATGACCCCATGATAATATCAAAATAACCCTCAAAATTGATCTAAACATAAGCTGGGGTTTGTGACTATGTACAGTTTTAAAGGACAGACAGCAGAAAAAGTCATCCTAAACCACTATCTGACTGCTCAGGTTTCACCTATGCCAATGGGTTGGGGGTGGGGAGGAAGGAGAAATCTCCCTGCATCACTGAACTTGAGAACATTGCGAGGAGTGCCGAGGGCTTGCGTCTGGAGCTTCCCCTTACATCCCAGACAGCTGCTCCGACAATTTGGGCACATAGTCATGCCATTTAGCCTGGGAACACGTGCCGGCCATTGGGGCCGAGCTGATACTTTTTTTTGCGGAAGGATGTCACCTTGAACTTGCCACGGTGATCTCCAGATTGGTTGCTGAGAATACGCTCATCACACTTCAGCGGCCTGGCCTGTCGTAAACCAGCCAGACATAGCCCTGGGAGGCCCAGAACCCACGTAGTCAGACAGCACTATGCCACTGCTGACGTCACCGCCCTTCATGTTGACCACCAGAAAATGGTGCCATTCCCTGTATATAGGATCCTTCCTGCTGGGAGCATCAGGGTCTGTCAGGACCAGGGTGTAGAACTGACCTGGATCAAGACCATCCCATGCAGTACTGGTGGGTCTGTTCTTAACCCGGGTGGGCATCAGCACTTGACCGAGCTCCTCCTCCTCTGCGCGGGCGAGTGACCTGCCAGCAGGTGCTGCGGCCGCTTGTCCACTTCATGCAGGCTCAGGGACCCGGACCACTGGCTTAGATCCACCGGCAAGGCCGGGTCAAGTGGGGTGTGCAGCCGTGAGTGTGGCGAGAAGTCAGGCCCAGGCCTACGACACCATCTGATAGGCGTCCGCGAACTAGCCGGAGGCGGCAGGGCCCAAGAGACCACAGGAGCGCAGGACGCTTCCGTGTTACTCTTCAGTTTTCTTTTCTTTCTTTCTTTCACTTTTTTTTTTTTTTTTTTTTTCCCACTGCCTACAAACAGTGGATTTTGCCTCCTAATTTTGCCCACTTTCCCAGTACCATCCTGGACTTACCATGCGTAGTAAGACTTATATGTAGAATCTCTCTTCCTGTCTAGTACCTGTCTTCTTTCCTAACCAAACTTCATGAAAGGTTAGAGACCTGCAGTGAAAATTGAGTGATTAGGACCATATTGTCCCTCCCTCCCTCCCTCCCTTCCTCTCTTCGTTCTTTCCTCTTTCATAGAATCTACAGATTCTATCTACTGGTCTAAATACAGCTACCCTTTACAGAGCGTCTTCCAAGTTTCAGGAGCATTGTAAAAGCTACCTCATTTCATCCTTTCTCAGTCCTGAGGGGTATTTAAACTCCATTGAGCAGCTGAGGTTATTGAGAGAAAGTCTTGCATTTAGTAAGTCATCAAGATGTAATTTAATCTTGGTTCTCTTTTATCGGAAGACCCACACACTTTCCACTTTGGCTACTAGAGAAGTTAAGGCTGTCAACATCAGTCTAGCTGTCAGACAAGCAAACACCTCACCATATGTAATGTAATTGGAAACATGCTCCAATGAAAAAGTGGGTCCAATGTGCATAGCACAAAAGTTGTAGGAGGCAGATGAGGGAGAGAATTCTTGCCGAGGCAGAGACTGAGGAACATGTAGAGGTATAGAGGGTGCTGTCATGTGGGAGGTCCAGATGAGTTCTATTTGAGCTGGCCCTTGAGCAGTGAAAAGAAATTCATGGAGCAGGATGACATTTAGAGTTGTTTATAATTTGTCTTTTTTTTTCCTTTCCATTTATTACTATCATTCTCTTTTTAAAAGATCTTAATCCCATTTTAGTATGAAGTTTCTTTTCCTTTCCATTTATGGCCTTTTATTTTTCCTTTTTACTCTATGTCACTGAAATAACCTAATGCTTCAAACCTGAAACTACTTAGTTTTAAAGAGCTAGTTATCAGAGAAATGGTGTAAGACAATTATTTTGCACACCAATTTTTCTTCCCTTTTGTTGTGTGAGAATGTTCTGTAGCACTGACAAAAAAAAAAGTAAATTCTTCTAATTAGGTATGTTGGAAAAGACATGTGAAGAAGGGTAAAATTCAGATAGCATGTGCCATAGAATAATTAGACATAAAATTCTCAAATAACCAAAATTATTCTAGTTACAAATTTCTCTGGTAAACTAACTAAGCTGAATGGAATGACTCAAGTCATAAAAGACTATATTAGAATTTTGGAGTTGCTGAGAAAACATAATTGCAGTCAGTGGGATTGGAAACAAAAGATGGAATACACAATGTGGATTCCTGCAGTCATTTTTTAACAGAATCATAGACTGATAAAATATAGACTGAAAATGTCTTCAAAAAGTTCATCAGAAATGTGTATTATGAAAAACTGCACATAGTGTTAAAAATTGTACTTTGCCATTTTTCTGTAAACTATTTAAAGCCTTCTTCTACATACATGTTGTAGAGAAGTTTTCAATTATATTTATGAAAAATCAAAATATGAGGTGTATATTGCAACTTGTTTAGTTCTCTCTTGCATCATTTTCTAATATGTATTCTATGAAATCCTATTCTATAGGTATTAATAGGTATCTCATTGAAGTTGAGGTTTATGGTAGAATTCAGCAAGCTAAATAAAATTAAACACATTTCAAAAATTTACACTGAGAATTTTGGCACTTTGGATTTACCAATGAGCTTTGTAATTATCCAGGAATTTGCAATATATTTGATCTAAATGTATCTGAAGCCAGATCTTGTGTGTGAATGTGTGCATGCATGCACACGTGTGTGTGTAAAACATCATACACAGCTGGTATTCCTTGGTATTCCAGATTTGGAAATGTAACTATATTAGAAGATAATGCAAAATAGAGTTGAAATAGAGGCTGCAAGCAATTGTAATTGTTTCAAATAAGATAATATTGATCAGGAGATTTAACATGTAGTTCATCTATATCTAACTCATCATTTGAAACACAACTAGGGAATTTCCCCTCAATAAAGTTGTTCATGATTATTCCAGACTATGCTGATGTCTCAAACATCCAAATTTCTATCATTCAAATGACCAATTTTGGCATTTAGCATATTTTACATTATATTTTTAATTTTCTTTCCATGTATGCATTTCATCTTGCCAATTGTACTATGAGATTTTGTAGAACAGAAGCCTTGTCATGGGTTGATAGTGAGGTCAATCACAATTTCAAATATTCTATCTCACCAAATCATGTGCCAGATAATGTGTTCCACTTGAAATCTTGAACAAAGGACCATTTTATTTCTATACTTCAGAACTTAAATTTCTAGTATAGTGCCTTATACAAACAGACTGATAAATATCTGTTAGGTGTAACTTAAACCAATGACAGGCATTTCCTGGCTTCATTAAAGAAAATGAGAAAAGTCGAGCAAAATTCAGCCACTGGAATTAAATCATATTAAGTTATCCTCATAAGAGATGCAAAATCATAAGAACATAATTACATGTTTATGTATATAAAATAAAAACCAAAAATTGTGTATATATGTATTAGTATCAATGATCACTTTTGTTGGATTTGGGGAGGGTTAGTGTTTTAAAATTTCTCAGTTTTCTATGTGATCATGGCTCACATTTCTTATGAGCACAAAAACAAAAGTGAATTTTTATTTAATCATTAAAACATACTGATCACATGCTTACTGCTTACTAAGTGCTGGACAATGCACTTGGTACTGGTGAGTCCTCAGAGAACAAGGCAGACTAGGAGTTCTCCATGAAATGTAGACTTTGGTAGGAGAAAAACTAATGTTAAATGAATAATTAGTTTAAGTTGATATGAATTCGAGAGAGTTTCCCCAGAGCATATATTTGGGGTATCATAAAAAGCTTCTCTTAGAAAATGAGTTTTTAGGGCCGACTCTGTGTCCTGGTGATTAAGGCAGCTGGGTCCAACGTGGCTGACTCCATGATTTGAGTCCTCAACTCAGAAGCTTGAAAGATACATGAAATATGCATGCTTGTGTGCCCAAGATCCCCAAAAGAGGGTGAGTTGGAGGAGAAGGAATTGTAGCATGATGATTACCCAATGAGGAGGGGCGCTATCTCTGGCAGGTGCATGCATCCTTTGGCAACATTTTTTAAAGTAATAATAAATATATAAAAGAAAGTGATTTTTAAGTGATGATGTAAAAGATGTGTCTGATTTAGATAAGCTGAGACTTGGTAGACAGGCATTTTAGGCAGGGGAAATAATGTGCCTAAAGATCTAGAATAAGGAAGAAAATGTTAAAAATCAAGAAACTGATACAATACTTTAGTGTTGAGAGCCATAGTGTCAGAAGATGAGCCTTAAGAAGTTGGCAGAGGATGAATCTCATAGGTCAAGATAAAGGTTTTTAAACTGATTTAAAAAGCAATAGGAAGATTTTGAAAGATATTTTTGTCCTTTTATTATTTTTTTTACTCAAATGTACTCTGATTAGATTTTAATTTTAAAATGCTTACTTTGTTTATAATGAAGAATAATGGTAATATGGATATAAAAGAGAAAAGTGAAGAGGCTAGGGAGAATAGATAAGTTAGGATGCTACTGAATAATGTAGGTGAGCAATTCTATTAAATGAGCTTCACAGTATCTGAACAACAGCAGCAGCCAAGGATGTTTCCAGGTCTCCTATTAGCTTGTTGGGCCTTCCATGTGATGGTATCAGTTTTAGCTGGGGTAATAACAGCATGGTGGGTAATATATGGACTCTGGACCCAAATTGCTTAGGTTCAACTCATGCCTCCGCCAAACCAGTTGAGCTACTTTGGGCAAGTTACATAACTTCCTTCTACTGTAAGATCCTCTTCAGTAAAATAGGAATAAGAACAGTAGTAATAGCCCATAGGATTACTGATAGGGTGAAATGAGTTGAGATATGTGAGGTACTTAGAACAGGGCTTGCCACAGAATAACTGCAACATAAGACTTACTTTAATTACCTTTATAGTAGTCCCTCCTATATGCAGGGATATAAGGGGTCCCAAGACCCTCTAGTGTATACCTGAAACTGCAGATAGTACAGAATGCTGCAGACACTGTGTTTTCTCTATACACACCTGTGATAAAGTTTAACTTGTAAGTTAAGCACAAGAGATTAACAACAGTAGTAAAATAGGGTGGTTATAGCAATATGAAAACATCACTGCTCTTATACTTTGGGGACATTATTAAATACAATAAGTGTTGTTTGAACACATGCACTGTTCTACTCCAACATACCATTTGATCACTGAGGCTGCTACCAAGTGAATAATGAGGAGGTAGCATATGCAGCATGGCTATGTTGGGCAAAGGGATGATTCACATCCTGAATGTAACTGAGTGGAAAAGTTGGAGATTTCACCATGTTATTCAGAATGGCATATGACTTGAAACTTACATGTTATTTATTTCTGTAGTTTTCCATTTAATATGTTTAGACCACAGCTGACCATAAGTAACCATGATTGTAGAAAGAGAAACTATGGATGAAAGGGGGACTATTGTACAGTCATAGATAAATTTAAGCAGAAAGTAGAATATAGAAATTTGGTGATTAATTTGATGGGGCAGGGAGTAAGATTGCTTTGTAGGGAGAGTCAACAATAACTGTTGAAACTGTGCTGAGAAGATAAGTAAATGATGACACTTGTTCATAAAATAGTGCCCACATAGTCAACTGTGGTTCAAGTCCCAGACCCGGTGACTTAAAACTCACGCTGGGTGCATATGTGTGTTTGTCCAAAATCCTGAAAGGAGAATGAAGGAGAAGGGATTGCAGCATGGCCATCCCCCCTGGGGAGTGATGTCTCACTTTCTGTCTCTCCAGTGAGTGCATGTGGCCTATAGCAAAAATCTCTCTCTCAAAAAAAAAAAAAAAAAAAAAAAAAAAAAATTGGTAAAGACCAGAAGAGGAACAGGATTGAGCACCAAGTTCATGAACTCAGTATGGAGTATGTGAGGTATGAAGTGTCTTTAGATAACCAGAGAGATAGGATGAGTAGACAGCATAAAATTTATGGTTAAGTATTTAGTAGGAAGTAGAGCCTGGGATGGAGATATACTACCAAGAAATAGATAGTTATTTAAGTTGTGAAATTGCATGAGACTGTCCAGAAAAAGAGAAAGGGTGAGAAACTATTGAGGAACAAAGTAAAGTGACCAGGGATTTAGTTCTACAGTTTGAATTGTTATCTTTATCTTTAGGAATAAAGTAGATTCTGACACAATTAGTGTGGATTTATTTATGAAAGTACTTTATAGAGTTTTAAATTCTATACTATAATTTAAACATACCTTTTTTTGGGAGAGGTTTTTGCTATAGGGCGTGTGTGCTTGCCAGAAAGACAGAGAGAGACAGAGAGGCAGAAAGCGAGAAATCACCCCTCAAGGGGGATGACCACGCCGCAATCCCTTCTCCTCCATTCTCCTCTCGGGACTTTGGGCACGCATGCACATGCTCCCGGCGTGAGTTTAAGCCACTGGGTCTGGGACTCGAACCACGGATGACTACATGGGAGTTCAGTGACATAGCCATTACGCTAACTACTTGTCCCTCCTAAACATATCTTATGGAGGGAATGTCTTGTAATCCCATTGTATGTGATTTAATCTATATTCCCTAGCTACCTAGGATTGGAGATACACAGCTACTCTTCTTCAGCTGTGATGTCTATACATGTACTGGTGATCATGATTTTGGACATAGGTGCAGTAAGCTGTTCCAAAGGGGCTTAACCAGAGGTCTTAGCTTTGTTGAAGGTGGAGCAAATAACTGGCGCAACTACCCTTTTCTCATCCACCTTGAGGTATTTCCAGTGCTTTGGTTAAGCAATCATATACCTGAGGTTTAGCTGACCTGCTGCTATGTTATGGTCTTTTCTTGACTTTTTTAAAAGTTGCTGATTATACTGGGAACATTCTGTGTTAGCTAATACTTTAAATTTATATATTGTGGTAACTTTCTTCTGAAGAATTCAAAGCACTGCACACACTTTGCCACAATTATCTGGTTCTATACTTGCACTTGTAACTAATCTTCTCATTCTATTCTCTGGCTTTCAGATGCTTGTTATTCTCTTCCCAACTGCAATTTCCTTATGAATCCTTTTGCCTTGAAATTTTCCAAGACTGCTTAACAGGAGTACCATATTTAGCTTCTAAATGTGTCTAATTCTCCTATACAAGATTGTTCTCTTTTCACTTGGCGTCAAGGGATTGACTCAAAATAACTATCCTTTTGTTACAAAGAAAGAGGAGCAGAATCAAAGAAATCCACTAAAATGGAGGCTTCACAATCAGTTTAAAAAGAAAAGTCATAAAATGTCTGAACACCAGCAGCTTCCAAGGATGGCAGTTTTGAGGCCATCTATTTGTTCTTTGGGAATTCCATTTCGAAGAACTGATTTGATTTATGATGTCACATTGTGTGAGAAAGGAGAGAGGTTAAATACTAGGCTTCAAATTTGGATTGGAGTCATAGAGATTAAAACTATTATAAAGCTTATTTTTAGTATACACTATTATATAGCTTTCATTTTCGGCACTTTGTACCATCAATGTGGCATTTAGCATATATTTTGATTTTTATACACCTGTTTTGTCTCTTACTAGATTTGAAATTTCCTCTTTAGGATGACCTGTGTTTGTTACTTTAATAGCCTAACAGGCTTTTAAAAAATAATTTATCAAATCAATAAAAATTGGTTTTAGAACAGTAAACCTCAGTTTTTGCTTCTGAAATCAGAACTAATCCAAGTAGTTTTAACAGAGAGATCTTAGGGAAGGACCAACATAGATTGTTCTGTAAGCATAGTCTTTTAAGTAGGTCAATAGTAACCTTTTACTTACCTCTCTGCCCACATCAACAATGGGACTCCTGAAATTGCAGTATGAATAATTGATTTGGAATGTTTCTCTACTTGCATTGTAAGATAATACTGCTGATGACAATAAACATAATAATGGCTAGTATTTGTGAGAGCTTACTATGGCTTAGTGCTTGGATGATAGCAAAAATTCAATTAATATTTGTTGAAAGAATAAATACGAGGTGGTTTACAAAGTGCTTTATCAACGTGATGTAAAGTATCACAATACATTTGCAAGAATAATATTCAGCTTTTATTCTCATTTCCCACAATAGGTATATAAAACCCAGAGAGGCTAAGTATATTGCCCAAGGTCACGATGTTGGTAAATGACAGAAAGAGCTCCAATGAATTCTTCCAATGGCTTCATGAACTATTTGGAGCGATTATCACCACAAAACTATAGAATCTGGTAAAATGTTATATAAAGACAGAGTCCTCCCTGGCCTCAAATGCCTTCTAAGTGACAGATCCAGAGAAATTATAATGGGTGTTGTGTTCCATCTTACTCCAATCTTTTCCTGGCCTTTTGGGAAGAATACCAGGTGATTTATTGTTTGGTTCCAATGGGAACAAAATCAAATAAGTAGGAAGAAAAGTGGAGAAGAAACTAAAGCTATGGAATAAAATAAGACTGAGAACATGCTAGGCTGTCTAATATATCTCTCCATTCCACTTTAGCTACAATGAAAATATTAAAGGATCTATCAGTGAAACCAGGAAAATTATTTGCATCATGACTAATCTGTAGAATCTGTCCAGTTTTTTTTTTTTTTTAAATTAGATTCTGAGGTACAACTGTAACCCAAGGCTCCTAGAGAGTTTATTACATTTTCTTTTTTTCCTTGTTTAAATGAATGTTAGTTTCTCCAAAGAAGTACTTGACTTGTTATTCTGGTTTAATCTTTTCAGACTAACATACTTCAAGAGGATCTAGGGTTTTATAAAGGTGATTTCTTGCTGTTTTGTTTGTTCATTTCAAATTTTGGGGTATCACTTGATGTTGCTTAAGTTCTCAGAATTGTGTATTTTATATATGTAGATACTCTGAAAAATCTCATACATATTTAATTGAACACTTGCCATCATGTTACTGCACATAAAATATCCCATTGAATACCTGATTATTCCAATTGACTGATAAAAATAAATCCACAATAAAAAAATTGATGAAATTCCTGGATGGTCTATTTTTGTCCAAATTGACAAGGTCCATTGTCCAAATTGTCCAAATTGGCAAAAATAGAGGTAAAATTTGGGGCCACATAGATGCCAAATATTTTAATTTTAGCTGAAAAAAGTGTAGCACATTGGTACGATATATATATATATATATATATATGTGTGTGTGTGTGTGTGTGTGTGTGTGTATATATATATATATATATATAATTTTTTAGAGGTTTTTGCTATAGGGTGTGTGTGCTCACTAGAAAGACAGAGAGAGACAGAGAGACAGAAACCAAGAAATCACCCCACAGGGGGGATGGCCACGCCGCAATCCCTTCTCCTTCATTCTCTTCTTGAGATCTTGATAATTCACAACCCTTGGGAATTAGTTATAGATATTAGTTTTTCATTGCTTGCAGAAACTTATGTAAGTGAGGAGAAGATTTAGAAGTCATTTATTTCAACCTTAAAATTTCACAATAAAGAAATTATAAAAGGCAAATGCTAAAAATCTCATTGAAAATAACTCACATAATAAGATTTGAAGCTAGTCATTCAGTATGCCTAAGAATATTAAAATCTTACATAGTATACCATGCATATTATTAATTGGGTTAAGAAAAATAATGCCAATGACTCCTGGTTTCTGTATGAATTTCTATGACAGAAAGGTTCCTCAGTAAATGAGATATCATCATCTTGCAGCCAATTAGGAAACACTAATTGGGTAACTGTATAGAGTTACTGATTCAGTGTGGCTATGAAGTAATATTTATTGAGCTTCTACTAAGTGCTACATTTGTGCAATGTTCCATAATGTCACTATAAAACAGAATTTCTGCCTTTAAGGTAACTATAATCTAGTGGGAAGACCTTTAAATCAAAGAAGATAGTTGTAGATGATAAGCATTATGGAGAGAATGAACTAATATGGACCATATTTTCTGGAGAAGGCAATTCTGAAAGTGAATTCTGAAGTAAAAGGAGGAGTGACAGATAAGGGAAAAGGGCATCATTGACAGAATGAACCATGTAAAGACAGAGGAATGTAAGATGCTTTTGTCAAACTCTAAGTAGCCCTGTATGGCTTTGTGCATCATCAATTTATTTATTAACAAATATTTGTTTAATGTCTATTGGCTGACAGGTAAATTATAAGCTTTTAGAAATGGTTATGTTCTAGACAAATACATGTCCGGCTTATATGCTAATGTAAAGAGACACTCAATTATCAGGTATGATAAATGGTAATAAAGGAGATGACAAAATCAAGGCAGAGAAAGCGTAACAGAATCAAAGCATGAAGGGAGTGAGGTGAATTGGTCTATCTTATGGAGTGGTCAGGAATGCCTCCTGGATAATAATATTATCCAAGAATAGACACCTGAAAGAAATAAGACAAAGAGCAAATATTTACAGATAATTATTTTCAGGCCAAGGAAATAACAAGTGCACCAACTCACAGAGAGAAGCTTGGTTGATGTTTTGGGAAAAAAAAAAATAGCAGGAAAGCCAGTAGGTTCTAGAGCTGAATGGTTGAGTATGTGATGAGGTGAGGAATTCACTGAAGGACAAGGAGACTGAAATCAAAAGAAGTGGGTTAAGGCCATGTAGTAATACACAGTCAGTTGTAAAGATTTTTTCTTTTTCTCTGAGTACTATTGAAATCCATCAGGTTTTTTTTCTTTCTTTTTTTTTTCTTTTGTTAAAGAGGTTTTTGCCCTAGGGTATGTGCACTCACCAGAAAGAGACAGAGAGACGGAAAGTGAGAAATCACTCCCCAGAGGTGATAGCCACCCTACAATCCCTTCTTTATTCTCCTCTCAGTATTTTGGGCAGGTCTAGTACTTGAACCCATGGTCAACTAACATGGGAATCCAGTGACATACCATTTCACTATCTGCTGCCCCCGCCCCCCATCTGAAGTTTTCAAGCAGAAGAATATGTGATTGGAATCACCATCATTCTGTCTACTATACTAAGAATAGACTCTAGGTGGCAGGGATGATGTTGTGTAATGGATCAGATGGTAGCAATGGAGATGTTGAGAACTAGTTGGATTCTAGATATATTTTGAAGGTAAAGCCAGCAAACTTTCCTAATTGATTAAGTCTGGAATATGAAAAACAAACAAAAAGAAATAAAGATCCTATTACTTTGGCTGGAGTAGTTGGAAGAAATGGAGAGATCCTTCATTAGAATGGGAAAGATAATAGGAACAGTCGTGAGTAGGAAGAAGTATGAGTGGAAGTCAGGTATCTGGTCTGGGAGATGCTATTTTTTTGAGATGACTACTAGGAATACAGTGGGAATTGAGTTTTGTGGAATGTTTGAGTCTGAAGTTGAGAGGAGACTTCAAGAATAGAGATTTAAATTTAGAACTCATTGGCCTATAGGTGGTATTTATGTCTATGGGACGTAGTCATATGAAAAGTAGGAAGGTATCACATGCTCTGAATCTAGGGTAAAGAAGATTTTTTTTAATTAAATATTTAATTGAGAAAAGTGATTAAAAAAAGAAACATGATGTTGGTCCTGTCATACCAATTTTGTTGGCAGATATTGAAAATGAGAGATTGTTGTTTTTGGAAAGCAAGGATGGTTTTCTTTTAAAAAGTAACCAATAATGTTTTAGAGTAAATGAAATCCTGAATCACATAAATAGCACTGACATCTTAAATAGAAGGGCACTTTATTATCTTAGGGGGTTTTTAGAACATCTCCAAATCTTGTGAGAAGAGTCTTATATACAGCATCAATACAACAAAGATAGAGTAATTGGAGAATTTATCCTAGATAAATTTCTTTGGGATTTGGTAGGTGATTTACAATGATTAAAGAGTTTTAAAAAATATTATATTTGTAGCATCAAGGCAGATAACAATTGGCCTGCCTATCCAGTGGCTTCTGTTTTCAGCTCATTGGCTGGGATGTACAAATATTTATGTCTAACTCTAAGAGTAGCATCAAGAAAAGTATTTTTAATTGAACTCTGCCTTATAGAATAAAATTGAGGTTGTTATTAAGTAAGAAATGGGAGAAGGGTTACTAGGCAGGAAATTATCTATGTTCATTGTGATGTCTTTTACTAACAAATAGTAATTATCAATAATACTGATTTCATACATATCTTTGAATTTACTAAGCATTACGTTTCCATCAAGAAACTTTACCAATCAAATACCTCACATGTCAACACTCTGACGAGAGATAAGAGTTCAACACATTCTTTTCTCAAAAATAAAACATGAAGACACAAAATTAATTAATTTGATTTTCTTTTCTGGCTGAAAGTCTGTCTTTAACATTTTCAGAGTAGATATTATAGTGTAGACTCTAAATAAGAATTCACACTGTTTTAAAAAAAAATCTATGTGGGAGGACCAGCAGATGGCGTAATGGTTATGTTGCTGGACACCCACATGGTCAACCATGGTTCGAGACTAAGACCCGGAGACTTGAAACTCGTGCCAAATGCATGTACTTGCATGCCCAAACTCCCTAGAAGAGAATGGAGGGGAAGGGATTTTGGTGTGGCCATTCCCCTGGTGGATGAGTTCTCAGTTTCCGTCTCTCTGGTGAGTGCACACATCCTATAACAATAACAACAACAACAACAACAACAATAAAACACTCTGTACATGGAATAATCAAAGACTCTGATATTAACTGAGTAAAGAGAGTAACTTGACTTTATATAGTATGTGTAGATGTGTGTGTACATGAGTGACTTTTTTTTTTTTTTTTTAGGTTTTTGCTATAGGGCGCATGCACTCGCTGGAAAGACGAAGAGAACAGAGAGACTGAAAGTGAGAAATCACCCCCTAGGGAGGATGGCCATGCCGTAATCCCTTCTCCTCCATTCTCCTCTCGGGATCTTGGGCACACACGCACACGTGCGTGGTGTGAGTTTAAGCCACTGGGTCTGGGACTTGAACCGTGGTAGACTACATGGGAGTCCAGCAACATAGCTATTATGCTAACTGCTGGTCCCCATATGAGTGACTTTTTATAGATGTTTTACTATGGCGTGCGTAACACAATTAAACATCTTTCAAACTTGTTTCTTCTCATTTTTATTCAGTTTATTAATGCAGACATGAAAGTTATTTTTCAGTTCAGTGAGCTTTTTTAAATTGCCATGAGGTGAGTATGCTTATCAGAAAGAGAAAAAGACCTCACCCTTACCCAGTGGGGTGAGATCATACTGCAATCCCCTTTTCTTTCATTCTTCTTTCCCATCAGGATTCTGGGTATACATGCAGATATGCTCAGTATAATTTTCAAGCCACTGGGTTTGGAATTTGAACTGTGGTGGGTCATGTGGGGTCTATGGGGCTGGTCCTCAAGTGAGTTTTAAACCAGCAAATTGACTGACAAAGTTTTAATTAGTTGGACCCACATGTGTTACTAAGCTTACATCTGAGACATCTGGACTCAACTTCTACTATTTTCCACCTTTAAGAACATGTACATTTATTCTTAGTGGTCTCTGAGATTTCATATCAGCATCATAGTAAACAAGGAATGAATAAATAACAAGGTTCAAAATATGTTCATGTCTTTTTATACACAATTTTATTTCTCTTTATTTCTATTTCTTTGCAGTATTTGTTATAGTTAGAAGAGTTACTGCTTATATTTGTGGTGGTTTCAATTCCAACTTTTTCTTTATATATACAACAAACACCTCAAAAAGAAAAATAGTTCAAGGTCAGTGCAGGACTATAAAGACTAATTAAAGAAACCATAAAGAAAATAACCCTAAGGCACATGATTATTTTATCCTAGTGCAAAGGATAAAAATCTCTTTTCATATCTCCCTAAGTATTGTGATTTTCCTTTTTATAATTTACTAACATCGACTGGCAAGGCTGGTACAAGGAAGGAGGGTTCATCCCTTTTGACTTGTCTCTGGGTACGTATTTATTAAAGTACGATATTTGATGGGCCTAACAGCAGATATTCCATACCTCCAGAAAGTGCTGTACAGCCATGAGTCATTTGCACATTCGCTGGTACTGTTGGTAGTTGACTATATAGGTGGAGAAAGGAAGTCAATCACTTTGAAGCTGCTGTAGCAGATGTCAGTCTCAAATTTTGAAGAGTTGCTAGAAACGTGTTTAAAAAAAGAAATTTAAAAAAAGATTTCAATCTTTTTCTTGATATATTTTGGCTTAAAGTATGGACATTTCTGGGTGACCTTTAAGGTTTTTTTTTTTTTTTTTTTTTTTTTTTCTTATTTACCTCTAATCATTGTACATCTTTGTAGGGTACAATGTGCCTTTCAAAGTGTGCCTAAAATGTGTGGTGATCAAATCAAGGATATTACCGTATTCATCTTAATGACTTTTTTCCTCCTGTTGCTGTGAGGAGGCCATGAAACCATTACTTACATCTTAGCCTCCTCTTATTTTCCACTGGTTCCAAGACTAGCATCTTTACTCAAAACTTCATATGTACGGACCTGTTACCTTCTGTCTCCACCATCCACTCACTTCTGGTTCCCACTTCTCTTACCATAACCACTACAACCTTCCGTGCCCTGAGGCACTTCTTAGAGATTTTTGAGTTCCAGAGAGACACTTGCTTAAGATCCAAGAGTTAGCAATAGTGCCAATTTCTGAGTGGACATTTTAAAGCAGTGTCCTCTAGTTTCAGTATTTTAAAATAATTCTCTCCAGATTTTTCAGTGTTGGATTTGGTAGGTGGACAACCATTTTGCTCTATTTCTGGGCATTTTTCTTAAAACTTCTTTTTCTTTTCCCACGTATGCAGACTTTTTGGCCATTTACATACAGGCCATGGAAAGCCACAAGGACTGCTTTGGCTTTACCTATCTATCTGCCTTGCAGCACCCTCTCAATACTGAAGCCGGGGCTGAATAAGAAACGTCAGGGAGCATACTTCCCTAGGCTTCTTTGTCCTTGCTACCGTGCTACTCTGAGTGCTCTTGGCCACCGCCCACTTACATGAGAGTTCTAAATTTTACTCCTCTCACACATCTTACCCCACATTCTCTAGGGCTGCAAAGGGTGGGAATTCCCCTCCTTCCTGTTCCTTTCTGAACCACCCTTACATAAATCGTTAAGTATACCCAAATCGATTTCAACAGTACTAGTATTTCAGACTTATTTCTTCCTACAGAACCTTATTTTAAGTAAGAGAAGACGAATATTAACTATTCTATTTTAGTTCCTCTTAATAATTTTAATAAAGTATACCTGGACGATGGTTACATTTGGTTTTCAGAGAAGAAATTTGTATAGAGAGAAACACACACACACACACACACACACACACACAATGTATATAGTCAAACATATAAAGAGAAGAGCATATTGAATGTTTTATTTGCATTTTAAAATGTATTACATAACAGCCATGTATGCACATTTTTATATGTATACAGTAAGCCAGATGCAGTGAAATTTGCTGGTGTTGTCTGGGGGGTACTACAGTGCATTTGGAAATTAAAATCTGACATATAAGTATACTGCGAATGTAAATAGAAAACAGAGTGGTAGTAATGAGCACTGACTAATAGTAAACATTTCTGATAATCTTAAATAATCAAAAGGTAACCATTTATATGAAGAGATACAAAGGCCTTACACTAACAGCTACAGAGCCTCATTCTTTCTCTAAATGTCACAGATAATCTCTATGAACATGTAAAAATGAGAAAAACAAGATGTTAAACTAAAGGAAGACCTTCTGTTCCTGGCAATGGTTTATTTTACTATTGTCTAAATATGTTTATTTTCCAATTATTCAGTGAGTTTGTTGCCTGACACTGTTTAATAAAAGACATGTGGAAGTAGGTGCCAAAAGGTTTTTTCAAGGGAGAAAAAGTTAAAATTGGAATAAAACATATTTCCAAATAACTTTCCTTTTCTGCCTGTAAATTGGAAAAAGGGTAATTCTTATTCAGTGTTAAGAGCAGAAAGCCTCTACGGAACTTAGAAAATACTAAGGTTTCCGGAGAATAAATTGAAAGTCACTACACACTGTAAAATCTATTCTCAACAACTACTTACTTTAACATTTAAGAACATTCTTTTTTTCTCTTTCCACTTAATTTGGTTCTTGTCTTATAGGATAGCATTTAATCTTTGATTTAGATGTAAATTTTGACCAGGAACTATACATATGGAACATTCTTGAGAGAAATTAATTTCACTTTCTATTTATAAACTAAAAAATAATATCTACTAACAATATTGTATATTAAAAATATTATAGACTTTCAGAACAGTGTCCACATCCCAGATGTTTCCTCATTAGCTCATTAAGATTTATTTATTTATTTATTTATTTTATATATACAGGAATTTTTGCTATAGGGCATGTGCACTTGCCAGAAAGACAGAGAGAGACAGAGAGACAAAAAGTGAGAAATCACCTGCCGGAGGGATGGCCACGCTGCAATCCCTTCTACTCTGTCTCCTTTTAGGATCTTGGGCACACATGCACTTGCACCTGGCATGAGTTTAAGCCACCAATTCCGGTACTTGAACCATGGTTGAATACATGGGAGTCCAACAACGTAACCATTACTCCATCTGTTGGTACCAACTCATTAAGATTTAAGTGGAACATAAGGTGTCTTCTCAAAGATGTCCACAGCCTAATTCCCAGAACTGTGTACATGTTGTATAACATGGAAAGGGGGAAATTAAGATTATTGCTCAATGACCCTGAAATGGGAAGATTATCTTATATTATCTTATCTCACTGGTCCCTGGGTAATCACAAAGTCTGAAAGGTAAAGGAAGAAGCCAGGGGGGTCTGAATAAGAACGTTGCTACCTGAGAAAGATTTGACCAGTAATTCTTTGCATCACAATGGAAGAAAAGCACCAACCAAGGAATGTATTCAACCTACAGAAGATGAGAAAGGCGAGAAAATAGATTCTTCTTTCTAGATTTTTTTGAAGTATACTGTACCCTACAGCTGTGTACAATAATTGTAGGTAAACCAGTGACCTCCAAGAAGTCCAGGCAGCCTGCCTTGCGACTTAGTGGTCCATCCAAGTCTGCAGGTGCCATGATGGGTAAGGCATTAAATGAGAGAGGAAAGCAGTGCTTCTATATAAAAGCTGTAAACGGTTCAGGAAACACTTGAAATACCAAGAGGTGACCAGAACTGTGACAATGAAGACATATAGAATCAGAATCTTCATTGAGGAAGCAGTCGTTTAGGGATGTAACTGCTTGTTTTGATTTTTTTTTTTTTATATCTTTGAAAACAGTACTTTTGTCTATATTGTTTGAATTGTTCTTCAGTTCATTCATAGGATGGGCAGAATAATGGCCCTACAAAGATGTCCACATCCTAATTCCCCAAACCTGAGAATATATTACCTTAAGTAGAAAAAGGTTCTTTGAAGAAGTAACTACGATTTAGAACATGGGGAGATTATCCTGCATTATCTGACTGGGCCTAATCTAATCATATGAACCCTTAAAACAGAGAGCTTTCGCTAGCTCTGGTCAGGAGGAGATGCGGCTACAGAAGAATTATCACAGGAATGCAATGTGAAAAAGATTCAACTTATTGTTTCTGGCTCTGAAGAGAAGAGGAGGATCCTATGAGTTAAGGAATGTATGTAGCCTCTAGAATCTGCAAAAAGCAAGAAAAAGGACTATTCTCTAAAGCTTCTAGGAATAAAATGCAGCCCTGTCAACCCTTTGATCTTAATCCAGTGAGATTTACATTGGACTTCTGACATCTAGAAGAGTAAGGTAGTAAATTTGTGTTGATTTTGCTGTTAAATTTGTGGTAATTTGTTTTAGCAGCAATTGAATTCTAGTACACATACTATGTGTATTTATATTTCTGAAGTTATTTGAAGCAAATATTTCTATCAACTAAAGAAAAGGTTGGCATAATGATTTGGGAGAAGCTTTGCCTCCTTCATGTTAGTATATGTGAGACTCAGAAACTGACACAATTTGAAAACTGAACTTGGACACAGAACTATAACTTTCTCACCATTTAATTTCACTGAGGACAATATGTCTTGGTTTCCAATAAAACGATCATGTGTAATGCACAGTCTTTCCCATTTCTCCTAGGTCATCTTTAGTTCCATTCCTTCCACAGAGTTCGCTTACAGACACCCTCCATGTTTTATCATATTTTTCTCTTGCAATTAGAATATAACTACAGATTCTTCTTTTTAGCTAATCATAGAGATATTCTGAGCCTCTGGACTAAAGGTAGAATGAGGAACCCAGGTGATTTGTCCTAATGTATTTCCTATAAATTCTACCAAGCATTAGTTCAAAGAAAAGCATCCTCTAACACAGGGTGTCAACTATTTTGTCCTATGTGACTCATAGTTTGGAGAACATGACCAGATTTTAAGGGGGAAAATGTGATGGAATAATGCAGATTGAGAAGATACTTTTTTTTTTTTTTTGGAGGTTTTTGCTATAGGGTGTGTGTGCTCACCAGAAAGAGACAGAGAGACAGAAAGTGAGAAATCACCCCCCGAGGGCATGGCCACACCACAATCCCTTCTCCTCCAATCTCCTCTTGGGATCTTGGGCACCCATGCACACACGCCCAGTGTGAGTTTAAGCCATGGGGTCTGGGACTCAAACCGCAGTGGACTACATGGGAGTCCCGCGACATAGTCATTATGTCAACTGCTGGTCCCTAAGAGAATGTTATATTTGTCAGAATGCTTTATGATCAGAAATATTTGTTTGTTAGTGAAAATCATCTAAAAAAATCTTAGAGCAAACATAAGATATGAAAATAAGGTAAACATAACAGTAATTTATTATGGAAATTGGGGCAGTTTGAGAGTTAAAGCAGGTACTATTTATAATAATTTTACTATTATGGAGGGCAAATCAGGATATACAGTTATATTAGTAATGGAAAATTTCCATTTTATAAGTAATTATTATTAGCAAAGTTATTTATTCATAAAAATGGGAAATTAATTTTAAATTTTAATAATTTAAATTTTAAAAATTCCCTTTATCCATGATAGTGCATGTGTCAGGTTTATGGGAGTGAGAGAGAGAGAAAAGAGCAGCCACCCCAGGGTCTGGTCACATTATGATCCCCTTCCTTCCAGTCTTCTTGCCCATTGGCTCTGGGACATGTGTGTATTTATCTAGCGTGTTTCAGGCTGATTGACTGGGGATTCAGATTATTTACTATGTGGGGTCTGGCTTCTCTTGAATAGTATCTTACCATTGAGCCATGGTGCCAGCCCTATTTAAATATTTTTAACCAAACAAAGCAAAAGACAAAAAAAAAAAAAAAATACCAATACTTGCTGAGCAGCTCCAACTTGATTTCAATGCATAACTACTGAGATCAAATACTGAGACTCCTGAAGATTGGCTCAGGAATCAGGAGGCTTAAGTTTCACCTTCCTACTTTATAATCTTTTGTTGCAAAGGTGCAGATTAAACTTTCCTCCTATTTAGAGAAGAGAGATTTGCTCATGCTTAAATTTTCTCTGAGTATTTATGTGGATTTCTGTAGAAATCAATATCTGAAGCTATGATTTTCTGTAAGTGTGATTCTACTTCCTTCGAACATTTTGGAAATTTTTTGGCATGACACTTATTGTTCTGATAAATGGATAAATGGAGGTGACATTACTGCCATTTATTGGGTGGTGCTAAGGATGTCAGATGTCCTTAATGTTCAAGAGTCTTTTTTTTTTTTTCATTTTGAGAGATTTTTGCTATAGAGCACATGTGCTCGCTGGAAGGACAGAGACAGAAAGTGAGAAATTGTTCCCCATGGTGCATGGCCATATCATAATCCCATCTTCATTCTCCTTTTGGGATTTGGTCATGCACATACACATACCCAGCATGAGTTTCAAACTGCTGGGTTCAGGACTAGAATGGTGGTCAACCATGTGGGAGTCCTGCTTCTTAACCACTCCTGCTGGACCCATGCTCAAGAGTCTTTTTGAGTCTTTTTTTGGAGAGGTTTTTGCTACAGGGTGTGTTGTGCGCTTGCTAGAAAGAGAGAGACAGAGAGACAGAAAGTGAGAAATCACCCCCCCCCCCCCAGGCGAAATAGCCATGCTGCAATCCCTTCTCCTCCATTCTCCTCTCGGGATCTTGGGCACGCATGCACACACGCCCAGTGTGAGTTTAAGCCACTGGGTCTGGGACTCAAACCGCCATTGACTATGTGGGAGTCCAGCAACATTGCCATTATGCCAACTGCTGGTTCCACCCAAGAGTCTTAACAATAAGTTGTGTTAGTACCTATTACAACTTCTGAAAGTTCCACAATGTGTTAATATACATGAAACACTTATTCAAATTTTTGAGCTGAGAAACAAACACCACATTATGAGTGCAAAATAATTCTACACAGTTTAAACATAAGTGGATTTTCCAGGAATGTTCCTTTTGTGAAAGTTGGGAATGGCTGCATTACATTTTGTTCTTTATTTGGAGTTGTTTGTCACTCAGAAAAGTATGTCACTTTCTACAGTGCTGCCCATGATACCGCAACACACCTGAGTCAGCTAGCACCTGTAGCCATCACCTTCACAGTCTATTCAATACATGTGTGCAGACATATTGCTAATCTGCTTTAGTTATGCCAAAACACTTATATTAATACACAGTGCTTCTAAAGATATTACTTTATATCACAATCACGCTGCTTTTTTTTTTAAAATGATGTGGATAGGTAGGTGGTATAATTTTATTTTGGGAAAGTAAAAGAGAGTTGAAATATTTATTGGACTGCCCCCATAGTCTAGAGGTTATGGGGAGCAAGATCTCACAAGGTCAGCTGTGGTTCAAATCCTGGCTCTGGCTTGAAAATCATTCTGGATATGTGTGCACACATGCCCAAGGGTAGATAAATAAGGGAGGAATGATCGTGGTGTGACCACACCCCATTGAGGGTGTACTTTCTCCCTCTTTCTCACTCTTCCTTTCTCTGTCTCACTGGTGAGTATATGTACCCTCTGGTAATTAAAAGAAACATGAAAAATATATTTCTGATGTAAAAAGGTACTGAGTCTGTTAGGGTTAACAACCATAGCTTTAGGGTATAGAACAAAGCTCATAGCATGTTAGTGGTAAGAGGAAACAGAATTCAGCTTAGCATAATGGCAGGCTTGACTTGGAATACCAGTTCTGACATGAGTCAGAGTCAGACTACTTCTGCAAATTCAAATTTTCTCTTATGTAAATTTAAAAGTTAAGATGATTTGCAATGGAGCAATGAATTTTTTCCTGTGTTTCTATTTTCTGTGTTAGTCAAGATAAGTGGCTAGAAATTACAGGGAAATGGAACATTAATTAGCATATGGAAGATCCTCAAATAATTAAAGGTGTACAAATGGGTGACCTGCATACACTTAAGGTATTCAAGCTGTGTCTGGTTAAACATTTGCTGTAGCTGGTATGTTGGGAGCAGGGCGAATTTGAATAAAGGTACTCAACTGGCGTGCACATCAAATTTATCAATGAAGCTTTTATAAATCAGGACCAAGGTGACATATCGCTATTTCTAGAATTTCCTATGTAATTCTGATATCTATTCCAGATTTAAAACAAAGAAGTTAGATGATCTCTTGTATTTTCTACAGTTAAATATCACTTCTGGCCTCCATTGCCGTAATGCACAGCACGTTGAAGTAACATGGGGATCTGGGTTTGATTCCCAGACCACTCTGAAACAGGGCATGGTGTGTGTATCTGTGATCTCAATTACTCAGGCCACAGAGGTAGGAGGATCACGACCTAGCAAGATCCTATTTAAGTATAACACTACATAAGCATGTGCGTGTGTGTATGCACACATAAACACACACACACACACACACACACACACACACATTCACACACACACTGCTTTCTACCACTTTATAGAGAGTTATGTCTTAACTTTGGTATCTTGTTTTGATATAGACTAGAAATAAATACCTCACCAAGTAGTGATTAACTGATATATCTTACGTGATTGCTAAACTTACTTTAAATCCCCCGGTAATCTCTAATTATCTCAGAAAATGTCTTGATATTTAAATTCACTTTAAAAATTTTATGCCGTGTAATGCTTTAAGAAGTGGGTCTGTATGTGGAATCTCAGTAGATTTAGGATGTTTTGCTAGTCTGGGTTAAAAATCGCTGATATCTCCAAGGGTCCAAAAAAGATGTTAAGGCTTATGGAGTTCCATATTCAGCCGTGCTCTTCCAATTTATCACATATTCTGTGAGCTGGTCATTCTGATCATTGTAGTCATCTCTTATCAGTTCAGCTCACAATGACATGTCTCTGTAACTTTATAACGTAGAGTCTCTGAGTCTGTTGCCACTCTTTATTAAGCATGGCCTAGTTTTATTTTAAAATTTTTTTTAAAAAAGGGAACTAAATCTATTCAAGGATTCCTAGTTAATGAGTAGCAGCAAAGTCATACGAACAATATTACTTGAACTTACTGGCTTATTAGCTATACGACAGAACGTTTGTCTCCCATTTTTGAGTTCTGTGTTCTCTCATGTAATTTGGGGATTCTACCAAGAGAGTCTAAGCTGCAGCTCACTCCTGACCTGCTACTCATCCCTGTTTACTCAAACTTCAATCTCTGTTCATTTTGACTCGCTGTGCCACTACCTTCTCCACATAGGGAAAGTAGTTGGGAGGTGAAGGAAGAGGCATTCTTTAGTTTCCTCTGGCAATTTGATTTCAAATGGGTGCCCATCCTTTTGGATAGACATTACTCTGGTATCTCAGTTCAGTATGATGTGACTGCATCATTCACCCAAGTTCCATAACCTTCCTGGAAATCATAGGGCAAATATGGGTTAAACAGTACTTCCTAACATCACTTAGTAGATATATTCACCTGAAGATCTACCTTTGGTTAGAACTGCTCTTGCATCCTTACCCTAGTCCAAGCATATGACTCAACCATAGGGAAGCATGGGGAAAATGAGCTAAGGGTTGAAACAACCACCAAATTTTAGACCAGGCTTTGTGGCTAACTGTGTACCTTTAAATACATCTTTTTCTCTATGTGACCTCAGTTTCTTCATCTATAAAATAGCAAAAGTCTGGGGTAGATTATCTATAAGTATCCTTTTGGCTGTAAGAGCATCTCTTTAGGTATAAGACCTCTAACAGAAGGAATTTATACATATTTCTTATTGTCCTCATCCCAAACTAGCAAACTAGCAGAGTTTTTTGTGGGTCTTAATATGTTTCATGGCAGAGTGGTCAAAGCTCTGAGCTGTGATTCCAGAGGCTTTCGGTTTGTTTCAGCCCTGCTCACACTGAGTTCCGTGACTTCAGATGAGTCACTTATTCACTTAACTCGTTTACCTGTAAGAGAAAGCTCTTGAAGGTGCTTCACAACTGTATTATTTATATGTCAAGTTGAGAAGATACTCTTGGATCTTTTTTTTCCCATTTCTTTAGCCTCTTACCTTGTCAAAAGATATCTCCGGAGGAGATTTACTCAGGTATCAAATCTCCACTATTTATTATCAGTGGGAAACCTTCCACTGAGTAAGGAAAGGGAAATTTTAAATTCTGAGTATGAATTATGTTTACTTAGCAAGGCTTCACCTTTTTTTTTTTTTCTTTGTTGTTTTCCCTGGATCTCTCTCTGATGCACTCAGGGGGCCTGTGTTAGGCTTATGATGCACGATGTGATTGATTGTGTTTCCAGCGGCTGGACACTTTGCTGGAAGCTGTGGTTATGTCTTGGAAATCACACTAATCGAATTTGAAGACATGAATGTGCATTCTCAAGTAAGAGCCTGGCTCTTGGGGGTTTCATCTGGGTCAGGCCTTATAAATTAAGTGATGATTTTTTCCCCCTTAAGTCAGTAAATAAAATTCATCAGTGGCCTTACATTGCCTTCACACTTCTGCAGCCCAGCCAACCTATGAGTCAAACAGCATTTTATCTACTTGAAAGCTAATGTTTTGTGGTAGTCGGAAAATCCATTTATTAAAGGCAGAATATGGGGACAAAGGGTAATTTGAGAACGATTTTTGAGATCACTAAAAAACTTGAGAAAAAATGATCTTTAAATGTCTGTCTCAGAAATCATTGAGGAAAATATGTTTACTATAATTTCTTTTGTACAAAGAGTAATGCCAAATTTCCTAAAAGCCCCAGGTCAGAAGCAGTTTCAAAATGGCAAAATGAGGCGTTTCTTTTTTACTTTTACTTATTGTTCATTCACTTATTTGAAAGCATTTGCTTTGTTGAACATCTGCTCTGTGCCAGGCACAGGCCCTACATGGAATAGTGGGGAGCGCACTGGCACGAGGAGCCTCCGATACTGAAGACCACAAGAGCAGGCTTGGCAGGACTCCTCAGTACTCATTAGCCCATGGAGATGTACGTGTAGCTGAGACAGTGAGAGGGGCCCAGTGGAAAGTACAGCAGGAGAGGGACCCTATTCCCATCCTGATTTCTGCTTCTATTGACAAGCTGAGGAAGGGACTGAGAGCACTTGAACTACCCTATAATAAAGGGAGATTTCTGGTAAGGAAAAACGTGAACTTTGAGCTTCCAGGGCTTACACAATTGGCTAGGCTAGAATCTACAGAGCTACAGGGTTCTAGACCACCGAAGGGAAAGACGGTGCCACAGGAGTTGTCCAGGAAATAGAGGTATTATCTCCTCAGTGCATCGTTCCTGCTTCAAAACTGTTACAGGGTCCTTGCTGCTGGGACTCAGAACTATTGGGATTAAGAAGAAAAGCTTGGTGTGTTTCTCCTTAGTTACTTCGTTAATGATTGCATGAAAAATAGTAACTACTAGAAGATCTTTTGTTTATGAGGAACGTGTTGACATATTCTGAGTTTAGACAAAAGAATAAGAAAGGTGTCCTTAGGAAGTTGCTGCGTGAGGTTAGAGAAAGTAAAATGGATGTTGAGAAGAAATTCCCAGGAAGGGTGATTATGATAAAGTCCTATCCTTTTCAAAGGTTGATGTTTATATTAATATAGCAATAAAGAATAGCCTGATGTTGGCTACACTGAGGATGGATTTGCCTAGGTCTGGGGTGTCCACAACCTTTAGAGATATATAGAGCAGTGACTTGAAGGAGCGAGGAGCAGAAATGCATGTGAGCTTTCTGATTCTGCTTCATGGGTTTGCCTATCTCCCCATTAGCTGCTACACTAATGGGGGGGAGGAGTAAAAACATGGATTGATGCTTATGGGTTCTCTCCACAGGTTGAATTTGTCTTCAGTTCTGGTAGTTATGCTGCCAGGGGAAACCCCCCAAAATTAGTGACATTTCCACATCTCACATAATAGATTCAGGATAATTTTGGACATGATTTGTTTCTCTTGGCTAGATAAAGCTAAGAAAAACCTACATTTCTCCTGTCAGACAATTTTTCTTTTAATTATAAGTGCTTGTATGAAAAGTTAATTTGTGTGGGTTTAATTTATTTACATATATTTACATTTGACTCATTAAAATGTTCCTTCCAAGAGTTGTTTGCAAGTGTTTGAACATTTTAAGTCCTACTGAAAAATGAAAATATTCTTTTTGCCAATTGAGAATAAATTTAGAAACCCCAAAGTTTGGGTTGCAGCTTACTAGCTTCTAAATATGAAAAAAAAAAATTTTATGCTACCCGCCAGTAAACAGCTACCAAATAAAAACAAAGCTCCAAAGTAAGCAATCAATCTTTTATATTTGTACTATCTTATCTGTGCCCAGATCAGCCTTTGTGAGATTGGTAGGTTTTAGGTGAAAACACTACCACCACACAAAAACTTGTAAAAAAAATGTAAAATGGACACCGAATTTTAGCTTTGTATTTATTAAAATTTACTCCATTAAGCATTATTAAATACCTGCTTTGTACAAGATGTGCCAGTTGGTTTAAAGTATCCAAAAATTGTTTGAATGACTGTTTTTGTTCTACAAAAACTTATTATCGATTAAAACCTCAGAATTACTATCGATTAAAACCTCAGGTTAACCTCAGTTATAGCTCTGAGTACACCATGATACAAGTCTATAGCCCCAAACACTCCTGTGTTATTTTTTCATTCCTATTATAAGCTGATAGCAGTTGTCATTTGCTTAATACTTATCACCACGCACACAGCTAAATGATTTCATATGTATTGTCTTCTTCATAGTCACATGGCCACTGTGTGTGATGGATGTTATTAAACCCATGTAACAGACCAAAGAAAGAGACTTGGAGAAACGGATAAACTATTCCAAGGTCTGACCAAAAGCCTTAACTCGTTATCATTGGTTGTCCTCTTTCAAGTATTTGAATAAATTAGCATATCCTTAGGAGTGAGATCTAGATGTTGGAGGATCACAGAGGATAGTTTTTTGTATGTTATCTAGAAAGTTGTGATTTTCTTGTAAGAAACAATAATAGAAGAGCCCAGGATCACATGCAGAAATGATTTCTAATTTATAGAACAGAGGTTGTGGTTCCATGAAACCAAGTGTTTTAAAAGGAAAGATTTAATTGCTTTGTCTGGAATAGCTTAATGAACAGTATGATGATAGTGGATGATTTCAGACTATATTGTAAGAGACTTTACTGGACTTAATTAAATTATTTTTTAAAAAAATTCTGGTCATTTCATAATGTCTGGTAGGTTATCCAAATAATTAAAAGAGCTTTAGTTTTACTTTAAAGCTTTATTTAAACTACCTCATTGGTACACTGAAGAGTAAACACTGTATTCTGGGGAAAAATATCAATTCTGTTAAATTCGTTATCTAACTTTTTTCCTGAAACTGGATTCAGCCAAAAAAGCTCATTGTTTTCACTCATACTGTTAACTTCTGAATCAAGGATGATTTAGACTTTAAAAGTTAGATCTTCAAACACAGAATTTGAAATTGGCCCTAGGGAATGAGAAGAAGCTGTCACTTTCCACTAGCATAAAAGAAATAGTGTTAGGCAGAATTCTTCTTAAGAGACTAACATAAGTTTGGGTGCCCCAAAGGGTTTTAATGTTTATAGCTTTATCTATTTCCTTCTCAATAATGATATTTATTAAAATAAATTCATAATCCTTAATCCAAGAAATATCTGCAGTCTGAGGCCATGTTGATCTTCGATTTCACTAGAGGTTTTCATTATGTTTTAAATATTTGAGAATAAATAATATTGTAGAAGAGAAACAGATTACATGTTAATCTAAGCTTATGATGCTTCCAAATGGAATTACTTTAATGCTGTTGATTACTTAAAAGACAATTTCTTTTGTAATAAGAAATATACCTGTCTGGTTAATGTTTATCGTGGTGCTGAGTCATTTTATCACTCAATCATTTTATTTAATAAGAAAGGAATACTCAGCAAAACTGAAATACAAATTTTGGTTAAAATGAAACAGGGGGAACTTCTTAGAAATTATGACATCTACTAACCTTGACTTAACCAATCATAGTATCTATAAGCAGTAATAAAAAGAAAATCTTGCCATAATTACAAGAGAACAAATTACTTGCTGCAACAAATACTTATATGGAAATGTTCCTTCCTATATCAACCAGAATAAGTATATTAATGCTGTTATAATAGATGATCTCCAATTTTCATGCTTTAAATTACACACATTAATTTTTTACTCACACTAGTTTTCTACTCTGGATAAGTTAAGGACTCTGTCGTTGTAATCACTCAGGGATTAGCCTGGTAGGGTAGTCACCTGCTTGAAAATTGCTGGTGCCTATGCCAGAGGGAGAAAAGATAGTCTTACACTGGTGATTAAATTGTTGCCCTTATACTGACATGCATTACTTCCACTCACAACTCATTAGTGAAAACTCATCATCCCTCTTTTCCTCTTCCAACTTGCTACTAAGGAAAACAGGGGAAAAAATCTCTGGACAAAAAAAAAATTGTGGACATAGAACTGATGACTTATATAAACATTTTTATTGCCATCAACAATTTGATGCATTTCTTTCTTACGCATGAAACCTATTACTTCTTCTCTAAGAAAGACAAGTCAAACACAACATTCATTCATTCACTCCTTCAACCTCAAAATCCAAGATCACTAATTGAAGCATGGTAGTGTCTAAAGAAAGTTAGAATGTGGCTATTCTAGATTGAGAGTCCTACAGACCAGAAAGAAAAGTCTGCAACCCTCCAAAAACTAATATACAATTGAGGAACCACATTAAATACTTCTACAGAGAAAGGAAACAATGAGGGGCATACAGAGATTTCACTACCCTTCTGAATATAAAACCCAACTGATAAAAGTTTCATAATCTCTAAAGTGAGGGAGCAGGGGTGGAGAATGCTACTTAGATCCTTAGTCACTCCCAAGTTCAATCTATGTATGTATGTACATATGTATGTTTCTATGTATTAGATAGGAGTTTTTTTTTTTTTCTTTTTTTTTGGAGAGGTTTTTGCTATAGGGCGCGTGCGCTCGCCAGACAGACAGAGAGAGACAAGAGAGACAGAAAGCGAGAAATCACCCCCCAGGGGGGATGGCCACGCCGCAATCCCTTCTCCTCCATTCTCCTCTCGGGATCTTGGGCACGCACGCACACGTGCCCGGCGTGAGTTTAAGCCGCCGGGTCCGGGACTCGAACCGCGGTCGACTACGTGGGAATCCAGCGACATAGCCATTACGCTAACTGCTGGTCCCATGGAGTTTATGATTATGTTGTGATCCTCCACATTGGTTGGGACTTCAGGCATGCCCCACCATATATAGGTTTTAGGGTAGGCTGGGAATTGAACATACCCCCAGTGGCCTCAGACTCCCAGTAGCAGTGTCTACCAGTGTAGTGCTGTGGCTGGGTCCCAAGTTTAGCATTCTTTATGACTCTTGGCTCCTCTTGTGTTTTCCTTTTTCTCTGTTATCTTCCTTGGCCATATTTGCAGTACAATGTAGAATATGCTTTTCTTGGTAACCGAGTAGGTTTCTTGGCCCTATTCCTGCCAGTAGAAGTTTAGGAACCCATGAGTAATTTTTTATTTTAAGCAGTTGCAGTATCTTTTAGTCCAAATTGATGGTCCTTTTACCATAGTAACTCAGTTACAAAGCATTTAGCTTTTTCTCTAGTTGATTCCAGGCGGGAATATGTGCCAGTAGCCAAACCTGTGGTCTTCTTTGTGATATTTACTGTTTTCAACTTAATTGTATGTAACTTTGAAAAAAAAATATTTCCACAGAGCAAGTGCATTCACTGGAAAGAGAATGGGTGGGGGTGGGGGAAGAGGAGAGAGAAAGAGAGAAAGCACCACCTAGAGAGGATAGCCATGCCACAATCCCTTGTCTTCCATTCGTCACTCAGGACTCTGGATATATATGCACATGGCTGATGTGTTTCTCAAGCCACCAGATCCAGAGAATGTGAATATCATAATACTCTATGAACTGCACGGTAGGCCCTGTTGGATTTATCTGCCTTAACCGCCCTGCCACTAGCTGGTCCAGTTGTAGATACCTTGAACCTTTGAAATTTTTGGTAGGAAAAAAACACATTTTCAGGACCCATTTCATAAATCTTTTAGGATTTTTCCAATATTACCTTAATTTATTCAGTCTGTTAATTCATTCAATGGTTATAAAATGGCTGTGATAACCAGACTCTTGGGTTGATCTTTGCCATAGACTGAGATTTGATTGGCCATTGTCATCCAACACATTTTTATAAATATATTGTTTTAGTTTATGGTTGTTTCTCTCAGTGTTGTAAATATTCAAATTTTGGACCTGTCTTATATCATTGCACTTCTATTTTATAATGGTAAATGAAAAAATCATTCTTGTAGTAACCAATTGTAGCCATCGCATATTATCAATTTTCTATTTTTCCTGTAAAGATATGAATTCAGCTCATTATCTGCTTTTAAGGTTACCACAGGTGACGTTTTTACCAAAATGCTGTACTTTTGTAGAATATGAACTACCATCTTTTTACCCTCCAACATCACCCTTTCAGCTTCATACTCTACCAGTCGTAACCAAAGCCACACATTTTAGGTTTTATTAGAGTAGCATTGTATGTCTACGGATCATTGATTAATAACGAAGGTCAGGTTATTTTGCTACAAGACTTGACCTACAAATCTCAGTACTTTAGAAAACACTGTTCTCTCTCTCTCTCTGTCAGTTACAATACGTGTTCATCGTGTGCCATACAGGAGTCTTTTCTCATTTGTTGAAGTCATCAACTCAAACACGATTGGTCTCCGTGCTAGAGTAAAAATGGGACAAAACAAAGGAGCTCTGGAGGATCACCAGCAATTGAATGCTCTGGGCAGGATGGATTTCCATTCAGTGGCTGGAATTCAAAAAGCATCCAATCACAAGGGAAATTTTGCCATGATTAGTGAAGAATGGAGAAGAGAAATATTTGGGGAGTAGTCTAACAACATTCACATTCTCAGCTTATGTCAAACCTCTCAGCAAATCCTGTTGAATTTTAATTTTAGAAATATCCAAAGTTTGTCTGAACCTCAGTGTTGTGGATAGTGGGGGAGCTGCTGTGTGATGCTGTGGACCACATGGGAAGGTTCCAGGTTTCTGTACTGGGTCTGCCTGAATACACCCCATTCACTCACCACATTCAGGAAACTGGCTGGCTATAGAGTTAGTGGAAGAATTACAGCCTTAAAACCCCATCAGACTCTGTCTTGTTCTCTCTCTCTCTTTATAAACAGGTAAATTTTGAAAGAAAACAATAGGTCCACACATTGACCATTTTTTTCATCCCTATCCATATTTCCCTGGTCATTTCAGAAGCCTCCTGCCTGACCTTTTCTTTGAAGCTTTGTTATATAATTTCCCTGGTTAAGAAAACTTTCTGTAATTTAATTAGAAAAAGTCTGAGGGACCAGCAGTTAGCATAATGGCTGTGTCGCTGGACTCCCACGTAGTTGACCGCGGTTTGCTTCCCAAACCTGGTGGCTTAAAACTCACGCCGGGTGCGTGTGCGTGCGTGCCCAAGATCCCAAGAGGAGAATGGAGGAGAAGGGATTGCGGCGTGGCCATCCCCCTGGGGGGTGATTTCTCGCTTTCTGTCTCTCTGTCTCTCTCTGTCTGTCTGGCGAGTGCACGCTCCCTATAGCAAAAAAACCTCCCCTCCCCCAGAAAAAAAAAAAAAGGTCTGAGTGCTTCTTAGATGTATGACATTACTGTAGCCACTGGGAGAAAGATTGATGTTAAAAAAGAAGAGAAGATGAGCCACAAAAGTGAAGGAAACATAGACTTTAATCTCTAAGATTTTCTATTAAGTAGAAAGTACGCCACTTGGAAAAAGAAACATAAAATCTAAAAGAATATTTGTAGTCATTTACTAGGTATGTAATTCATGGTTGTGAATAAGTTTCAGAGTTTAAAGTTATAATTTTCATTATTTTTTCCTGACCTTTTTTATTAAGTAGGTGAAGAATGCAAGGCTCAAAGCATAAAGTTGTCATAGAGTAAATGAGCTGTGCTGTTGGATGGGCTGGCATGATGGTCACTGGACAGTGGGAAAGGAGGGAAAGGAAAGTCATGGAGTGACCTAGATCAGGAGAAATGGCCCAACTCCTGGTTTTGTAATGGGAAACTCTGACAGGGAGATGGGAGTGGGTATAAGCTGGATCAGGCTGGAGACAACGTACAAGGAAGTTACAAGTGGTAGGAAAAGTGTGACTTTAAGAGAGGCATTCATCTAGCCTCTTCTTACGAGCAGGTGGGTGTTGTTATCCGTAGTTGGCCATCCACGGCAGCATGATCTGGGCTATGTAGGGGCATAGGATTGATTTTTGTTTTGTTTTGTGGGATGAAGACCAGGACAAGGTAGGAGCTAAGCAAGGATTTAGAGCTTGAGCTAAATTCAGTAGGATTCCAATATCAGCAAGATTTTGAGTCCAGTAGTCTCAGTCATACTAGAGACTGAGCTTAGGATAGGAAGGATGCCAATCCCTCCTGCCTGGCATTTTTGAGGCAGTAGCTACTGCTCAAAAAAAAAAAAAAAAAAAAAAAAAAAAAAAAAAAAAAAAAAAAATTTGAGAAGGCAGTGACCCACACAGGACTTGTCCAGATTATATAAAGAGTTGTGAGGTCAAAGGAGCCAAACCCTGATTTTTTTACTGTAATTTAGCTTAGATATTTTCTATTATACCACATGTTTAAAAGATATTTCAAAGACAGAGATAATCACAGCAAAGGAAAAGGCAAAACAGAAATTATTAATTTGTTTAACTCATAACATTTTGAAATCATCTTAAATGAGAGGGAATTGGCTCTCCCTGGGTTTCAATGTTTTGCCCCAGGCAGGTCACATCACAGAAAAGATGACGTGCCTGACTTTCCTGGCTGCCAAGATGGCACGTCCACCTACTGCGCTGCCTCTCCCCATTTTAATTAAACGCACATATGTTCTTGTTTAGCTTTTGTTCTTCCTGCCTGAACTCATCATTACTGTGTTTGAACCCTATTTATTAAGTTGAATTGTCCTTAGAGTGTCATAGCTTTACAATATTCTGCTATGGGGTAGAAACATAAATGTTTGAGTGCAAACCCACTTGGGCAAGGTATTTAAGATGTCTGACACATTTTTCTCAAGTAGAGGTAATAACCCTGGTAGGTCCTAAAGAGTACTGCAGAGTGGAGGGAGCTCTACTGTTTAGGGGGTGATGGTCTAGGGCAATACTCTCCTTCCTTTTTCCACATCTTACTCCATTAATGAAGAAGCAGGAGTAGGTAAGTTTTCTTCCACTTTTGACTGGAAAAAGAACACAGTCTTCAGAATCATTCTACATTTTGCTTTAGTTTGTTTGGCCTGCTCTTGGCTTGCAGACTTGTATCTGTTTACTAGGGCATAAGAAGCTCTAGTCTGTTATCTATGGTGGTGGGTAGGGACTAGAAGGTAAAATTTGAGCAGTTGCTGTGACCTGGTAAGTAATGTGGAACTAAAGGGGAAATGCAGAAATACCATATCATCTGTGGCCCAATCTGAACTCTGTGATCTCCCCATGCCAGCCCCCAATATTTAGTAAATATATATATATATATATATATATATATATATATATATATGTGTGTGTGTGTGTGTGTGTGTATATATATATATATATGTGTGTGTGTGTGTGTGTGTGTGTGTGTGTATGTGTGTGTGTGTGTGTGTATATATTTATTTTTTCTTTTTTTGGAGAGGTTTTTGCTATAGGGTGCATGCGCTCACCAGAAAGACAGAGAAAGACAGAGAGACAGAGAACAAGAAATCACCCCCCGGGGGGATGGCCACGCCGTAATCCCTTCTCCTCCATTCTCCTCTCGGGATCTTGGGCATGCACGCACATGCGCCTGGCATGAGTTTAAGCCACCGGGTCTGGGACTCAAACTGCGGATGACTACGTGGGAGTCCAGCAACATAGCCATTACACTAACTGCTGGTTCCCTCCCCAATTTAGTATATTTTAATGACGATTTGACTTTTGTATTGAAAAGGAATTAAAAGGACAAGCATGGTCAAATCTCATAAAACACCAAATCTGAGATTTTGCTTTTAAGAAAAGACAAAGTTTATGCAAAATGCTTCACAAAACTTGGTATGTTGTTGATACTCAATAAATTATATAATGTGTATTTCATTTTCATCATCATGTGTTCATAACTCTCCATTGTTGATGCCATTTGATTTTGTTACAAACTCCTCCAAGTAGAAGACAGAATAAGTACATTAACCTTGACTGTATACCTGCTATGCCATTCCTATTTAGACTTCTTTTCCTTCCTTCCTTCCTTCCTTTTTTTCTTTTCTCTCTTTCTTTTTCTCTTTGTTCCTTTTTCTTTTTTCTTTCTTTTTTCAAGATAGAGATTTTTGCTATAGGGCTTGTGTGCTTGTCAGAGAGACAGAAAGCGAGAAATCACCCCCAGGGGAGATGATCACACTGCAATTCCTTCTCCTCCATTCTCCTCTTGGCATCTTAAGCACACACACACGCGTGCCCAGTGTGAGTTTTAAGCCAGCCAATCTGAGACTTGAACCAGAGTCTACTATGTGGGAGTCCAGTGACATAATCATTATATCATCTGCTGGTCCTAAACATTATTTCTTAAACCTTTACTTTTTGCTGTCAAGTAAAGTAGAGCTCGTCATGGAAGCTTCAGAGTTAATGTAAGGTGAAACTAATCAGTAAGCAGAAACAGTATGATTGCTATTTTACAAATAATTCCTAGCTATGATTTTTAATTCTAGAATTACTTTAATTAAGGGTTCAGGTTGAACATTAAAGAAACCAACTTAAGCTGGTTTCCATAACATTTTAAGAAGGGTCCTGGTTATCCACTGGAGTTGAAAATTTAGAGAACAAGATATCGGTAAAGTGGGAATCCTGGGAACAATAGCAAAAGGAAGAGAGAAACTTGGATTCTAAACTCTGCCATAGTGTAATTCATTGTCCTCTTTAACACAGCCTAGCAATTCAAACTCTCTCTCTTTTTCTTTTTTGCCTTATTGTCATAATTTGGTAATTAATGTGGTATGAGTCGATAGAGATAATGTCACTAGCAGCGTGACCCTATAGCTTGTAGGTTAGGCATACACCTCAAAAGTTGTTTCCCAATGTCTTTAAAAAGAAAGTGATTATTTGAACATAACAATAATTATCGAGAGATTTATTAATGGATTCATTCTGTTGTTTAATTTGCCTTGTAGTGAATTTCTCATAATTTAGGTTGAAATAAAACCCTCTGTCTTCTGTTTAAATGGGCCGCTTCTCTAGTAGTCAGGGAGAGCTGTTTCTCTTTGCCTTTGATTGAGTGCCAGAGCTCGGAAAGAAATCTTTTCTCGTTTCTGTAGTCTTCCTCAATCAGAATTTTTGATGACACCATACCAAAAAACATTTGTTGTTTTCTGATTCTTGGTTTTTATTCTAATGATACATGATTTTAGGAGTATTATCCTCCTTGTTTCAGGTATCTTGAATGTATTTTGGAGTAGATGTCATTTCAACAAATAGAAACCTTTCAAAACAATATTTATTTTAAAATTTTTATTAACATAATTATTAGAAATTGAATTAACATTAGGTGATTTTTTAGTATGTGAATACAATGTGTAATGATTAAATCAGGGTAATTATCAATAGCATACCCTTCATTTCCAATATTTGTGACATTATATAATAAGTGTTGTTAACCACATTTGCCCTACTGAATTTTTAAAGAATTAATATACTCTATATTTATAGAAATGCTAAATTAGCCAGATCTATTTATTTACCCTGATCATTTTGTAATCAATACTAAGTCACCTGAAATCTGAACATCAGTCCTACCTCAGTAGCCAATAGGTGAAAAAAGGCTCACATATGTATAATACTTATAGGCCCAAATGTCATAGTATTTCCTCTATTCTGTAGTTCTTCACTCTAGTTCCTTATTTCTTTTTGATTCTTTTAATTTAGTTGGTTATTGTATTGGTGTTATTTTCCACTTAGTTTGGGGGCTTTGAAATATAGTATATTGGCCAAGAGAATGTACTGTGCATTTAATCTAATTTAAGCTACTAGTTTTTATATTTAGTAGCTATATCACCTTGGAATGTTACCTAAACTTCAGTTTATATACCTGTAAATATGGGCTATTATTCTGGTTGCTGTGCAGATTAAAATAATATATAAAGCTCTTAGACTGGCATAAAAGCAGGCCCTAAGTAAATGGTAGTCATTATTATTACTATGGGACTGATTTATCTACCTCTTCTGCAGGTCATTCAATTTCCTGTTATTGTGGTGATTTCTAAGGTTTTCCTGGTGCTACCAATTTTTATTGGTTCACTTAATTTTTCTACATTTTGTTGTGTTGCTCTATACTGTCCTTTTTTTATTTGCTTAGAATTTTGTACTGCATGTTCTTATGAAAGCTTGTACCTTATATTTTATTATATTTTTCAAATATTTATCATATATTTTATAGTACTTATCACAAATGTATATATATTCAGATACGTGTAATTACCAAGAAGGAATGCTGTGTTCTCTGTGTTGTTACCCATGCATTGTATAATGCTTGCCTCACAATAAGGAATCAGTCAATGTTTCTTTTTATTCTGCAACTTGCACGTCTTTTACTGTGCACCTTACACACCTTGCCTTATCTTGGGTGGTTTTTACAGCATTTCCTCTCTTAAGTCTACTGCTTTTTCTATTCTCTTTGTATGCTGTAATTACGTTCCTTTGTTCTAAAATTCTTGGTGATTATTATAGAATCTTGCATGAGTGAGCCCACAGGAAAATTCTGTCATTTGGGTGGAAAGGACTGATTTTCTACAGTGCCACTAAAAAGGAGTCATTCCCAAGAAACAAGCAAACCAATCAACAAACCGTATGTGTCTCGAGTACCCACTCTTTCGTCACTTTCAAAAGTTTTCCAAGCAACAGCTCAAAGGAAGAACCTTCATGGCTATAGGCAGCTTGGACTGAGCGCTGTCTCAGCACTTTCACTCATAACCCTTTACTGCCCGCTGTATGAGTTACAGTGGCACATTATCATCTTAACTGCCTTTTAATGGTGAGGATGATGTTCTGCAAATTGAGAAAAAAGATGTTGACTGTTAATTCCTAGGAGATTATAGGCCCGATAACTGCTGTTATTAGCTCCGAGATGACGGTCAATGATGCAGCCTCACTTGGGCTCCATTATGCACACTCTTCAGAGCTCTAAAAGTCATCTATATCTCTAAACCATTATGTCTAACTTAGACGAGGACAACAGCAAAGATAAATACAACCGGAGCTCAGTCAATAGATATCTAAATTGGGAAACAATTGCCTTTTTAGTAAAATACTCTTTTAGGAAATAAGTCAGGAATGATTCCTAGTAGTTAATAAATGGTAGGAAAATAAACACTACTCTCTCTCTCTCTCTCTCTCTCTCTTTTTCCTAGTTCATAAACCATTTCTACATAAGTAAGACTGAAGGAGCTTCAGCATGCTGTCTAATTGATGACCTTAACATCAAATGACGGGAACCTCATAGTGACTCCTACATACAGAATGTAGGGCTTGCTGTCTGTTCTGTGGATTGTGTCAACCTCAGTTCACATAGAGCATGAGCGTGAACTCAGGCGATGCTCATGATATCAACCAGTATCTTTTTCTTATTCTAATGTGAGGTTTTTAAGTTAAGTTTGGGCTTAAGGACATCAACCTATGTATGCCTAAGATGAAGCCATTAACTATTTAGAAGGAGAAATATCTGAAAATTTAAAAAAATTGATTTTCTATAACAGCTTATAAGAGTTTCTGATGAGTATAATTGGTAGTGTGGCTGGGTTAGTCAGGGTTCTCTGGAGAGAGAGAATGAATAGGATAGATGGATAGATATATGAATAGATAGATGATAGACAAATAAGTAGATGTGTAGATATGTAGAGAGTATTTCTTAGGGAAAATGGCTTATAAAATTATGGCTGCTGAGAAGTCTGACAGGTTTATGCAACTGAAGATATTGGGATGTTGGTAGCATGGTTCAGTCCAAGTCCAAAAACCTCAGAACCAAAAGCCTCAGGACCAGGGAAGTCAGTGATGCAATTATCAGTCTAGGGCTAAAGATTTGAGAACAGGGAGTGGAAAAGGGTGTAAGGGAGGCCGGTGGTATAAATCCTGGAGTCTCAAGGCCATAGAGCCTGGGATTGTGATGTGTAAGGACAGGAAATGAATATACTACAGTTCTGAATGGGGGGCAGAGGCAGAGTGAATATATATATGTGTGTGTGTGTGTGTGTGTGTGTGTGTGTATATGTATATACACATATATATACATATGTATATGTATGTATACATATGTATATATATGTGTGTGTGTGTGTGTGTGTGTGTGTATATATATATATATATATATGTATATATATATATATATATGGAGAGCGAGAGAGAGAGTATTTTGTCCTATACTTGTCCCCAAATGATTGGATGGTATCCATCCAAATTGAGGACAGATCTTCCCCACTCAGTTCACTGACTTACATGCCAGTCCCATCTGGAAATGCCCTCACAGACATGCCTGGAAGTAATGCTTTATCAGTTTTCTAGGTATTTATTAATTAATTCAATTGAGTTACATCTAAAATTAAACATCGCAGTGGTATACTAAAAATAGTATGTTTTTCAAATTAGATAGATTCACTTAAGAATTTTCTGAATGTAAAGGCTTAGGCAAGTCTACTTCTCAGATACTAATATTTGTCTTCTTATATTGTTGCTAGCTCCAAATAAAATAATTTATGCAAGAAGTTTTAGAGCTTGGAAATTCAGTTAGGGCTGGGTTAAGTTTTGTAGAGATTTTGGGAGTTCCAATTATACAGATAATAGTAGTATGAGATGAATTAATCAGACTAAAGAAAGACATTTTAAAGAAGAATCACTATGGTTTTCAAACTTACATGCTTCATTGTACAAGAAAAATGCAAACAAAGATCTTAAATTGTTTGGAATTTGTTTTATTTCTAAACCATGTTCCTTGATTGAGACATTGCCTGGTAGCTGGATTTTTGAGATTTGAATCATCTCTTATGTGATCACAAACGTTTTTCTTTCATGTCCCCAAATATTGATCAGTTTTAAAAGACTGTAAAGAGGAAAAAATTTCATGGTACACAGATACTGGTTTTATTTAGTAAGATTCCAGATCAAGTTCTTACTTTTTTACTTTCTCACTTAAAATCTTAAAAAGTTAATTTAATCTCTGTGATCTTTATTGCCTATTTTATAAGTTAAGAAAAATAAAACCTTACTAGTTGTTACAGTGATTAAAAGAATTTGTGTATCAGTCTGAAGCCCGGACATGATTTGATTTGATGATGTCAGTATTGTTAAATTCAGTCAAGAAAGAAGATACCAGAAAGAAACTAAGAGCAGGCCTTTCTACTTTCACTTCATACTGTGTGTTGAAGTTGCTATAACAGAAAATAATTTAATAGGGACTCTATCTGTTCCCACCTTGAGTTTTTATTCGAATATTTGTCTTTCTTGCTTTACACAACTCTTTAAGTATTTCTTCCTAGACCCCTTACTACTAAGGGGCATAAATTATAAATAATATATCAAAAATGAAAGTGAGAATACCTTGACAATTTTGTTCAGATCCAGAACAATATTTTCTCCCTTCATTGATCTCAAAGTGCTTTACTCAGTCTATTTTACCTAAATCTGTGATCGTATGATATACTCTATAGAGAAAGATGCACATAGAATCAGGACTATTTTTTAACAGTGTGTTTATAATAGCAGACGCTGTTACTAGGGTGATGAACATAAAAAATGACCATGGGGGCCAGCAGGTGGCATGGTGGGTAAGGACACTGAGCTCTCACATGGCTAACACCAATTCGAGTCCTGGACCCGGTGGTTTACTTTTCTTTCTTTCCTTCTTACTCTCACTCTTTTGCTCTGTCTCTCTCTGGTCAAAATTAATTAAATAAATAAATTAAGTTAAATAAAATAATTAAAAAATAAATGACCAGTAATTGTAAGATAGTTCCCATAAATAAAGAATATAAAATATGTCCAAAGTTACTGAAGATAGATGTTTCCAAAGAAAGAAATTCAGGTGTAAGAATGTGCTTAGCCCACTCCAGTGGCAAAGTCAGTAGTGAACTGAACTGTGAACTACAGTGCTGGAAGCTACATAGTTAACCACAGGTTTGGAGCCCCATGTTAGCCTGAAAAACCAGACATGTGCATGTATGCCCAAGAATCTGACAGGCTAGAGGACCATGAGAAAGGGATTGTGGCAAGATGTGACTTTGAAGATAGTGCTCTCTTTCTATCTAGTATGCATGTATGTCCTCTATATCATGAAAAAACTAAAGAATCTGCTGAACCCAGCACTCTACTCTGAACTGAGAGTTGTAAACCACCACCACTGTCTACAATTGTAAATCACTACCATTTTCTACCACTACCTGATAGTCCATCATTGGACCTGTCCTTAGGCCAATTTACTGTACTATCTGAGCCCCGATTTCCTCATACACTAATTGAATTGAGCCATAGTTTACTCTAGGTGTCACGAATTAAGAGGACAAATCGATAATTGTCAAGTTTGGGGACAGTAGAGGGAGCCAATAACACAGGGGAACTAAGGTAGTTAACCTGAAACAGACGTGCAATAGAAGGTAACCCACCAAAATAACTATAATTGGGCCTCCAGAGATGATTGCAATGGATTTACAGCATTCCAAGAATGCAATTTTGGGAAAGTTTCAGATGGGCAAGGTTGTGACAGCAGCTTGGACTATCTGAAGGCTCGACTGGGCAATTCATTACTGCCCCTTTGACCACAGATAGGTTTACTTTTCAAGCTAAACTTGACAAATTAATTGTATGTACTGTTTCCTCAAATTTCCCAAGTGCTGTGTCCCTAATATTCTGTTTCCCAGACGTATTAATGATGAAGGTTAAAGATCTTTTTCTTCAGTAGATTCTATATCTATAACAAAATAAGCCATCAAAATCAGGAACTTAACATTTGTTTATTTCTGCCATCCCATTTCTCATTCATTCAAATTTTACCTATTCTCTCAATAGTGTCCTTTATAATAACACTTGTATTTTCTTTTTGTTATGCTTTAGTCTATTTTTTTTTTCCCTTCGATGCTTTTGCCTTAGGGCATGTGTGTTTGTTGGAGAGAGAGAGAGATAAAGACCATGAGAGGGAAAGTGAGAAATTTCCCCTCTGGGGTGGACATACCACAATCCTTCCTCTTCCATTCTCTTTCTGAGATCTTGAGTACACATACACATGTACCTGGCATGAGTTTAGAGCCACCAGGCCTGGGACTCAAACCATGGTCAGCCACATTAGAGTCCAGTGACCTAACCGCTACGCCATCTGCTGGCCCCTATGCTTTAGTCTTTTAAAATATGGACTACTTTCACAGACTTTTCTCAATATTAATGACCTTGTTGATTCTGAAGATTATAAGATTATTTATATTGCAGAATATTCCATAATTTGGATTTATTATGTAGTTTATGAATTAGATTCAGGTTATGTATTTTCAGTAATAATATCACAGATGTAATACCGTATTTTTCTCATCCCATCAAATGGAGCATGTTTTTGATTTATCTATAACAAGTGATACTCATTTTGATGACTAGATTAAAGGGGAATCTGATAGACTTTCTCAATTTAAATTGACTTTCTTGCTCTTTGCTAAGTATTTTCTGAAGAAGTACTTTGGGGCTATGTAAAATTCCAATCTTCATCAAGATTTCAATACATTATTAATGTTTTTATATTACTTTTAACTCATAGAATATAATTTCAACCAATATTTATAATTGTTACTTTTATTATTTATACTCAAGTTGTCCTATATTCGATCAGTAGGAGCTTCTTCAGTTTCAGTTTTGTGTCCTTTTGACCTTTCTCCATTATTTACTGAGCACTTCTTACTTTATGGCACAAAAATTATGTCTCAGAGTTATCTATAATTTAGGTGCTTCCACCCTGATAGCAAATATTTTTCCAGAGATTCATGATTTCTTATTGTGGAAGATAGTTTTTATTTATTTATTTATTTATTTATTTTTTGGAGAGATTTTCACTATAGGGTGCGTGCGCTCGCCAGACAGACAGAGAGAGACAGAGAGACAGAAAGCGAGAAATCACCCCCCAGGGGGGATGGTCATGCCACAATCCCTTCTCCTCCATTCTCCTCTCGAGATCTTGGGCATGCACGCACACGCACCCGGCATGAGTTTTAAGCCACTGGGTTTGGGATGCGAACCGCGGTCGACTACGTGGGAGTCCAGCGACGTAGCCATTACGCTGACTGCTGGTTCCCAGAAGATAGTTTTTAGAAACCAAGGTCTGGGAAGCAGGTATACTTATTGTTTTAGGGGGTATTGACTCTCTGAGAAGAGAGAACTAGAAAATATTGCATATATATATATATATATATATATATATATATATATATTTAACCATAAATAAATTTATTTGTATATATATAGACATAGTTCTATCTCTATATGCTTTCAGTCATAAGTTGATTCCAATATCTGCAATTTAAACTCAATACAATAGGATTTATTCTAGTTCTATCATTTTACTGACAGTGAGAAATTTGTTTCTCATCCTAAATATAATTACCTGTTAGATCCATTTCTCATTTTGGCAATTATTCAAAATGCCATTGCCACTGATTCATCTACTTCACCTTGTACCTCAGTGTCCCCTTAACCTGCCTGGACTCTGATCCTGCACAAGATCCCTATAGCACCTCTCCACTTAAGTGAACGCTTTCTTCACCTGGTTCAGACTCTGAACACCAGGTACTTTTACTACTGCCTCACCTTTCCTTTAAAAAAAAAATTACCAGAAAGACCTTGTAGTTGCCAGAGAAAGAAAGAAATAAAATACCTTCATTGTGGGATGGTCATGCCACAATTCGTTCTCCATCCCTCCGTTCTTTCAGGATTTTGAGCACACTAACACGTGCACCCACTGTGCTTTTCCATATGCTTAGTCTGGGACTTGAACTGGGCAGTCAGCCACGTGGAATCCAGCCCCCTAATCACTGGCTGGTCTACTACTGTTCTTTGAGTGGATACTCTCTTCTGCTTGGCTCTGACCACCTACCTTAAAATACTCTTCCGTATGAATACCACACCACCCCATTTTTATGGCTCTGGGACACTTTCTTGCACAGACGTTGTAGCCACCTCTCTTGGGTTCTAAAATCTTCTGTAATTTTCCTCTCTACATTATGGACCTTGCTAGATCCACCAAATGACCTTTGGACTGCACTGTGAAGGAAAGGGAGGAAGAGGAAGAGAAGAGAATGAATGGAGAGGAGAAAGAAGATATATATTAATTTTTGTGAGTTTGTATTCAAAATTGGAATGTGAAAAATTGTGATAGTCCTGGGTTTGTGATTATTTGGGATTTTGCTTTTGTGTTTACCATGATGTTAATTCAGAGAATAGGCAACATGGTTCAAGTATGATAGCCAACATGAAGATCTGTTAATTACATGCTTACAGACATAGAAAGGACACTAACCCCATGCTAGAAGATGTCTAAATTAAGAACTGATTGGGTAGAGTCTTTTAAGAAAACAATTTCACATGTTTACGAATATTGATAAAACTTTAATCAGTCAATATGCTGGTAAAAGAGCTAGATCTACACCTTAATCAGTGCACAGATGGAGCTGGGTGAAGTTTTGGACCCTTTGAGACTGAGTTATGGGTGCCTGCCTAATGTGTAATCTGTGGTGTAGATTCTACAACTACTTTGTTATAGAAACTAGATCAATTATTTCAGTCCAGCTCAAATGTCCTTGATAGCCCTGGGAAGGACAACATTGGTACTACGTGACTTGAACTCCCTGATTCCAGCTAATGCAGCAGGAGTTTACCTTTTGGCTTGCAAGTGGCCATTTAGATTCTCTCTCCCAAAACTCTTGATCTGAGGCACAGTTACTTTGTTCTTCCTTCTCAGGGTACTAAAGAGCTGGGGCTAACACAACCAATGATGACTTATAAGAAAGTAGATGAGGGGGCGGCAGTTAGCGTAATGACTATGTTGCTGAACTCCCATGTAGTCAACAGTGGTCCGAGTCCCGGACCCAGTGCCGTATACTCACGCTGGGCACGTTTGCGTGCGTGCCCAAAATCCAGAGAGGAGAATGGAGGAGAAGGGATTGCGGCGTGGTCATGCCCCCTGGGGGGTGGTTTCTTGCTTTCTGTCTCTCTGGTGAGCGCACACGCCCTGTAGCAAAAACCTCTCCAAAAATAAAAAAAGAAAGAAGATCAGAAAAAGATGGTCTATAGAGAACAGCAGAATCAACAGAATAAAGCAGAGATATTTAGAGAAAGCAGGAAACCATGAGAATAGAGCCACAGAAAGGTGCTACTTTGGTTCTAGCTGACTTTCAATTCTTACGTTGGTTCCTCTTCCTCAGGTTAACAGAATTTTCAGAAATTTTCCAACATCTCCTTCTCTTCCCCCATTTAACTTGGTTGGCATGACTGTTTCTCTCGCATGTAACCAGGTAATTCCTAAACAAATTCTCTCAGACATAGGCAAGACTTTAGCCATGCTTCAGGGAGGCTACATTCATAGTGCTCCAACAGCAACATTACTTGCAGCAGTTCTGCTTGTGTATTTTGTGTGTGGAGAATCATTCCAAACAAAGTGAGAGAAAGGTAGAAAGCTGCTGGTGTGGGAATGAGTGGTCACCACTCCTCCCTCCCCTACGTCTTGATGCTCTAATATTGTATATATTCCTCTGAAGATATGTATCCTATTAATGAAGACTGCATTTTACATTTTTTACTTTATATATTTTTGTAAATATTCTTCAGAGTTTCTTTTGTTTACCTTGCTTCAATTCAAAAGCCTTAATGAAAAAGTCTTATAAAAATTCTTATGACAAAATGGTTTAATAAAGTAATGGCTCATAGAATTCTTGGGCTGCACTCAGCTGTGCATATAATAAATGCTCATTAGCAGAAAATATATAGCAGAATAAAAGCATGCATAAAATAGAAAAGCATAAAATAGTGTATTTTCAGCTCTGTTTCTTTTCTGTGCTTAAGATCCAGAATTTCTACAGCATTTTAAGTTGTTTCTATCATTATTTATTGAGTGTTTTCTCAATCCATAGGCATGGTTTCCCTGAAACAAATTAAAAAATAATTTCTTGTCAGATTTAACATTTTACTAGTTTCATAGATGTTTAGTAATTAATTACATGTATTTCAATAATATTGGAAGTGTGATCTTTGTTTCGTTACACTCATTATTCCAGTTACTTAGATAATTATGGTAAAGTACTAGACTGTGAGTGAAATAAGACAAGAGTAATACTAATAGCAGCACAAAAATCCATTATGCGGTGGTGCATAAGATATTTCATTTTCACTTTAATAAATCATCCCTTTGGCAGCATGGTGAATATGTTGTTTAGAAAAAAGACTAAATCAGGTTTTAAAAATTATTTCTAGATATCATTTAATGGGAAGAATTTGCTATGGAGAGTGTTAATACTATGGTGTTCAGGGACTTTGACATAGAGATGCTAAAGAGCCTACTGTAGAGCTTACAGAGAAGTGATAGTTGAGAGAAACCTTGAATTTTCTATTTTTTTTAATAAAGAAGGCTAAATAAAAGGATAAAGGATCTCATTTTGGAAGAGGAATATCTAAGATAAGGGAATATTGTGGAGCAATAACACTTCATCCCTTCTATTTTTACCCATCTTTCAGGGAAAAAGATGGATCTGGGTTTATCTTTTATCAAAGTTTGGAGTCATATCAAAGATGATGATCCTGATTCCTTGCCTGGAGTTTTCTACCTGTTCAGAGATACAGATTCATTCAAAAGTTGAAGACTGTAGAAGGAAAATGCCAGTGAGATGCTGTAGGGGCATAGCCTATGGAAAGGAGAGGAGCAAAATTTTCCTCCTCTCCTTTTTCTTCCCTCATTCCTTACAATATTTTTGTAGCAAGAAAAAAGATACCACCTATCTTTCTGTAATTCCAGATGGAGCTATCAATAACAGAGGACATTCATAGGCTTATGAGGGTCTATCTCAGAGAGAAGCAAATAGACATTTTCATTAGATGAGTGTTGATAGGCTACCGATTGAATTGGAGAGCAGGTGGAAAGGGCATTTGCTTCTTTCCTCTGAACACTTGACTATTATGAAGGTTTGGGTCTAATGTGTCTAGACTTAGCATACTTTCTCCTGCCCTTACTGATTTTATAGGCAAGTCTGTGAGTTGTACTAGTTCCACAAGCCAGGAGAGAAGGGTACCAAAAATATGTGGCTAATATCACACCGTGCTCTCCCTTTCCTTATCAATCCAAGCAAGTACAAGAAAAAAGAAAAGAAACTAGGGAGAATGAACAGCTCTTTCCATTTCAACTTATATTCATCTCTGAAATAATTTATGGCAGATGTTTGAAAACTTCCTGCTGAGAACTCAAAAAATGACTATAAGAAATAGCAAAATTATTGGGACTGATATATATATGACTAATTGCTAACATTAAGATGCATGAGTTGTGACAGTGTGGAGGATCTTTGCAAACAAAATTGATGTATAAGGAGAAATAAAACATCTACATATTTGTGCATAGCTGAATTGATACTTTGAAATTTATCTGTGACATTAGGTTTGAGATCAAACTCCAAGATAAATTGTTCTTTGCTAACTCAGGCAAAAGCAAACTGCTCCTATACCTTAGCCTAAATCTAGACTATCGTTGGCCAGTTTTTTCCCCCCGCATTGGCCAGTTTTCAGGGAATACAAAAAATAGTAGAGAGGATACTGCCCAGATGAAGAAGAAAGACGGACTCTTCTCCTATTTTCTGGCCTTTTTCATTCACTGAGGGAGAATGAATGTGTTTGTTTCTTTCAAAGCAATTTCTTTTTTTACATTTAATTGCTGTAAATCTTTGTGGAATACGTTATGGCATTCCAAAATGTGCATGTGGTGTATGACTACCAAATCAAAGATAGTACCATATACATAACTTTTGATAAGCAATCTTACATTCTTGGGACCAGCAGTTAGCATAATGGCTATGTCGTTGGATTCCCACATAGTCGACTGCGGTTTGAGTTCCAGACCCGGTGACTTAAACTCACGCCGGGTGCGTGTGCGTGCGTGCCCAAGATCCCGAGAAGAGAAGGGAGGATAAGGGATTGCGGCGTGACCATCCCCCCCCCCGGGGGGGTGATTTTTCGTTTCCTGTCTCTATGTCTCTCTCTGTCTTTCTGGTGAGCGCACATGCCCTATAGCAAAAACCTCTCCAAAAAAAAGAATCTTACATTCTTTTGTTTGTTAAATACTTTTTCCCTGAGCCCCTCTCACGTAATCCCTACCATTCACCCTCTTCTCATACAGTCTCTAATGTCTACACTTGTTTTCCCTACTATTGTATCTTTGAATCTTTCAATTTCTGCTGCAGAGTGCAGATATCTTGTATATATTGAGTAGAGATATACCGTATTTGTCTTTCATAGTCTGGCTTATTTCACTTTGCATTAAATCTTCTATATTCATCTACTTGAACCAAATGACAAAGTCTTGCCATTCTTTACTGCTAAGTAGTATTCCAGGGGCGTGGTGGTGCCCGCCCTATGGCAAAAACCTATGGAGGCTGCAGGATTGCGGCATCGAGTAGTATTCCATAGTATGTATATTAAAGTTTTTCAACCCAGTTATCAATTGCTGGACACTTTGGTTGATTCCATGTCTTAGCAATAGTGAAAAATGATACAATTAACATAGAAGTTCAAGTACCTTTCTGACTATTTTCCTGTTCTTTGTGTTAATTTTAAGAAGTGAGTTTACTGGGTCATATGGTAGTTCTATTTGTAGACTTTCGAGGAATTTCCATATTAATTTCCACAATGTCTGTACTAATTTACATTCTCACAAAGAGAATAGGATGATTCCCTTTTCACCGCAGCCATGCCAACACTTGTCATTCTTCTACTCTCTTTTTTTTGATCATTTTCTTCATGATTGGAGTTAAATGGTGCTTCATTGTGGTTTTGATTTGCATATTCCTTATGATAAGAGATATTGAACATTTCTTCACATGTGCTTTTGGTCATTCATATGTCTTCCATAGAGAGTTGTCTATTCAGTTCATTTGCCCATTTTTAAACTGGATGTCTTTTTTTTTTTTTTTTTTTTTTTTTTTTTTAATTGGCAGGTGAGCTGCTCAAGCTCCCTACATACTCAGGTTATCAATCGTCTATCTGAAGCATAGTTTGCAAATATTTTCTCCCATTCTGTAGGCTGTCTTTTCACTTTATTTATTGTTTCCTTTGCTGTGCAAATGTATTTTAAGCTTGATGTATTGCCACTTGTCTATTTTTAGAATTGTTATCTGTTTTTTTCAGAGTCTTATTTAAGAGATGGTTGCCTACTACAGTGTGCTCAAGTGTTTCCCTTGTGTTGTCTCCAAGCAATTTTATACTTTAAGGACTAATATCTAGAACTTTGACCCATTTGAGTTGATTTTTGTTAAAGGCTAGAGATAGGGGCACAGTTTCATTTTTCTGCAGGTGGATATTCATTTTTTAAAGCATTCACTGAAAAGATTGTCTTCTCTCCACTGTATTGTTTTGTGTTTTCTGTCAAAACTCAGATAGCTATATGTTTGGGGATTTATTTCTAGATTCTCAATTTGATTCTGTTAATCTATACGTCTATTTTTGTGCCAGCACGATGCTGTTTTTATTATGATAGCTTTGCAATGTATTTTGAGGTCAGGTAGTAAGATAACTCCTATTTTGTTGTTGTTGTTGTTTTTGTTTGTTTGTTTCACAATATTGCCTTGGAGATAAGGGTGTTTTTTAATGATTTCACATAAAATTTATGACTGCTTTTTTTAAATTTTTATGAAGAATGTCACCAGTAATTTAATTTAAATCACATTGAATTTGTGGATTAATTTGGGTGGAATTGACATTTTGATGGAACTGATTCTTTCAATCCAAGAACAAAGGATATCTTTCCTTTTTTTTTTTCAAATTGAATTTCTTTTTCATATTCATTTTATTTTTATTTTTATATTATATTCAGCAGTTTTTCATAGTGTTCCTTGTAGAATTTCTTCATTTCTTTGGTTTGGTTTATTCCTAGTTTTTTTTTTTTTTCATTTTAGTTTTCTGGCTCTTTGTAAATGGTATTGCTTTCTTCAATTCTTCCTCAGACTGTTAATTGTTGGCATATAAAAATTCTGCCAATTATTGTATATTGATTTTGTATCCTGCTACTTTAGGACTTCATTTATCACTTCTAGGAGATTTTTAGTGAGCTCTTTTAGATTTTTTATGTATATATTCATGTTGTCTGCAAATAAGGACAGCATCACTTCTTCCTTTACAATTTATTTATTTATAGAATTATTTATTTTAATTTTATTTATTCATTTGCTTATTTTAATTTGACCAGAGAGAGACAGAGAGAGAGAGAAACAAAGAGAGAGAGAGAGAGAAGGAAAGTGAGAAAGCGAAAGCAAGCCACCGGGTGGTCTGGGATGCAAACCATGGTCAGCCATATAGGAATGTCTGGTGCCTTAACCACCATGATACCTGCTGATCCCATTCCTTTACTATTTAAATGCCTTTTATTTTGCTTTATTTTCTGAATGAGTTTGCTAGGACTTCCAGCTCTATGTTGAAAAAGTGGCAGTGTTCTCAGGCAGTACCCATGTTCCTTCTGGTCCAATTTCTCTGGTTCAGCTGTGGTTGTGGTTGAGTCAGGCAAGGGTAGTGTTAGGCACATTGATACAGCACTGCAGACAATGTATTTCTTGAGATCTCAGTATCTCTTCCTTTTAATTAGAAATTGAAATGATTATTCAGAGAAGGATGTATTTCCCTCCCTAGAAGCCTAAAGAGAAATCATTATATAAAAAATATAACAGTACTAATGTCTGAATTATTCAGGTATTGACAATCTTATTTCCTTTAAATCTGGGGTAGGTAATTTAGTTTCTTATTGAGCCAGATAATAAATATTTTAAGTTTTTATGGCCATCCCCTTTCTATCACAACTAATGAACTCTCCAGTTATAGTATGACAGCAGAAACAGACAATAAGCAAACAAATGAAGATGATTGTGTTTTAGTAAAACTTTATTTATAAAAATAGGTAGTAGAATAGATTTGTCTCATCAGCTATAATTTCTCAATCTCAATCGAGAATATTCATTGTATCAAAACTCAATGTGATGCAAGAGAAAGTGGTCAATCGAATACAGTAGGATAGATTTATCTCACTGGATAAAATTTGTTTTAAATAATTGCCCACATTTTCTCAAGTTTCTGCAGTAAGCATATATTAGTTCTATAAATATAAGCCTACAATTTGAATAATTTTGTCCTCCAAAGTTCATGTGTTAGTAATTTACTTATTTATATATATGAAACTAAAAATGGAAAATTATTGACAATAACATGCATGTTTAAGCTACTATGCAGCATATTCTGGATAGGAAATCACATTTTGTATGCTGTGACAATGCTCAGTGAATGAATGGAAATTAATTAATTTTAAAAAAAGAAATTTAATCCTCGATGTAATAGTTTTGGGAAGTGGGGCCTTTGGAGAAGTGTTTAGGTCATGAGAGGCCTATGAATGGATGAAAGTTCTATTATTAAAGGGAATTTCAAAAAAAAAAAAAAAGAAGTGGGGCTGAAGTTGCTCTTCTCTTTGCCTTCTATCATGTACAGAAAGAAGTCACTCTCTAGATGCTAGAACTGTGAGAAATACATTTCTGTTCTTTGTAAATTACTCCGTATATGATATTCTCTTATAGCAGCACAAAATGAGGCTAAGACAGAAATATGTTCAGACACACATACCTACATGTGTGCATGTGGACACAGACACACAGAAATTATAAAATAAAATACAAATTCTAGCTTCAGTTTGATTTTTGATTTTTTTTTTTTTCAGTGTAGGGTCTAGCTGTGTCATGTTCCTGTGTTGGCTTCCTGATTGTGGCTGGGATTACAAACACACACCACTGTTCCAGCCTTCAGGTTGGCCCAGGGATAGAACATGGGACTCCTATGTGGTCCCAGCCTGCAGAGCACAGTGAGCATGCACCACCGTAGTTTGGCCTTGAGGTGCCCTAATTTATATTTATGTTTGCTTTAAAGTTCAGTACTGGAATATTTTTTCCTCATTTATCCCACTGCTGAACATCAACAATTTAAATCAAACTTAGTAGATATTTTGGTAAATTATTTGCCTTGGTAATTCTTTGTAGCTCTTTTAATAAAGAGGATAATTTTTCATTTTTTAGGATTATTTCTGATGGATTTTACTTTTTTCTCTGCATAACTCAAGAGGAACATGTGAGCAGGAGTTGAAAGAATATCCCAATTACATTGTGCTTAGAGCATCCACAGATTTGGTCCTAGACACTTGGGATATGGAAACCACAGCTGTGAAGCTTTGTTCCTTCTTCTAGCACAGATGCAAAAGCAGATGGAAGGGCAGGGATCATCTGCAGAAAGTCTACAGATCTCCAACACAACTGGAGAGTGAAAGGCATAGCGGACATTTCTGAAATGTCTAGATTGATAGGCTCTACAATCCCAGGAGTTGCAGAGACAACAAACTCTCCCCACTCTGTGTTTCAGAAAGAAACACGATGGACTGCATGTGTGTAGTTGTCCTCAATCACTTTACAGCATGTGATCCTCTATCCAACAGGCATTTATTTGGTGCCCTGCCTAGAAATTGCTTTGATGCTGTTTGTGTTTCAAATGGTTAGGATGACATTTCTATTAAGGTTGCATGCCAAAATACCAGGCCATTCAAATAGCAGGAAGCAAGGAATAAATTTAAGTCCACTAATCTGCAAAAGAAAATATTAAATATACTCTCTCTGGAAAATAATAACCCCTTGCACATTGCTTTGATAAATTTACTGCAGGACTATAAGTGTTAAAACACCAACCGAGAAAATGGGCCATGGGGTGGTAAAAGGTTGACAGGATGATTATGCTTGAGGGACCACTGTTATGTATGTCCTTTGGACAGTAGTTTGGAAGAGCTTCAGAGACACTAATTAATTCTGCCCCACAGTGAGGGGCGGTTACCAGTAGCCCAGTGGGAGACTGAGCTAGAGTTCTGTCTCAGGTCAGAGGACCAGGAAAACACTTCAGGGTCTGTCTAAGTTGATCCTCTAGAGAAAAGCTCTTTAATCTTACTTAAGGTTACAAAGTCTTTGGCCTCATGCAAAACATTTCATCTTGTGCAATTTTCAGCTGTTCTTATCATTTGAATAAAATAATAGGACGTATCAAACAGCTCAAAAAGACTAGTATAGTCTCATTCTTGTAAAATGCTGTTTATAGCCCAAGAATATCAATTCTCAGGATCTTCTAATCACCAAATCTCTTTCTTGAATACAATTTATAATTCTCTATTGTATTTCTTATAACTCTAATCACAGGATTCATTGGATTCTTTTTCCCCAGACATTCCTAAACATGGATAGACCTGATTCATGAAGGGAGTAATGGAAACATTTTAATTTTCTATGTAGAATAGTACCAATAACAATTAAAACTGGTCACACAGCATTTAAAAATAGGAAGCAGCATAGTTTTTCACTGTGTGAGTTCCTGGGTTGAAAATTTTCTAAATTTTAAAAGTTGTTTAAGGTATAATTTAATTAAAACTTATATGTACTTTTCTCTTAACATCTAATGAAGAGAAAGATATTTATTATTTACTATGGGCATCATGCCAACTACTGTATATAAATTATCTGATTTATTTTTCCTTTGACTATTAGGATACTCAGAAGGTAAGTTGATAAAAATTATGTAAGAAATATGTAATTGAAGTACACTATTGTAGTATGTTATGCAGTGTTCTGGCATAAAATTGGGTTGCATATAGTTAGAATACAATTGCAGGAATACTCTTTCATCTGCTATAGTGGTAGGGTTTTATGAAAAAATAGAATTTTGGGTATTCAAGTCTGTTTTATTTATATATTTAAAACAGTGAGCTAATCACGGGTGGGGGAAAAAGAAAGGAAAGAATGGGAGGAAGAGAGTAAAGACAGGATAGGGAGGAAGGAAGGACTGAGTACTAAATCAGTAAGAAAGAAAAATTTTAGAGGATTGAGTAATACGTTTCTCATCAAACATAGTAACTTATAGGTAATGATTAACATAACAATAGAATAAATAGTTTTATATCTTTAACATGTACCATATATTAACCTTTACAAATAATTTTCTATTATGTACTCTTTGACTGATTAATATTGGGCTAATTTTTGCATAGAAAAAATATGTCATGACTTTTCCGATAATGCAATATTATCCTGTCTTCAACAATTCAAAAAAATATTAAAACTCTACTTTATCTGAAATGTAAGTGAGCTGGTTGAAATTATGATTTATCTTTTTAGTAACATAGATGTTTTAAAGAGGGTTGGAGTTGGCAGATGGCATGATAGTTAAGGGCACTGGACTCCCACATGACTGAATGCAGTTCGAGTCACGGACCTGGAGGCTCACTTTTTCCTCACTCTGTTTCTCTCTCTCTTTTTGTACCTCTTTGGTCAAATCAAAACAAGTAAATAAATTAAGTTAAATAAAATAATTATTAAAAAATAAAAAATAAAGAGGGTATAGTCTGATGAGTAAAATTTTGGGATGATAGTTCCCATTGTACTAATTTGATCTTTCTTCATAAATTTGGACTAATCATTTAAGCATATTATGACAGAATTATTTTATCTATAAATTTGGGGTGAAATAATTTCTCCCTTTTTTCTAATAATATAACATGTGTGTGCATGTGTGTACTACCACATGTGCATGGGTGAGTGAGAAAGACAGAGAGCGAGCCCCCCACTTCCATGGGACCTGGTCATGCTACAATCCCTTTCCCTCTATTCTGTCAGAACCTCGGGCATGAGTGCATATGCCAGGCATGTATTTCTTTTTTTTTTCTTTTAGAGAGGTTTTTGCTATAGGGCACATGTGCTTGCCAGAGAGACAGAGAGAGACAGAGAGACAAAATGCGAGAAATCACCCCCTGGGGGGATAGCCACATCGCAATCTCTTCTCCTCCATTCTCCTCTCGGGATCTTGGGCACGCATGCACACGCACCTGGCATGAGTTTAAGCCACTGGGTCTGGGACTTGAACCATGGTCGACTACATGGGGGTCCAGAGACATAGCTGTTATACTAACTGCTGGTCCCCCAGGCATGTATTTCAATCCACCAAAACTAGGAATCAAATTGCTGTCAGTCATGTGGGATCCAGCTCCCTCTGCACAGTGCTTACTCACTGAGCTATGGTAGCCATCCTGTCTTCCTTAGCCTCTCTCATAGTCTTAATATTAGTATAATTTTAGGGACCAGCAGTTGGCATAGTAGCTATGTTGCTGGACTCCCAAATAATCGACCATGGCTCAAGTTCTAGACCTGGTGGCTTGAACTCACGCCAGGCATGTGTGTGTGCATGCCCAAGATCCCGAGAGGAGAATGGAGAAGGAATTGCAGTCTGGCCATCACCCTTGGAGGTGATTTCTCGTTTTCTGTCTCTCTCTCTGTCTTTCTGGCGAGTGGACATGCCCTATAGCAGAAACCTCCCCAAAGAGAAAAAGGAAGAATTTTAAAAACTTATAACTATTTCAACTAAGTTATCCCCAAGGACTATTTTAGAACCTACTAGAAGCTATTTTTACTCTTTAAGGTTTCAAGAAAATAATTTAATTTTTACACATTACAGGAATTCCTTAAGCATATTTTTTGTGTCAGTAGGATCATAATCCCAAACTTGAAAGATTAGAATGTGCTTATGACATAATATTAAATAAAAAATGAGACTACAAATATATAAACACTATTATACAAAACATTCAGCTGCTGTTCTATATTTCCATAGCATAAATTAAACCATCATATGTCTTGTCACAAGACTTTTCATAAAAATTCTGTTACATAAATGACGTTTGTCTTCTTGGTGTACTGTGATGCCTACAAGTAAGTTTAGCAATGCTGTAGTAGTATTTCCAACATAATGGAAGATACTCAAGTAATAAAGCTGATACAAAGAAGAGGGAAAGAAAGAAAACTACAAAACCAGAACCCTGATCAAACATGATTCAAGCGTATTCTACTAGGCGTTTAACCTTATATGAATGAAGCTTGCTCTGAAATAAGATTTATCTGAAAGTGAAAAGAGAAGAAAATGCCTTTCTAAGAGCAGTCATTGCAGGCTACACCTGAAATCCATATTGACTAAGAGGCTGTTGATTGAGAACTTGAAGATTTGGAAAAGTCAAATTCTCTAATCCAAGTTAACATGAACACTAACAGTTACAGGGAGTTGGAAGATAAAGAAAAATGTAAGGTTGTGGCCCTTATAGGTACTCTTTGAAGTGATTTCTTTGAAAATTTCTTTGCTTGAGAAAGAGAATAATCACTCTCATTGTCAAAATTACACTGCAATTAATTGTGAGGCTGAGAAGAAGATAAGTCATCTTTTCTATGATTTAAAATTACTTTAAAGTGGACTGCTATTCTGCCTGTGTTGGAAAAATGAGTACTTCTCTATCCCTTTCGACATGAACAACTATGTAAGACAGAACAAACTCTATGAAACTGTAGTTTTATATAGTTTACAGTAGGTAATAGAGAACAATGATTTCTGAGGAAAGGATGATCCTCATGACTTACCAAGATTCATCATGAATGCTCCTTCTGGATGACCATGTAAAGATAGAATCCAGGTGTATTGTTGTAGTTTCACTGAACCGAGAAGTCAGAGATTTGATTTTGGGGCTGCCAAAGTACTCAAGTTGATGTGGGAATAGTAAGAGAGGTGAAAGGTGAACAGTGAAATAGTTCCGATAATTCTTACAGCATTATCATTCATTCTTTCGATGAAAACTGAAATCATAGAACAGGTACATTTTTTAAAGCTTTTTTTTTTTTTTGAAGCAGTTTTTGTAAAGCAGAGAATTTATGGGGAGATTAGCTGAATTGGCAATTCCAGAGTTTTCACAGTACTTGAAAATTTAGCAAATCTGATGAGCCAGTATGGTGAAATCTTGGCATTCAGTTGAGACGCTCTTCAAAGCTATGTATTGTAGGACTACTCTAGTCCCAACTAGGAAGCGTACAGAATGCTTCTAACAAAGTTTAAAAAGCAAGTTGGGGGGACCAGCAGTTAGCGTAATGGCTATGTCGCTGGACTCCCACGTAGTTGAAACGCGGTTTGAGTCCCGGACCCGGTGGCTTAAACTCACGCCCGGCGCGTATGCGTGCGTGCCCAAGATCCCGAGAGGAGAATGGAGGAGAAGGGATTGCGGCATGGCCATCCCCCCTGGGGGGGTGATTTCCTGCTTTCTGTCTCTCTGTCTCTCTCTGTCTGTCTGGCGAGCGCACGTGCCCTATAGCAAAACCTCTCCAAAAAAAAAGCAAGTTGGTTCACTGATAAATTAATTGCCCTTGAGAAAAACACTCATTACATTTTGAAAGAAAAGAAAGCTGCACTATAATCAATGCATCACTTAACAACGTCCAGAAGACAATAAAACCTACTAGACCAGTATAAAATATAAACCAAGAAAATGATCAAAATCAAGAAATATAACTACATAAAACAGGATATGAAAAATGTCAATAATAGTACAAATATATTTTAGAGCAGTTTTGAATTTTTTGTACAGATTTCAAGAAAATAATGACATAATAAGTGAAGATGTAAAAATGTAGGTCATTTCAGAGATAAAGTATAAAAAGTAAATTTAAGGGTACTGGACTCCCACATGGCCAACTGTGGTTCGAGTCCCAGACCTGGCAGCTTGGCTTTCCCACTTTCCCTCTTTCTTTCCCTCACTCTCTTGATCTGTTCCTCTCGGGTCAAATGAAAGTAAAATAAAAACAAAAATAAATAAAGGTAAATAAAGTAATCCTTAAAAAAAGAGATTTTTGTAATAGGACACATGTGCTCACTGGAGGGACAGAGAAACAAAAGTGAGAAATCACACCAGGGGAGATGATCACACCGCAATCCCTTCTCCTCCATTCTCCTCCTGGGTTTTGGGAATGCGTGCACACATGTCCGGCATGAGTTTTAAGCCACTGAATCTGGGACTCGAACTGAAGTCAACTATGTGGGAATTCAGTGACATAACCAGAAAGCCATCTGCTAGTCCCAGAGAAGTACAATATCTTAATTGAAAATAGTCACAGATGGGTCTGATAGCAGAATGGGCACTGAAGGTAATAAGACCAATAAACATGAAAAAGAGGAGCAGAAACTTATGCACAAATAAAAAATAAAAGAACTTGATAAGAATGAAACAACCTCAGTAATATATAAAAAATTAAAGCATATACAGATGCAGACTATACACACACACACACACACACACACATATGTATGTGTGTGTGTATATATATATATATATATATATACACACACACATATACATTCATAACATACAGTGAATTCTCATGTGGGTGTGGGTGTTGTCATCATAGAAACTAGGTAAGCTTTTTGTTTCCCTCATGGTAAAACAGCATGACTAGAGAGAGCTAATGTGACCATTTAAGTGAGAACTATTTCTTTCATAATTCTTTCTTCCACACAGTCCTTCAATATTGGGTGTAATCTCCTTTTTTAATAGTATAGAAAACTTTATGGACTTGACTGCAGCGGGCAAAGATTTGGGTTAAATTGAGTCTATTCTTCATAGAGTCATTACTTCTCTGATACCACTATTTGTTCAGAAGCTTGAATGTTATGAATAAATTGGCAATCTGTTCTCCATGTCTTAAAAATAGAAGTAAAATATTTTGAACTGGCTTAAGCTGAGAGAGAAAAAAAAAGAAAAAGAGAGAAGGGGATTGAGAGAAAGAAAGAGAGAAATCTTTGGAGTCTTATGGAGTCCAAGGATGGCTGATCCACCATGAATCCTGGAAGAGTTGGTGTTTCCACCACTGTCTCTGATACTCATTTCAGGTCATCCATATTTTCTCCAAATTTGCTTTCTTTAATGTTGTATTTATATGACCACTCCAAATTTGTTAAGTTCTTCTCCCATTTATGACTCCAGACAAGACTAACATCTTTTTTTCTTTTCTTTTCTTTTTAACTGCAATTAAGAATTTCTAAGAAGGGAATTGGTTTGGCTCAATTTGGGCCAAATTTGTGTCCTTCCTCAATAAGTGGTGAACACAGTCACATAGAAGAACATGGCTAGAAAAAGGGGTCACTGTACGGTGAGTGAAAACCATCAAAGGATTTTTCAACTATAGCCCAAGCTGAGAAACACTGAACTAGATCCTCATCACTTAAGTGCAAGCTTTCTAAGTATAGCAGGCGGTGCTATGCTAGAAATGACTTTTTTTTGTTCTTTACTTAGATTTCAATATGTACTGATATAATTTCTTTGGATTAAAAAAGATTTAAAGTAAACAATAAGGTACAGTCACATATTTTGGATTCAGTGACAAAAACAGCACCAAAATCAAATACTTTCTCATTGAATTGTCTTTGGGGACTATGAATATCATTCACTGTATGTGAAAAAAGAAATTCAGGACCTTGAAAAGTTGCATTTATATAGGAAAAAAATGAATAGATAGAAGTAAATCCACTAGACAGAAGAATGTGAAAAAATAAAAAGACCCGAGAAATGTGTCATTTCCAACATCAGTCAACTGCATTTTTTAAAGTTTAAATCCTGATGCCCAACTGACAGAAATTTTGTGATTACATTTGATTCAAATGCCATTTTTATTTCCTGGTTACTGAAAAAAAAATTCTTTGGGGAATGTCTCTGAATAAATGTTTTGGGGATGATAGGCTTCTCAAATAAATTAGCACAGGATTCTTATTTCAAAATGGAACACTAATAATAACCTAGGTGATGTGAATGTTTTTACATTTATGTGGATTCAGTTTGAAAGTGACCCCTGGGAGCAAATCCTATATGCCTGAAAAATGGTAGTTAGACAGTACTGTGAGCACATAGATTGACCACTGAGCATTTATATTGCTTGTCCAATGAAGAAAGCAGAGAGTTAAGAAATTTGATCAGTAAGCCTATGAATTTGGAATTTATAGGCACAAACTGAAAAGGAAAAAAAGAAAAGGCCTCAGGGTTGCTACTGGGAGCTTTGTTTCAGGGAAGTACTGACTTTTTCCAATTCCATGGGCACTAATATATTTTTAAATTTGCTATAAAAAAAAACCTCACTTTGAGATGAATGAAAAAATAATTGACTGAATAAATAAATAAACCCAGCCAATCAAAGCAAACAACAAAATTAAGATATAGGGAAGGTAAAAATGCAATCAAAAAGGGAAAAAAAAAGAAGCAAAATATTTAAGGGACACAAAGATGGAAAGTTATCTGTTGATGATAACATGTATGAGAATATCTTTAATTAGAATAATTTACAGTGTATTTGTGCTGGGAAAGTTCATTTTGCAAGCTGTATTGATACACAGTGATTGAATGTTTAAAAAATGCAAAAAAGCAAGCCAGAAATGGCCCGTAAAGAATGGAGGATCTGGGACCAGCAGTTAGCATAATGGCTATGTTGCTGGACTCCCACGTAGTCGACCGCGGTTCGCGTCCTGGACCCAGCGGCTTAAACTCACACCGGGCGCGTGTGCGTGAGTGCCCAAGATCCCGAGAGGAGAATGGAGGAGAAGGGATTGCGGCGTGGCCATCCCCCCTGGGGGACGATTTCTCGCTTTCTATCTCTCTGTCTCTCTCTGTCTGGCGAGCGCACACGCCCTATAGCAAAAAAAAAAGAATGGAGGGTCTCAGGCCAAAATACTGCTCCACATAATTGGGTATATTACTATATTAATCAGTATATAACTTAGTTCACATAATATTATCCTTCAAAATCATGTGGTAGTTGGCAAATATATTAGATCACCAGAAAAGTCATGACGTATTTTTCTAAGCAAAAATGCGTCATGACTTTCCTGATGATCCAGTAAATCTCCTTGGCTCTGTCATGGTGACACAGTGGTAGCAAACCACTATGCAGTGCTAAAACATTAACTGGAACTGATACATTACCACCATCGAATTCCCACACCAGTTTTTCCAGCTGTCTAAACAGTGTATTTTTTGTATTGTTTTGTTTTTCAGTTTTAATTTTAATTGTCAGAGATCATATATGCTCACCAGAGACAAAGAAAGAGAGAAGGAGAAATCACCCTTCAATGAACATACCACAATCCATTTTCCATTTCTTCATCTTATCAGGATTTGGGGCGTGCAAGCACATGTGTGCCTGCCATGTTTTTACAACCACTGCAGCAGGGATTTGAGCTACAGTTGGCCATGTAGGATCCAGCTCTTTTAACCACTAGGCTGTGGGGATAGCCTTAACAGTGTTTTTAACAGCAAAATGATCCAGTTTAGATTCTCATGCTATATGACATTGTCATGTCATTTAAACTCTTCAGTCTTATCCTTACTTTCAGGACTTTGGTTCTAGTGGGCTTGACTTGGTATCTCCTCATGATTGGTTTCAGGATATGAACTTTTGTAGAAATATTACAAAACAGATGTCACATTTTCATTGCATCATACTGGTGATTTATGCTTTTAACTAATAAGTATTTGGTAGGTATCTATATTGAAACTGTAAAGTTCTCTACATCAGCCTTTCAATTAATTAATTAAAATTCTATTCCCATGGATTTGTAGCTTGTTATTTTATTCATGAGTTGATAAATCTGTTGGCATTGCTATTTACAGCTGCTACTTACTACGTGTGGTAGTTTTATGTTCTATAAAGTCACCATGAGCTCTGAATGAGTGAATACTCACTATTTTTCTAGATAAAAATCTGAAGTTTGGTTCCTCTGAGCATCTGGTTCCAACATTTTATTCAATTGATCAATAGATAATCTTGTTGGTTGTGCATTTCTGTTTAAAGAGACTTTATCTAATATGTACTGATGGTACATTACTATTGAACTCACACCAACACAGCATCACAGCTCATGGCAAATCAAAGCTTATCCAAAATGTGTATTTTCTCCATAAAGCACATCACAACCCTATAGAATCTAGAAACACTAGAGAGTACTTCAGAACTCTGCTCAGGGAACATTTAAACAGTAAATCCACAAACAAAAAATACAAAAATGCAAAAAAAAAAAATAGCACTAAACAGACCACACAGAAGATATTTCTTTTCAGTGTGGGAAATGAAACTGGAAGCTTGAATGTTGCCGTGTTGGACCTTAGCTGGGAAGATGTGCTGGTTGGACATCACAGATGTTTTTCCTTTTTGTTGCTCTGTTTATGTCTTTGAATTACCATGAAAGCTTTATGAGTATTAACTTTTTGGATTACAAATAAATTTTAGTGAATAGACAAATTCACAGATGTGGAATCTGCAAATAATGAAGACTGTTTTGGATACTCAAAGGGGGACATTTAACAGTGGGAGCCCATTGAAGCTGATTTCAAAGACTTTTTGATATGTTATCATTACTCTTTGAGTACTTCTTTGATTTCTGGCAGAAAAAAAAAGATATTTCAGGTATATATTATCTTATACTTCCCTAAAATTAACCATTTATCAAAAGGCAATAGTTTCTTTTTTCTTTTTGTTGGAGAGGTTTTTTTCGCTATAGGGCGCGTGCGCTCGCCAGACAGAGAGAGAGAGACATAGAGACAGAAAGCGAGAAATCACCCCCCAGGGGGGATGGTCACGCCGCAATCCCTTCCCCTCCATTCTCCTCTCGGGATCTTGGGCACGCACGCACATGCGCCCGGCGTGAGTTTTAAGCCACCGGGTCCAGGACGTGAACCGCGGTCGACTATGTGGGAGTCCAGCGACATAGCCATTACGCTAACTGCTGGTTCCCGAAAGGTAATAGTTTCTTTTATTAAAAAATGGTATTAGGAAATCAAGATCTAAGAGCTAGTTGTGCTAATTGTTAGTGTTTATTTCTATTCCCAGACCTTCCCATAGGAAAGTTTTAAGGAAAATAGATGATGTTTAAGTGTAGTGTAAGTAACAGTTATAGCCAAGGAGATCAAATCTAGGATCATTGAAATTATTCATGGTGACAGTGGAAGTAAGGATGGAGAGAAAGTATGAGGACCAGATGCCATCCATGCCAGTAAGAAATCTGAGAAACTAATAAAGAGATTAATGGATGATAGTTTTAAAGAGAATAAGGTAATACGTTCTGATTTCATAAACCCCAAAACACGAAAGAAGGAAGGTCTACTGGTTAGAATTTGACTTGGTATGAGAAAGCTGGAATTTTTTTGGCCAGAAAGCTGGAATTAAAAATTTTTGCTATTACAAGAACAAATAAGATTGAGTTCATTATACTTTTAGATAAAATTTTAGAGGTAAGCATTCCAGTAAAAGTTGGTCAATGCAGTGTTACAACTCATAAATCTTACTGCTTCTAGGTAGCCTCTACTTCCAAGGGCACTTATTGGTCCAAGACACTGATTCGGCCCCACTTTCTAGCTATCAGGAAAGAGAATAAAAAATGATATACTCTTGTCACTAAGAAGACTTTCTGTAAATTGCACACACACATCTACTTACATTCCATGATCCAGAATGGAAATTTAGCCTGTATTGCAGGGAGCAAATGTGTCAAACTAAAGATGTCAAGATATCTATTCAGGGCTGACTTTGTGGCCTGGTGGTTAAGAGAGCAGGATACCATATGGCTGACCACATGGTTTGAATCCTGGACTTGGTGGCTTGAAAATTATGCCAGTTGCATGTGTGTGTGTGTGTGTGTGTGTGTGTATCCCAAATTCTGACAGGATGGGTAAATGAAGAGAAGGAATCACAGTATGACCTTGTTCTACAAGGGAATGATTTCTGTCTGACCCTCTTACACACACGCACACACCTTTCTTTGTCTGGTAAGTGCACATGCCCTCTGGCAAATTTATATATATATATATATATATATATATATATATATATATATATACACACACACACACACATATATATATATATATATATATATATATATATATATATAATTTGTCAAAGAAAAAAATTGGTGCTGAGAGATAACTGGAAGTGTCTATCACAGAGAGATTCATTTGAGATGGGTAAAATGAATAGATTGAAAAGGTAAAAGGAACTAGGAGCAGGTGGAATACCTTCTTCTAACTTCATGTAAGGGAGAGTAAATATTAGTTTCCCATTAGGAATTATCCTTTCCCTCAGCTCTTTCGTATTTTGCCTGCGGTTTGTTTGCATCAATGATTTGCTGTCTTCATTAGTGTTTTACTTGTCTTTACCTATCCTCCTCTTTCATTGAACTTGAGTTTACAGACAGAGAATGCAATCTTAGTGGTTGTTAATTTTCAGGAAAATAGTATTAGAATAGCAGTTAAGAACTCAGGTCCTAAAACAAACCAGTCCCGTGTTCAAGTCCTGTATATTCTATTTGTCAGCTATTCCTTGGACAAGTTACTTAACTGCAGTAAAGCTCAGTTTCCATATCTGTGATAATGTAAGTAAAGTTCTTGATATTGTACCTGGAAGATAATATACAAATTTAATATTAGCTATTAGTTTTGGTATCCTCAGTGAATTATACACAATAATGATCTTTTAAATGTTTATTTGATTGGATGGAAAGCTCCACTCTGTTTTTGGATGTGTCATAGGCTGTGAAAGTAAGAGTCCTGTTCTCATTTAAATAGAAATGTTATTTAAAAATGAACTTCATAGCTCAGGAACTAAGACTCACTATCAACAGTTTTCACATATCTTTACTGCCACGACACTGACCTCTAAATGTTTGATTATTTCTAGATTCTCTGTTTTGTTTAGATTATTTTGTGCTGTAATGAAGCAGTGGGCAGGAGTGATGAGAAAAGGGAACACCATGTTCACGTCATGGACCAATGATCACACCGTTATTTACATGCCTGTTCCAAGGCACAGGATCCTCTCCTAATATGGTACACCTTCCACCCCACAGTGTACAGTAAATATAATCTGTGGGCATGTCAGTCACAGGGATAACTGTTTACCAGAAGTTGTGGCAACATGAAACATGGCAGAATAGTTTTTCTATTTCCTCTGGGAAAGTTTGAATTTCACATAGCAATCCTAAGTAATGATAATGGCTCTAGTCTTCCACTCGCAGCACAAGGGGTCAGATCATGAATACCTTGATCTTTACCCCAGTTTCCTTTTCTTCCTTACAATTTCTGCATTAGGCCCTTTTTGATGCAGACTACTTGCCTTTTTTGACTAAGACAGAAAACCAGACACATCTGAAAGGGTTAGTAAAAGAATCTGGAAGTGTCAATGAAAAAATACGGTAAGCAGACACATAGCAACAAAAGAATTCAAAAAGTAGCAGCTATAGACCAGATCAAAAATTAAGATAGGAATGCTGGATTCTAAAACTATTCAGTATAAATAAATTGTAATCTCAGCGCTAAGGTAACTGGTATTCTAAGAAAGGACTTGAAGTGCTTGCTAGAAAATAGAAGTTGAATGAATTAATTAAATTTATGTAAGATAGATTACATATTATTTGAAGACATCTCTCTTTTTGTTTCCCCAAATAAAGTTCTTTGTTCTGCATTTTTTCATTTAAAATGCAATATTATTGGGATTCTATTATTAGACTGAGTGTATTATAAATCACTTAATCTCATTGTTCCTCATTTGTGAAATGAAGCAATTTTAGTTGTTATCTCATAGCTGTTGCAAAGATGAAATACAACAATTTACATAAGACATATTCAACAGTACCTGGAGCACCACAGTTGTGTAGAAAATGCTTGATTATTAGTTCATCTAGGATTTACCCATGTAATTATTTACACATTTGCATCAGTTAGGAATTATGATGGAAGTAAAGATTTTTTTCACAGGTGAAAGAAATGCTTCTCAAGGTCAACAGGTTAAATGAAAAAGAGTCCTACAGTTTCTTATGATTGTCTGTTAACCAGAAGGCAAGTCAGCCTATCATACCAGTATAATTACATATCCTGAAAATCTGCCATGAAAATTAAACCACTTACCTTCCAAATAGCCACCCTTCTCAGATTACTCTGCAAGAGTGATATGTTGAGCAGTGCACATGATTCCAATTTTAGTAATTATAGAGCTTTTAAGAGAAAGAATCGAAAATGCTGTCCAATATTACTATAATCAGGATTTCAAACAGAAGAAGAGCATAAAGTGAGAAAAGAGATCTTGCTTCTGAAAGAGACTCCAAATCTTCTATAGCATTGGCACCGAAAATTACCTTTTCGTCTGTGCATTTTGCCATTTCCACATCTCCCAAGAAGTCTTAACAATGACTATCTGCTCATCCCACTAAGTAAAGTGCAGCATCTGAAATACAATTTTTCAAGTGGCCTCTTCTGTAAAGAAATAGAAAACACAAGACAGTCTGATGAAAATGAAGGACAGTTTGCAACAAAGTGACCCTTTCCTTAGAATTTCCACAACAGCATATAAAGACAGTGAAGGTGAATCCTTGTAAGGTATCTTGAATTCTTTGGAAAACACCTGTGAAATGCATTCCTGTTAGTATTTGATATAGTAAAACTTTGAAATTATCACAAGAGTTTCAAAATGTTTCCATCAAAATTGAACGTCAGATATTTTATATTATGGAAAAATAGGAGTTTGAATACCAGGTAATAATTTTCTATGTTATGTAGATATTCATGGTCTTACTTCTTCTGTTAGAATAATCATACCAAACCTATGATAATGGGATTTAGATAGATCTGGATTCAAATCTGGCCCATTTAGCTCCAAACCTCAGACAGATTAGTCAGTTTCAGAGTTGTCATTCCTTATTTGGTCCTCACTTGTCACATGGGGCAATTTTAGCTATGCTCCATGGTAGCTGGGATGATTAAATGAGAATTTATGTAACATACATTGTATGATATCTGATACACAAATACACAGAAAATATTTTGTTATTAGATCATTTAAGATTTACTCATAGAATTTTCAAGCCAGTTCATTAAAAGTTAAATTCTTCACAGTTTTATCAGAACTCAAAAAATCTAATGGAAGCAGAAAATCAAAACCACAGAGAAATTATAATTTGCTATTTCTATAAAATTAATATCAGAAATTCCAATAACCAATTTTTTCACTTTTCATTCTTTTTACTTACATATGTATATAATATATAAATGTTCATACACATTTGTTTTCATGTGTAATTATAAATGTAATCATATCATGTATAATTATATAGCTACATTACACTAAATTTATATTATATGAAAAATAGAGAAATATAAATTACTTTATATTAGAATAATTTTTTTATTTCAAGTTTTTTTACACATTCAATCACATTATTTAGCATGCAAAGTGAATATTCCAACATGTGTGCATTTCTCCCCAGTCCAGTTGATAATACTATGAAGTTGTCTTCAATAGATAATACCCCATTTCTTTGTCCCATTAATGCTATGCCTCTCTATTTTTCTCCTCAATGTCCTTCTTCAGACTCTACTCCTTTACCTACTCCCTTCCCACCCTATATCTGGCATTCACAACCACTTACTGCGTTTTTATATCCTTTAGTCATTCAGTTTTGGTCACAGAGTGTGGACACTTGGTGTATATTAAGTGGAGACTTAACCTGGATGCTACTGGCTATTTCAGTGATCAGATCTTGAGATTTTTCAAATTGTAACCATCAGCTCTTATTGCTTTGTTCTTTGATCATGTACTCTGATAATTTTGTTTCAGGAAAATATTAGATTTACAGTCACTAGTTTGTGACCTCATCTATGATAGTTACTACCTTAAAAATCATGTTTTTTTTTCTTTTCTTTTTTTAATTTAAATTTATTTATTTACATTAATTTACTATACATCATTATAGCATAAAAATGAGATTTTTCATCCAGAATACACTGTATATTGGCTCAATCAAGCACATCAAATATGTGTTATCATCAACAAATAAATGTCCATTTCTTGTTTCCTGTATATTTTGCTTTTTTTCCCATCCTTGATTCCCTATCTCTCACCCTCTGCCATCTCCCTCCCTCCTCCCATACTGTCTCTGGTATCCATGGTTGCTTTTTATGCCTTTTCCCCCCACATTTTATTGATTCCCTAAAGATCTTAATTAATTTAAGTATTTTCAATAGCAAGCACAGCTGATATATATATATATATATATACATATATATATATATATATATATATATCCATGAACACAAGTCTGATTAGGCATAAACCTCAGTGAGTAGAAAGAACATATTATAAAGTAGCAACTAGCTGGGGCTATATAGCTTACTACAGTCATCAAATAGGTATTTTTAATGCATTTTTTTTTAATTTTAAGAAACACTTTTTAAAAATTAATTAATTTATATTCATTCCCTAAGCATCGTCACAGCATATAATATGTGATTGCCCATCCAGAATATAGTGCATTGTGACTTAATCATGCATGTTATCATCAATAATTTTCCATTTCTAGTTTCATATATATATGTTAGTTTATATATATTTACCCCTATTTCTGACCCTCTGCCTTTTCTCACCCTCTTCTCACACTATCTCTAGTGACTACAGTTGTCTTCCATTCCTTTCCCCCCACATTTTATTGATCACACAATTTCTTAAATAATCTAACTACTTTCAATAGCAAGTTCAGCTGGTAATTTCAAGAAAAGCAGTTTTGAGGGACCAGCAGTTAGCATAATGGCTATGTCGCTGGACTCCCACGTCGTCGACCGCGGTTTGAGTCCCGGACCCAGGGGTTTAAACTCATGCTGGGCACGTGTGCATGCGTGCCCAAGATCCCGAGAGGAGAATGGAGGAGAAGGGATTGCGGCATGGCCATCCCCCCTGGGGGATGATTTCCTGCTTTCTGTCTCTCTCTGTCTGTCTGGTGAGCGCACATGCTCTATAGCAAAAACCTCTCAAAAAAAAAAAAAAAAAAAAAAAAAGAAAAGCAGTTTTGGGAACCAGAAGTTAGCATAATGGCTATGTCACTGGACTCCCACGTATTCGACCGCGGTTCGCGTCCCGGACCCAGTGGCTTAAAATTCACGCCGGGTGCGTGTGCGTGCATGCCCAAGATCCTGAGAGAAGAATGGAGGAGGAGGGATTGCGGCGTGACCATCCCCGCTGGGGGGTGATTTCTCACTTTCTGTCTCTATGTCTCTCTCTGTCTGTCTGGCAAGCGCACGCACCCTGTAGCGAAAAACCTCTCCAAAAAAAAAAAAAAAAAGCAGCAGTTTTAACTTTAATAAATCAAAGAAGCTAAGGAACTTTGCTTAAAACTTAAAGCCAGGAAACAGGTTAGGATTCTGTTCAAACAGTAGGTACATGAACCTATTGACAGCTCAAAAAATCATGTTTATAGTCATCAGGGAACAGAACTTCAGCTCAGTAGTTTCAATGAATTATTATCTATTGAAGATAACTTTCTAGCGTGGTGAACTGAACTGGTGAGAAATGTACACATGTTGGAATATTCATTTTGTAAGCTAAGTAATGTGATTGAATATATAAAAGAAATAGAAATTTTAAAAAAATGACTGTTTTTCCAATCTTTCCAAAGAAGTTAATAGTATTTCTAGTTATTAGCCAAAAAATCTAACTTGAAATTTTTAAATATATCCGTTAACATTTTAGTTATTAAGTTCTCATCTCTGGGACCAGAAGTTGGCGTAATAGCTATGTCACTGGACTCCTATGTAGTAGACTGTGGTTATAGTCCTGGACCTAGTGGCTTAAACTCATGCTGGGTGCATATGTGTGCATGCCCAAGATCCCCAGAGGAGAATGGAAGAGAATGGATTGTGGCATGGCCATCCCCCCTGAGGGGGGGGGGGGTTGTGATTTCTCTCTTTCTATCTCTCTGTCTCTCTCTGTCTTTCTGGTGAGTGCACATGCCCTATAGCAAAAACTCAAAAAAAGAAAAAAGAAAGAAATAAAGAGAAAAAGAAAAAAAATTCTCATCTCAGAATGATAAAATGTATAGGAATTTTTTTGGTCTCTTTGAATTTTGTAATCTGATTGTACAGGAAAAGTATTGATTTTATTTCTGTAAAAACATTAAATCATCAAAATACAGGGGGTCAGACAGCAGTGCAGTGGTCAAATGCAATGTTCTCCCATGCTGTCCCACATGGGAAAGTTTTGAGTTTTTGTCTGGAGACTTCCCTGTGTACATAGGCCATGAGCATGCCTGTGACCAGGGGCTGGCAGAGGCTCAGAGCGAATCGTGATATCAAGACTTTGTTGGGGGTTCTCTCTCTCATTCAATATGTAAATAGGAAGCTAATATTTAGTGAGCTCCTATGGATCTACCACTGAGGAAAGCACTTTACACGTATTATCTCATTAATGTCATATTAACTACTGTTTTCCCCACTTTTCACATAATGATCCTCAGGGGTAGAAGAGCTGGCTCGACATCACACACGTGTTGTTATGAAGCTGGCATTTGAAACCAGATGTTCTGACCACAGAGTCTATGCTTTTAAGTACATTCACAAAAGCATGACGTCCCTGTGGAAGTCAGTGAGAACTGTCTAAGAATATCTTCTTTAACCACATGCTTTTAGCATTAACTTTTTCCTGGATGGTTTATATACTGGATTTCTCCCACACATTTACTCTTACCTCCCACAGTCGCTTTAGTCCCTTTACCACACCAAATATGCATAGTTTCTCCTCCTCACGTGGAAACCATGGTGTGCCTTAGTAACAGCCAGCAGCGTCTCATCTGAGGAAAGATATAAATAATTGTTCACATCTGTTGCAAAGAAAGGTGAAATTACTCAGAAATGTATGAAATCTAACTCTTAATATTTTAAAAGAACCGTTATGTGGAAAACTGCTAGCAGAACTAGAGCCTATGGAAGGAAAACAAAGGAATAAAGATTTTAGCCTAACACAAGAAATAACTTTTAAAAGGGAGATGTACTCAGTGTGATCTAAATCATAAATGAGCATCTTGGGAAGCAGAGTTCTCTATGGATCAACTCATATTCTGGAAGGAAACAAAGCAAGGATGTTACAGAAGATGACCCAGCAACAAGTTGGGCTAGAAAAGACTCCAAATATAAACCTATAGTTTGGTAGTGTCTGTTTTCTTCTAATTGTCAAGTGTTAGTGGAGGATTAAAGAAGAGGAGGTCACAGAATGCTAAGATCTAAAAGTTTGTGTCCCACTCCTCTTCCCAAATTCAGGTATTGAAGCCTAATCCCAAAATGATGGTTTTTGAGTTGAGACCTTTGTAAGGTAATTGTCTCACAAGTGAAGTCTTATAAATGGGATTAATGCCCAGAAGAGAAGAATTTGCTTTCTCTCTGTTTTTCTCCATGTGGGGAAATACTGAGAAGATGCTAACTGCTAACTAGGAAGAAGATCTTCACTAGACACCAGAAGTGCCAGCACCTTGATCTCGGACTCTCCAGAACTGTGAGACATGAGTGTTTGGCATTTAACATACTTGGTCTATGTGACCTAGTGGTCAAGGGATCCAGATCTCCCATGACCAACCATGCTTTGAATCCTGGCCCTGGGTATGTATGTATGCATGCCCCAAATCACAGCAGGATGGAAAATAAAATGGAAGAGAAGGGATTGTGGCGTGACTATACTCCATTGGAAGGTGCTTTCTCCTTCCTCCCTCTATCTTTCTGTCACTTTTTGGTGAGCACAAGTGCCCTCTGGGAAAAAAAAATAGTCTGTAGTATATTTGTCATATCAACCCAAATTAACACAGAGACTATCCACAATCTCAGATGAGAGAGGGTAGCACAGAATGAAAAAAATAGAAACAGAATAGGGAATACAAAGAAAAACTTTAGTGATTTGACAGTTATGATTGACAATGAATTCTTTTTCTTTCACACATTGATGAAATCATTAAAAAAATTTGTCATATCCTATTACCCTACAGCAGATGTTAATTAAAGGACCATAACTGAGCCTGTCCTAGGGACAGCCCTTCTTCACTTGACGTACAAACTTTCTCTTACAATGTTTTCCTTCGGCATGACTGATTTCTTCAGGAAAGAAGAAATAAGTTTACCAGTGAAGTATCTAAAATATATCTTATTTAATAATTTATCAGCAAATAGTTGGCTAATAATCTTTTCTTCTAAAGACACTTAGTAATTGACTGTCACAATATGTATATCTCATGAAATTTCTCTTGTTCTTCTTCCAATCACTAAACTTACCTTACTCTTGAGCAGAATAAGAAAACTACCAACTTGAGGGTACTCATTCATTGTATTTGCCCCATTGATATTTTTTTCTAGAGAACTCATATCAAAACTAAGAATAGATTTTATATTGACATCTAGCAGTATTGACATGCTAAAGAGTTTCTAGATTTTGCTACCACAAGGACATCAACTTCATAAGCAAATGATGTGACTATTGGGAGCAAGTGCTTTTGTGAATATAATTTATCATTTTACAGTAGTATCTATAAACTGTCATCATAAAAGTAAGAGAGTAAAATTTATAGTCTAAATTTTACAATTTGGAATTGTTAATACCATTTGGTATTTTCAAACATTTTCCCTAATAGTTTCATATTAGACTGCTTGCTTCAAATGCATGCATTAACCTAATAATTGAAAGCTAGTGGGAAGAATGATCATATTAAAGTCTTAATTTCTACCAAGCATAAGTTAATAGAGAGTAAGAAGTGCAAAGAGAGGGACCAGGTGCTTCATAGGACCTTCAGGTAGAACAAATGAGATTTTATTAGGCTTACAGATACAATTTTGCCTGCGTGTCAAGGGATAACAGGAGTGTTGATTTGAGTGGCTTATTAACAGGCATGTTTAGCCCAGCAATATTACTCATCACTTGGCTTTTTAATCTGCCAAGAGATGGGTACCATTTGCACTTATGAACTGTGTGTAATTATAGTGATTCAGGTTTCTGCTTATAATGAATCTTCCATCACAGTCTGCTCTCCCAGTCTTTTATTTTCTGCCCCTTGAAGTGAAGATAGACCAAAAAGAATTCTACTTTGACCCAGCTTAAGAGTGGAACACAGATGTCTTTAAAAATATGTGGTATGTATATTTATAAAAATTTTAGCCTCCATTTTCTCTGTTTTATATTTCTGATGATAATAAAGTAGGTTGGCTTCTCATCCAAGAAAAATGGATGAAGGGAGTTCACTTCTCTGTAATTGTTTTATATTGATAGGTAAAGCAAACTGTTAATAAATTTGTATTAAACTTTAAAGAGCTAGGACTATTCAGGGTAATGAGAAATGGGTTATGTGAGTTTGATCACAACATACATTTCCTCTGCTCTGATCACCCCCAGTGTCTGTGACTATGGCCCCTCCCCTATATTTACTTCCAGGTGCCCATAACTAGTAGGTAGCTCTATGTCTCAATAAGTTCAATCCTCTAATTTTTATACCTGAGGTAAGTAAGTTTCTGAGAGGTTAAAGGAACTATCAAAACTGAAGGTAGGACTCCTGACCTAGCCCATGATCCAGTTATTATAATAAATCAAGAGTCCTAACTCTTGGCCAGTAGGCTAGTTTCTTTTTCTATTACTCATTCTGATCCTTCTCTTAGTTAAGGCTGCTCTTATCTCTGCTAACATACTAAAGGTTACACAAGTTATGTTGCTTCCTAGAGTCACTTAGAATGAAAAAGAAATGTTATTCAAAAGAAATGAACCTCTACTTCTAGATTTTCAGAAATCATGATAGACCAGGTAGATGTATGGGAATATTGGAGTTGAAAATTTCCCCGCAACACAATACGTTTTTCCTGAGTATGACCTTCCATGTGCCATACCCCTTGCCTCCCTCTCTACTTTTTCATTTGTTACCTGCTATGCAGAGTGGAGTGACCTACTCTGCTAAATTTGGAAAGAATGATTTAGCTATGCTCAGATAGGTTCTTTCCTTTTTGTCTTAGGAGACTGCCCTCAGAGAGCAAAATTTTACTTGATAAATGAGTATATATAGTCTTAGTTCAGCATTGCCTATAACCAGAAGTCTGTGTGATTCTTGGATTTTTATTATGTCAGTGGATTCTCTAACCTTTGTTCTCTAACTGTTTTCATAATAAATTCATGTTTTTACTACAACTTACTACTATGAATCAAACTGTAATAATATATGAAGACTAATACCTCATTGTGGTTTCTAGTTAGCATTTTTGTTACAAATATAAATATTTATTCAAATATATTCATATTGCCCGTCTATTATCTTACATGAGTTGTTTTCTTACGCGGTTTTCCAAATTTTCCCTTTAGGCTTCAAAAGCACCTTGAAAGAGGATTTGATGAGATGCAAGAGTATTTAAGTTGGGCAAGGGACAAGCAATAGTTTTGGTGGATGTAAGCATACATTTATAGGGATATCTACTCTTATAGTAAAGTACTAAATTCTTTTCTGTGTGTGTGTGTGTGTGTGTGTGTGTGTGTGTGTGTAGAAGAAAGAAAGAAAATAATATTAATCTTAAGAGAGTTATGTGAAAATTATTTTAGATTTCTGAAGAAAAGATTGACATGAACAAATGAATACTTCAAGGAAGAGATTATTCTTTAGCAATATATAAACCAAATGGATAGAAACTTTAGAATTTGGTAGAGTGACGAGAATGGTGGGGAACTGTTAATCCAACAGAGCTGTAGGGAAAAGTTTTGGCATTGATCCCATGTGCCCTTTGCTTAGGGAAACCTTTTTTTTTTCTTCTTCTTCTTCTTTTGGAGAGGTTTTTGCTATAGGGCACGTGCACTCGCCAGACAGAGAGAGACAGAGAGACAGAAAGCGAGAAATCACCCCCCAGGGGGGATGGCCATGCTACAACCCCTTCTCCTCCATTCTCCTCTTGGGATCTTGGGCACGCACGCACACACGCCCGGCGTGAGTTTAAGCCACCGGGTCCAGGACTCGAACCGCAGTCAACTACGTGGGAGTCCAGCGACATAGCCATTACGCTAACTGCTGGTCCCGAGAACCACCTTTTAAAAAATAGTATATTATGGAAACCCAGTGTGTAGTAAATATAAAGGAGCAGTAGTGCTTTTGGAGCACGAGGTAAGAGATCCATGTTCCCTCTGACTTCCTTATTTCTCCTCTTCCTGCCCTCCTTATGTAATCAATAATGTAACTAGAAGAACTTTACGAGTGCAGAGCATTTGAATATTTCCTACTGCAGTAGAAGGGCATTTTAAAATTTTAAATCAGCTGCTGAAAAATTGATTATATAATCACATTGTCCCAAATTAGTGACTCTTACGTATGTCCAGTCCTTGGGCCTGAAGTACCCAATGCTAATCTGGATGCTATTGGAGACTCACATTTCATTCTATTTTGAGAATTGCCAATGAAGTAGGTCAGCAGGAAAGTCATGACACATTTTTGCATGGAAAAATGTGTCATGGCTTTTCTGGTATCCTAATAGAAACTTTACTTATAGATACCATAAAGGTTTTTAGAAACATGTAGTCTTGGGAACCAGCAGTTAGCGTAATGGCTATGTCGCTGGACTCCCACGTAGTCGACCGCGGTTCGCGTCTCGGACCCGGTGGCTTACAACTCACGCCAGGCGCGTGTGCGTGCGTGCCCAAGATCCTGAGAGGAGAATGGAGGAGAAGGGATTGCGGCGTGACCATCCCCCCTGGGGGGTGATTTCTCGCTTTCTATCTCTCTCTCTCTCTCTCTGTCTGTCTGGCGAGCGCACGCGCCCTATAGCGAAAACCTCTCCAAAAAAAAAAAAAAAAATGAAACATGTGGTCTTTAGAAAAAGGTTACTGATGTTTCATAAAATATTTATTCAAAGTTTAGGTGGGTACTTTTATGGACTGTTAAGACATTCATCGACCACTTAGTCCAGCTCATATGTCTTTCCCTCTTGGTTACAATTGCCTTACTACTCCAGATACCCCCAAAACCTAGAGAAAAAAAGTTTTAAGGAGCTATAATTTTATTGAAATATAAAGTGCTCCCAAGGACTATTGGCTTTTCTTAAAAATACAATCTAAAGTCACATACTCTTATTGCTAGCCTCAGAATCTTGTACATTTCATAATGAAAATTTCTATGCTAAAGATTTGGGCCATTTAGGGACTTCCATTTTAAGGGAAATCCTACTTCTTAGGCAATGTAACTTATTTTTAGCTAAGAGACAGAATAAATGTCTAGCTGAAAGTATTTAGTGACAATGTTGTGATAGGACCAAAAATGTCTTCAGTTGACATATGCATAGAAAAAGAACTTTGTTGCAAAACATTTGCAGTTCTGTTTGGAAAAGTGAATGCTGTTATTTTCCTTCTGTTGCTAATAATAGCAAATACCTGAAACTGGGTGGTTTTTAAGGCGAGAGGTTTAATTTAGCTCAGTGTTTAGAGGTCCAAAGACCAGGGTCCCTATCTGGAGAGAGTCTACTTACTACTGGATCATGTGATAGGACAGAGCAAAGCAGGAGCACACGTGTGTGCCTGTGTGTCTGTGTGACTCCCTTTGCTTATAAAACCACCATGCTTCAATCATGGGGACTCTACCCTGATGGCCTTCATTCTAATCTCCCCATCTGGTAACACCATAAGCACATTAAATTTTCACTCTCTTAACTCTATTGCAATACCCCAATTTTAACACACAATTTTTAAAATAATACATTCAAACCATAGAAGGAGATTAGTGAATATGTTTGTTCTGTCTGTTACGTGGTAAGTCATGCTGATAAGTCACCCTAACTGTATGAGATTAGTGCCAGAATAGAAAACCAGAGCTGTACTCTCTCTTAGGAGACCTAACATTCTTATAGATCAGATTAAAACAATATAGCCTATGTTATAAATGTACCTGGCCTTTTCTTGCTTTCTAATCAGCTCAGTTCCCTGTAGTATATGAGACAACTATCAATAGGCAGAAGCTAGGAGTTCTTAGTTTAGTAATTCACTATTTCTAAGAACTGCACAATTATTTCAGTTAAACACAAGTACCTCAGCAACACATAAAGCAAGAATTACAGTTAAATTGGACTATCACATCTGTACAGTCCTCAGCAGTCATGTTTTTACTAATAAAAGTGTTACCTTGAACTTGAAAATTGACAGCCAAACTCTGGTCCCATCACTACCTCCCCCAAATCATGAAAAACAACAGATCTTGAACAACAATGAATATCTTAATTAGCTTAAAAGCAGGGCAGGATTTCATTTTAAACTGTATTCTTATGGCATGAGAGTGATACCAGCATTCCCAATGTCTCTATCTATGAAACAGAGAATCTATATCTGTCCAAGTTTCCTTTTTGGACTAAAAAATACGAAGATACTTCTAAGTACTTAAATTCCAGGTTAATCTTATTCACATAGTGGTTACCTTTGAGTGCAGGTATAAGTAACTGTTTCATACTGAAAACCCAGAAAAACAAACACCTACAGAAAGAATTTCCCAGATAAGCTCCAAAATCTCTGTCATTTCTGTTAAATTAGCAATTCTCAAATTAATAAATAAACAAGAATATTAGAGTTTTTTTTTAATGTAGATTCCTCAGTCTCACCTTTAGAGAGCCTGATTCAGGACCTCTGGAGTATGGCCTTGGACTCTCACCCTTTATAATACATTTTAGACAATCCTATGTACGATGTCCTTGGGCTTGCCTGAAAAACTTTGCCCTACACCCTGTTTTATAAATAAGTTATACAACTGCTTCTTGGGGGCTGCTAAGCAATGGAGTCTAGTGAGATAGCTGCAATTTTTCGTGCACAGAGAAAGAAATCCAATTAAGAAATGTAAATTCTTCTGCATGCTGAGAGAATATGAGGCAATAAAAATATGAATTTCGTTATGTTGCATGGAAGCTTCTGGGAACCCATAAAGGGTGAGCAATCCTTACCGAGCAGCTGGACTGTCATCATCTTCTTGGGCTTTTATGGGGGAAGATGAGGCACTTTGGCACTTTCCTGAAAACAGTCTCTTCAAGAGTTTCTGTATAGGCTGCAAGGCTCTTTCTTTTAATGCTTGGAATTTTTAATTAACTATTTAGAAGGGAGGTGTGTGTATTAAAGTCTATAATGAGTGTAATACTTCCTTAGGATGATTATCTGATTTCTAATTGCACCCTGTGCAAGATAACTGGTGGTTGCAGATAAGGAAAAGGTTGTTTAGTAACTTTAGAAGGGACTAAGTAGTGCTTTAAAAAGAGAGAGAGCAATTCTAATCACTACCCATGCTCCAGCATGAATATATGATCCTGAAGGGGGTCATAGTATAAGGCTGGAGCCCACGGGCTACTGTTGAAAATGGTCAAAAGGAAAAAGAAAGATGAAAAAGTAGGTAGGAGTTATGCACAAGATATTCTATTGGTTTGATAAACCCTTGGAAGCAGAGATGAGTGAGGGGAGCTGTTTTTATCATTGGGAAGGTGCCTTTGATTTGGTTTTCTAAGAGGATTCTGTGTGAGCCTAGTTGAATCCTACCTACCACTTCAAATACTGCCTTCCTTCCCAATTTCCTATTACATGTAGTGAACTTGTTCAGATAACTTTTCCAAGTAGATTCTTGGTTATGTTTCCTTCTGTATGCCCCAGGTTTTGTAAATTCAGTCTTCAAAGAGTCTGGATTCTCATCAGTCATACCCTGTGTAAACAAATATCGTTATTAAGACAAATCCATGGGCATCATACTCTTCACCTCTTCTCTCTGTTTTTCCTTATATTTTTGGATTCTTAGTTTAAAGGATACTACTGGGAAAACTAATGTGCTCTAGGATTAACAGTAATTCCCTTTGTAAACCAAGCCTGTTAAAAAATGCATTTCTAGCAGCCCAGCATAACCTGAACTAGCAAACCTGAGCGTTTCCTTCCTGCGTGGAGAGAATTCTAGGCTCCTATATTCAAGGATTGTTTTATTAGCCGCACAAGAAACAGGCAGAAGTGGAGATTCCCAGAACAATTGTAAATGAATCATTGAATTTAGAATACCATTTTCAAATGATTTTCAATCATTGAACAGACTTAGAAAGTACAAAGACAACTCAATTCTTGTGTGTACCTTTGCCATTTAAAGATATTCATCGGTTTAAACTTTAATGTTTTCTTTTCATTTAAAGTGAATTTATTGTTGGCAGAAAATGCATGAGAGTTCAGCCTCGGAGAATTAAGTCTTCTGTTCCCTACATAATGGATCTAGCAGAAATGTTTAGCTATTTGGGATTCACTCATGGTGCTCTGCCAGTCCACATTAGACATGATTTGGGAGGGCCAACTAAAACCAGAATGTATTGAACTTTGCAAAACCTGTGAGATTATCTTGTGTCAGGAACTTGTTTAAGGAAGAACTAAGACTTTGGCTAAAAGCACAGCAATATAAGGACTGAATATCCTAGCACTTTGCCTTCCCCATATCTCACCTCTATTGTTCCTAAGGTTAGGGTCCACCTTCTAGTTTTGTGACTCCAAATACATCTTCTATATGGGTTCTTTGCCACGGATACATTGCTGATTCCTATAAACAGCCGTAAGTATGTTTTGACTGATATATATATATATATTTTTAGGAAAGGCATCTTACAACATAAAGGTAGAGAAGTCCTAACATATTTGAGATCCAAATACATCAATGCTGTTTATGACTCAATGTCACCTCACTAGGCTGTGGATCAGCAGAGACTTCAACTAAGATTTTAGGAAAGAAATAAGATGAAGTTTAGACAGAGGTTGTACTATGTGACAAAGACTTGGTTTGTAAATTCACATTTGGTAGTGGCGTCTTTTATTAGTTTCTTTTGGAAAGGAGGGAGGGAACATTTATGGAGTGTACAGATTCTGAATCAGTCAAGCCTGGGCTCAAATTCTGTCACAGTATTTAACAGCTTAATGATATGGGTAAAACTATTAAACCTCTCAAAGCTTCATTATCATCATTTAAAAAATGAGAATAATAGTATCAAGTTTATAAGGATGTGTGATATCATTTATAAAGGAGTTAGCAGCGTGCCTGTCCAGTGATAGACTTAGTGAGGGCTTTTCTGTGAAGCCTACACTTGCTGCCTTTAAACTTGCCTGTTAGTAACATTACTATGTTTGTCATTGTGTATTTCCCAACCATTCTAATATCAGTCACAGGACAATTTCCATTATGAAACATCAAGATATCCTAGACAGGCCAATTGGTTTGACCAATACAATTAGAAAGGAAGAGACAAGTGTCATTATGCATTTGTAAAGTAAGATTTTAAATGAGATAATTGGAAGTCTACTTGTTTATCCTTAGGGGACAATTGGTGATTCTTTTTTTCTTCCCAAGAAATGGATTGTTGTATATTTAATTGCTATTTCGAGGAAGGTATTCCTCTGAATGAGCATTAGGGAAAGAGGACAGATTTTAATTAAACCATTTAGCACATATTGAATAACCCCACCAGGAGGCACGATAAAGGTATGCTTAATTGGCTTAGAAAGATGGTAGCAATGTGAGAACTTCAAACACCAAGTTGACTGTAGAGATAATTCTGTATCTATCTCCTAATCAACCGTAAGGGGAATTATCCAAAAAGTTTAAAAGGCAAGGCAAGAAAATAGGAAAATAGGTTGGACTTTGATCCAATTTGTCTCCCCAGAAAGTTTCTCCTGGGAGCACATTTATGTTCTGTTTTGTGGGTGAGTCTACACGAGTCTACTGAAGGGTGCTCCTTCATTCCTAAGGCTCATTCTCTCATTCTTTTAATCTTTCCTCTATTCAGCCTGCAGATTAACACTTTTCTAATGTCACTTTTGGGGCTTAGCCACATAAAAACAAGATGAAGAATTAGAGCTGGATATCTCTTATGTTTTCTTTGTCCCCATCAGGCAATGTACAGGTTAGAATAGATGGACTGGCAGCTTTGAGATTCCTGCAACCTTAGGACCAACTGCAGTACAGTTAAACGGCCAGACAGACATAGACCAAAACAGTTCTCTGAAGTTAACTAATTCCACAGGTATCAAAACCAGAAGGCTTTAAAAGAGCAAGTAAATGAATGATCGAGTCAAGTAAAAGAACAATAGTTAAACAAACACCAGTTCAGTTCCATTGAACTAGAATAAAGGGAAAAGTCCTTACATGCCAAGGTTTGTGAGAGATTGTAACACCTTTGAGTAAATTTGGGAATACAAAGGCAAATAAGCTTGCACTTGTTCTAGGAGATATTATTGACTACCTAAGGAGACATGAATAGATTGCATTGAAAGAGAATGATAAATCATGTGATAGAAGTTTGTATAAAGTGTTAGGAAGGCACATAAGATGACCATCAATTTGCTGCTCTTTGATTTTAACTTTCATGTTATATTTGAGATTACAAAAACTTTACAACATTTGTTTACTTTATAGATTTTTCTAGCACGTGTGTTTTCTTTTCCTTTTTTTTTTTTTTTGACTCTTTAGAGAGATTTTTGATGTAGGGAGCATGTATGCACTGGGCAGACATGTATGAGAGAGAGAGAGAGAGAGACAGAAAGCAAGAAATAACCCCCCAGGGTGGATGGCTGCCGGGGTCCAGCCTCGGCGGGGGTGGGTTGACTCACTGGAGGCGGCACAGGTGAACAGAAACAGAAATTAGACTAAGACCTCAATGCCTTTTAGCATGTTCTTAGCCGGCCACAGCCAGAATTAGCTCCAGGCTGCTGCCGCGTGGCTAATAAGACATGGGTATTTATTGAGGGAGGTTTAGGAAGTAAAGGGGGTGAGGGGTAGTAAAAATCCCACTCTGAGGAACAGGGTGTACAAAGCATGGAAACAATAATTATAAAACATGCTGTTTGTCTTGTCAGATTTGTTAAAAATCAGTCACAGTTTTTAGGATGAGGAAGTCTGTTTGTCTGTTGTATCTTCTTCTTAGATCTTGATTACTAGGAAAGGTCTTTTGAAGAGGGGGCTTGTAGGATGTTTGATAGTTTCAGTCCCGGGCCAGTTTGATAACTTTGCTAAATACAAAGACCTAGATAGAAATCTTGTCTTGTTAAATAAAGACATAGTTAATATATGGACTATCTATACATTACAACAATAGAGGGTGAGTCTATGATCTTGTATTGGAAAGGAAGATGATCTTGTAGCTCAGGAGACAACACAGGATATTTTATTAGCAGTTTTTCATAGTCAACAGCACATAGATGAGAAAATCTTTGTAGTTGAAAACTACCTGTTGTTTTAGATAAGAGCTCCCAGCTAAGATAATCTTTCTCTGGAGCCCTCAGGTTTGTTTATCCTGTTGTCCCAGCCAGGCTTTTTCCTTTAATAAACCTGTGGGTTTCTGCATTTTGTTTGCTGAGTCTGTCAATTAGTGAGTTCTTTTGTTTTATCTCTGAGTCTCTGTTATGTGGTGAATGTGCTGACTTTGCCTAGCATGAGTTAACTTCGGCCTGGCCTGTAGCTTTAACAAGGGGTATTTACATAAAACTAGCCTTAAACTAACTTAGTCTACATATGCTTTTAATGCTAATTTGGTTTATACTAACTTAACCTATATGTTAATTTTGGCTTAAAAACAGACAGGTGGGGGAGTCTTAAACATCCTGGCCCTCCTGTGCCAGTCTTAGGGAACCATATTCCTACAAGATCACTAATTGGCTTTATTGTAATGGTTGGGGGTGATGTTTTACCCTTACAGGGTACCGTAATAACAGTAAAACTCACGGCAGAGAAATTGAATACCGGCCAGTACAACGACACTGGGAGGGCTCGTAAACTGGGCCGTGCCTCACAGTTTCTTCCCAGTCCAGGCCTTGCCTTTTAGACATGGGAGGCAGCCTCTTTACCAGCTTGTGTTGTCTGCATGGCCCCGTCAGATGGCCATGCCACAATCCCTTCTCCTCCATTCTACTCTCAGGATTTTAGGCACACACACACACACACACACACACACACACACACACACACACAGGCCGGGCATGAGTTTTAAGCCACTGGGTCTGGGACTTGAAATGCGGTTTACTACATGAAAGTCCAGCAATATAACCATTATGCCCTGTGCTAGTCCCAGTATTACACTTATTTTAAATTATTGATCCATCCATTTCAGTATTTAGAGGGTTTATAGAGTTTGCCTTTTTCTTGTTATTTTTCCAATCCTTGTATATCTAGTTATCTTCCTTGGGTGTACTTTGTACCCTGATAGTATAATGACCAGTCTGGTAATGTGTTCTGTGGGAGAAGTGAGGACATGCCTCATTTGTGTGTGTGTCCAAGTAAATAAAAGGGGGAAAAAGGCTTGACCACCAGGTCAGGAAACCTCAGATAATTTCTTGTTGCGGACCCTCCATCAGATAACTCCTGTGATTGGGCTTTATCATCAATACCTTAAGAGGGAACAGCATGGAGAAAAGATCATTTACCTAGTTTGTCATCACCAACTTAGAGTTTAGAGGAAGAGGGTATTGAGAAGAGAATGAGTGGGACTGGTCTCTTTACAAGCACAGGACTTTTCACTGTGCTGGCGTTATTTAGCTAACAACACAGTGGCCTAGCTTGGCCCACAGATGTGGGGGAACTTGCAAGGAAACTTTTATCCAACCAAATGGAGGATGCAGCAAAGCTGTCCATGACTCCTGACCCTGAATTTGTAGTAATTTATTATACAATAGGTCATTTATGCAGCATTCCTTGCAGAGGGAATCACATGTAAAGAAAAAAAAGAGATGAAAAAGCTTGGCTGTCTTTTACATTTGAAGCAGCTTCATATCGCTGACTATAGATAGTGAGGCTCAATAACTACTAGTTATAAAGCCTTTTGACTCTGAATCAATTGCTTTTTTCCTCTTCGTACTTTACTCATAAGTAAAATAGGAATAAGAAGAAGGGAATCAAGAAGAAAAAGAAAGAAACAAAATAGTTAAGGGACACAAAATGAAAAATTATGAATGACAACGTATATGACAATATCTTTAGCTGGACTAATATACAGTGTAATGGGACAATTTATTTTATGAGCTGTAATGCTATACAGTGATGGAATGTGTAAAAAATAACTAAACTATGAAAAATAAAATAGAGATGATGACAGTACCTAACTTTTGGGGTTTTGTGATGATGAAATTATACACACACATACTCACATACATAAATATACATATGCATACATATTTATGTATATGTATATATGAGATTTCAACAGTTCATAGAAAGATTAGAGTACAGTCTAAGGAAACAGAATTTGCAACCTAATGAAGAGAAAGTATATTTCCAATTTTGTGTGAAAGACCAGCATTAAAAGATTTCAAGGTCAATAGCAACATTTCTGTTTGAACAAGACAGTGAAAAGACTGAAGGAACTGCTAGAAAAGACCTGATGCTCAACTCCTTAATAGTATTCAGACCTGTGACCTACTTTGAAAGAAGAAAGTCTTCTGTCAGAGTGTTCAGCACCTGCTGTACAGGCCAAGATGAGCAGCTAGGAGTAGATTTCCTACAGTCCAGTAAATCATTTAAGTTGCATGTTGCACCTGCCATCAAAAAGCAAGTGAAGAATATATTCATCATATATGCTGGTTAGAACTCCTGATAGAAGCCAGATTTTCTACCATAAAGTTTCTAAGACTTCACTATCTGTAGTTCTCAAATTTAAGAAGCCATGCTAATGCTAACAAAGTGGCTGGCTTGGCAGATCAATTGGAGAGGGAACCTGGAGAATTGCCTGCTTTGGAAAGGTAATTTAAAACGAAATCCAGCACAAGAAGTGAGAGTCCTCTTTGTATTTATAGGTTTCTTTATTGGGGAGCCCTGCATGTTGGAAGAATTCCCTTTTGTTTGCCAACAGCAGTGAAGACTAAGGCCAAAACCCAAAAGGATACGACTTAGACAAGAATGAACATATGGTTCTCAAAGTTTTAATCACTGAAAAAGAAAACATAGTTGCAGTTAGTAGATAAACAGCTTTGTTTTATAAAAAGCCCTGATGACTTTAAATTTGGTTATAAGATAACCTGCTTAAAAAAAATCAGCCATTTAAAAGAGAATTTAGTTTTGCACACTAAAACAAACCACCAAAATACCCAAGGAGAGGTGAGACTAACAGGAAGAATTCAAGTGATGAAACAGTTCAGTGCAATAATCACCCATCAAGTGGGTTACCTGAAATATTTTATCAGTGTCTGTCGTAGAGTTAAGAGGCAAGGCCTGGGGTATAAAAATGGTTTGGAAGAGTCATTGTGATGATACGAAAAGTTCTACAAGTACTGTAAGCAAATGATTTTTCACACAATCTAGGAACATCATGTGATTTACCTTATAATAGAATTTTTACGATAAAATTGACAACCCCTCTGTAATTTCTCCCACTTTCAGTGCAAGATGCAGGTCTGTACCACTAAATAAGGGTAATGTGCAACTGGTCTTAAAAAGAAAAGCTAAAATGTGTCCAATTTTTGCAGTGTTATTGTGTTGCTTATGTTTCTTTAGAATCTTTAGCCAATCCATTATCAATTTGTAAAAATGTTACAACATCAATGTAACATAACATCCAGTACAATAAATGTGATTAATAAACTTAAGAAAAATTGATAAGCATTCACTTAACAAAAATAACAATTTAAGCAAATGTGGAGTCTTTCAACGAATATGTAAAAAATACCCACTTTGGACTAGGTAGGCATTGTTCATTGCAGGAAACTAGAACTTAAGGGTTCTATATATTCTCTATCATAATATTTGTCATTATGCCTTAGCTTCATAGCTTGGGATCTTCCTCCTTTTCCTTCCTTCCTCATGTATTTGAAGTTTCTTTTTTAGGCCAGGCACTAGATGAATGAAACATTGAATTGACCAGCTCAGGGACCACAGAAAGTCTGAAATGATATATGAATACCAAATTGTAATTACCAAAAGTCTGAAAGTTTGACTATCATGCTAACTATTTACCACACGCCAAAAAGCAAGAGGCTCAAAACAGAAAAAATGAAACAAAGGGACCACTTACATCCCTCATCATTAAAAACTGTGGTAAATATGCCAGCTGGAAAGATGCTAAAATCATTAAGCCAATCCTACCCACATAGAATACACATACAGTAAAGAGGAAAAAGTGTAGATACAGGTGCTATACTGAGGGGATATGTAAATAATTTCCCAAAGGAGTTGTATTAATTTCCCATTATTTCTGTAACAAATGACCACAAACTTATTATCTTAAAACAATATGCCTTTATTATTTTACAGCCTGCGTACAGGTAAGATGTTTTGCATGGGCTTCCCTGAGCTAAAATTGAAGCACGACCAGGATTATGTTCGTTTCTGGAGAATGTAGATGATAATCTGTGTTCTTATCTTTTCTAGCTACTGGACACTGCCCATATTTCTCAGCTGTTATCTCTCTTTTTTACTTTCAAAGTCGTCAGCGTTTCATGTCTCTGTGCCTTCCTTCTACAGTCAGATCTTCTCTGACTTTGCCTCTCTATTCCAGTTTCAAGGATCTTTGTAATAATTCTGGACATATCTGGATAATTCCATCAATAGACGTAATTGCAGATAACATTAATATGTTAAATCCAAACATATCATGAGTTCTGGAATTTAGAATATGGATAAGCACTTCTGATATCACAATACCACTAAATGCAATAGAAATTCAGATGCAGTGAGATATTTTATATAAAAATATTTTGTAAAGTATAGATGGTGATGCTACTGTAAGGGGTTCTGGTAAGTTTGCTGTGCTATGGTTTGGCTATGCCAGTCTCTGGAGTGGGCTCACATTTCCCTTTTCTCCTCTACCCCTTCTGCCTCTTCTGTCACTATGTAATAGTAACTATTATTTGCTAGTTCCATGGATTTGTTATCTTGGTACAATAGTGTAGTACTTAGGAAGTCTCTGGTAAGTCTTCAAATGCCTAGGAAGTAGAGTGAAACACTGCAAAAAAAAAAAAAAAAGAGATACAATTATAAAGGAGGGACCAGGTGAAAGATTCTTGGCATACTGTCACCTTTCTATCTGATGCAGGGTTTAAATTAAATATATATATTAATATCTGTATATATAATATGTATATATATATATATATGTATATATATATATATATATATGCACACACAAATATACAGTCTTCCAAACATTCATGAAAAATGAGTATTATGAAAAAACCTATGCATGGATTTTATTTTTTTGACACAAAATAAATTTACAGTACAATTGCATTTTTCTGTGAACTTTTGGAAGAACCCTCATGTGGGATATATATGTGTGTGTGTGTGTGTATGTATTCATTCCTAGAGGGCCCAAGCAATTGCCCACTAAATGGGAAACAAGTAGTTTTGCATTCATTTCATAATGAATAGAGAGTACTGACAATTTTTAATTTGAGGTTAACCAGAGCTAGGTTTGCAGTAGTTGAAATTCTAATAATTCATGGGATGGATTGGAAATGGTAGGTGATACGTAGGAAATGATTAAAATGCTTTCACTTCTATACTACCACAATAACGCCATAGTTGACTTCCTTCTATATTTGACTGTGTATAATATTCCTCTGGGGTATATTCCCAAGACAGGGATTGATGAGAAGTTGGGTCATATGCTCATTTGGGGGTAAATACTTCAAAACTACACTCTCAAGTGGATGTATAAAATTGAATTCTCCAACAATTAGTGTGATGCAGTTTATCTCCCCTTTTAGATCTAACAGTCTTTCCTTCACATATTTGGGTGCTCCTGTATTAGGTGCATAGATATTAATAAGCGTTATATCTTCTTGATCTATAGAGCCTTTTACTACGATATAGTGCCCTTCTTTGTCTCTTTGAACGGTTTTTGTTTTAAAGCCTATTTAGTCAGAAATTAGTATCGCAAGTCCCCACTTAACATATACCGAATGTCTGCATTCTATGACTGAAACTGATTGACTAACGGTTGAACAAACACAAGAGATGGGTGTGAATCTCAGATGAGGTATATGTGGAGGAGTGGGGCCTAACGAAGGACATTTGGAGAAGGGATACGGAGGTAGAGCATTGACGGGATGGGGAGGTGTGGTGTTATCGGTTGAAGATATTTTGATCAACGGGACTGGGGAGAAATGTTCATATATTGAAATGGTCACATTGTAAGCCAAACAATGTGATTGAATGTATATACAAAAAATAAAAAGAAAAAGAAAAGAAAAAGAAAAGAAAATTGAATTCTCCAGCAGCAAGGCAAGTGTTCGAAATCCCTATACTCTCTCCAATGCATTTATATCAGAAATTGTTTTGCCAGTTGGATGGTTGTAAACAGGTAACTTATTGCTCTAATTTGCAATTTTATTATAGATGGGGGTAAAAGTCTCTTAATATGTTTATTGGCTCTTTGGAATTTCCTTCTGAAAATGGGCTCTACTGTTTAACATTTTTTTCTTTGTTCATGTTTCACGAATATCTCTTGTCAATTTTCAGAGGTTTCTGATATATTCTGCATACATATGCTGCTATACATGTGTCATAAGGTAATGTCTTCTCTGTTATGTTGCCTGTCACTGTGTCTACAGTATCTTTCACTGATGATAAATTCTTTTCTACCCATCAGATCCACGGATTTTTCTTTCTTTTTGCATTTGATTCAAGACATTTTTTTACATTCCCTTTTTAAAAGATAAATGTTCAATATTTTCTTCTGAAAGTTAGATACCTTTGCCTTTCATATTTATTTTCTACTTGTAAAACAAATTTCTGTTTTTACATATCTAAATATCATCATATTTTTATGCTTTTTATATAATTCTACCTTCATACCAAGATTCTCTATTTTCTTAAATCTATTTCCGAATTTTGCATTATGTTCTATTAGTAGGTTTCTCTCTCTCACACTCTCTTTCTCTGTGTGTGTGTGCATGGTGCTGGACAGTTTTACTATTGTCCTGATTCTTGTAAGTAGCTGGTATTACATGCAAGTGTCACCATGCCTAGTTATTCAGGTGGGCTCAGAATTACACCTGGGCCTCATATATGGCCTTAGTCTGCCAAGTAACACCAAATCACTACCATGGCTGAACCTCTCTTGGCAGGTTTAATTATCAGTATCACAGTCGCTTTAACTACAATGTCTTCAAATGATAAAATCTTCAAACGTAAAAGAGTGAGTCTTTATGTTTGACTTATTAAATAACTTTTAGTTATTCATAAATATTCATTTTTGGCATCAATTTTATTATTACTTGTATATTTCCCCTTGCGTATACAAATATTATTGGTATTCTCAAAATTGAATAAGATTAAATTGATAAATAACTTTAGAGAAAGGTTGGATTTCTACAGTGCTGAGTCTCTTAAACTGAGCATTGAAATGGATGTGCTTCCCCATGTGTTAATACATGTGTTAGTATTTTTTTATCAGTCTTTTCAGATGTTTATTCTGTTTTGCTCTATTCTATTCCAAGTCAAATAATTACTGTTTTTCATAATACAAACCACAGAAAATTTCTGGCCATCTTACAGAGAAAGAATTTATATCTGGTTTAGAAATAATGTTTTGGAAATAACAGTGAAAATGAGCATTTAGGTAACCCCAAGTACCAAGTCACACCAAGGGAATGTTTAGTTAGAATGTTATTCCTTGATTCCCTATCTCTTACCCTCTGCCATCTCCCACTCTCCTCCCTCACTGTCTCTGGTATCTATGTTTGCTTTCTATACTGTTCCCCCCCCCAAATTTATTGAATTACTAAAGACCTTAATTAATCTAAATATTTTCATAGCAAACATAGGTGATATATACATTTCCATGAGCACAAGTCTAACTTTATGCATCCTATAAAGTAGCACCTAGCTGGGGCTATATATCTTACTGCAGTCATTGAAAAAAATTTTTTTTCTGAAACTTTTTTTTGTAACTTAATTTATATTCTTTCCCTAAGCATCATCACAGCATACAAAATGTGATTTCCCATCCAGAATATACTGCATAGTGACTTAATCATGCATATTATTATAAAAAAACTTCATTTCTAGTTCCTAGAATTATTTTTACCCCTCTTTCTGACCCTCTGTCCTTTCCCACCCTCTTCTCACACTATCTCTGGTGTCTACAATTGTCTTCCATTCCTTTCCCACCCACATTGTATTGATCACACAATTTCTTACATAATCTAACTACTTTCAATGGTGAGTTCACTCGTTACTATTAAGAAAACCAGTTTTAACTTAAATCAAAGAAATGCCAAGGAACTTTGCTTAAAGCCAGTAAACAGGTTAGGATTCTGTTCAAATGGTAGGTGCATGAATGAAAAAAAGCAAAACATACAGAAAATAAGAAATGGAAAATTATTTGCTGACAATAACATGTTTGTTGACGTGTTTGATTGAGTCAATATACAGTGTACTCTGGATGGAAAATCTCATTTTGTATGCTGTAATGATGTACAGTGAATGAATGCAAATAAATAAATTTAAATAAAATAATAAAAAAGAAAATAATAAACTTTACAGAAAATAAATGAAAAAAAAGAATGTTATTCCTGCTATCACTATAGATTAAATTAATTTCTATCACTAGATATTAATCTCCCTTAATTTCTCTGATCTGTAGCTCCAAGAAACTATGTTAGAGTATATGCTTTGAGGAAGTGGGAAAGAGATGTTTGTCCCATTCCTTTCAATCTTAGAGTTGAAGGTAAGGTGTTATCTCCCATTAAATTCATATGATGATGACATTTGTCCTAAGAAGAAACTAATTCTTGGATTGGCAGGTGCCATGGCGTTAAGGCACTGGATTCCCACATGGCCAACTGTAGTTCTAATCTTAGACCTGGCTGCTTTAAAATTACGCTGGTGCATGTGTATGCATGCTTAAAATCCAGAAAGAAGAATGGAGAAGAAGGGATTGTGGTGTGGCAATTTCCCCCTGGGGGGTGACTTCTCACTTTCTCTCTCTCTGTTTCTCTTTAGTGAGCACATGTGCCTTATATGATTTTTCTTTTTTGAGAGGTTTTTGCTATAGGGCGCGTGCGCTCGCCAGACAGAGAGACATAGAGACAGAAAGCGAGAAATCACCCCCCCCCCAGGGGGGATGGTCACACCACAATCCCCTCTCCTCCATTCTCCCCTCGGGATCTTGGGCACGCACGCACACGCGCCCGGCGTGAGTTTTAAGCCTCTGGGTCCGGGACGCGAACCGCAGTTGACTACGTGGGAGTCCAGCAACATAGCCATTACGCTAACTGCTGGTTCCCTATTTTTTTTTTTTTTAAGTAAAGGAAACAAAAAACAGTTTTCATACTAGAAAAGTTCCATAAGCAAGTAGCTTTCCGTGTTCTCTGGTCTATGAAAAAACTGTGTATAATCTATAGTTCAATTTTAAAATTTAAGAAAATTCATCCATAAAGTGATGTAGATTTGCTGTTTTATTAGAAGTAAAAACTGATACTTTTAAATTCTTTAGCAATTGTTGCTATCCTGTAGTTTTCTTTTATCAAATTGTTATACTTGTCTTTTTTTTAAGAAATATATTCATTTGCTTAGTTTTAAAAATTTACTTGTAAATAAATATAACAACTTTTGATGTTTCTAATATCTTGATTATAGTTATTTGTGCCCATCTGTTAAAAATATTATTCATTTAAATCTTTTTTTTTTTTTTGGTCTTGATCAGTGTTTTTAAATAAACATTTTTCCACTTAATTTTCTCCACTTTTTTTGCTATGTGTTTGTCATATGATTTTATTTCATTTCTCTTGGCTTCTTTTACTCTCAGGCTTTTAGTAGGATTAAAACATTTAGATCAGGGCCATCAGGTGGCATGGAGGTTAAGGCATTGGATCCCACATGGCTAACTTCATGTTCAAGTCCCAGATTCGGCAGCTTAAAATTCACACTGAGTGCATGTGTGTGAGTGCCCAAAATTCCAAAAAGAGAATGGAGGACAAGGGATTGGAGTGTGGCCATCTCCCCTGGGGGGCCATTTCTCTCTCTCTATCTCTCTCTCACTCTCTCTCTCTCTCTCTCTCCCTCTCTCTCACTGATGAGCACACACACCCTATAGCATGAACTAAAAACAACAAACAAAAAACCCCTAAAAAGATTTAGCTAATTTATTTTCAGACATTCTTATTTTCTGTTAAAGCATTGAATGATAGAAATGTCTTTTGAGGATCATTTTTGCTGCATCATGCATATGTAGTGCTTCCTATTTACTCTGCTGAGTAATTTTTTCCCTTTAATTCATAAGATTCTTTTGAGTATGTTTATTTCCCAGTGAGATGAATTTTTAAAATAACAATTTTATTGAGATATAATTCACATACCATGAAATTCACTCTTTCAAAATGTAAATACTGTGGCTTTTAGTAGTTTCACAGAGTTACACAAATAGCATCACTGCTATTTAATTTCAGAACATTTTCAGCACTCCCAGAAGAAATCTCTTGCCCATAACAGCCACTTTCCATTATTCCTTCCCCTCAGCCTCTGGTAAGAACTAATCTGCTTTCTGTCTCTATGGATTCCTAGTCTGGACATTTCATACAAATGCTATCATACAATGTTTGGTCTTGATGTGACTGGCTTTTTTAATTTAGCAAATTTTTTTTTTTTGAGAAGTTTTTTCTATAGGGCGTGTGCACTCGCCAGAAAGACAGAGAGAGACAGAGAGACAGAAAACAAGAAATCACCCCCCAGGGGGGATGGCCACGCCACAATCCCTTCTCCTCCATCCTCCTCTTGGGATCTTGGGCACACATGCACACGCGCCTGATGTTGGATTAAGCCACCAGTTCCAGTACTTGAACCACGGTCGCTACATGAGAGTTCAGCAATGTAGCCATTACGCTAACTGCTGGTCCCCTTAGCAAAATGTTTTTAATATTCCTCCATGTTATAGCATGTATCAGTACTGAATTCTTTTCTTATTCCTTTGCATATCTTGTTTTTTTGGTTACTATAAATAATGAGGCTGTATACATTTTGTGTTGACATGAGATTTTATTTTTCTTAGGTATATAACTAGGAGTGGGATTGTTGGGGCCTAGGATGACTCTAAATTTCACTTTTTGAGAAGACTGAACTCTTTTCCAAAGTGACTGCACTATTTAACAATCCCACCAGCAACATATTAGTGTTGCAATTTTTCTATATCCTCACCAACGCTTCCATTATTTTATTTTTTTAATTTTAACTTCCTATTGGATGTGAAGTGGTATCTCATTGTGGTTTCGATTTGCATTTTCCTAATAAGTAACGATGTTGAGAACTTTTCCATGTTCTTATTGGCCATTTTTATATGTTCTTTGGAGAAAATTCTATTCAAATCATTTTCTAATATGAACTCTAGACAGCTCTTGACAGAGTTGACATCTCATTTTTTCTTGAAATGCTCACATCCATGGCATAAATGGGCAATTTTGATCTTTCACCTGCCTCACAGTCTGTTCCTTCTCAGTATCCTTGGCCCCTCCTTCACTTCTGCCTGAGCCTAAAATATGGAAGAGCCTCTATATTTTGATTCTATTTTATCTTTTGTTATTTGTGTGTATTTCTGCTCAGATTACATACATAATTGTACTCAGTCTCATCCGCTTAAATCCTATCTGTATAGTAATGCCTCCTATATGTATCTCTTCAGTCCTAAACTCTAGACATATATCTAAACTACCTACTTGATATTTATCCCTTTGGCTGTCTGATAAGTAGTCCAGATTCAAATTGAAAAATAAAAATGCTGGGAACAGCAGATGGCATAATGGCTATGTCACTGGACTCCCATGTAGTCGACTGCAGTTCAAGTTCTGGACCTGGTGGCTTAAACACGCCGGGTGCATGTGCATGCATGGCCAAGATCCTGAGAGGAGACTGGAGGAGAAAGTATTGTGGTGTGGCCATCCCCCCGGGGGTGATTTCTCACTTTCTGTCTCTCTGTCTCTCTCTGTGTTTCTGACAAGCGCACGCACCCTATAGCAAAACAAACAAACAAACAAACAAAAAAAAACCACAACAAACAAAAAACAAAAAAAATACACACCAAAAACCCTGTCCAAAAACATAAAAACTGCTAATCTTTTCAAATATACCCAAGTATGTTCTTTTCATTCTTTACTCTGATTTAGGAAATGCATCAACTACCTATTCAGTCATTCAATCTGAAAACCTCAGCATCATCCTTGCATTTTCTCTTTCTATCAGCACTCACATCTAATTCATTATCAAGTACTATCAGTAGAGCCTATATACATCAAATCCATTAACTTTTAAAAAACTTTCCTTATGCCTATGTACGTCAAACATGATATATATATATATATATATATATATATATATATGTATATGCACATACACATATACATATACATTATGTATATGTGTATATATAATGTATATATAGGTATATATATAAATAAAACAGTATTAATTGTGGTAACTCTCTAAGAAGTTCACACTTGTCCCCTTATAAACCATCATCCATAAAGTACACTAAATAATATGCTAAAAATATAACCTGATTGGGCTAGCCTTGGCCTATGCTTAATGTGTCTGGATCTCACATGGTGGACTACAAGGTTTCAGTTCTGTACCCAGTGGCTTGAAAGATACACCAGGAGTGTTTGTGTATGTGTGCCAAAAATTGTGAAAGAAAGGCAAACTGAAGAAGAGATTAGTGCATGACCATAGCCCATGGAGGTTGCTTTCTCACTTTCCCTCTGTCTCTCTGTCTCTCTCTATATATGGCAAGTGAATGTGTTTTCTGGTAAATTAAAATCATATGTGTGTGTGTGTATAATATATATATATATCATATATTTGTATATATAATTATAGGTATATCATATATATGTGTGCATATATATATATATATGTGTGTGTGTGTGTGTGTTTATATGTATACATGCCTAATCACGTATCTCCCTTGTTTACAATATCACAATGGGTTACCACCATACTTAGATTGAAATCTATAGTCCTTGCTATAACGTACAAAACTTTATGATTTTATCATCTGCCAACTTCTCTGTTGCTTATTGTGTCATGCAAGTTTTCTTTATGCTTGTGAAACTTACTTATCATTCTAGCTTCAAAGCCCTTATAAAGAGTTGTTCTTCCTTTTATATGAAAACTTCTATTATTTAAAAAAATTATTTTAAATTGACAGAAAAACTATGTATTTATGGTGTAAAACATGATGTTTTGAAGTAGATATGCATTTGGAATGACTTGATCCAACTAATAAACATAGATATTCCCTCACATAGTTATCAGTTTCATGAATAAGAAACTGAATTCACTCTCTTAGCAATTTTCAAAAATACAATATATTGTTACTAACAATAGTCAGGGACCAGCAGTTGGTGTAATGTCACTGGGCTCCCATGCAGTCAACCACAGTTTGAGTCCCGGACCCGGTGGCTTAAACTCATGCCAGGCACATGTGTGTGTGTGCCCAAGATACTGAGAGGAGAAGGGAGGAGAAGGGATTGTGGCGTGGCCATCCTCCCTGGGGGGGGGGGGGGGTGTGATTTCTCGCTTTCTGTCTCTCTGTCTCTCTCTTTCTGGCAAGCACATGCACCTTATAGCAAAAACCTCTCCAAACAAACAAACAAACAAAAATAGTCAACATTATTGATTTACTGATGTTTCGTGCACCCACCCCTCCACCAACAACCCTACCCCCTGGTAACCACCTTTATTCTCTGCTTCTGTGAGATCATCATTTTTTTTAAAAAAAGAATTACATTATTTAACTTTATTTATCCATTTATTTATTGTAATTTGACTAAAGAGGGACAGGGCATGAGAGAAAGAGAGAGAGAGAGAGAAAGAGAGAGAGAGAAAGTGAAAAAACAAGTTGCCAGGTCTGGGACCCAAACCGCAGTCTGCCAGGTGGGAGTCCAGAGCCCTTAACCACCATGCCACCTATTGGGTATATACCCAACACTAGGATTGCTAGATCATATGATAGCTCCATTTTTAATTTTTTGAGGATTTTCCATGTTGTTTTCCATAATGGCTATTCTAATTTACCTTTCCACCAAGACTGTGCAAAAGTTCCCTTTTCTTCACACCCTGGTTAGCCCTTGTAATGTTTTGTTGGTTTTTAATCATTTTTTTTTTATCCAGCATGAATGCTGTACATATCAGTCAAGTCAAAGATATTACCACATACATTATCTCAACAGATACCACTTAACTTCAGACAGAATGGCTAAGATTAAAAAAAATAATAATAAAGAATGATAAATACTGGCAAGGCTTCAGTGAAAAGGGAACTCTCCTACACTGTTGGTGGGAAAGTAAATTAGGGTCATTGTGTGAAATATTATGGAGGTTCCTCAAAAACTTACAAATAAAACTACCATATGACCCAGCAATTCCACTCCTGGGTATCTACCCAAAGCATAGGAAAGCACTCAGTCAGAAAAACACTTGCACATCCAAAAAATAAAACAAAACAACAAAACAAGCCAGATGAGTGTGCATGTATGCCCAAAATCCTGAGAGGAGAATGGTGGAGAAGGGATTGTGGCCTGGCCATCCCCCCAAGGGGTGATTTCTCACTTTTTGTCTCTCTGGTGAGTGCACACACCCTATAGCAAAGATCTTTCAAAATAAACAAAAAAAAAAAAGAAAACAGAGACACTTTAACTTCTTCCATTTCCAATTTAAATGCTTTTCACTTGTTTTTCTTGCCTACTTGCTTTAAGACTTTGTTTGGGACTTTCTAGTCCATTTCTTTTATTTATTTATTTTTTGAGCAGTTTTTGCTATAGGGCGCATGCGCTCTCCAGACAGAGAGACAGAAAGTGAGACATCACCCCCCAGGGGGGATGGCCACACCGCAATCCCTTCTCCTCCATTCTCCTCTCGGGATCTTGGGCACGCACGCACACGTGCCTGGCGTGAGTTTAAGTCACCGAGTCCAGGACTTGAACCGCGGTCGACTACATGGGAGTCCAGTGATATAGCCATTACGCTAACTGCTGGTCCCTCTAGTCCATTTCTTTAATATTAGCCAAGTTGTAGTCCAAGTGTCACCCTCATCAGAAAAGAATTCTCCATCTAACTGAATTCTCATATAATTCAGTATATTTCCCCATTTATTCTCTATTACCCTATTCTTTAAAATTTTCCTTATAATTCACCATTATTTGGTTATTTTTTTTGGTTCTCTTGTTTACTACCATCCCATATTTTTCTACAATGTAAATTCCATGAAAATAAGCCTTCATTTCATACCTTGTTCATCATTTTACCTCAAATGCATATTGAATACTTGACACTAGTATTAGTGAGAGAGGGTAAGAGAGAGGGAATGAGGAGAAAAAGAAAGAAGCAAAACATTTAAGGGATGCAAAAATGGAAAATTATCTCTGATGATAATGCATATGAGAATATCTTTAACTGGACTAATATACAGTGTATTCATGCTGGGAAAAATTATGTTTCAAGCTGTAATAATATACAGTAGTTGAATGCATAAAAAAGAAAATAGAAAAAGAAAAGAAAAAGGAGAAAAGAATTAAAAATGTGAAGTTTAAAAAATATATTGAAGTATTTGTCATAGAGAAGAGATATTATTTCAAGCTGTTTTTCTTAAAAGTTTGGTGTATTAAAGTTTGTATTTCATGTAAGGAATTTAAAAATAAATTACGGATAACTTTAGATATCCAAAAATAATACTTGTTTATCTAAAACATAGCATGTTTTTAGGAGAAGCTGAGTCAAAATGGCATTGATTGGGGGCTGGTAGGTGGCATGGTGGTTAAGGGTGCTAGACTCCCACATGGCTGACTACAGTTCAAGTCTCGGACCTGGCAGTTTGCTCTCTCACTTTCATTCTCTCTTACTCTCTCACTCTATTCCTCTCCAGCCAAATTGGAATAAATAAATAAAGTTAAATAAGATAATAAAAAATGACATTGATTGGATGCTGTGTCAGTGTTAATATTTCCATATTATATCTGAAAGTAATATTGTGTCAACAAAATGATATTATTTTCCAAAATTATGAGCAAAAAGAGTCAATTATGATGATTTTATACATAAATATATGTCTTTCTCTCAGCTAGACTGGAACAAACATTTGCATATAAGAGGCACTTCATTGAACTTTATTTATTAACTGAATATGAGACATTATTTGAGTTGTTTCAGACCAGGATAAAGATTGGACAACTCTAATTAAAACCTTTCAACCTCAACAGGACCAGAATAGAATCAACCTTCAGAATTACAAGAAAATGATCCCATTTGTCAAGGCGATGTAAAGTTAGATCAATCTTAGGTAAAGTCCAATTTTGTGTATAGAACAGGATGAAAGATTATCATAGAAGAGAGAACAATGGCTTTTTGCTCAGAGAATGTGAGTTACAGTCCCAGTTTAAATCATTAGTAAACCTGTGACCTCAGCCAATTTTTTTTCTTGATGTTTCTGAACTTTATTTTCTTAGGTAGATTAGAATAGCATATTTGGGTGGCATTAGTAATAAAATAGGGAATGATTATGACTATTCACAATCAAATTTGATAAATTGGGTATTCTTTAACCAGAAGAGTTAGATGGTGAAGTTGAAATCCTTCTAGTTATGGGCATAAGGATTATATGCTAAAGACCAGTTACTGTGGCTATACTTTTTATCTCTATGTGTGCATTGGAGAATGGGTAGCACATGATCAAAAGACAAGGTTAACAACATTACGCCTTCAGATTCCTGACATAAACTATTTTTAGTCCCAGCCAAAAGGTTACGACATTATTATTACCCCAGCATGGGGAGGAACTGAGCTTTTGTCAAGGTATCAGTTAGATTCCTTTGTTGGAAAAGGACTTCTGGTCTCAGGACAAAGTAGATTATACAGTGCAAGGATGTGGTACAGTGGTAACATATTCATCCTAGATTCTGCATTTCTGGTGGGCATTGGTATCCAACTTATAAAAGCTATTAGAAATCAGTTATGCTTAAATCTAACTCACTTAGATAGGAAATTCGGAAACTTCTGGGCTTTTTTCCTACATTGTTGAAAATGATCTTTGAGAATGCAAACTCTCTTTAACTTGTAAAATATATCATTATACTTTGCTTTGAGTAATGTGCAAGTTAATGTCCCTCCCATCCCAATCATAACAATCCCTCAGCCAACTGTAAAAGATCCTGTAATGATTATTTTCCTTCCTAATGCCTTTTTTCATCTGTGGTTAGATAAGTGGAGCTGAAATGCCTTGCCTATGTGCTATCATTTTGTTTTAGAGATTCTTGGGGAGTTAAGGATAAAAAAGAATTTGGAAAAAAATGCTGAAAGCTAAATTGATATATTAACGTAATACTCACCAATAAATTAAAAATGCAATACAATAAAATTCAAATTCAAGAGGCCTTATCTCATGAAAAACTTAAGCTGTTCCAAATTTCATTATATATAAAATGGTACAATTAACAAGGAACTCAGTGTGCTAATGGTTTTAAAATATTCATTTTAGGCTTATAGTTTCCAGTTTGAACCTCTTTTGGAGAGCTTTAATATATAAACATCACAACAATTCATTTAAAATGGTATTTTTAAGTTTCCTAAGTGATTTGGATACCCAAGTCTTTTTTTATAAGAATTTCTTAGTATGATAATTAGGCAATGGTTCAATTCATTCCAAATGTCTCATAAAGTTCCTCCTAAGTATTAATTATATCTTAATAAAAGCTTCCAAGTGAATCAAAATTTTAATGTTTCAAAGGATTATAATTTTCCTGGTCTTATAAGGAGAAGCTTAGCTAAAGAGCGCACAACTGCAGCAAAAATGGAGTTTTGACCTCAGTGTCCTCTGTGTCTAGGTTTATGTTAGAGATTGAGCAATAATAACAATGCCACTGAGATGGGCATTAGGGAAAATGTTTTTATTAGTGGGCACTTGGCTATGTTGCTCATGGGCTTTCCCAGTATGCTTGCCTTTTCCTCATCGATTCTGATGTTAATAGATACCCTCACATCCTCCTGTCCTACTGCCATCTCAATAATCAAACCTTAAGTTCTATGGGTTTATAGATTGTTTCTTATTCTTTCAGAATTCCTAACAGGAAAAAATACATATGTATGTAATGTATGTATATGTGTGTGTGTGTGTGTGTGTATGTATAAAGCATAACTATTATTAAGTTAACAGATATTTAAATAATATGTATATATGGACACAGGTATATATGTATATTCATATGTGTGCACTGGACAATAAAGAGTTTCTGATCTTAGTCCCAGATTCTTGGGATAGAATTTCCAATTCCTTGAATGTTTCCAAGCAGGAGGAGAATCGTTGTTTCTGTTGGTCCCCTGGGACTACACCTAATTTAATGCTTATGAAGCAATTTACTGTAGACCCCTAGAGGTTACTCTGACAAAATGACTTGAATGCACTAAGACATGAATGAGACCATGACTATGAGAAAGACTAACCATGTCATTAGACATTGAAAAATATGAGATCAGTTCCATTTCTGGACAGGTGAGAAGGGCTAGAGATTGAGCTCAGTTATGTGACCAATGATCTAAACAATGCCTACATAATGAATCACTAATAAAAACTCTGGACATTGAGATCCAGGTAATATCCTTGGTTGATGAACACATTGAAGTGTTGAGGGTGTGATGTCGGGAGTTCACTAGGAGAAGACAGTTAAGATGTTCCTAGGACTCTTGCTATGTGTCTCTTCTTTTAGTTAACCCTAATTGTATACTTCATAATTCTCTATAATCATATGTGTAGTGCTTTCCTGACTTCTGTGGATCATTGTGGTGAATTATCAAACTTGAGTGAATTGTGGAAACTCCCAATATGTAGCCAGTTGTTCAGAAGAGTAAATAGCCTTCCTAAATGTTCCTTAACATTTGAAACAGAGATTTAAAGTTGTACTGTGAAGTATTTTTATTGCTTTGCCCTATGTCAGAAATGAATCCTTCTAAAGCTGGCACTATTAATCCTAACAAGGAACTGTTCTAGAATTTGAGAAAGTCTTTTAAAAGACTCTACCACTCTATGCTTGATGCAAATACAAGAGAGAGCCTACATTCAGAAGCTGGGAATGATGAATGGTCTTTTGGGGAAAGTGAGAAAAGCTCAACAATGATCTATAGTCTGTCCTTCCTATGTCTTCTTCCATTTGGCAATTTACATTTTTTATTTTTTTACTTTTTCTCCATATTATATCTTCAAAAGAGCTAACATTTTACAAGGGTCTTTTCAAAAGTTCATGGAAATGCATTAAATGAAAATCTGCATGAATTTCAATTTTTTAAAACAAAATAAACTCTTACTTTAATCTTACTTTAATTTTGTTTCCCATGAACTTTTGAAGTCCCCTCATATGCTCATTCCATTAAAGTCTAAACAACTAATAGGGCTTTATGTGTTCTCTTTCCACTTGGGAGAGTTCTCCTCAGTTCCCTTACCAGTATGTCGAGACCTATAAAATTGGTTCTTGATCTGGCTTAAGTATGTTACCCAGTTCATGTGTTGGAATGTAACTGTAATTTTAACAGTATTAAGAAGTGGGGGCTTGGGACTGACAGTTGGTATGGTGGTTAAGGGCACTGGACTCCCACATGGCCAACCAAGGTTCGAGTCCCAGACCTGTCGGCTTGCTTTCTCACTTTCTCTCTTTCTCTCTCTTTCACTTGCTCTGTCCCTCTCTGGTAAAATTAAAATGATAAATGAAAAAAATAAATAAAGTTAGAATAAAATAATTCTTAAAAAAATAAAAAAGAAGTGGGAGCTTTGTGAGGTGACTATGGTCTATTCACTGTGGTACTGTGGTAGTATAATATGTAGATTGAGGAGCAGGAAGCTAAAAGCTGTCTGAAGTTTGAGTCCCTGTTCATATTGGCCAAAAACCATACAAGGTACACGTATATGTGCCCAGGATTCTGGTGGGCTGGCGGACTGGTAGACGGGAATTACGACACATCTGAGCCCTGGGGAGAGTGCTTCTCTCCTTTCTCTGCCTTTCTTTCTGACACACATGCACACAGTATATCATGAACAAAAATCTGAAACAAAGAAAAGAAGAGGTTTTGGGTCATAAGGGTGGTGTCCTCATGAATGAACTAATGTCATTATCCTGGGAGTGAGTGAGTTATTGTGGGAGTGGTCCTGATAAAAGGTCCGAGTTCAATCTCCTTCCTTCTCTGTGTTTTATGCCCTTGTTCAAAATGCAATGGCTTCTGCCATGAGCCAAATAGACATTTGCCCTTTGTAAATCACCCAGTCAGTGGTGTTTTATTATAACAACAGAAAATGGATTAAGTTCTCATGACATAGTTGGATCAAATAGGCTTGTCCTCTCTCTCCCCTGTCTGTTTTGTTCTCTTTATCAAAATAGCAGAACAGTTTATTATGTCAGATACTCTTTTAAATGATTCATATGAATTAATTATTTTTATTTTCAACAAACCATAAGATAGGTGCTATTTTAATCCTCATGTTATAAATGGTGATGTGAGGCACAGTGAGTTAAAATCATTTGTTCAAGGTTGCTCAAATGGTACATGGTAGAATCAAGAGTCCAATTCAAGCCATTTGATTCTTGAGCCCACACCCATGATTACTGAGCTGTGCTGCCTCACGTGAAACCCTTCCTCATGTATGGAGAACTGCTCTTTCTCTGTCCTTGAAAAAATAGTTCATTAGATACAACATCCCTTCATGATCAAGACTCTCGGCAAAATTGGCATAGAAGGGTCATTTCTCAACACAATAAAAGCTATCTATGAAAAACCCATAGCGAACATCATCCTCAATGGAGAAAAGCTAAAAGCTTTTCCACTAAAAACAGGTACAAGACAAGGATGTCCACTTTCTCCACTCCTCTTCAATATAGTACTAGAAGTCTTGGCCATTGCAATCAGAAAAGAGGAAAAAATAAAAGGCATTCGAATAGGAAAAGAAGAGGTGAAACTCTCTCTATTTGCAGATGACATGATTGTATACATAGAAGACCCAATGGTTTCCATAAAAAATTTTCTGAAAGTAATACATGAATACAGCAACGTTGCAGGATACAAAATTAATATCCAGAAATCTATAGCATTTCTGTATATGAACAACAGGCAGACTGAGATAGAACTGAAAAAAGTTGTTTCATTTACCATAGCCACAAAAAGTATAAGATACTTAGGTATAAATCTAACTAAAGAAGTTAAAGACCTCCACAAGGAAAACTATGAGAAGATAAAAAAAAGAAATTGAAAATGACACAAAAAAGTGGAAGGACATCCCATGTTCCTGATGGGAAGAATTAATATAATCAAAATGGCAATTTTACCCATATTAATCTACCTATTTAAAGCAATGCCAATCAAAGTACCAGACACATTCTTCACAGATCTAGGCAAGATAATCATAAAGTTTGTCTGGAATCATGAAAGACCCCGTATTGCCAAAGCAGTTCTGCACAAGAAGAGTGGAGTGGGCAGCATCTCACTCCCTGACCCAAAAATATACTACAAAGCTGTGGTAATCAAAACAGCATGGTACTGGCACAGGAACAGACAGGTGGACCAATGGAACAGAATAGAGTCCCCAGAAATTAATGCTCAAACATACAGCCAACTGATTTTTGACAAGGGGTACCAGTCAATTCAATGGGAAAAGGAAAACCTCTTCAGCAAATGGTGCTGGCAAAACTGGATCTCCACTTGCAGAAAGATGAATCTGAACCCCTACCTCTCACCTCTGACAAAAATAAAGTCAAGGTGGATCAAAGATCTAAATCTAAGACCTCAAACTATAAAACTGCTCCTGGAAAACACCGGGGAAAATCTGGGAGACATTGGGGTAGGGAAAAACTTCTTAAATAAGACTCCCAATGCACAGTCTATGATCCCTAAAATAGACAAGTGGGATTACATCAGACCAAGAAGTTTCTGCATGGCAAAAGACACAGTGATTAGTGTGAACAGACAGCCCTCAGAATGGGAAAATATTTTTGTAAACTATGCATCAGACAATGGACTGATAACCAGAATTCACAAGGAACTCAAGCTGCTGTTTCGGAAAAAGACAATCAATCCTATTAAAAGATGGGAGAATGAGTTGAAAAAAACCACTCTCTAAAGATGATATACGAATACTAAAAGGCATATGAAAAAATGCTCAACATCCCTCATTGTAAGAGAAATGCAGATCAAAACAACAATGAGATATCACCTAACCCCAGTCAGAATGTCTAAGATTCAAAAAACAAAAAATGATAAGTGCTGGAGGGGGTGTGGTGAAAAGGGAACTCTCTTACACTGCTGGTGGGATTGTAAATTGGTCCAATCACTGTGGAGAACAATTTGAGATTCCTCCAAAATCTACAAATAGAACTACCATATGATCCAGCAATCCCACTCCTTGGTATCTACCCGAAGGACAGAAGAATACTTAATCGGAAAAGTGCTTGCACATTGATGTTTATTGCGGCACTTTTCATGATTGCTAAGTCATGGAAACAACCTAAATGCCCACGAACTGATGAATAGTTAGAAAAACTGTGGCACATATACTCAATGGAATACTATTCATCCATAAAAAACAACAAAACCCTGACTTTTGAAAGGAAGTGGAGGAATATGGAAGACTTACTGCTGAGTGAAGCAAGCCATGCTATGAAGGAGAGGCATTGTATGTCCCACTTAATATATACCAAGTGTCTGCACTCTAAAATATATATATATTTGAAACCATACTGCTTCTTTTGTTATAGAGTTATAAAATTATACAAAATTATAAGACATATTTTGAACATTATCTTTAAAATTCAGTATTTTGAAATTTTGAAAGTTGTTTGTAAAACTGTCAAGAATTATGGAGTATGAGCTAAAATTTTTTGCTAAGTAAAGTTTGTGGAAAAATGTAAAAATAAATAAATGAAAGAAAAAAATAAAATAAATAGTTCATTAAATAAATGAGAGCATTACTTATATTTCTGAAGTCTTATTTCCTGCAGTTTTCACACACACTCTCTTTCCATCATATTGAATTCTTTGCCATTTCCTAAATGCAAAGTTGTAGTGAAGTACTTTTTTCAATCTCCCACTTGCTTTTTTCCTTCAAGTACAGACCCTGTTCTAATCTCTCCACTCCACTAACTCCTACCTATTCTTCAACTCGCTTTACAATTTTTCCTTAGCATTCAGTATGGGAGAGAAAGGGAAAAACCAGAAGTAAAGAAAAGGTCACCACCAGCTGTGATAATTCCCACAGGAAATGCATGCAGATACTAAGAAGGGACAGAGAAATAGTCTCTTTCTTTTCAGTAGCTGTATGTTTTGTTTATTTGTTTTTTAAGTTTGCTATAGGGCATGTGCATTCACTGGAGGACTGAGAGAGAGAGAAGAGTGAGAAGACATTCTCAGTGGGCAATGACCACACTGCATTTCCTTCTCCATTCTCCTCTGAGGATTTTGGGCATGGATGTATATGCACCCAGCATATTTCTCATCACCAGGTTTGGGACTCTAACCACACAGACCATGTGGTATCCTGCCATCTTAATCACTATGCCACCTGGCTGACCCCAGCTGCATAGAGCTCCTAGGGATTGTGAGAGAAATTGTACTTACAGTGGACAGAGTTGAAGTGTGCTAACTTCATTGTGTCTTAGTCTAAGGCCATGAATGGAGGTTATGGTGAAAGATATAAGTCAATAATCTCAACTTCTTACCCACCCTTTTCCAGCATTATCTAAGCTCCAGGGAGTTTTAAAATTTCCTGAGTGAAACCATTACAATTCTTCAATTTTTAATATTTGAAATACACACATCCATACACTATGGTTCATGGAAAACATATATATGTACATAGTGGTGTGTGTTCTATGTATTTCCCTAAGCCCTTGTATGGAACACGGCAGATATGGTATCATTTAAAAATATTTTCTTAGTAAGTATAATGAACTTTTACTTTAAATTTTTATAATTTGTCTTGTTTGCTATAGTGTACATAGGGTACATGCGTGTACTTGCTGGAGACAGGTAGAGAGAAAGAGAGAGTGTGAAATTATATGTGTGTGTGTGTATGTGTATGAGTAGTGCTCAATCAGATATTCTTTATTTGACAAAGAATAGTATGATCTACAAATTCATTCCTATTATTTTATAAAGAAAATACATGGTAGTTTCCAAAAGCAAGAGGATAGTCTTTTCTAGTAAATATGCAGCAGATACGTGCAGAGAACACTTTTAAAGAACACATAACTTCTTGAATACCAGTTGTGCCTATATCTGTAAAATAGAAAAGTAAGACTAACTGTAACAACTATTTCAGAAATGCAGTTGATCAAGTGAAAATCTGAACATGAGCAAAATGATGGCAGAGACATTAAAAATTATGTATAAAGACTGTGATAATAGGAAAGTGATGATTGGAATACAAATTGGAACCATATGGATCATTGAAGCAGATTCATGAATAATGCAAAACCATGATGATGGAAAATTATTTAAACAGGGTGATGACAGAGATGATTTTGTTACCCTATCCTAGTGAGGGGTTAAAAGTAATACCTGAATTTAACTGTACATATTTTCAGTTTGTGTTTAGATATGTGTGTGTGTATGTTGTCTACATCTATATATATGCGTATGCATGTTGTCTGTATTTGTCTACACATACTTTTCCACACAACTAAAATTTGTCCTTCAAGTTACATCGCTTTTGTCCTTAATGTGCCTGAAAACCACCACCTCCCTGATCCTCTGGAACACTTCCAAAGTTTTCTCTAGGCTGTTTATTGTATGCGGTACCTTGTGGTTCCTTCCCGTGACCTTAGCTTACTGTATATTACTATCTCATGAAATGCTTATAATTCATTCCCAGAGATAGTATATACCATTCTCAATAAAGCCTCTCTAATTTGATTGTAAATCCTAAAGGAAAAGGTCCCTTTAAGATATTGTAAGCCTACAATGGGAGAATCGAGGTAACAAATACAGACCAGTATTTCCTGGTCTGCTGCTACTGGTGCCCAGATCCAGCCGCCCAAGAAAATGATCCCTTTACTAAAAAGAACCACATTCTGTTTGGGAATTAGGCCAGTTAATTTGTACTGCATCATGAATTTGCTACCACATAACAATTATTGTTAGCACCTACCAGAATCCCCAATTTGTTTTTACTTTATCTAGTCATAGAATTATTAATCCTTTTTCTAGTGATTGAGCTTTTCTGTACCTCTTTCTACCACTTCTCCCTCTCATTCTCATAGATAATCTTGAAATCTGATTGTTTTCCCAACAATTTATCTGGCTACAGGATATATAATGAGACACACTCTAGTTATGCTGTTCACACAGTCCTTTTCACTTTGGCTTATTCATTCTTTTATGTGGGAACTCTTATTTATCCTCCTCTTCTCTTTATTGCTAGTAATTTATTCCTAGGTCCTGTCCTCATCCATTATAATAGCAAATTTCAGCAGAAACATTGCCCTTATCATGTTTAATCATAATACACTTTTGTTTCTTATCCCCCAAAATGAAAAATTAATAGAGAAAGAGTATTTGAGAATGGCAATTTCTACAGTATACTTAGAAGCCCAAACACAACTTAGAAGGAAAAAAAAATAGTGTCATTTTCTTGAAGCTTTATTATGAACAGACTTTAATCACTATTATAAATAAACTTAAAATCTCAAACTTTTTCTTATTCACCCACATATAAAAAAATCGTGCTAAAAACAGTATTTGATTGAAGAATCAAGCAACTTTCTATCTACTAAGTACCAGCATGTCATAAGGAAGAACAAAATGAGGCATATGAGGAGGATGAGAAGGAAGAAAAGGAGAAAAAAATAACCCATAGTTTAATTATGGCTTATTTTTGCATGTGTGTTGTACATTAGAGTGATTGGCTTTCAACAAATAGAACATAGGAATTGGCTTTGTCACATTCTTTGTCTTTTAACCTCTGCTAAAATGTCTCTACACTCTTCAATTAGTCACTGTCAGAATAACTGACTGACCACTTCACCTAAGTCATTTTCATAAAATGGTATGCATCTAGGTCATATTTCCTGTTGATTAGTTCTCATTGTCTATCTTCCTTTTGCTCTCTTTACTGTTATTCATTACACTAGTACCTGTGTTTGTGCCATTTGGATTACAGAGAGATCAGTTCCACAATTTTATGAGTTCTACTAACTAGTTCTTAAAATCCACTGAGAGGTAAGGGGGAAACTGACTATGAACTTACTTAATGATATTGGAGATAATTATTGTGAAGGTCATCAAAATGAAATAAAATTATGTAAAATCTTTTGAAAAACACAAAAAAAATCTAAAATTTTACCTTTAAAAAGGTTTAATATTAATGTTTTGTCTTAGTTTCTTTAGAAATTAAAAATTCCACTTTTAAATATTTTACATTTATCACTAATGTTTTCAAACATAAGTATATTTTATAAAATGAATAGCCACTGTGAAACAATAACATTTTGTAATTTTTATAAAGTGTACATTCAGGTGGAAAAGATGAAGTACCTTTTTCCCTATAATTAGGGTTTCTTTATAGGTAGTTTTTGATTAATGATAATTATCACTTCAGTTTTCTACTTCAGTTGGCGTCATCACATTGAGTAGTCAACATTCTAAGTCGACCATCCAAGAAACCAACTTAATGTTAGCTACAAAACTATCTGATTGAATCTCGTGGAGTTCTAAAAGCCATTAACTTTTATGTGCAGAGTGAAAGTTTGCTCCATTGGCACGTAATTTCATTTTTATAGTTGGGAGATAACAACATGAAAACATTACTACCAATGAAAATATCCCTTATAAAGAGTATAGAGTGGAAGAAAATGAAAAGATTAGTTATTTTGAGATAAATGCTTTCATATTTGATAGAAAGCAAGAACAAAACTGAATCTATAATAAAAAAACTGGATAACTATATCACTCGAAAATAATAAATATATAATCTTCACTAAAAATAAAAAATGTGAAAAATGAGCAAATAATCTTAATAAACAGTTCTCAAAAAAAAAAAATACATACAGGTGGTTAAGAATGCCAGATCCCGCATGGCTAACCACCAGCTCAAGTGACTTAAAAAAAATGCTAGGCACACATGTATGAAGGCCCCAAATCCCAAAAGAATGGTGAAATGGAGAAGAGCTGCAAGGCCACATCCCATCGGGAGTACTTTCTACCTCTCTCTCTCTCTGTTTCTCTTGGATGAGTATATGTACTCTGTGCCAATTTTGAAAAAAGAAAAGGACAAAGAAAAGAGTTCACAACATCATCTACCGTTACAGAAAAGCAAGTCAAAACCATGAGAATTATCTCATTCCAATTAGAATTGTTATCAAAATTCAAAAAGACAAACATATAAAAGCTGATAAGGATCTGGAAAGCAATATGGAGATAATATCAATGAAAGGATTAGTAAAAAGGAAAGCATGAAGTTTATTATTTTAAGATCTAGATAACCATTAGCACCTACAAATTGGGATAAAATACTTCACTGATGATAACCTTGAAGGATTTTTAGTACCCCAACTTAACAGTACCCAAACAAAAATTATCTAACAAAATCTTTTTTCTTGAGAGGTGTTTTCCTTAGGACATGTGCATTCATGAGAGAGAGAGACAGAGACAGTGAGAGGGAAAGTGAGAAATCACACCCCTCCAGTGGGGGGGGGGGGTGGCCATGCCACAATCTTTCTTCTCCATTCTTCTTGGATCTTAGCACATATGCACATATGGCCAGCGTGATTCTCAAACCCCTGGGTCTGGGACTCAAACTGCCAACAATGTAACTTCTATGCCATCTGCTGGCTCCTCTAATAGACTTTTAAAAAGCACCATATAAGAACAATGCTGAGGACTAATAGTTTATTATTTCAGCAGTTTGTTTGTTTGTTTTAACTTTTGCTGTAGGATGTGTGAGCTTGCTTGAGAGAGACAAAGACATAGAGAAAGAGAAAATCACCCCTCAAGGGGAATGGATATACCACAATCCCTTCTCCTCCATTCTTCTCTTGGGATTTTGGGCACACATGCATATGTGCCTGGAGTTAGATTCCAGCCTCTGGTTCTGGGACTTGAACCACTCAATTGGCCATGTAGAATCAAGCCACCTAAACTTCCACTCCACCTGCTGGCCCCCAGTAGTGTATTTTATGCATAAAAATCTGGATTAAATTTTAAAAATTAAATTTAAACTGTAAGAATATGGAATTAGTGCAATCATATGGAAAACAGTGTGGAGAATCCTCAGTCAGCTAATAACTAGACTGCCCTTTGATCTAGTAATCCTACTATTATGCATATATCCAAAGAAAAATAAATTGATAAGTTATAAAGACATCTGTACCCCAGTGTTCACTGCGGTACTAATTACAACAACCAAGATTTGAAATCAACCTAAGTGTCCATTAAAATCAGCATGTCATCAAGGCTGTTTCTTCTTGAGCTCCTAGGGAAGACTTCCATTTCTAGTTTCTAAAAGACATTCGATTCATGGCCCTCTTGTTCCAACTTCAGAACCAGCAAGATGGATTGAGTCCTCTTGTCACATCTTTGTGACTCTGCTTCGGTAGCCATTATATATTATCCTCTGACTACCCAGCCAAAAATGGTTCTCCACATTTAAGGAGTCATATAGTTTAACTTGGCTGATCTGAGTAACCTAGGAAAATTTCTAGGTCTTTAATCTTAATTAATCTGTGATATTCCTTATGTCACTTAATATAGTGTATTCATAGGTTTTCACGGATTACAATATGAATATACTTGGAGGTGTGTGCATTATTCTGCCTACCACACATTCCATTAGTGATATTAAATTGTTTCTTGTCTCAGGTGTATTTAGCAGACTTTCTTACTTGTAAGAACTAAATTATTACATCAGTGATGCCACATTTTTTCCCCATGACACGTCAATGAAAAAGCGTAGGGGAGATTTATAGTTTATTCTCTTATGATCTTAATTATGCCATTTTAAAAATAGGCAACTTTAGAAAAGCTCAAAGAAATGAGAACGGTGTTTGACCATTCTGTATGGGCTTATTGACTTAGATACTATATTTCTTGTTTGCCATGTTAGAATTTCCTGATAACTAAAAAATACTTCATCTCGGACATTTCTCATCATCAATCCAAATGCCTCTTGATTCTTTATAGAACTCTCTTACATAAGGGGCCAGCAGGTGGCATGGTGGTTAAGGGTGCTGGACTCCCACATGGCCAACCATGGTTCGAGTCCTGGACCTGGCAGCTTGCTTTCTCACTTTCCCTCTCTCTCTCCCCTCTCTCTTTCTCTCTCCCTCCGCCTCTCTGATCAAATAAAATAAATAAATAAACAAAGTTAAATAAAATTTTACAAAAAGAACTCTCTTTCATAACATTCCCTATTCTGACCCATTACCCATTCTCTTCCACTTTCATCTTTCTCTTTTGCTCCTGACATCAGCGAAGGGCAAAACCATCCGATCAATTAGAAAAATCATAATCCTGGAAGTCATGCTGTCTTCCTTCTTAAATAAAAACCTCCCAAATGTTGGGTATTTTATCAACTAAACATTTATTAAATCAGTCCACATTCCTCTATACCATTTGGAATATCCTCAACTGACTATATCTTATTTTGATTGTAAAACAAAATGCAAACTAGCCTTCTTGTCTCATGCATTACTTATCTCCATTTAAATATCCATGTCTGCAGCCATAGGGTTTATTTTAAAATGAAAACTCACTATGTTACTATGCTACTTCAAGCCCTGTCATGGCTTGCTATTTTCTTAGTATAAATCTACAACTCCCAAATCACCCTAAAAATTTTAATTTCCTGGTGTCCCGTACAGTTTCTCACCCTCAGGTCTTTTATTATGTGTTATTTACTCCCATATCCTCTTCTTATTCCTGTGCTAAACATTTTATTTCCTATATTTTCTTGCTTTCAATTATACATTTTAATGATTTCCTTGCTCCAAAAAAGTCTTTCTCTTCCCCATGGCTAGATTGTGCTGTAGATCCTTGGGGAAGAAAGTGCATTGGATTAAAAGTGTAAAGGAAGAGAACATTTATTGAGACTTATTATATGCTAAGGCTTTGCACTATATGCTTTAAATATAATATATGCTGAATCATTCCAAAAGCAATTTTGTAAAGTGGTTATTAGAGGAACTGCAAATAGAAAAGCTACATGGTTCATGAAAGTGTACAGCGGAGTCATCTGAGAAATGCTAGCTGGGCATGAGGACAAATAGTTTGACCTTGATTGTCGTACTTTCATAGTCATAACCTTGCCTTTCACCCACGCAATATCAAAGGGGAAGTGTCATCAGGATTCCCAGATTAGATTCAGAGAGGCCAACTAACAATAATAAAGTTCTTGTGGAACCACATTAATTTGCTGAGATATTCTTTTCAGTAATCAAACTACCATGGGAAGGCCCATCAGTAGAGGTTTGTGTGGTACACACCAGAAAGGGCATAAATCCCCAGGGGCCAGCAGATGGCATAGTGGTTAAGGTGCCAGGCTCTCACAGGGAGGTTTGGTTCCTGGACCTGGCAGCTTGAAAATCATGCTGGGCATTTATGTGTGCATGCCCAAAATCCCAAGAGGAAAATGGAGGAGAAGGGGTTGTGACATGGCTATCCTCCCTGGGGGGTGGTTTCTCACTTTCCCTCTCAATGTCTCTCTCTGGTGAGCATGTGTGCCCTACGGCAATAAATTAGGGGAAAAAAAAAAACATAAATGTCCAATGCCTCATGCTTTGAAGACCAATTATATCCATTTCTACCATGTGTTTATTTGTCCAGGTCAACCTGTCAAAGTGTCCCTTCTCCTAAGAATTGCATGAATGATCCCTGCTGATGATGACCCAAGTCTCTTCTTCTGTGTTTTTTTTTTTTCGGAGAGGTTTTTGCTATAGGGCGTGTGCGCTCTCCAGAGAGACAGGGAGAGACAGAGAGACAGAAAGCGAGAAATCACCCCCTCTCCCAGGAGGGATGGCCACGCCACAATCCCTTCTCCTCCATTCTCCTCTCGGGATCCTAGGCATGCACGCACACATACCCGGTGTGAGTTTAAGCCACCAGGTCCAGGACGCGAACCACAGTCAACTACATGGTAGTCCAGCTACATAGCCATTACGCCAACTGCTGGTCCCTCCGTGCTTTTGAAATGACCGATTTAGAACCAAAGAAGCATGTCCATTCTTTAGATGTGATCAGTAGCCCTGATATGGTATTTCTGATGAGTAGATAACTTTGAATTTTTTCAGTTATGATTCATTGTTTTAAAATGTATGAATTCAAAGAAGGTAACTTTGTCTTTTTTTTTTTTTTTTTTTTTCTTTTTTTGGAGAGGTTTTTGCTATAGGGCGCATGCGCTCGCCAGACAGACAGAGAGAGACAGAGAGATAGAAAGCAGGAAATCACCCCCCAGGGGGGATGGCCACGCCGCAATCCCTTCTCCTCCATTCTCCTCTCGGGATCTTGGGCACGCATGCACACGCGCCCGGCGTGAGTTTAAGCCACCGGGTCCGGGACTCGAACCGCGGTCGACTACGTGGGAGTCCAGCGACATAGCCATTACGCTAACTGCTGGTCCCATCTTTTTAATAACTTTTAGAGGGCATGGCATTGTCTCATTTTGTCCTGGAATTCTTCAAGTCTAAACTATGGGTGCTGATAATTACAGTTGCAGCATTTATTTTCAAATTTAAGTAACATTTCTTAAGGCAGACCTGGTATACAAAATGAGTTTTTTGGGACTCTAGAGCTTTTGCTGTTTCAAACCTTGCTTCTTGATCTTAACTCTGTTTCTAAGTAAATGCTTGCCCAAAGGCTGATTGCTAACTTTCCTCTATCCCACTTTGCTTATTGTAGGGTGAGATATTGCTCTAGATTCTTTCTAAAGTCTCTTCGATCTTGATATTTTTAATTAATATGAATCAATACCACTTCCCATTTCCCTAAATATACCAAGTAATATTTTTCACAATGTGAAACAGGACTTTGTTGTGAACTAAATTCTCATTTCAGTTGCCCAAATACTGGTACAATATGACTAAAGTCATATTTTTCAGTATTGTGAGCTTTAATCTTTCTTTTTATTTTCCTTGCTTCTTTATGGTTAATTTAGTGAGAGGTTGGTTGGTTCCATTTCATATAAAGGAAAGAGATTAGGGTTTGGATAGCTCCTTGAACTGCTTTTTAATTATCTCAGATTTCACATTTTTTAAAAATGAAATGGCTTTAACTTATTCAAGAAGAAGAAAATTCTATGATATACATTATAACTATAGTAGATCAAAGGCCTCGGTTTTTTGAACTGTGCAGGGGTAGAATTTCTGTGACAGAAGAGGGTCCATCATGAGCAGTAAAAAAGCAAACAAAATTACACCGGTTTTACGTATTTGCTTTCCAACATCTGTTTAAGTGCCAGGTATTTTCCTTCCCATTTACTGAGGAGTTTGGTCATGACAAACCATATCTGTATAATTCCCTGGTTATTTTGAAAGCTTTGAGTCCAAAGGGATTGAAATAGGCTAAATATTACACTGATGCCAGTAAGTGGTGACTTTGTATCAGGGGCAACATGAGCATCTGTTTTTCCTAGAATTTTGGAGCCAAGTAATGATATCTAGAGACAGGGGGTAGAATTGGACTGACAGCTTAGTTTTTCTGCTGCCCTGAATTTACTCAAGTTAGCTGTGAAAATAACCCAGCTTAATCAACATGGGCCAGTTTGTCATATTATTGTGTCTTGTGACATTAGCTTTCCATCAACACCTGAGACTCCAGTCAGTGCTTCCTCCCCCACCTCGTACACAACTAGCTGATGGATTACCATCTTTAGACAGAGATCTTTCAAATAGAAGCTTAACCTCCCTTTAACATCCTATATTGGCAAAGAGACCATGTGACTGGTTTGTTAACAATCCCCAATATCTCAAGCATCCAGTCAACAATTTTTCTCTCTCAGGGTGAATGAAAGGGAGGAAAATTGGAAGGAATTTTGTTACTGGTTAATAAAAAGCCAAATTACTATTTCACAGCAGGAACCACCATCAACTATAAACAGAAAAAAATAAAATTACTCAGTCACTGCACTCCTACTATCCAAATCATTATGTGCTGAATTGCCTTGAGATCAGGGGTGGGTGAAGCAATTGTGAAGGAACCCCATTCGTGGTTCCTACATTCTGAATGATTCATTAATAGCTAGAGTCCATTAAAAATGGGTCAGATCTATACATCTGGGGATGCAAGACCAACACTGAGAAATCCAGAGTAATTTTGCTCCCCCCCCCAAGGAAATGAAAATGGAGGGAAGTAGGACTGCTTTTAATTAAATTGTTGGCATAGATTCAGTGGTAAACTTCAACAAAATGATTATCTTAAAGATGTTCTTTGGACTTGTCCTTTTCTGCCTCCTGTTTTTAAAAATACTTGAAATCACTGTTTATCCCTAGTGGATCTTCAGAAAGGGCCTGGGAATCACCTGATTCGTTGTAGAAATAGAACCTGACCTCAGTACTTTCCATTCAAGGAGTAATCATTACCTTGACCTCAATCAAAAAGTTTATTATTATTTTTTTAACCAGTAGGGGCTCTTGACTCATATGCCTTTCTTTGTAGTGTAGTATCTAGTTTGCCAGATGCCTTACTGACGAACAGGCAAAAACAGACAATGGATTCAGTGGAGTTTATATGCTTGTCATAGAGATACTTAGCCAAGTCAGTTATTGGGCATAATATGTCACACCCTGGGTCTTCGAAATTTATTATTGAAGATACTCTAAGTCAGGAATAGTTTGTTCAGCTCAATTACTCTCGAATTAGAAAATTTTATCTTGTAAAATAGAAACTGTAAGCAAGTAGGCAAAACAATAAGAATATGTGAGAAGCCCCTGTCTTAAGGACAAATTCTTTTTTTAGAGAGAGAGAGATTTTTTGCTATAGGGCTCATGCACTTGTTGGAGAGACAGAGACAGAGAAACAGAAAGCAAGAAATCACCCTCCCCTTCCCAGGCTGCAATACCTTCTCCTCCATTCTCCTTTTGTGATCTTGGGTATGCATGTTTATGTGCCCAGGGTGAGTTTTAAGCCACTGGGTCTGGGACTCGAACTGCAGTTGACTACATGGGTGTCCAGCAATGTAACCATTACACTGTCTGCTGGTTCCAAAGACGAATTCTACCACTGGAGGTGTATGATGTAGCAAAGAGAGATGAAGGTTTTGTTTAATCTAGTCATTTACATCATCCAATATTTGGTATCTTAAATATTTACATCTTTCTCCACAATACTGTGTCTATCTAGAGAGAATTATTTGTTTATTTTCTCAGGAAAACATTGTCTAAGTTAATTGTGTATCAGTAAAATAATACAACTACTACCTATGACAATTTATCCTGCTAGCTTTATTTCAGAAAGAGTAACAAAAAGCATTTCAGGGAGGAGTTGAGAGTAGTAAGCTGAAAAGAATAGTAGAGGCAAAATACTAAATGAAGAGAGAGAAAACGTGAGTTGTTGTTTGGAAGTGACTATGCTTCAGTACAGATGAAAAAAATCATCCCTTATATTAAATGAAACTCCAGACGTCTTGTAATTTGCATATTTCTACTCCTCAGCTTTGCCACTGAGAAGCTAGTGTTTTATAAAGAGGGTTTTATTGATTTGGAGCTTTCGATGTAATCCACTCACATCTTCTGATTATATTTATTCAAGAGCAATAATTTTGTCATTCTTTTTTTGTTTTGTTTCTTTGAGAGGTTTTTGCTATAGGGTATGTGCACTCACCAGAAAGACAGAGAGAGACAGAGAGACAGAAAGCAAGAAATCGCCCCCCAGGGGGATGGCCATGCCACAATCCCTTCTCCTCCATTCTCCTCTCGGGATCTTGGGCATGCACACACACACGCCCGGAGTGAGTTTAAGCCACTAGGTCTGGGACTCTAAGCATGATCGACTACGTGGGAGTCCAGTGCCATAGCCATTATTCTAACTGCTGATCCCATTGTCATTGTTGTTGACCTGACGCAGGGTGTATTTTTAACAGATATGAATAAAAATGGAGGGGATGCAAAAAGTTTATTACTTACCATTTTTAGAAAGTTAATTTAAAAAATTGGACAGCAATATCATAAGCTCCTTCATTCATTGATGGTAAATCTCCTAGTGGGGGCATATTGAGAGGAATGAATTAAAATTAGCCATTTTTTTTGAGAGAGATTTTTGCATGTGTGCTCTCCTGAGAGAGAGAGAGAGAGAGAGAGAGAGAGAAAGTGAGATATCACGCCTGGAAGGATGGTCACACTACAATCTCTACTCTTCCATTCTCCTCTTAGTATTTTTGGCACACACACACACACACACATATGCATGCCCTGTGTGAGTTCCAAGCCATCAGGTCCAGTATTCAAACTGTGGTCGGCCATGTGGGAGTCCAGTGCCTTAATCACTATACCACTTGCTGGTCCTTAGCCAACAATTTTTAAAAAAGCCACAAGGAAGACTAGCCAGTTGTCATGGTGGTTGAAGCAGCTGGATCTCATATATCTGATCATATGGTTCAAGTCCTGAACCCAGCAGCTTGAAAAACATGGTGGGTGTGTGTGCATACATGCCCTAAATCCCAAGAGAACAAAGGAGGAGAAGGAATGGTGAATTTTTAACTGCCCTCCTTTCTCTCTCTCTCCCTTTCTTTCGCTCTCTTTTTCTCTCACTCTCTCTCCAGTGAGTGCACTTGTCCTGTAGCAAATTAAAAAAAAAAAGCCATGAGGAGTTCTGATTTACCAAATTGAATTCTTTTATATTTTCTTTGTTTCAGACTACCTGTGTGAGTCACGTTTGTAAAACTTCTGGAGGTCAGTAATAGCCCTGTAATCCCAGAACAACGGACAAAAGGACGGAATGATGCATTCGGTAAGTGCCTTATGTAAACCACAGAAAATGACAGAGGCAAACACTTCTTATTTCCGGAGGCTGTGGAATTACTGCATATTTCATGTCATGGAATAGATAACATAGGAGGACAGGAAGAAATGTGCTAGCTTCCACAGCACCCCTTGAAAATAATTCATTGAATTGGACTCTTTTGGAAACATGCACATATTTCTGCATATGTTTTTACCAGACAAATTTAGCATCTTAATGAGATCATCAAAGTTATCACTTGGGAAATAGACACGGTGCTCCTACCAGAGTGCAGAGCGGTGTTGGTAGGTAGGGAGAGAAGAACAGACAGATGTGCCCTGAGGAAGTCTCCGTCTCGTCTCCACACTCATTTAAGTCTTTTGCACATTTGAGCAAATACTGAGAGAAGAGCACGGGGGGAAGGGGGCTGGATGGAGACGGCATCTTATAAGATTTATGAACTGCTAAATTTAGAAATGTCATTTTGTTATTGCCGGTGAACTGCTGGCGTCTTTGTATGACTCACTAAGAAAAAAATAGCAATCCCCTCCTTTGCAAGCACTAGGATGAGTAACACAAAATGGGTTCAATTAATCATTTTAACCACTGAATTCACTCTGGATAAACAGTGTGTATCAGATGATATGCCCTAGAAAGGTAGTCATCCTTACAAAATGCTACTCTCTGCAGCTATGCTCTTCTCATTATTGTATTGCAAATAGTTTTCCGAAAGAAAAAAAAAAAACTGTTCAAGCAAAATATTAAACAGCATTCATTTGTCATTTTCCTGCAGGGACTAGGCAGCAACCTGCTGTGGCTGAAAATATGTGGTCATTACAGAGCTGGTACTGAACTGTTTGTTTATCTTTAGCAGGGGAGATAGGTTTCGATGATGTCACTTTGTGATTGGTAATTTCAGGCACTTCTGCTTTCTAGAGGCACATCCTCTGTCCAGAACTGATATTAATAGCTGAGTGTGTAAACATGCTGTTTGTTTGTGTGTGTGTTTTAATGTTTATATCATTTTCTGTGCCTAACTCTTATCCACCTCAGGCGTGACGGTGAGTTTCATTTTCTGGTTAGTGGCTGACGTTTTATATCACAGTGAGTCAGGCTACTTGCTCTTTCTGAGACCTGAAGTATTGACTGTAAACAGACTGAGTTAGCATGTCTAAGATACCATGCTCATTGATGACAGGATGGCTCTGGCAAGTGGATCAGGGGGAGAGTTCATCCTCCACATGTGCTTTGCCACCTTTTTTATCCTGCCACAGTTGGCATGGGATTTTTTTTTTTTTTTTGAGAGGTTTTTGTTATAGGGTGCGTGCGCTCGCCAGAAAGACAGAGAGAGAGAAAGAGAGACAGAAAGCCAGAAATCACCTCCTGGGGGGATGGCCATGACACAATCCCTTCTCCTCCATTCTCCTCTCGGGATCTTGGGCACGCATGCACACGCATCCAATGCGAGTTTAAGTCACTGGGTCTGGGACTCGAACCATGGTTGACTACATGGTAGTCCAGCGACATAGCCATTACGCCAACTGCTGGTCCCGGCATGGGCATTTTAAAATGCAAGGAAATCTTGGTTCTCTTTCTCTTCTTTCTCTTGTTCCTTCATCTTTCCCCATCTTCTAATTATTATTCTCTGCATTGATACTTGTTGTATTCATGGGATTAAAAAGTCACTTGAGAAGGTAATAGGCTGAACACATCTATTTAAATTCCCCAGACAGATAAGAACCTAGTTTACTTAAAGGTAATTTTAAGGTAAATGTAACTTCAGATGCCATCCTTAGAGAACCCATCTCATTATTTAACAACCTTTACCAAGTCCTTAATTCTGATGTATAAATCCGTTTCCTTTTATTATGTGCTCAGAAAGCATAGGAATTTGTTACCATTTTCTGAAACATTTCTTACTCAAAGACTGCAAAATCATTCTTTCAGCCTGTGTAATTGGAAGCAGAATTCCAGCTTCATTAACTTTATCTCTAAACTTTTAATCAATTTATGGCACTCTTAGGAGTCTGTCGGTGACAAATTTAGTTTTGAACTCAAGTCAGGCAAATATTCTTTTGCAGCTTTCCAGATCCCTTTTATCTTGGAGATGTTTTTGCTATAGGGCATGAGTACTCACCAGAAAGACACACAGAGAGAGAGACAGAAAATGAGAAATCACCCCCCTGGGAGGGATGACTATACTACAGTCTCTTCTGCTCTTTTCTCTTGGGATCTTGGGCATGCATGCATACGTGCTCAGCATGAGTTTAAACTCTCTAGTCTGGGACTTGAACTGGGGTCGACTATGTGGGAGACCAGCGACATAACCATTACACCCTCTGCTGGTCCCAGATCCCCTTTACATTAGAGAATGCAGAGCTGTAAACATTACTCCCAAAAGATACTTGCTCAGTACAAGTAAATGGCGAATGGCAAAGTTCAAACCAGAGGACGCCAGTTTATGTTCTCCAAACTTTTATTAGCACATATGCCAGGCAGGGCACGTTCAGAAGTGTGAATCTGGTAAGGAACACAACTTGACTACCAGGAAAGGATACAACATGAAGAAGAGGGTAAAAACATGCCAGCCCTGGCTGCTACCCTATTTGGAGGAGGGTGGGGAAAGCAAACTTTGATGAAGAGTAGAAAGTTAAGCATCAGTGAGATAAATCAGTTTCATAGAAACTACTGCCAATAACACTTGTGCTTGGAGAAAGTACTGAACTTAGACATGACCTGGTAACTGACCGATGGTCCTTTCCATTACAAAACAAATTTCTTTCAGAGAGTAAGATGAGGACAGGAAAGTGCAGACATTTGAGAGAAAGGCTTAGAGTCAGATCAAAATTTCGCTTGTTCAATAAACTATAAGTTGGTTCTTCCAGGCAGAAAAGAGACAATTGCTGTTTGAATGCAGGGGCTTTAATTGCTCAGATATACTGCCATGCTCCTTTGCCTCATTAAATACATTAATAGTCTGATCCTGCAGTGCGAGAAAACAGGAAAAAATTAAATGGGTTAACAACATGAGTTAAATAGTTAGCTCAGAGAAATATACATCCAGAATGACTGATTCTGACCTGAGTTTGTGTGTGTGTGTGTGTGTGTGTGTGTGTGTGTGTGTCTACAAGGGCTGATTTTTTTAAAAGTTTATTATTTTATTTCATCATTCAGGGTTCCCTATCCCCAGCTGGGCAGGATTATGGAATTATGGGTACATACGTGTGCCTGGTATGCTTAGGTCCACCAGAGATCCAAACCTCTGGTCGCCCACATGGCTTCTAGCACTGCAGAGCAATAAGCTCATGGCCTGTGCCATCACTTAGCTTTTTCCCCCCTTCCTTTTTACTCATTGCTTCACAAAACCATTTTTGGCCACCCAACACTGGTGAATTAGAGTATTTGGTGCATAATAAAAACAGCAGCCACTATTTACAGCTACTATTAATTTAGTTCCTATTATGTGCTGCAGATGTAATGAACTGAAGGTATATTATATTTTACCATACCTTATATAATTACCTAATGAAATTACTCTATCATTCAAATGTACTACTGTGAATGAATGACTGTGCCATGAGGTAGGTCCCTGTTTTACAGATGAGGAAACTGAAAGTCTGAAGAAATCGACTCTTGCTTAAGTCCCACAGTTGGTTTTTAACAAAACTTAGTTTTGAACTCAAGTTGCTCTAATGTCATAGCTGACGTTCTTCCCAGTACACACCTATTATACTGAGGGATTTGTCAGATTTATCTTGCTTCTTTAAAAATGCATGTGAAGGGGCCAGCAGGTAGCATGGTGGTTAATGGCGCTGGACTCCCACATGGCTGATCACTGTTTGAGTCCTGGACCTGGCAGCTTGCTTTCTCACTTTCTTTCTCTTTCTCTCACACACATACTCTGTCCCTTTCTGGTCAAATTAAAATAAATAAACAAAAGAAATAAAATTAGCTAAAATAATTTTAAAAAAATACATGTAAGTAGCCCATCCTAGGTGTTACAGTCTGTAGCCTACTGGACTGCTGTGCTGGAAATCACATGGCTGAGTGAAGGTTTGGATCCCTTGCCGGCTCTGCCTGAAGTGTTCCAGGGGTGTATGTAGATGGTCAAGATCTTGAGGTGCTGAAGAACTATAGCAGGAGGCCCCAACCCTTGAGCCATGGACTGATACTGATCAATGGAAAATGAGCTCAGGACTCCCACTGCTTCTGTAGTATGGTGGGTTATATACATACTTCATTCTATATTATACCCTAGGAATAATAGAAATAAAGTGCACAATAAATACAATGCACTTGAATCATCCCAAAGCACCCCCTGCACTTCTATTGAAAAGTGTTTTCACACAAAACTGGTCCCTGGTGCCAAAATGTTTAGAGACCACTGGACTAGAGGATGGGGATTATAAACATGTTGAGGCTACTTCTCCCCACACCACCATGCTCTCTATCATTAATAATGTAAATTAATTAAAAATATAATTTATGTCAGAGAACTAATTTCCTATCCATAGCACTGCCTGCAAGACCTATAAGGACACTCAGTTGCAATGATATAATTAAATATATTTGGATATTTTTTCTATCAGAGAGAGTAATAAAAAAAAAAGAGAGAGAGAGAAGCTATGGGACCAGCAGATGGCACAATGGTTACATTGGTGGACTTCCACATAGTTGACCACAGTTTGAGTCCTAGACCTGGCAGCTTAAAACTCAGCCAGGCGTTGGGACCAGCAGTTAGCGTAATGGCTATGTTGTTGGACTCCCATGTAGTCGACCACGGTTTGAGTCCCGGACCCGGCAGCTTAAACTCATGCCAGGCGCGTGTGCGTGCATGCCCAAGATCCCGAGAGGAGAATGCAGGAGAAGGGATTGTGGCATGGCCAGCCCTCCTGGGGTGGTGATTTCCATCTCTTCTGTCTCTCTGTCTCTCTCTGTCTTTCTGGCGAGGAGACATGCCCTATAGAAAAAAACCTCTCAAAAAAAACAAAAACAAAAACAAAACAAAACAAAACTCAGTCAGGCGTGTATGCATATGTGCCCAAAATCTCGAGATGAACTGGAAGTAAGTGATTGTGGTGTGGCCATCTGCCCTGGAGGCTGATTTCTTACTTTCTGTCTCTCTGGTGAGTGCGCGTGCCTGATAGCAAAAATCTCTCTTTGAGGGAAAAAGAAAGAAAAAAGAAAGAAAGAAAAAAAAAAAAAAAAACAACAATCAAAAGAAACCAGAGATCTGACTCTGTATCATCATGGTTAAGAGAGCTGGACCATGGTTTTACTCCTGAGTCCTGACCATGGCAGCTCAAAAGGCACACCAAGCACATGTGCATGCATGTCCAAAATCCCAACAGAAGAGGAAACTGGAGAAGGGATGACTGTGTGACCACACCCCACTGGGGATGCTTCTCCCCTCTCCTTCTCTGTGTATCTCTCTGTCTGATGATTGCTGGTGTCCTCTGGCAATTAAGAAGAAGAAGGAAGAAGGAAGAAGGAAGAAGGAAGAAGGAAGAAGAAACAAGAGAGAAGAAAGAGCTGAAATTTAAAATTTTAATGACCAGACAATTATGAACACAATACCGCTTGAGCTTGTAAGGAGTTATCACAGTCATTACAATATTGTTTCAGTTACTGGGTTTAAAATAAAATGCAAAGTCCTTACCATTTAAAATATGATTAATGCATTTCATTTTGTTAGGCTTTTATATTGTATATGTTTCATTCTTTCTCTCTCCCTCTGTTTCTTTCCTTGGGCATTTTATGTGAGCCACAAAATTACAGGTCTGTGTCTTACTGTACTTTACGGTTGGATAAATTAGGCCAGGGTCATAACCCAAGGGAATATTAATAATCCTGTTTTAACAAGCCTAAATTTATACCATTGTCAGAAGTTAATTGCTCAGTTCTACTCCTGGTGCTAAGTATTACTGAGTACCAAGGAATAGTGATGGGAACAAAGGTTTTTCATTTTTCCAGAAGCTATCTTTTTAGATTAGTGCAGCTGGGAGTAAAGAGATAATTACTCTTGAATACTTGACTACTAGCTGGATAAAAATATTGAAGGTATTTTATACAGGTAGTAGGTAGTACTTCTGAGGTCCTAAGTTATAGGAAGCATATGTAGGAAATGCTTATAAACTTACAAAGTACCTGAGTCTGTAGCCTGGGTAACCTGGAAAACACTATTACAGTGGTCACCCTTTTTCCATGGGAGACAGGTCCCAAGGCCCTCAGCAGATGGCTGCAACTGTGAATAGTAATGAACCCTAAAGACAGTATATTTTCTCCCATATATACTTACTATAATTAATATATAAAATTTAATTTTTAAATTACACACAGTAAGAGATTAATAATAACTGATAATAAACTAGAATAATGATAACAATATGCCAGTATTTGATTATATTGACAAAAATTGGATATTTGTGTGAGCAATAGCTAGATCAGTTTCGGTAAGTTAATTGGATTCCAACAGGTTAGGCCCATGCATCCTTACCTCCTTGGCCATGTGATAATAATGCTAGTACTGAGGTAACTGATGACAAACTTGGCCAGTCAACTAGCCAAGTTTCTGGGCTTTCTCATACTTCTTCCATAATTGGTACCCTCTAGTGAGTATTTGCATGCAACAAAAACTTGTTTATTTTCATATTCTCTTCCATGCATCCATTCCACATACCTCTTCTATAGAACTTCCTAGGTTGTATTGCTTTCTTCATTCAGGCCCCTGATCCTCTGGTCAAGCTATTTTCCATTTGAATTCATACATATTCTGAACTTAGTTTGCTTTTATTTTTATACAAAAGTTGTGACAGGACACCCCAACCCAAGACTATGTAGTCTGGAAGGATTTTTCTCTCAGCACTCTCCTTCAAGGCCCTCTCTGATTAAAGCTATAATGCAACTAATAACTAATTTCAGATTCTAGCCACAAACTGAACCTACCGTCTTGTGAACCAAACTTGTGCTTTGTCTTCCACCATTTTCTGGCAGAAAAATCCTCTATCTGGCTGTTTATGTGAGCAAGGAAAAGGTTCCAGATAAATACTGGGGATGACATGGGTGGCTTACCAATTTACTTATATAGCTTGCACAAGTCCCTGATCCTACATAAGCTTAGTACTAGATGCATCATACAGAATCCTTAAGAAATCATTGCACATCTTTTCTGATTCTTCAAACTGAGTGTATTCGACAGTACCCAGTTTATGACAGAGAGCTCTGGCTCAGTTGTCACTTGGTGCTCTGTGATCAGCTACTTCTTCTTATTCCCCAGTAGTACACCAAGAGTTGCTGGTAACAGGCATATAATTCTGACATTGGGATCTTGTTCCAGACCCCTAGTGATCTATGCTGTGATTTTCTAATTGGTACTTGACATAATCTCTACATGGTATCTTTTCTTATCCATAATACCTCTCATTTCACAGGTCTTCCAGGTTGTCATGCCATATGACGAGGTTACGCGCAAGCACCTCCCATCGCATCTCTAACTGGATTGTGTTATGACTTAACTCTAGTTATAGACCTGCAGACCAGGAAGGGGATTTTTTTTCTTTTTTCATAATGGCTGAATAGAGATTTAAATAGAGATTAAAAAGCTTTAAATAGAGATGCTTGTTCCATTTCTGAAAACTCAGTAGACTTAGGGAAAAATAAGGGCTCTAGATATTTATCGACATCACCCTTAATGCCTCCAGCCTATTTGGTGGAAACTTTTTCTTTGCTAAACAGGATCTTGACTGTGGAAACTCTGCCTCTCTTTGTTTAGGAGTTTTTGCCCTGGTGCTCAATTTTCTCTGCCCTTGCTCTGAAGAAGGTAAAAACTTCTTTACATACTATTAAGGAGGCTCCCTCTAACATTCACACTCAGCTTTCTGTTACTTTTGCGATTCTCTGTTTTTCTGTCTTCTTTTTGTTTGTTTATTTAATTTGTCAGTGAGTGCTTGTATTTGCCACAGAGAGACTGAAAGAGAGAGAAGGAAGGTGAGAAAACAATCTCCCTCCCCCATAGGGATGGTCATACCACTATCTTTTCTGCTCCATTTCTTCTTTCAGAATTTTGGGCATGCACTCATATGTGTCTGATACACGTTTCTCAAGCCACCAGATCTGGGACTTGAACCACAGAATCAAGCATAGGGACACAGCTGCCTTAACCACCATGCCATCTTGTTCAGAAATTCCACTGAGTCTAAAAGCCAAATAGACTCTTTTTGTAATTACTATTCCTCCCATATTTCTCAAACTCTTAATGCTTTGAACCAATTAAGATATTCCGTTACACCACTGTTTCAGTCTAATTTAGCAACAGTGAACATCTGAACAATTCAAAAGGCCCCCTGTGCCAGTACCCAGGTGTGCATCACATTACTACCTCTGATGAGATCCTCTGCTAGTCACAACACTGTGTATGCAGCTCCACAGCTTAATTCTAGTAGATTTCTTGGTCTACTCCTGGCATCAACCATTACAAGTTTGGTTCCTTAAAAAGTCATTCAGATAAAGCTTGATGTGAAGGATTTTTACCAAAAGTGCCCATGGGTCCACAACCTGTGGAAGAAAAGGTCAATAAACAGTATTGGGCAGAAGGTGAAGTTGATCTGTGATACAATCCCAATGACAAACTTGGGCAACCCAGTGGGAAGCTCAAAGGTAGAATGAGGGCCAGCAGGTGGTGTGGAGGTTAAGGTGCTGGATTTCCACATGGTCAACTGGACCTGGCAGTTTGCTTTCTCATTCTCTCTCTCTCTTCCCCCCCCCCCCTTTCTCTCTCTGTTTCTTTCTGATGAGGACATGTTCCCTATAGCAGATTTTTAAATAATAATAATAATAATAATAAAGAAAATTAAATAACTCTTTTTAAAAACCTTTGTTAGAAAAGCTGGAGTGTTCTTAAAAATGATCCTAAGTGACGCTGGGCCATTGAGGATCTAGATTTTATTGATCGTTGATAAGTCATTGCTTGTGAGTGCCATAGGAAGAAGTATACACTGCGGCTGCCTGTAGCTGAGGCAAATTTGGAAGAGGTAGACAGTAAAAACTGTTTACCAAGTATTCTGATGAGCTGGGCAATAAGTCCTTCATTGAAGGAGTAGCTAGCAAAAAGCACAGGACCTTCTGTGGTAGTCAAAAAGCATTCAGCCTAACAGTGAAATTGGAGATGGAGAAAAAGGGTAAGAATTGCAAATGCTTATTTATCTTTACCTCAAATTCATAAAAGGATTTTATATACCCTACTAGAAGGCTATGTTATTACAAAAACATTAAAAACTCCAGTAAAAGAAGAGAGACATTGTGATAGTGTGGGGGTACGGGAGTAAATTATTAGAGCATGAAATTTACCTCTGATTTTTCCCTTCGCAAAAGAAAGTAGAGAAACCAAGATGTACATGATTTTTATTAGCTAATAAAAGAAGTATTGTGTGTGTGTGTGTGTGTGTGTGTGTGTGTGTTTATTTTCTTCTGGAAGAGTAACTTTATCCTGTCTCAATGCTGAGAAGACTCTATAATGCAAGTCATTATAAAATGTGCTGGACAATATTCGGGGTTATAACTTCAGTAGTAGTTTTATGACAATGGCAAATGGTCCTCCCAGGTTCTTTCTTTGACTGAGTTCCTTAAATATATTGGGTCACTGGAAAAGTCATGATGCATATTTGCACAGGAAAACATAGAAAATTACGTCATGACTTTCCAGATGAACTTATAACTATTGTGCTAATTGCAAGACAATTCATACTTCAGAGACTAAAAGGCCAAGGTTGACAAGTTGAGAGAATAATTAAGGAGTCTGTGTTCTACTAGTTGGAGAAATAATTTGTAGAATGTTAGTTAGGACACTGCCCCTTCACTGAGATTAATCCAAAACATTTCCTTCAGGAACTAATTTTTGACCCTTAAATTTTGCCATCATAAGATATATTCATGTGTGTGTTGTGTATATGTGTGAAAGAAGTTACAACTCAGCATAAGGTGGTTTATTAATCTCTTTAAATTCACTTTGATTCACTTTATTGTGATTGCAATTCTATATTAAAATTGTGTTACTTGACAGGAAATAAAAAGATGTCAAGGGGGATATTATTATTTTTTTAAGAATTATCTAACTTTATTTATTCATTCATTCATTTAATTTGACTAGAGAGAGACAGAGAAAGAACAAGAGAGAGAGAGAAAGTGAGAAAGCAAGCCACCAGGTTCGGGACTCGAACTGTGGTTGGCCATGTGGGAGTGTCCAGCACCTTAACCACCAGGCCACCTGCTGGTTCCCAAGAGGGATATTATTTTCAAGAATTTATAATCTTGTATGAGAATGAAATGGACAAATGCAAATGTGAATAGATCCACAAAACAGCCAAAAATGTATTTATGTTACACAAAAGAAAAAGATATAATAGTAAATGTGATATTATTATTAATACTGATTAATAGGTGGGGGGAAACATTTAATATAGACCTTAAAGGGTACCTGTGTTGTATTCCTCAAGAATTATTATCAATATGACTAGTGCAGTTTTTCTTTAAAAATTGATACCTATCTAAATAGAAATAGGAAAATTCAAATTGCATTGGATATCCTCTTGGCTTTTGAATATTTAATCACATTTTTTCTTAAGGCAAGATGAAAATGATGACTCTTCATTTTATGGAAGGAAGGGAGGAAGAAAGGAGAAAGAGAAGGGAAAGAAAGGAGGTAAGAAAGAGAGAGAGAAAGAGGAATAAAGAGGGAGAAAAAAAGAGGAGCATTGAAGGAAGCAAGTAGCTGGCTTGGAGCATCTTAGATACACTGAGTTATTAGAGAAGGAGAAAGCAACTGTGAAGAGGAGACAACGCAAGCAGGAAGGAACTAGAAGCCAGCTTTTCTTACTTCACAGTTTTATGTAAGGCAAATCATGTTTTTTGTTTTACTTTTTTCCCTTTCAAGAGAGTTACATAACTCTATTTCTCTTTTGAATGTAATATAATTGCTTGATTTCAATGAAAGAAGAGATCACCCCATTTTGATAGTAGCCCAACTGTTATGAATAAATGGGTCAATAACCAAGGAAGATTAAAGAGTTTCAGGACTTAGGAATAAAGTTCTCCTTACTTGATTGCCTTTCAAAATCATTCTAATGATGATTCTAAAGTATTGTTTTCTTTTATATATTTCGAAGAGAATTATATTGACAGTTTCAATGATTACTCAAATCACAAAAAATCATATTTTGAAAAGGGTCTAGAAGAAAAAGTTGTATAACCATCTGTAATCACTGATTCAAGGCAATTCAACCACTAGCTATTAAAAAAAAATGATTATTTCATCTCTAAGTGCTTAAAAGTATTTAGGATTTCAAATGACCAGTTTATAAATTCTTGTCATTTACTTAGAAAAAACAAATGCTAAAAATGATCTTTTCTGGAACCTTCTGAATTTCTCAATCTGAGAAATCATTAAACATATAAGCCTTCAATATTTACAACTGTAGTATTTTTAAGGTCTTTTGCAAAATAAAAAAATATAACCCTGAGTAATAGATCATAAAACAACAATAAATAATATGTTACAGGATGCTATAATTGTAGGATGGACTGGAAAAGGAGAGAGAATAGGGGGAGGGGCATGAAGTTAGAAACAGAGAGGAAGGTAGTGGTCAGCAGTTCAAAAAATAAAATAAAAAACTTGACTTTGGCAATTTGTATCCTGTGACACAGGTACTTGCAAATCCTCACCTTAAACTTCTTTGAGGCTTTATACACTTATATGAAATAGATTAATGGCATTTTTAAGTGAATCAGGGCCTAGAATTAAGTCAAGTTAGTGATTATAAGGAACTATTTAACAGTTTTATATATATACATATTTCAATATAATATGAATATAATCCTGGTTATGAGTTTACTCCTCTGTCATTTAAAATGAAAGTACCCTGCAATTTAAATCTCATTCTATCAAGGGAGAGTCTACTCTGATGTATTATTCCATAAATTATCACAATGGCAATTGTGAAGTAAAATAATGCACTCAAAAGTCTTTTAATACATTAAAATTATTTTCTTCTGGGGCTGGCAGGTGGCATGGTGGATAAGTGCATTGGACTCCATGTGACCCTCCATGGTTTGAGTCTCAGATCTGGCAGCTTGCCTTCTTACTTTCTCCCACTTTTCCTGTCCCTCTCTGGTCAAATTAATGGATAAAGTTAAATAAAAATAATTCTTTAAAGAAAATTATTTTCTCGCTCTATAAAATATGGGGATTTTAAAGTTTACCTAAAAGACAAAAGACTTGCTGGAAATTAATATTCTTTTTTTTTCTTTTTGGAGAGGTTTTTGCTATGGGGCACGTCACTCACTGGAAAGACAGAGAGAGACAGAGAGACAGAGAGTGAGAAATCACCCCCTAGTGGGGCTGGCCACACCACAATCCCTTCTTCTCCATTCTCCTCTCAGGATCTTGGCCACACATGCAGTGTGAGTTTAAGCCACTGGATCCGGGACACAAATCATGATTGACTACATGGGAGTCCAGCAACATAGCCTTTATGCCAACTGCTGGTCCTGAGGTTAATATTCTTTAAAAGTCCAAATGTGTTCCAAGTTTATATTCTTCCTCTTAGACAAGTGCAATAAATTTTTTAAGTTTTATTTTATACATTCAATTACTGTGTATTACTACAGCTTGTAATATGAATTTACCCAGTGTGAATACTCTTCCCACCAGTCTAGTTGAAGCTATCATCCACATTATCATCAACAGACAATCCTCTATTTCTGTGTTCCTCAAATGTCTTACCTCTCTATTTTTCTCCTTGGTTCCAATGTATGTTAATCAAATCATCTAAGTTATTCACTTTGGTATAGGGCCATTTACACAACACAAACCATATGCGTTACATACTTCCTCCTTAACTCGATAGTTCCTTGCTTATTAAAGCACTTAAATACTAGACATGGCCATCAACCACTAATTTCTTTTCTTAGTACTGGGCTCACTAAGTGAAGAAATGGCTCAGCTCAGCATATAATTACTAGAAATTGCTATCAATTACTAAACATTACTACAAATTACCTGCCAAATGGCCAAGTGCTGTTTCTGGTAATAAGAATTTCAATGTGTAATTTTATTTGGTTTATTTCTTAGACTACCCTTTGGGCACAATTGGCTCCTCTTTGGCAACATCAGCAGAAACTTAAACGGCCAGATGAACTGAGGTTGAAGTGCTGTCTCCAATTTGGGGGGATTTAATTGACAAAAGGAGGTGCATTTTGTGGAGGTAGACGTAGATTTTTGTTCCTTTTTTTGTCAGGAAAATTATTGTATTGTTTTGAATATTAAGTGACAAGAATTTTTTTCCTAAACCATCCATACCTATAATAATTGCAGTGCATTATTTAATAAAGACATTTTTGGATGGTGGAGAGACCTGGAAGTTGAGGACCACAGCGTGGCTCTAGTCATGATTCTTTCTCTATAAAATATTATACTTCAGGATGGGCAAGGCACTTCCATTCTCTGAATTTTAGTGTTCTCCATTTGTACAAGAGTAAGCATATTATTAACATTTTTATAAATGAAATTAACCCAATTCAAAATGATTCAAGCATGATATAATTTATTAGATCAGGATTAGAAGGTTCAAGAATGGTCCAATTAAACAACATTCACCAGAATGCTTTCTCCATATCTTTTTTTCCCTATGAGTGTGTGTGTACTCACTGTATCCTTCTTTCTTTCTTTTTTTTTTTTTAAGTTTATTTATTTATTTATTTATTTATTTATTTATTTATTTTGTTTTCCATGAGCAAGGGAGACAGAAAGATAAAGGGAGAGACAGAGGGACAGAGGATTCCCCAATAACGTTTTCCCTTTGCAATCTACCCCCAGCTTTAGCCAGCCCCGGATCATGGACATGTGCATACCCAGCGTGTTCAAGGAGGACTCTAGACAAAAACAAGGAAACTCCTTGTGGGTCAGTCTCACAGAGTGTGGCATCACTGCTGTGCTATTGTTCATCCTTTCTTGTGAGATTCATCCTTTTCTTTTGGTGAGATTTTTCTATAGGGCATGTGCACTCACTGGAGAGACAAAGAGACAGAAAGCAAGAAATCACCCCTTGGGGGCAATGACCACACCACAATCCCTTTTCCTCTATTCTCCTCTCCAGAGTTTTGGCACACGCACCTGGTGTGAGTTTCAAGCCGCTGAGTCCATGACTCAAACCATGTCAACCACATGAGGGTCCAATCTTAACCACTACGCCACCTGCTGGTCCATCTTGTGAATTTTATTAGTCTATTTTAGCTTCAGTCTCAACAAAGAGCTTACCATGTGGTAGCCTTCAAAAATATACAGCTTTTCTTACAACCATAAATCCCAGCCTAAAAATCCTTAGAATTTAGTATCTGTAGCTAGAGAAAGAATGTGCTAATTAATTAGCCTTGAATGGCATACAAACTTTTAATTAAACATTTGGACCAAGTAAGAAACTTGTAGGCCTCCCAGGAGAAGAGAAGTCCTTCTATGAGATAAATATTGAGTAAAGTAATAGGTGTACATCATAAGAAGGCTGGTAGATTTCATTCTTCATCCCTTTTCTCTTTTAAAGAAATGTAATGCAATAATGGTCAAATCTGATATAAGTCTTCACGAAGCTTATAATACATGAATGGAGACACATTAAAGTGAAAAATTACAAAGCTATATAATTAAAGGTAACACTCTTTTCAGATCTGTTATGATGTTTAGCATAACATCATAACAGATGTTTTAGCATCTAGCAAAATCGTTTCTTTCTTGCCTATACCATTATTTCTAACTTCTTAGAGATTGCTGGCCTTATGTTACTTTGTACTTAGTGTTTTGACTCTGTTTGGGTCATTTGTCCTGTAACTGCCATCTTTTGTATATGATCAAGGAGTACTCAGAGAAAATTATTGTATTCCCAAGGAATTCAAACTGGCACCATTTGAAATAAAGTAGATCCTAAAATTTGTTCCTATCTTGATAGTGCACAACTGAATTCTTTCTTTCTCTGAAATTGACATTGTCTACATTAGCTGTCTTCTGAAATTACTAAGTTGGCCTACTTTTGGGGGCAAGGATAAACTACACATATTGCCTTCTTTTGTTTTTGTTTTTGGCTTTTATTTTTAGGAAGGGCTTAGACTCTTTTTTAAACAATAGCTGTGGAATTTCACCCAGTTTCTTTGGTACTTTGTTATTTACTTCTGTTAAGTTTTTCATATTTATAATTTTGTGAATTATCATGATAAAAATATTTATTTCGTGGGTAATGTTGTTCCTAACCTTTCTTAACTATTACCACTGGATTATTACTTTTATTTTTTAATAATTACAAGTCACCATGTAAATTAAAGGCAGGCTGGAAAAGATTTTATAAAGTAATGTCATCCTCTTGATTAGAGTAATATTATAGGGACAAACAATGATCCTGATTAATTTTACAGTAGAATTTAGGTATCAGTATTTTCAATTTTGATGAGGCAGTGGGAACTTATTGAAGGATGGAACAAAATGAAAATTTGGCTGATACAGAACAATCTTTTAGTGGTTACTTGGCATATTAGAATTGGCAAATGTAGGGGGACCAGCAGTTAGCATAATGGCTATGTCGCTGGACTCCCACGTAGTCGACCGTGGTTCGAGTCCGGGACCCGGTGGCTTAAACTCACGCCGGGCGCGTGTGCGTGCGTGCCCAAGATCCCGGGAGGAGAATGGAGGAGAAGGGATTGCAGTGTGACCATCCCTTTATTTCTCGCTTTCTATCTCTCTGTCTCTCTCTGTCTGTCTGGCGAGCGCACGCACCCTATAGCAAAAACCTCTCCAAAAAAAAAAAAAGAATTGGCAGATGTATTCAGAACTAAGAGCTAATAGAAATAATAAAAATTTCCCAAAGTTTGTGGAAATCCTTCAAAGAGGGGATGTGTAAGCCAAGACTGGCATAGATTCTTCCTGTATTAAGGAGAATCAGAGTTGGCACACATACACACACCTTTTTGAGGATTTTCAATAAGTACATCATCTGGTCAGACACATTTCAAAAGGCGCTCTTCTTGTGGTCAGATATAACCATTGCAAGAATGTCAGCCCTCCTTACTGACCTCTGCTAAGTGAATAAAAACTTGACATGTGAATTTGAGATATTGATTGCAAAATACATTTTTAGTTGAGATATTTTGGGCTAGTTACTTCAGAAGCTGCCTTACTCTTTCTAATCTGTAAAATAAGAAAATCACCTTATTTTCATAAATTGTGCACATCAAAGAGTGAACGTCGATAAACTGTCTAGCACAGGGCCTGTCACAATCCAGATGAAGCACTTAGTGAATACTAGTTCGGATTTTAATATCTTGTTATTATTAGTATCAATAGTAGTAATAGTAGCAGAAGCAGTGTGGCTCTACATTTGTCTTTCAGATCACATATCAAAGGATTGTTCATATATTTGGGTTTATGCCTTGTTGTTGCCCAGTTTTCAAATTTATGATTTGTTATCTTTTTTTAATTTTTTTGGAAAGATTTTTGCTATAGGGTGCGTGCGCTTGCCAGACAGACAGAGAGAGACAGAGAGACAGAAAACGAGAAATCACCCCCCGGGGGGATGGCCACGCCGCAATCCCTTCTCCTCTATTCTCCTCTCGGGATCTTGGGCATGCGTGCACACGCTCCCGGCATGAGTTTAAGCCACCGGGTCCAGGACTCAAACTGCGGTCGACTACGTGGGAGTCCAGCGACATAGCCATTACGCTAACTGCTGGTCCCTGATTTGTTATCTTAATAGCTCTTATTAAGAAAGTAGTAGGAATAGAGTGGAATTAAAGCTATAATTAATGAAGAAGAGAAAATAAAATGGGCAGCCCCCTATTTTAGTGGGTCTTTTTCTTTTTTAAAAAAATTGTCCCAGGTATCTGTGCTCAACAGAGAGAGAAAGAGGGAGAAGGCACCCCCAAACTGGCTGAGTCATACCACAATCCCTTCCTCTCCGTTTCTTCATCCTGTTAGGATTTGGGGCACAGAAATACATGTACCTGACATGCTTTTTCAAGTCACCAGGCCAGGAGTTGAGTGGAGATGGTCAGCCTTGTGAAATCTGGCTCCCTTAACCACTAGGCAACTGGCCAGCCTGCAGTTTTCTTAATTCCATTACATGTGGCCAACCAGTTTCAAGTCCCAGCTATGAGAAAAAAACAGACTGAGTACAATATGCATCCCTACATCCTGCCAGGATTCTGACAGTATGAAGAAGAAAAAAAATATTACAGTGTGACCAGCCCCGCTGGGAGGAACATTTTCACTCTCCCTTTTTCTCTACTTTTTCTTTGTCATAGGCATGAGAAGGTTTTGAAAACAGTATTTTATGAACAGGATCTCAAAGGGTTTGGATTATTTAACATTGATCATTGATCATTTTCAGTCTCAGCAAAGTAGGATGGCTGAGTTTAACTGACTGACAACTATTTTCAGAAAGTAAAGACCAGTCACATATATGAACTATATGTCCATGGTCACCGCTATGACGAATGGAAGTTTCTCAAAAATAAGAAAGTCTTGGGACCAGACCAAATGATACTATCAGTCCCAAATTCTGACTATAGAAACAGCACAGGTGAACTGCAAAGGTAAACTCCTGGATGACTGAGGCTTAACTTAGGGTTTTATTTTATTCCATTGAAACAGAATATCACCCACTTGTTTCATGGTCCAATATCCTCAGTTCTCCATCGGTCTTTTTCTGAGTAGACACAGACAAGCTACATTCAGAGATTTTTAATTCTTCTAGAATACTAATTACCCTGACATTCTCCCTGCCAATGATGAGAATGTGAATTCATGCTCACTTGAGTTTCATTCACTTACTGAAGGGCAAGTCAGACACAGTCCAAGGAATTAAAACTGCCATAACTATTTGGTTAATCTGTCAGTAGTATTCCAGGAACTCTGGTTGCCCTAATTGGGGAGAATAGCTTTTTGCCTGCCCTGCCCTTTGGGTATCTAGGAATGAATGTGACCTTGTGAATCACTTCTTGATCAGCCATTATAACACGTTCAGTACGGCAGCAAATGGGGATGAATACCTTAGGGGGAAATTGGAAAGATCATCTTCTAAATTCTAAATAACTTTGAGCTTTAAACAGATCTCCTCATTACATGCTAAGTCTTGGAATAAACATTAGTTCACATACTTGGAGAATGCTGATATGATCTGTGGTCATAAAGTTTGTTCCTGCTGTGAACAGGGAGTTGGCGGTAGAGATGGGGAGCAACTCTGCAGGGTGGGTCACGGAGGGCTTCATGGAGAGGACCCTTATGTCTTGCTGTTTGCTTTGACCATCCTAATAATTGCCATTTGTGTTTAACTGCTTTTATTCCTATTCTGTCCTTATTTGTGTTTCTTCTGTTTCTGATCATGCAGTTACTGAGACTAGAAGGGACCCAAGAGAAAGCATTGGGGTTTGTTATTAATGACATTTGATGGTTCTTTGAGCTCTATTTGTCATCACCCATACCTGAAAGAGAACTGAGCATGACCAATTACGTACACCGGTAGAACTCATGAGGCCCTCCCTCTGGACGTTTCCCTGTAATGGATGGTACTCTCTTCATGTGCCTTGCACAATACTCAATACTAGCTTGATATCTTTAATAAGTGCTAATTAGGGTCAGCAGGTGCTGTTGTTGGTTAAGGCACTCGACTCCCACGTGGCAAAGCACAGTTCATAGACCTGGACGCTGGGCACCTGTGTATGTACGTGCCCAAAATCCTGAGAGAAGAATGGAGGAGAAAGGATTGTGGAGTGGTATCCTGCCTGGGGGATGATTTCTCATTTTCTCTCTCACTTTCTCTCTCTGGCAAGCACACACAACCTAGGACAAAATTCTTAAAAATAAATAAATGAAAGTTCTAGTTAAATACATTTGGGGAATATTTGTGTAAAAATATTTTCACTCTTTTGGTTTTATTGACAGCTATTTATAAGCTTCTAAGACTGTTTGAATAGTTATATATAGTTTCCTCCAGAATTTTCTAACTTTGGCTTTTTACATCTAAAACTTAAAATTAAGATTTAATAATGATAGTATGACTTTTCCTCTGTTAATAAAGTCCATATTCCTCATGCTATTTGGACAATTAAAATATTTTCTGGTCTACAAAGCAGCAGACTGGGAGGGATTACTAGAGAATATCAAGAAACTTTAAATCAAACTGCTTTCTTTTCACCAGCTATAAATTAAATGGCAATTTCTTTGTTGTATTCAAGGGGGCTGATAAGAGCATCTAACCAAAATATGGCATTTGGCACTTGCTCTTTAAATGTGTAAGTACAAAAATAAAGCTCACCATGATTATCCAAACAGGCAGCTGTGGAATAATGATTAAGAGTGGGGACTTGCGGGACCAGTAGTTGGCATAATGGGTATGTCGCTGGACTCTCACGTAGTCGACCGTGGTTTGAGTCTCAGACCTGGTAGCTTAAACTCACGCCGGGCACATGTGCATGCATGCCCAAGATACCAAGAAGAGAATGGAGGAAAAGGGATTGCTGTGTGGCCATCCCCCCTGGGGGGGTGAGTTCTCACTTTCTGTCTCTCTGTCTCTCTCTGTCTTTCTGGTGAGTGCACACGCCCTATAGCAAAAACTTCTCCAAAACAAACAAACAAAAAGAGTGAAGACTTGGTGTTAGACCACCAGAGTTCAACTGATGTGTGACCTCAGACTTATCCTTGAGATTTCTTCTGCCGGTGTAAAATGTGGACAATTTTACCAACTTTGCAGAATTTCTGTGGAGACTAAATGATAAATAATGTGAAGTATTTAGGATAAGACCTAGCACATACTTGTTCAGTAAATGTTAGATAGTAATAATATATAAGAAAAGATTTAAATTTGTAAAAAACAGAATTTTTCATCATAGAACTCAAACAAATCCTCTTTAGAATATTTGCCGAGGTATGGCACCTGAACAACAGTAGCAGCAGGAGAAAAATGATAATTTAGTTCTCTCTGAAGACTCCTAGAAACATCATACATCGTGTTCAAGACTAACATATCTATTAGAGGCACTGTGACTACCATAATTAGATCCCTAGTGTCTATTATTGCAGGAGAAAACAAAAGAATAGATTCCAAAACATACTGGAAAAAGGTGAAGAGAAAAACAGAGACCAATTGCCGTAAGTGGAAGCCAGCGCATTGTGACTTTGATGAGAGAGCATGTACAGTGACTAAAGACAGCATCCGATAAAAGTTATTCTGGGCACTAGGAGGAACAGAAGTCTGACCAGTGTGGGGACATATCAATTAGAAGTGAAATGAATGTGCTTTAGGATAAAACTTGAAGGGATCAAATTCAAGCTTCTAAAGAAATTGCACCTTTTAACAAGTGAAGCTGAGACTTATCCTGTTTTTCTCCTTCAGCCTGACAACAGGAAGCAAGATTTAGAAGGACATCTTACTTGTATATCCTCTCACCAAGTCGATTAAATTGAACCTTGATAAGAAGGGAAAGAACAAAAAGTTCAATACTAACACACAACAACTGTAGAGAACATCAGAGACGGAAATGGAGAAAATGAGAGATGCAGTATTTTTGAAGGAAGAAGAGGGAGGTGGAGGACAGATGCAGAAGAAAAAGGAGGTTGTAAGAATGACATAAGAGATTAAAAAAACATACTTCTCTCTTGGTAGCATAGAGAATGAGACTGATGATGTATGGGAGAATAACAGAGAGAATATGAAAAAAAAGAAGAATTTAAGCCTAAATGTTCCACCTGTGCAATTGTATCCAATTGATCTGTCAGATTTAAAAAGCTAAGGAAATTGTGTTGTGAAGGATTCACTAGGGGGTATGTATCTGAGTCAGTGGTGATTCACAACCTCAGTGGGGTATTAGTGAATTGAGCTAGCTGGAGGTCCCATCTCTTAGACTAGACATAAAGAATCATGGTCATTAAAAACCCCACGGTATTTTGGTTAACATAAAGAAGTTAAGTTTGTACTTTGGGCAGATGCCAACAAAGAAATTATGTCTGTGTCCTGCATGATGTGTGTGTGTGTGTGTGTGTTTTAAATAAACTTTGTGTTGGAGCTACAGGAAGTTTCCCCACTCCTATTTTCTTTACTGATCAGAGTATTTTTCTTCTCTTTGATGCTTTAGTATTGATAAAGGCAAAAGTCCACAATACCTACAGTTGCACTTGTAAAGAATAATATTTAAAAACTCTTTGTGATATTGAGGGTCTAGTTTCTTTGGAAAGCTATTAAAACTAGAATGACTATTGCCCTTTTCAAGAGATTTTTCAAAAATCAGAAAGGTTTGCTGTTTTACTATATAAAAATACTTCTAATAATTTCAGATTCTAAAATTTTCTTATTTTATAAAATAAAATAATTATTTATGAATGATAGATGGAGAGACAGAGACAAAGAGATGTCACCTCAAACAGAGTCCTCACACCATGATCCATCTCCAGTTTAGCCAGTCATGGATCATAGGCAGATGGATGCCTAACCTATTCAGGGAGGTGTCCTGATATGAACCTGGAATCTTCTATGGGTTCAGCCTTTCAGAGCATTGTGTTAGCTGTGTACCATTGTCTGGTTCTTAGAATTCTTATTTGAAAAGATGTTAGATAATTTCAATCAAATGTTCACATCATAATGAGCCTTAGTTGATAATATTATATAGACTTTCTTAATTTGCTTTCTGAATATTTGTCAAACTCTTCTAACCCAGACACACACATCTCTCTTCCTTCTTCCCTTCCTTCCTCCCTCCCTCCCTCCCTCCCTTCCTCCCTCCCTTCCTTCCTTCCTTCCTTCTTTCTTTCTTTCTTTCTTTCTTCCTTTCTTCCTTCCTTCCTTTCTTTCTTTCTTTTTCTTTCTCTTTCTTCTTTCTTTCCTTCCTTCCTTCCTTCCTTCCTTCCTTCCTTCCTTCCTTCCTTCCTTTTTCGTCTTTATACTTTAAATTATAGAGCATTGTGTTAAGCCTTCAAACTAATGAGATAAGACCACTTAGGAACAAAGATGATTAGGAAGTTTTAAAACTCAAATTATGACATCTTTTATAGAAATAATTGCTATACTTCTAATTTTGGTAGTAAAATAAATGACATACACAGAGAAACTTCTAAAAATGTACCTATAAAATGTATAATATTTAAAATACGTGTCAGGATGCAAGGGAATTCTTTGAAGGACACTAATGACAAGAAATAATATGGACAGCTAAGAAAATGTTGGGGATATCTTTAATCCATAGGGACCTTGGGGGCTGAATTTTAATGACCCACATACTGATTTCAAGAGGGGGAAAAAACACTTGGCTCCTGAGCGGAATGAAATGAGAACTCACAATGGAAAATCAAGAATTGATCATAGAACATCCATCAAAACTTTGAAAAGCAGCTAAAGTTTTATGTTGAGGAAAATGTATAGCTTACTGGAATAAAAGAAAGGCCAGTCGGTCATTAGTCATTGAATCTAAGACATTAAAGCAAAATAAAGACAGAAGCACAGAGAGATAAAAGCACAGATGAGTGGCAATAATACCAATGTTTGTCATCAATTACAAAAGATTCTTGGTTAGTATACATGATAAACCTTGGGAAAGATTGAGTAAATAAAAAAGAAAGAAAGCAAGTCAAACGAATATTAGGAATTAAAAAGGAGATGGAACTAAAGATGCAGCACATGTTAGAATATTTGACATTAGAATAGATACTTTATGTCAATAAAATTGAAAATAAGTGAAATGGGCAATTCTTGGAAAAGTATAAGTTATCCAAGTGAACTCCATTTTGATAGCTGTGCAACATGTGCAGTATCAGAGCATATGTCCTAGTATGTGAGATTCTTTTAGCCCTCATTTAATTTAGCTTTATAATAAATGTACATTTTATGCCAATTAGCAGAATTTATTGATTTCAAAGATCTTTTCCAAAGCTCATTTTACAGCAAATACTCATGAATCATTCTTAGAAACAGTAGTTCTTGAATGTTAAAAGAAGTTTGTGCCCTTATACTTGAAAGTCACTATTGCTGTTTATAAAGTCCTGGGATCCTATTTGCTTTTTTAAGTAGCTTAAATATCTTACTAAACTTTCTTCTAACATAAAATGTTACTATTGAAAAATCTGGGTTTTTTTTTTCTGTGTAAGTTTTCTTTTTTTATTTATATGCTCAAATGTTTACCAGATTCTATCTTTTTTTTTTTTTTTTTTTGAGAGGTTTTTACGATAGGGCACGTGCGCTCACCAGACAGACAGAGAGAGACAGAGAGACAGAAAGCGAGAAATCACCTCCCAGGGGGGGATGGCCACGCCGCAATCCCTTCTCCTCCGTTCTCCTCTCGGGATCTTGGGCATGCACACACACGTGCCTGGTGTGAGTTTAAGCCATCAGGTCCAGGACTCGAACCATAGTCGACTACGTGGGAGTCCAGCGACATAGCCATTACGCTAACTGCTGGTCCCTACCAGACTCTATCTTAATGGTGAGTGTTATAGCTTAATATTTTCAGATATACAGATGTGTACTTTTAATATGCAATTAAAAATGTTAAGGTAAAGTTCACCAACATATAATTAGTTACTTTAATCGTGTTAAAGTTGTACAATTTTTAGCACTTCTCAAGGGTGCAAAACTAGCACTACTATCTAATTCCAGAAAAATTTTATCTCTCCCCAAATAGCCCTCATAGCCACTTAGCAGTCACTCCTCATCCTTTTCTTCCCCTTGTCCCTGCTAAATCACTAATTTGCTTTCTGCCTCTATAGAGTTGATTATCTTCACATTTCATTTAAATGAAACCACATAACATGTGGACTTTTAATATCATGCTTCTTTCACTTAGCACAATATTTCAGGTTAATTCATATTGCAGTATGTAACAATACTTCGTTTCTTCGTTTGACTAAATAACATTCCATTATATGTGTATACAAGGTTTTGTATATCCATTTCTCAATTGATGAACATTTCAATTTTTCTCTTTTAGCTATTGTAAATAAGGCTGTTGTGAAAATTCAGGTCCATGTTTTTGTATCAACACCAGTTTTTAATTTTCTTAGATATGTAGAAAGGAGTAGAGTGGTAAGAATCAGAAAATTTTTCCATAGCTGTTATAACATTTTGCATCCCTCCCAGAAATATACGTGAGTTCTAGTCCCCAATATTTATCTTTCTCTCTTTTTTTTAAAATTGTAACTTTCCAGTGAATGTGAAGTGTATTTTTATTGTAGTTTTAATTTGCATTTTATTAATGACACTGAGCATATTATCAATGATATTGAGCATCTTTCCATGATCTTACTGCAGTTTGTATATCTGCTTTGGAGAAATGTCTACTTAAGTTATATATCTATTTAAAAAATTGGTAGTTTTTCTTTTTTATTGTTGAATTGTAAGACTTCTTTATATTCTCTGGATTTTTGCCTATATCGTATCTCTTTCTATGAGCTGTCTTTGATGTTCTTGAGAATGTTTTTTGATCCACAATTTTTCAAAATTTTATGTCCAGTTATTCTATTTTTCTTTTTTAGTTGCGTACACTCTTCATGTCATGTTTATGATCCATCGCCAAATCAAGACCATAAATATTTACTCCATTTTCTTATTCTAAGAGTTCTATAGTTTTAGCTCTTATACTGAGTTAAGTTTTGCTTATGACATGAAGCAGGTGTCTAAATTCATACCTTCATATGTGGATATACAGTTTACCTAGCACCATTTGCAGAAAATGGTATTCTTTCCTAATTGAATTGTATCTTTGTCTATTTTGTGCTTCTCTGATGAAATAACAGAGACTGGGTAATTTATAAGTGGAAGTTTATTGGCTCACACCTCTGGAAGAAGAGAAGTTCAAGACTGATGGGCCAACATCTAGTAAAATATTTCATGCTGCATCATCCCGTGGTGGAAGGACAAAGATAAAAGAATATAAAGGGAGAGTGAGAGAGGATGTAAGAGGGATAAATTTTTCCTATTATAAGAAATCCACTCCCATGATAATGAACCCACTCTCACCATAATGACAATCCATTCACTTTGCCATCATAGCCTAATTACCTCTCATTAAGTTCCATCTCTCAATACTTTTGCATTGGGTATTAAGTTTCCAACACATGCTTTCTGGGAGCATATTGAAATCATAACATAGTCTTGAAACCTTTGGCAAAAATCAATAGATCATAGATAAAATTTTCATACTCTGAATTCTATTCAGTTGCTCTATATTTCTATCCTTATGATAATATCATATTGTTTTGATTATTGTTGGCTTATAATAAGTTTTAAAATTGGAAAGTATGAGTTCTCCAGCTTTACTCTTCTTTTTCAAGCATGCTTTGCTATTTTGTGTTTCTTGTAGCAATTATTATAAAATTTAGCATTAGCTTGTTTCTTTCAACAAAAAAGTAATTGGAATTTTGATATAGATTGCATTACATCTGAATACCAACATGGGGGAGATTAGATATCTTAAAAATATGATTATAATTTATGAGGGACCAGCAGTTAGCGTAATGGCTATGTCGCTGGACTCCCATGTAGTCGACTGTGGTTCACGTCCTGGACCTGGTGGCTTAAAACTCACGCTGGGCACGTTTGCGTGTGTACCCAAGATTCCAAGAGGAGAATGGAGGAGAAGGGATTGCGGCGTGGCCATCCCCCTTGGGGGGTGATTTCTCGCTTTTTGTCTCTCTGTCTCTTTCTGTCTGTCTGGCGAGCACACGTGCCCTATAGCGAAAACCTCTCCAAAAAAAAAAATACTATTATAATTTATGAGCACATGATGTAATTTTATTTATTTAGGTATTTAAAATTTCATTTCAAAAATGTTTTACAGTTCTCAGTTTACAAATCTTGTAATTCATCAGTTAAATTTATTTCTTAATATTTTACTTTTTAAAAATTGTATTGCATATAGAATTTTTTCTTTATTTTCTTCTTGTATTGTTAATTGCTAGTGTATAGATAAATAACTGACGTTAGTATGCTGATCCTATATCCTAACCCTTTGCTGAATTTATTAAATAGTTCTAATGTATATTTTGTGTTTATATGTGGAATCTTTAGGATCTTCTGTATAGAAATCATGTCATCTGTGAAAGAAACTTTTTTAATTGGATATACTTTATTTATATTTCTTGTTTAATTTTCTGGCTAGAGCTTTCAGTAAAATGTTGGATTTAATTGGCAAGACTGGATATCCTTGTCATGTTCCTTATCTTCAGGAGGAATTTTTCCGTTCTCCCCATTAAGTATGATGTTAGCTGTCAGCTTTTCACAGATACCCTGCAAGAAGACAAATCTCCAAATGACTTTAATTGATTCGGTTTTTCCCCTCTTGCTTGAAATTTTCAGACAGAATTTACTGAGAATGTAGCAACGTGAGATAAAGAGAAAATATTCAAAACAATGAGGGCTGTGTCCTGTCAGTTCTGCACTGTTTGAGCTCAGTGTTCCCAGTTAAGCTTAGGGCATAAAACTGAGAAGGGACCTTCTGGATTCTCGACTGTGGTATTACATGGGACAGGGGTGTGGGGGGCATTAACAAATTATATTCAATCTGCCTGGGCAGCTTCTGTGAAAACTGGAGACCAGTTTATGATGAATCTTAGGCTTTGGTTTATTCTTGCTATCTGACTGTGAGTAACGATGTTGCTTTGTCTGACTCCTTTGAGTGATTTGTTTCACCAATCTCATGCAAGGTGTACAGGTACTGGGGATCCTTTGTCCAATTCATAGCTCTTCTGGTGGCATTGGGACTTCTGTAGCTTCTGGGTCTGAATTGAACTCTCATAAGACGTAAGCACACTTGAAAAAGTTGGTGTGAAATTTTGAATATCTTTTATTGGATTAGGGATGTTTCCCTCTATTTTTAGTTGCATTTTCTTTATCATAAAAAAGTTTGGATTTCATCAAATGCTTTTTCTACTTCAATTTAAGTAATTGTGTGAATTTATTTTATTTTATCAATATGCTATATTACAGTAATTGACTTTTATATGCTGAGCCACCTTGCATCCTGCTGTCATAGTGTATAATCTTTTTAACACAATGCTGAATGTAGTCCACTATTACTTTACTAAAGATTTTGCATCTATACTCATAAGATACATTGGTCGGTCATACCCTTTCCTAATGATGTTTTTGCCTGTCTTTGGGGTCAGGCTAACATTGGCTTCATGAATAATTTTGAAAAAATTTTTCCTACTTTTTTATTTTTTTTCTTTTTGCAAGAATTTAAGAAGGAAAGGAAAACAACTGTAGATACCAGAAACAGTGTGGAAGGAGGGTGGGAAATGGCAGAGGATGAGAAATAGGGGAAAAATATATATTTATATATACATATATATTTATTTATATATGAATTTCATATATATACATGACTTTCATACATATGTATAAAAATGGAAAATTATTTATCAATGATAACATGTATGATTAAATCACTATGCAGTATATTCTGGATGAGAAATCACATACTCAGGGAATGAACATAAAATAAATTTAAAAAATAAAAAATTAAATGAAAGAAAGAAAAAAAAAGAATTAGTGTTCACTCACTTTCAGAGTTTTGGTAGAAATCACCTTTATGGCAAGGCCCTTTGCTTGAAGGGTGACCGAATGGGGCAGAGTATATTATCTGTTGATGATAACATGTATAGTATTCTCAGCTGGACTAGTCTGAAAAGTATTTAATGTTGTGTAAATTCTAAATACAAACCAAGTGATATATAGTTATTGAATGTTTAAAACACTGAGAATAAATAATAATAATCTGAAAAAAATGAAAAGCTATTTGATGATAATCATGTGGATAGTAATGTCTTTATCTTGACTGATATGCATGGTAATTATGCTGGAAAAAGAAATGTTATATGCTGTAATGATATATGTGATTAAATGTAATATATATATATATATATATATATATATATATATATATAAAATCTTGTCCTAGACTTTTCTTTTTTGAATATTTTTATTATCTTTGCTGGTTATTATAGCTGTTTATGTTTTTCATATCTTATTAAGTCAGTTTTGATAGTTTGTGTGTTTCCTAGAATTTTCCCATTTGATTTAAGTAGCATAATTTGTTAAGCACAATTCTTTTATTTATTCATTTATTTCATTTTCTTTTATACAATCACATTATTTAATTTTTTTACTTTTTTTCTTTCATTTATTTATTTTTACATTTTTCCACAAACATTTACTTTACATAGCAAAAAATTTTAGCTCATACTCCATAATTCTTGACAGTTTGCAAACAACTTTCAAAATTTCAAAATACTGAATTTTAAAGATAATGTTCAAAATATGCCTTATAATTTTGTATAATTTTATAACTCTATAACAACAGAAGCAGTATGGTTTCAAATATATATATATATTTGTATATATATATATGCATATACATATATATGTATATATATTTAGAGTGCAGACACTCGGTATATATTAAGTGGGGACATACAATGCCTCTCCTTCATAGCATGGCTTGCTTCACTCAGCAGTAAGTCTTCCATATTCATCCACTTCCTTTCAAAAGCCAGGGTTTTGTTGTTTTTTATAGATGAATAGTATTCCATTGAGTATATGTGCCACAGTTTTTCTAACTATTCATCAGTTCGTGGGCATTTAGGTTGTTTCCATGACTTAGCAACCGTGAAAAGTGCCACAATAAACATCGATGTGCAAGCACTTTTTTGATTAAGTATTCTTCTGTCCTTCAGGTAGATACCAAGGAATGGGATTGCTGGATCATGTGGTAGTTCTATTTGTAGATTTTGGAGGAAGCTCCAAATTGTTCTCCACAGTGGTTGGACCAATTTACATTCCCACCAGCAGTATAAGAGAGTTCCCTTTTCACCACACCCCCACCAGCACTTATCATTTTTTGTTTTTTGAATCTTAGACATTCTGACTGGGGTTAGGTGATATCTCATTGTTGTTTTGATCTGCATTTCTCTTACAATGAGGGATGTTGAGCATTTTTTCATATGCCTTTTAGCTATTCGTATGTCATCTTTAGAGAGTGGTTTTTTCAACTCATTCTCCCATCTTTTAATAGGATTGATTGTCTTTTTCCAAAAGAGCTGCTTGAGTTCCTTGTGAATTCTGGTTATCAGTCCCTTGTCTGATGCATAGTTTACAAAAATATTTTCCCATTCTGAGGGCTGTCTGTTCACACTAATCACTGTGTCTTTTGCCATGCAGAAACTTCTTGGTCTGATGCAATCCCACTTGTCTATTTTAGGGATCATAGACTAAGCACAATTCTTTATACTCTTATATTTCATTTAATTTCTGTAAGGTTGGTAGTAATATTACAGTCAATTTCTGATTAAATAAGCAATTTTTAGTTTTATTTTTTCTAGACCATTTTTTCTTTTCTATTAATTTTTCTCTGTTCTGATTATTATTACTTCCTTCCTTCTGCAGTACTACATTTTCTCCTCTTTTTTCAATTCCTTAACATGGAAAGTTAGGTTACTGATTTGAGATTTTCTTTTTTTTTTTTTAGGGGTTATATTTTTGCTCTAGGGCATGTGTGTTTGCCAGAAAGACAGACAAAAACAGAAAGTCAGAAATCACCCCCTAGTGGGGATGGCCATGCCACAATCCCTTCTTCTCCATTCTCCTCTCGGGATCTTGGGCACGCACACACACGTGCCTGGTATGCGATTAAGCCATCAGGTCCAGGACTTGAACTGCGGTCAACTACATGAGAGTTTAACAACATAGACATTACACCAACTGCTGGTCCTGAGATTTTCTTTTTTAACAGGCATCTGCATGTATAAATTTTCCTTTAAGCACTGCTTTTGCTCCATATAATGTTTTTATATGTTGCAATTTCATTCAGCTCAAAGGATTTTCTAATTTCCATTTTGATATATGTTTTGACTCATTGGCTGTTGAAGAGTGTGTTGTTTAACTCCCACATATTTGTGACATTCCCGCATTTCCTTTTCTGACTCATTATTAATTTCATACTGTTATTGTTAGAGAAGATTTATTTTGTATGTTTTCAATTTTTGTAAGTTTATTAAAACTTGTTTTATTTCCTGGGACCAGCAGATGGTGTAATTGTTACTTTGCTGAACTCCCATTTGGTTGACTGCGGTTTGAGTCCTGGACCCAGTGATTTAAAATTTGTGCTTGGCATGTGTGTGTGTGTGTGTGTGTGTATGTGTGCCCAAAATCCTCAGAAGAGAATGGAGGAGTAGGGATTGTGACATGGCCATCCCCCCTGGGGAGTGATTTCTCACTTTCTGTCTCTCTGTCTCTTTCTGTTTGTCTGGTGAGCACACATGCCTTATAGCAAATATCTCTCTCTTTAAAAAACAAAAGAAAACTTGTTTTATTCCCTAACTTATGGTTTATCCTGGAGAATAAACGATACTTAGGAAGAACATGTATTATGTTGTTTATTGGTGGAGTTTTTCTTTTAATGTCTGTTAAGTCTAGTTGTTTTATTGTTTACATTCTATAGTTCATTTATCTTTAGTCTCATTGTTCTTTTTTTCAACTTATATTATTAGACTATCTATTCTCTTCTTAAATTCTATTGGTTTCTGATTCATATATTTTCGTGCTATGTAAATTGTGTGTGTATATATCTAAGTGTGTATGTAAATTGTATTTTTCTCATAGATTGTATTTTATAATTATGTAATGTTCTTTCTTGTCTCTTGTAATATTTTATTTAAAATCTAGCTTGCCTGATATTGGTATAACCGCTCCATCTGGGTATATCCACCTAAGCTCACTTTTGGTTACTATTTGCATTGAGTATGTTCTTCCCTACTTTGACTTTCAACCTATTTGTGTTTTTATTCCCACAAATTACAGCAAAGAGTTGGATAATTTAACATTTATCCTCCAGTTCTCTGTATTTTAATTCTAGAGTTTAATCCACTTTTAATTTAATTAATTGCCATAAATACAATGACTAAATAAGAAAGAACTTGTTGCCACTTTGCTATTTGTTTTTTTTTAAAGAATTATTTTTTATTTTAACTTCTTATTTATTATTATTATCATTATTATTTTCCAGTTTGATCAGAGAGAGACAGAGAGAGAGAGGAAGTGAGAAAGCAAGCCACCAGGTCCGAGACTTGAACAGTGGTTGGCTATGTGGGAGCCCAGCGCCTTTAACCACCATGCCACTTGCCGGCCCCAGCTATTTGTTTTTTATAATACCTATTTTTAAAAGGATATCCATGTACTCCATGAAGGAGAGAGACAGCGAGAAAAAAGAAAGAAAGACCGGTAAACATAGAACCCCTCAGAGATTACTGATGCCACGATCCACTCCCAGTTCCAGCCAGCCCAGATCATGAATATGTATATGCTTGTTATACTCAGGGAGGTCTCTGTAGGTCAACCACAACCCTACCAAGTCAGTTTCCTTGGATAACATTGCATTCCCATACTCTGCCACTGTCTAGGCCCATGCTTATTATATCTTACATAGTCATATGTTGCTTAATGACAGGGATGCATTCTGAGCAATACATTGTTAATTAATTTCGTCATTGTGTGAACATAGAATATACTTACACAAATCTGGATGATATTACTCACACAGCTAGGCTCTATGTTATAGTCTATATGAAGTCTGTTGTTGACCAAAGTGTCATTATATGTTACATGATGACTATTTTCGTCCCACAATTCCTCCTTTACTGCTCTTTCCTGTGTTAGCTATTTTATAGTGTACAATTTTTGTTTCTCTCTCACTTATTTTCTTAATGATTTTTAGTTATTTCTAAGTAGATCTCCTGGAGATCGCAAAACCATCTTCATTTATAAAGATATTATTTGAATTAGTGCCATCTTAGTTCCAAAGCTTGTATTAACTCTGTTCATCTCCAGTTACCTCCTCTTTGTGTTTTTATTCCCACAAATTACAGACATACTCTGGAGAGTATTCAACACTTGAAAGAAGGAATTAACATTGAATGAATTTTTTATTTCATACAGGTTTATTCTGAATGTGGGTCCAAGTCAGCATTGTGAAATACACAGGTAATACTAATAGAAATTTCTGGATTGAGGAATCAGAAGATAGAGTTGGAGTGACCACAACTTTTGGAAATTGACTATAGAGACACAGAAAGAAAGAGCCTAAGGGGAAGTGGCAAATTTCTCTATGTATATTATCAAAAATTCAGGCTAATCTCCAAACTATTTATGCATGGAGCAAACTCAACTAGTAACAAAAGAACTGAACTGAGAATTGAATTGCCTTTGACTGCAAAGGGGAAAAAGAACAACAAAAACATACTGCTGGAAATATAAAACAATCCAGGGTTGGCCTGCCAAGTGGAGTGGTGGTTTAGATGGCTGGATCCCACACGGTAGTGTAGGCAGCTGGATCCTGCTTGAACTGCATGATTCGAGTCCCAGACCTGGTGGTTTGAAGAAAACATGCCTGGAGCTAGCAGATGGCATAGCAGTTATGTTGCTGGACTCCCACATAGCTTACCATGGTTCGAATTCTGACCCAGTGACTAGAAAATCACACTGGATGCCTGTGTGTGGGTGCCCATGACCCAGGGAGGATGATACAGGAGAAGTGATTGAAGCATGGCCATCTTCCCAGGGGGTGATTTCTCACTTTGCCTCTCACTGTCTCTGTCTCTTTCTCTCTCTGGCAAGCATAAGTGCCCTAAGGCTAAAAACCTCAGGGGGAAAATATAAAAAGAAAGAAAGAAAGAAAAAAGCATGCCAGAGAGCATATGTATGTGTGCCCAAAATCCCAAGAGAAAAGTGGAAGAGAAGAAGCTATGGTGTGATTATCTCCTCTGTAGGATGCTTTTTTTACTTTCTTTCTCTCTCCCTTTCTGTCTCTGTCCATTGAGTGCACATACCCTATAGCAAACAAAAAACCTAGTCTTATAGTATAATATTTATATACTCCAAAATTACCCATAATTATTCAAAACACAAAGAACTAAGAAAATGTGACCCAATCTTATAACGAACAAATCTAGACTCATCATCAGATAACTCAGATATTAGAATAAGCAGATAAATTTATTATTGTTTTTTAAATGTGTGATTCATACACTTGCTAAACAGAAAGAAAGGGAGAGTTATGCTAAGAAAGCACCCTAGGGGTTATGGACACCCTGCAATCCCTTCTCCTTTAATTTCCTCTTGGGATTCTGGGCATGCACACACATGCACTTGGTATCCTTTGCAAACTTTCTGGCCCAGGACTTAAACCTCGCAGTCACTCAAATGGGATCCAGCCACCTTAATTACCATACCACTGACTGACCCAAGTAATAAATTTTTATTTTTGTGTGTGTTTTTTTTTTTTTTTTGAGAGTTTTTTTTTTTTTTTTTTTTTTTTTTTTTTTTTGCTATAGGGCGCGTGCGCTCGCCAGACAGACAGAGAGAGAGATAGAGACAGAAAGCGAGAAATCACCCCCCAGGGGGGATGGTCACGCCGCAATCCCTTCTCCTCCTTTCTCCTCTCGGGATCTTGGGCATGCACGCACACGCGCCTGGCGTGAGTTCTAAGCCACCGGGTCCGGGACACGAACCGCGGTCGACTACGTGGGAGTCCAGCGACATAGCCATTACGCTAACTGCTGGTTCCCTTTTTTGTGTGTTTTTTAAAAACAATTTTTAAGAGAGGTTTTTTGTTTTTCCTATAGGGCACATGCGTTCACCAGAAAGACAAAGAAAGAGAGACAGGAAGCGAAAAATCACCCCCCAGGGGGGATGGCCACGCTGCAATCCCTACTCCTCCAGTCACCTCTTGGGATTTTGGGCACACACACGTGTGCTCCAGGCATGAGTTTTAAGCTGCTGGTCCGGGAATTCAACCATAGTTGACTATGTGGGAGTCCAGGGATGTAATAACCATTACACAATCTGCTGGTCCCACCAGTAGTAAATTTTTAAAAGCAGATATGTTATGCTTAATAAAAATAAAGAGGAATAATATTTATGATCAATGAACAGATAGAAAATCTAATCACTATAAAAACAAAGAAATAAAACCAAATAGAAGTTTTAGAACTGAAAAGCTGCCTTTAAATTAAATATTTACTTGATGAGATCTTACAGAAGCATAGAAAACATAAAGATAGATGAATAGGAACAGTTAAAAACTGAGAAGTAAAAAGAAAATACAGTGAGTGGGTAAAGGTTTAGTGACTTAGGTTCATGCGAAACAATAAAGTTATAATATACATATAATTGTAATGCCTGAAAGAAAGGAAAACGGGAAGAATGGAAGAGAAAAATATTTGAATAAATAATACCTGAGAATGTCCTGAATTTGGTGAAATTACAGATACATAATATTTACATCTTCCATGAGACAGAACACTGCCTTCTTAAATGTTACTTTTTGGGGACCAGAAGATGTAGTGGCTACGTTGCTGGACTCTCATGTAGTCAACTGTGGTCCCAGACCCGGTGGCTTAAACTCATGCTGGATGCGTGTGCGTGCTGTGCTGCATGTGCATGCGTGCCCACCCAAGATCCCAAGAGGAGAATGGAGAAGAAGGGATTACGCCCCTCCCCCGGTGGTCTGGTAATTTCACACTTTCTGTCTCTCTGTCTCTTTCTGGTGAGCACATGGGCCCTAAAGCAAAAACCTCTAAAAAAAATAACATTACTTTTCAGCATCTGCAACATTTCTTTTTCATTAGCAAACAAAATTTGTAGTATAGAAATAAGATATGTAAGCACTATTCTATATCCTACTCAAGTATTTGGAAGACAAAATTGTCCTTTATATAACTTGAGAGAAACTAAACATGTCTATGGAAGGACCAAAGGATATAGAATAAGAATAAAAAGAATTCTGTATATAATCAATTATTGTAAAAATATTAATGTCTGTCTTCAGAGAAAAACTAAATCTTGACTAATCTTTGAGGGTATATTATAGATTGTATTCTGTAAACAGAAATTGTTTTGTTACAAATATTTTACTATGTAGAGGAAAGATGAAAGAAACTAATATTTTCTATAGAAAACATAGCTTATTCCTGACAGTGTTAGGCATTTTTTTTTACCTTTCTGTATTTTAATCCTCATTTTTTAGATGAGAAAAAGCGAGATTCACTGAGCCTAATACAATAAAAGTAGTGACACATTCCACCTGATTATTTAAACTATTATTTTTCACAAATAATAATACAGAAGAAAGGAATACATACTTCATTTTCTACTATGCAAAAAAGTCCACAAAAACAATTTAGGAAATGTCAGCAGATACAGCATTTCAAGACTTGATTAATTCAGAAGCATTTATGAATTTATAACAAATTTTTACATCTGAATATTTTCTATTTACCCTTGTAGCCAAGAGATACTGTAGTGGTCTCTATAATGCCTCTAAATATATCCAGTAATTTGCTTCTCAAGGGTTTCTACATACCTGATCAAAGCAGGGGCATATGCATTCAAAGAAGTTATCACCTCATATGAAATATTTTCTCTAGCACTTACATTAAAAGAAAAACATACAATTTATTCATTCCTTCATATAACTAAAACTATTTAAAGTTATTTCATTTTGCTCTAAAGTAGTTCTTAGAGGTTTTGGATCCTTACTCTTGCAGAGACGAAAATGTTTTACTATTCAGGAGAGAATACTACCAGTGCCATTAGCAGAAAAGCATAGCAATATTTGGGCAGAGTGTGTTCTGTGATAGTAAGTTTATACATGACTAGAACACAAAAACAATATTTAACTTTCATCTCTGAGTTTAGTGAAGTGGAAACCCTGCAATTTTTTTTTCTGTCATTGCCTAGCAGTGTTCCTGACTCTGGCCTAGCTTTTCCTTAAAATGGGCTGTTTAACTATGGCGAGAAACTTAAGGAGGCAGTAGAAAATGTAGACAATCTAGCCTCAATGTTCTTTTTAAGCAGCTGAACTTTTAAAAAATAGATTTCTTTTAAACCTAAAGCATTTTTGTGCACATGAATATTAGTATGTACATGAACATCTAGTAATTTTAAAATGTTGCGCTATTCAAAACTTTGTATAGGAAGCCACTATTTAAAGTAGAGAATTTTATTCTGAAATTTTAAAAGCATCAATGTATTTATATGAACCAATGCATTTTTAACTTAAAAATATTTAAAAATTTTGCTTTCCCTGAGGAAGAGAGCAGTTTAGTTGTCTTTCATTTCAGGTATATAAATTATATGTATCAATACATGTATAATTGTATATACATATGTAATATATAAAAACATAGTAAATACATATTACGCTAGTATATCTATATAAACATATATAATGATATATATTATATAAATATATATCATAAATATTATATATGTGAAGAAAAGAAGTAACAAGTGATGCCAAGACTGATTTGTCATGAGATACAGAAAAAGTGTTGCAAATATAATTGGTATTAGTAGTGCTAAAGTGACAAGGTATGTTCTTGTCAGTGTGCATGTCAACAACTTTCCTTTTCACTTCATCGCTATTGTTAAAATAAATTCTGTGAAATACATGTATAAACACAAGATTCAAAAATGAAAGGGGATTCTGGGACGTTAATGGCAGCTATGTCAGAGTTTTTGAATATCTTTGAATCTCTATACCAAATAGACCAGGTAACAAAATAAAGAAGTCGAAAATTTGTGGACAACCTTTATAATGAAATACAATGTCATAGTTTTTTAATATCTTTGAATCTCCAGGCATAAACCCAGTAACAAAATTTTAAAAAGTCAAAAATCTATGGACAACCTTTATAATGAAATTCAGTTATGAGGTACCTAAGAACCTTGTTAAGTGTGTCCCTGCTGAACTCATGCTGAAATTTGATCTCTAGTGCAACAGTGCTGAGAGGCAAAAGCCTAGGGAGAGCTATGTAGGACATAGGATGACTCACTTAGGAAAAGATTGTTGAATTGTTTACTTTTTTAAAAAAATTATTCTTCAATTTGACGAGAAAGAGACAGAGAGAGACAGAGAGGGAGTGTGAGAAAGCCATGTGGGAGTCCAGCGTCTTATTTGCCACGCCACTTGCTGGCCCAGAATAGGTTGACTGTTACTGTCTCCCAGGAGGGTGTGAGTTCTCACTGGATCTGGTCCTGGGGAAGCAGGTTGTTATAAAGCAAGCCCAGCTATCCAGGTGTGTATTTCTCTCTCTGTGCCCGTGGTCCTTTCTGCTTCTTTTACCACAAGGTGAGGCAACATCTAGCCCTCTCCAGAAGCTGAGCAGATAGATGCTGGCTCCATGGTTTTTTTGCTTTTCAGCCATTAGAATCATGAACTAATAAGTCTCTTTTCTTTTATAAATTACCCATCCTCAGGTATTCTGTACAGCAATACTAAATGAATTAGGACAAACCCTGATCTATGAAGAAACAAGGGAAAAAGATTAATAGGCCTAAGTCCTGCCTAGAATCAGTGTCTGTGAGGGACCAGGCAAAGGAAACCACCTGGGAATCTGATATATCTGAAAAAAGGAGAAACTCAAATAGCCAACAGGCATTTACTAAAAACCACAACAGGTGTACAATTTACAGAAACTAAAATTAGCAAGAGCTTTTTCCCCCCTGCAAAGTGGATACAGTATAGGGGGTTTTGAGAGGTTTGACAAGGCTAGAGCAGCTTCTCAAAATTGAACACCCAGAGCTCATTGCAGAATACCTAAAAATCATTAAAATATAGTACAAAACATGAAAAAGCATAAGGACTCTGAAAACTAAAGTAAGTAACAAAACTCAGAATAAAATTAGAAATAAAGTATCTTTTTGGATACTTTAGATACTTTAGATTAGAGGGAATACTAGAACAAATAAATACAACATATTAGGTCCTTACTAGAGACACATAGTGAAAAGAATGAACACCTTAAAACCAAGGATAAATGATGATGGTTAATAAAGAATTTAAGTAAAAATGATTGAAGATGGTAAAAAAAGAAAATCCAAATAGGTAACAGTAGTCACTGAGAATGAATTAAATAACAGGAACTGAGTGAATACAATCAACTATATTTCAAATAATTTTCTTGAGAAATTGAAACAAAACTGAGGTGATAGCACCAAAAATGTCGTGGTTAGGAACTACAAAAGCCTATCCCTCCACAAAAGGTGGAGGTAAACTGGTAAGGACTTGTTCATTGGAACTCTGGAAATTAAATAAGAGTTTACAAAAATCAGACAAATACATAGCAAAGGTAAAAAAAATCTAGAGAATATCAATAAAAATAGGTTTCTGGAACCAGTGGATAGCATAATGGTTACATTGCTGGACTCCCACATAGTTGATCGCTGTTTGAGTACTGGACCAGCAGCTTAAAATTGACACTGTGTGTGTGTGTGTGTGTGTGTGTGTGTGTGTATGCATGTGTGTATGTGTCTCTGTGTGTGTCCAAAATTCTGAGAGGAGAATGGAAGAGAAGGGATTGTGGCATTGTTATCTCCCTTGGGGAGGTGAGATCTTGTTTTCTGTCTCTGTGTCTGGAGGGCACACATGTGCTATAGCAAAAATCTCTCCAAAAAAAGAAAAAGAAAAAAATAGGTTTCTTAAAAAGAGGCCAAATAGAAATTCTGTAGTTAATAAGTTTAACCACTAAAGTGAAAAATTCACTGTAGGAATTCAGCAGCTGATTTTAGAAGACATAAGAAAGAATCCATAAACTCAAAGATGGGTCAGATGAGATTATCAATTCAGAAAACCACTAAAAGAAAAAAGAATAAAGGAAGTAAAATGAACAGAACCCAAGGAAACTGTAGTATATATCACCAAGCATACCAAAGTATCCATAATGGGAGTGTTAGAGAGGAAAGAAGAAAGGGTTCTTCTGAACCCTTACAGTTTGTAGAGCTATCATTAATTCCCCACCCCACTCGGTTCATAAAGTCATGGAAGAACAATCTCTAGAGACAAAAATGTCTCATGAGAATTCTTTCCTCCTCTCATGATGAACAAAATGGTATTTGGTGTCAAGTCATGGTGTAACTAGGCTAGGGACATGCTGAGCTAATGAAAGAAAGAGAATTAACCAGTGAGTATCAATAACAGGATCAAGAGAAATATATATGCTGAATCTCCACGCATCCCCACCGTTTCTCCTCCTTGGACCCCAGGTTGGTTGTCTGGGATTTTAAGACGAATTCCCACCCACCCCACCCGCAATCCGGATCGAGCCGGCCAGCAGTTCCGGGCCCCAGACGGACTCAGGCTGCAGGCCCGACCAACCTGGTCCTGTCACTCATCTTCTGGCCCTTTCCCATTAGCCTTTGGACTCTTTGAATTCTGGTGATTTGAATAGCACGTGGCACGCACCCGCGCCACGCGATTTCCTTTTTTCATTCTGTTTTTCTTTGCTCTTGGGGTGTTGCTTATTCAGTCAATTGAAGGCTCACCTCTCCTTAGAGACAGTGAGGACTTTGGGCCTTCCAGGGTAGTGGCAACAGTTAATGGTAATTGTGAGCAACAGGTAGGCCAACCATAAGGGAAATCATCAATTTTCTAAGCCTGTACAACTTTTAACAATCAGTTAGGAAGAAACATATAGATTACCTGATGACTAGGAACAATCGCAGAGGCTCAAGAAATATGAGCAACCAAGAAAAGGCCTCTCCCCCAAGGGAAATCATCAAGCCTACGTCACCCACAGTCAATACGATGGATGTCGTGGACATGTCTGATAAGGAATTCAGATTATTTGTAGTGACCAAACTAACTGAGATGGAAGAGAAAAGAGACGAGGAGCTCCAGGAGATGAGGAAGTCCTTCAATGACTTGAAAGAAGAAATGGATACCTTAAACAAGAACCAGATGGAACTTTTAGGATTGAAGAATGTGATACAGGAAATCAAAACCTCCCTTGAAAGTATTAAAAGTAGGTTAGACCAGGCAGAAGATCGAATCTCTAACATAGAAGACAAAACATCTGACCTAGAAAAAAGTATCAAGAAGATTGAGAAAACAACCATGAAAAATGAGGATAATATACGAGGAATACTGGATACTATCAAGCGCCCCAACATCCGGATAATTGGTATTCCAGAAGAGGAAGAAAATAATAAGGGCCTATATAATTTATTCCACGAGATCCTGGAAGAAAACGTCCCAAATCTAGAAAGGCATTCAAGTATCCAGACCCAGGAAATACATAGGACCCTGGGTAGAATCAACCCAAGAAGATCTTCTCCAAGGCACATCATAGCCAGACTGGCAAAAACAACAGACAAAGACAAGATACTAAAGTTGGCAAGAGGGAAAAGCCAGGTTACTTACAAAGGTCACCCCATCAGGCTAACATCGGATCTCTCGGCGGAAACAATGTAGGAAAGGAAAGAATGGGGAAGCATAGTAAAAGTGTTGAGTGAAAAACAATTTCAACCAAGAATACTATACCCGGCAAAATTATCTTTCATATGGGAAAAAAAGATAAAAACATTCTCGAATAAACAAAATTTGAAGGAATTTACCAACTCCAGACCTGCTCTTCAAGAGGTTCTGAAGGGAGTATTATACCAGGAAAACTATATAATCAAAGACAGTTATACAAGAACAAAAAGCAACCAAGAAAATGGCTCACTTAATGATAGGATCAGGTACGGAAATATCGATAATTACATTGAATGTCAATGGATTAAATTCCCCAGTTAAGAGACATAGACTGGCTGAATGGATAAGAAAACAGAAACCCTCTATCTGTTGCCTACAAGAAACTCACCTTATGGATAAAGACATACATAGACTAAAAGTCAAGGGCTGGAAAAAGATACTCCATGCAAATGGAAATCAAAAAAAAGCTGGAGTAGCGATATTGATCTCAGACAAAATAGATTTCAAGACAAAGACTGTAAGAAGAGACAAAGAAGGGCATTATATAATAGTAAATGGGGTAATCCAGCAAGAAGACATAACCCTTATAAATATCTACGCACCCAATTCAGGTGCACCTAAATATGTGAAGGAAAGACTGCTGGAGCTAAAAGGAGAGATAGGGAGAAATACTATAATTGTTGGAGATCTCAACACCCCATTATCTCCTATAGACAGATCTTCTAGACAGAAAATAAATAGAGAGATACAGGACTTAAATGATACTATAATGGAATGGGCTTGACAGATATCTATAGAACTTTCCACCCTACATCCACAACATATACATTTTTCTCACCCCGACATGGAACCTTTTCAAAGATAGATCATATATTAGGACACAAATCAAGCCTTTATAGATTCAAAGGCATAGAAACTGTACCCAGCATCTTCTCTGACCATGATGGAATTAAACTCAAGATTAATTTCAAGACACAACCCCGAAAATGCACGAACACATGGAAACTGAACAACCTACTTCTGAATGACTTCTTCACTACTGAAGAAATTAAGGCTGAAATAAAAAAATTTATGGAAACTAATGATAATGAGTACACAAGTGTCCAGAATCTACAAGACACAGCAAAAGCAGTCATAAGAGGGAAATTCATAGCAATTAGTGCGCATAAGAAAAGGATAGAAAGATGGCAAGTAGATAACTTATCATCATGCCTCAGAGAATTGGAAAAACAACAACAAACAAACCCCCAAAATGCCAGGCAAAAAGAAATAATAAAGGTTCGAGCAGAAATAAATGAAATAGAAAATAAACGAACCATACAGAAAATAAATGAAAGCAAAAGCTGGTTCTTTGAAAAGATTAACAAGATCGACACACCATTGGCTAGACTGATCAAGAAAAAGAAAGAAAGAAACCAGATTAATCAAATATGTGATGAAACAGGCAATATTACCACAGACATAGCAGAAATACAAAATATCATTAGAGGGTACTATGAGCAACTTTATGACAACAAACAAGATAACCTGGAGTAGATGGATAAATTCCTGGATGCATATAATCTACCAAGATTGGATCAGGAAGACATAGAGAACCTGAATAGACCCATAACAAGCCAGGAGATTGAATCAGTAATAAATAACCTCCCAACAAAGAAAAGCCCAGGTCCAGATGGCTTCACTTGTGAATTCTACAAAACTTTTAAGGAAGAGTTAACCCCTATCCTACTAAAATTATTTCTAAAGATTCAAAAGGAAGGAAAACTTCCAAATTCATTTTACGAAGCCTCCATCATCCTCATTCCCAAAACAGATAAAGATATGACAAAAAAGGAAAACTACAGACCAATATCATTGATGAATATAGACACGAAAATTCTCAACAAGATACTCGCAAATCGTATCCAACAACATATAACAAAGATCATTCATCACGATCAGGTAGGCTTTATACCAGGGATGCAAGGGTGGTTTAATATACGCAAGACCATAAATGTAATACACCACATTAACAGAAAGAAAGATAAAAACCATATGATCATCTCAATTGATGCAGAGAAAGCGTTTGATAAATTACAACATCCTTTTATGATTAAGACTCTCAGTAAGATTGGTATAGAAGGGTCATTTCTGAACACAATAAAAGCAATCTATGAAAAACCTACAGCTAACATTATACTGAATGGGGAAAAGCTGAAAGCTTTTCCTCTGAAAACAGGTACTAGGCAAGGCTGCCCACTTTCTCCACTGCTCTTTAATATAGTACTGGAAGTTTTAGCTACTGCATCAGAGAAGAGAACAATATTAAAGGCATTTGAATAGGCAAAGAAGAATTGAAAATATCTTTATTTGCAGATGACATGATGGTATACTTAGAAGACCCAAAGGTATCCATGAAAAAACTGCTTGAAGTAATAAGTGAATACAGTAAGGTGGCAGGATACAAAATTAATATCCAAAAATCTATAGCATTTCTATTTATGAACAACAAGTTGAATGAAGCAGAGCTGAAGAAAGGAATCCCTTTCACCGTAGCCACAAGGTGTATAAGATACCTAGGGATAAACCTAACTAAGAAAGTCAAAGACCTTTATAAAGAAAACTACGAAAATCTTAAAAGAGACATTGAAAGTGTCATAAAAATGTGGAAGGACATCCCATGCTCCTGGATTGGAAGAATTAACATAATCAAAATGGCAATTCTACCCAAATTAATCTACATGTTTAATGCAATTCCAATCAAAATACCAGAGATATTCTTCAGAGATCTAGAAAAGGCAATCATAGAATTTGTCTGGAACCATAAAAGAACTCATATTGCAAAAGCAATCCTGCGCAAGAAGAATGGAGTAGGAGGCATATCACTCCCTGATCCCAAGATATACTATAAAGCTGTGGTCATCAAAACAGCATGGTATTGGCATAAAAACAGACATGTGGACCAATGGAAGAGAATAGAGACCCCAGAAATAACCCCCAAAGCTTACAGGCAACTGATCTTTGACAAAGGATATCAGTCAATCCATTGGGAAAAGGAAAACCTCTTTAGTAAATGGTGCTGGAAAAACTGGGTATCCACTTGCAGAAAGATGAAACTGAACCCCCATCTTTCACCATTAACAACAGTCAACTCAAAATGGATCAAAGATCTGAACCTAAGACCTCAAACAATAAAACTACTGGTGGAAAATGCTGGGGAAACTCTGGGGGACGTTGGAGTAGGCAAAGACTTCTTAAATAAGACTCCCAAAGCACAGGCAATAATCCCTAAAATAGACAAGTGGGACTATATTAGACTAAGAAGTTTCTGCACAGCAAAGGACACAGTAACAAGTGTGAACTGACAACCTTCAGAATGGGAAAATATTTTTGTTAAATATGCCTCAGACAAGGGACTGATAACCAGAATACATAGGGAACTCAAGTGCCTTATGCGAAAAAAAATGATTAACCCAATTAAAAGATGGGAAAATGAGCTGAACAAAAGTCTCTCTAAGGAAGACATACGAACAGCCAAAAAGCATATGAGGAAATGCTCAACATCCCTCATCATAAGGGAGATGCAGATAAAAACTACAATGAGATACCACCTAACTCCTGTCAGAATGACAAAGATTAAGAATATAAAAAGTGATAAATGTTGGCGGGGATGTGGTGAAAAGGGAACCCTCTTACACTGTTGGTGGGAACGTAAACTAGTTCAACCACTGTGGAGAACAATATGGAGGTTCCTCAAAGATCTACAAATAGAACTACCATTTGATCCAGCAATCCCACTTCTGGGTATTTACCCAAAAGACAGGAGAACGCTCAGTCAGAAAAGTGCTTGCACATCAATGTTTATTGCAGCATTATTCACAATTGCCAAGACATGGAACCAACCTAAATGTCCACAAACTGATGAATGGATTGGAAAAGTGTGGTATATATACTCTATGGAATACTACTCAGCCATAAAAAATAACAAGACCCTGGAATTTGATAGAAAGTGGTCAGATACGGAGGATATATGGCTGAGTGAAGTAAGCCAGGCTATGAAAGAAAGATATTGTATGTATCCACTCAATATATACCGACTATCAGCATTCTATGATAGAGAGCAAAAAATTGGAGGACATAAAAGCAGTGAAGGTACTTAACGAGAATAGGACAGTGTGGAATGGGGGAAGTGAAGAGAAGAGGATAGAGAAAGATAACAAGTGAACAATAGAGAGGCAGGACGTTAGTGAGACACAGATACGGCTTATTAACTGTTGGTGTTGACATGTATAGTATTCTCAACTGGATTTGTCTGAGAAGTATTTCATGATGGGCAAAGTATTTGTACAAGCAAAATGAGAAATAGCGATTGTTTTTAAGAAATAATTAGAATAATAATAATAATGATTGGGGAAAACATAGAAAATATATTGAATGTTGAAGCGGGGAGATTGATGTCTCTGTACTGACTGACATGCATGGCATTCCCTTTTGAAAAAGCAATGTAATACACTGTAAAGTTATATGTAATTCAATGTAATATAAAGAAGAATATGATGATAATAAAAAATTTAAAAAAATATTCTCCATGAAAACTCAAAAAAAAAAAAGAAAAATATATATGAAACTGGATTTTTAAAAATAGCTTTACTGACACATATTTTATATCACACAAAATTCATCCAATTTGGGCCAGCCTGGGGCAAGGTGGTTAGGAAAGTAGGATCTCACATAACCAACTATGCAGTTCAAATCTTGGCCCTGGCAGCTTTTTGAGAAACATGCCAGGTGTGTTTGCATGATGCCCAAAATCTTGATGAAGGGATAAATAGAAAAAAAGGGGGATTACAGAGTGACCATTCCTTGTGGGAAGTGTTTTCTCACTTTCTCTCCTTCATTCTCTCTGGTGAACACACGCAAATTCTGGAAAATGTTTTTTAAAAAAATTCACCCATTTCAAATATGCAATTTAATTATATTTTAGTAACTCTAGTAACACAGCCATCACTTTAAATCCATTTTAGAATATTTTCATCCTTTTATTAATATTCAACTCTATTTATAGTTAATCACATTTATGTCTCTAAGACCAGACAGCAGCTCATTTACTCTTTGTTTTTTGTTTTCTTAATTTCTTTGTCTTTCTTTTTCTCTCTTTTTCTTTTTCTTTCTTTCTTTCTTTCTTTCTTTCTTTCTTTCTTTCTTTCTTTCTTTCTTTCTTTCTTTCTTTCTTTCTTTCTCTCTCTCTCTCTCTCTTTCTTTCTTTCTCTTTCTTTTCTCTTTTTTTCTTTCTTCTCTTTCTTTCTTTTTTTTCCTTCTTTCTTTCTCTTTCTTTTAATTTGTCATAGGGTGTATATGCTCATTAGAGAGAAAAAGAGGGAGAGAGAAAGTGAGAAAGCACCCTATAGTGGGGCTGACCCTGCCACAATTCCTTCTCTATTATCCTCTCAGGATTCTGGGTACTCATGCAAATGCGTCTGGCATGGTTTTCAAGTCACTGGCCAGGTGGGATCCAGTTGCTTTAACCACCACTCCACCTAGCTGACCCTCGTTTACTTTCTATACCTATAGATTTGCCTTTAGTACCAATTCCTTACATATAGATAGTACAATATGTAATCTTTTCTGTTGGACTTCTTTCATGTAGCACAGTGTTCTTGAGGCTTATCCATATTATAACTTGTGTCAGCAGTTTCTTCATTTTCATTGGTGAATAGTAATCCATTGCATGGATATATTGGGTAGTTGGAAAAGTCATGACACATTTTAGCATAGAAAAAATATGTCATGACTTTCTCAGAACTCAATATATTCCACGTATCGTTACTCCATTTGTCAGTTAGTAGATATTAGGTTGTTTCCAATTTTTGTTTTCCAGTATTCTACTATGAATAATATTGCTATTAAGGTATATATTTGTGTGGACATTGGTTTTGATTTATCTTCAGTAGAAATCGAGGAGTTGAATTGCTAGCTTATAGAGTAATATAGTAATTGAATATTTGGATATTTATTGTTTTGAAAAGTTGCTAAACTGTTTTTTAAATAGACTGTACCATTTTACAACCTTACTAAGTATGTATAGGGTTTTCTTTACTTAAAATCCTCACAGCATTTGACATTTTCAGTCTGGTTTATTACAACCTGTGTTGGGCCAGCAGGTGGCATGGAGGTTGAGGCAGCAGGACCCGACATGGTTGACTGCACAGACTTGGGGGCTTGAAAAATCACACCAGGCATGTATACATGCATGCACAAAATTCTAAAATAAGAATGGAGAAGGGAGTGTGACATGGCCAAGCCCCCAGTGGAGTGATTTTTTACTTTCTCTCTCTCTCTCTCTTTCTCTCTGTATATCTCTGGCAAAAGCACATACCCTATAGCAAAACTAAAAACAAAACAAAAAAGTTTTGGAGATGAACTATTCTACTATAATTTTAATACTTATTTACCTAATAACTAAACATTGAACATGTTTACATGTACTGAGCTATTTATATATCTTCCCTGGTGAAATGTCAGTACATATTTACCCTATTATTCAATTAGATTGTTTTTCATCTTATTGTTTAGCTGTGATAGTTCTAAGTTATAAATGTAAGTCTGTACTGGTTTCGTGTTTTGGAGACATTTATTCTACTCTTGCTTGTCTTCATTTTCTTAATGATGTCTTTTGAAGTACAAAAATTTTGAAAGATGATGAGATTTAATTATTTTCTGTTTTGTACCATATTAGGGATTTTCCCATTTTTTTTAATCCTTTTATTGTTTTAGCTTTTTATTTACGTCTATGATTTATTTTGAATTAATTATAGATGTAGTGTGAAGTACAAATATAAGTTTACACTGTAGCATATGGTTTTTCCATAGTACCAATATAACCCGTTAAATAGACTGTTTCCTTGATGAATTTGCCTTGTGATCTTAGTTAAAAAAAAAATTGGTTGACTGTAAATATAACCAGTTATTTCTGGACTCTCAATTCTAAACCATTTATCCATTGCCTATTTTTTTTCAAATAGCCCAATATTTTGATAACTAGCTTTAAAATAAATTTTGAAATCATGAAAGTCCTCAAATTTATTCTGTTATATAAAAATATTTTTAGCTATTCATAGTGTTTTGCATTTTCATATATATAACTTTAGAATTTGTTTGACTATCTGAAAATGAACTTTCTAGGAATCTCACTGATCTACAGATTAATTGGGGAGAATTGCCACCTTAACAACATTGATTCTTCGATCCATGAGAATAGAATGTCTCTCCATATATTTAGAAAATTTAAAATTTCTGTTTTGTAGGGTTTGTATGTATAAGTCTTTAATTTCATTGTTAATTTTTTTAAAATGGATTCACAAATGTACTATCTATATACAGGATCTTGGTGTCTCTGAATAAAAGCAGTTTTACTTCTTCCTTTTCAGTCTGAATACCATTTATCTATCATCTATATATCTATCTGTCTACCTACCTATCTGTAATTGTTCCAGGAAGAAGCTCAAGTACTATGTTGAATAGAAGAGTTGAGAGTAGTCATCCTGGACTGCCCATGGCATGGTGCTTAAGGTGGCAGGATTCCACATGGTCACCTGCACTGTTTGAATTTTGGATCTGGCAGCTTGAAAAATACACTGTGTGCATGTATGCACATGCTTTTCCCAATTTCCAAAAGGAGGGAGAAAGCCAAAGTCTCAAAAAGAGGAAGAAATGGAGGAAAAGGGATTGTAACATTCCCCATGGTGTCTGCTTTCTCACTTTACCTCTCCCTCCAGTGAGGTAATCCTCTGACAAATTATTTTAATAAAAAAGAGAAAGAGAGGGATCAGCAGTTAGTGTAATGGCTATGTCTCTGGGCTCCCACGTAGTTAACCATGGTTCGGGCCCAAGACCTGGTGGCTTAAAACTCACGCAGGGCACATGTGCGTGCGTGCCCAAGATCCCGAGAGGAGAATGGAGGAGAAGGGATTACGGGGTGGCCATCCCCCCTAGGGGGTGATTTCTCACTTTCTGTCTCTCTGTCTCTGTCTGTCTGGCGAGCGCATGTGCCCTATAGCAAAAACATCTAAAAAAAAAAAAGAAAGAGATAGGGATAGAAGACATCCTTGCTTTGTACCTGAATTTAGGAAAAAACATTTAGCATTTTAACATTACCAATGATGTTTGTTGCTAAGATTTTTATAGAACCCTTTGTCAGATTCAAAAAGTTACCTTATTTTCAAGTTTTATAATTTCTTAAAAATGTAAGTGTGTGTTAAATTTTGCCAAGTGTTTTTTTCCTTGAATTTATGAAGAAAATCAAGTGGTTTATGTTTTTTGTTTTCATATTATGAAACATTAGATTAATTGATTTTTGGACATTAAACCAATTTTGACTTTCTGAAATAAATTCTATTTGATCACGGTGTATATTGTATTTTTAAAAACGTTTTAATTCCAGTTTTCTATTTCTCCTTTTGAGAGTTTTTGAATCTATATTCATGAAGAATATTGGTCTGTATTTTTTGGTTTTGTTTTTGTTTTTCTTGTGATACCTTTGGTTGACTTAGGTAACAAGGTGATACTGGTTTCATAGAATGAGTTGGAATTGTGTGATTGGATTTTGAAAATATTCAATCAAGGGAACTGAACATAAGATTGAGCAATAAAAAATTTATTTATTTGCTAGAACTCAACAAGGTACAGGATTTTACACAGTCTTTTTCTTTCCTTCCTTTCTTCTTTCCTTCTATCCTTCATTATAGCCTTCCAAAACAAGGAAATTAGCATAAATAAGACATAGATGTTACTAACTTTATCAAAACAGGTCACTCACTATTTATAATAAATCAAACGTGAAGCCCTTGGAGCTAATTTGAACTCGCAAAAGAGAAAAATAAATATTCCTTGTAAAAATAGTATTGGGATCCAGAAAGCTGTTTATTAATGATTCATTTACTTACAAAAATATTTATTGATAATTATTAGAAGATAAGCTCATATTGAAAACTAAATATGTACTATATATATAAGAATGTTTTTATTTTGACAATTTCTATTTCATGCAAAGCAGCATAGTTTATTATTAAAATGTCAAATTTACAAACTGCAATATCATAAAAACATTTAACACACAATGCCATAAAACAAAGCTGCATCATTTCCTTAGTAAAAATTGATGATGACTAATTGCCTCAGAAGGGATAGGAAGGCCAACACAGATAATGTAATTGAGTTTTTAATTAATTTAATTTGTTATAAAATTGCCATATATAAATTGCTATTACCACAATTCCTTTTTTATTGTTCAAAATTTACAGTTTTATATATATATAAATATAGTTAATCCCCAAAAAGCAAGAGATAAAGTAATTAACTTTTATGAAATACATTTCTATCTATTACCCCAGAGATACTGATAAAAGTAAGTTACTTTTCCCCTACTCTTGTACAAATCTGTTTGGGTTATGAAGAATTTTTGTAAACCTTCAGGGAATAACAGATAAAGTAGTATGGAATAGGGTCCTTATTAGAATAGAAAAAAATATTACTGTTAATACAGCTTATGAAAAAAATCCTATTTCTGCTTACAATTCAGAGGAGTGTTACTAATATTTAATCATAAGTGTGGATTGAGGTAAATTTGGTTGAATGAACGAGTATGGAATAGAAGAATCTTGTTTGAATCCATTCTCTGTTGTTAATAACAACATTACTTAAAGGCTGTGTAATTATAAGGAAGAGAGGTTTAGTTGGACTATAATTTTGTAAGTCCAGGGTCAAGAGGTGACATCTGGTGAGATCTTCTTGTGTTGGCAACTTTCTTCGGGGTTCCTCAGCACCACTGGGCAGCACATGGTGAGAGTGCAAGAGGTTGTGTCTTTATGTCTCTATATGCTCTGCTCTTTCCTTTTTCTTACAAATTCATCAAAATTCAATCATGAGGACCTCACCCTAATGACTTTATCTAATCCTAATTATTTCCCAAAAGTCATAATAATCAAATTTCAATACATGAATTTTGAGGGACACAGTTCAACCAAAGCAAACCTTAACAGGGGTCTGAGACAAGGCTATAGTGATCAGAAATGAGACTAACAGGACCCTCATACCAGAGTCTATCAACTGGCAGAGGAGATATTATTGCCATTAGGATGTGTTAAGTAACTCTTGGCTGCTGAGCACTGTGATTTTCATTTAGAAAATCAATTTGAGGTCCTTTAATTTTATGTAAAATTATGCAGTATTTAATGGTGTACTGAGCTTAGAGCTTAGTTCTGGACTGTTAATGTTGTTGTTGTTTTGGCTTTTGTTTTGTTTTTGTTATTTTGTTTGTTTGTTTTTGCCAGAGGGCACATGCACTTGCCAGAGAGAAAGAGAGAGAGAAAGAGAGAGGAAATACTCCTGGGGCATAGTCATGCTGCAATACTTTTCCCTCCATGTCGCCTCTTGAAATTTTGGGGATGCACACACATCTGTCATGTTTCTTAAGCTTCCTAATCCAGGACTCAAAACTTTGCTGTCAGCCATGTGGAATCCAGCCACTTTAACCACCATGTCATGGGCTGGCCTAGTTTGGGACTTATTTATTTATTTATTTTTAAAGGTTTTTGCTGTGTGCGTGTACACTCACTGGAGAGAAACAGAGAAAGACAGTGGGAGAGAAAGTGAGAAATCACCTCCCAGGGCGGATGGGTATGCCACAATCCATTCTCCTCAATTATCCTCCTGAGATTTAGGCATGCATGCATACATGCCCAGTATGATTTTCAAGATGCCAGGTCCAGAATTCAAACTGTGGTCAGCCATGTGAGGTCCCAGCACCTTAACCATCATTCCACCTGCTGGTATATATATATATATATATATATATATATATATATACACACACATACACACACACATATAGCTCAATAATGAAGATGATAAATGTTTCAGGCTCCAGTTTTGGGTTTAAATTATACAATATAAGAACCAAGAATGAGGTATGTGTCTTACAAATGCTCTTTTAAAAAAACAAAAACTAAATTATGTAGTCTCTTTAGAGAGTTAGGACTAATGTTCCCAATTGTGTCTACCACTTTAGTAGGTAGTTAAAGGTTTTGGAGAAACAAGACAAGCGAAACAGTGATAACCACAACCCTGTATATGCTGTTGTTTGGAAGTATTACAGTAGCTAATGTGGTAAAACTATTAAGAATCTATAAAAGAAATGCTATACCTGTTTAAAAGTCAGAATGTCAGAAAAGTCTCTAAGTGCACAAACGATTTCATTTTTCAATCTACAAAATCGAGTTAATATTTGCCACCCACGTATCTCAAAGGAATGACATGAGGAAAATGCTTTGTACTTTTGTCATATTTAGCCTTCGGTTTAATAATCTTATTAACCTGCTTCTTTGTCATTACAAAGACATTTTTGACAAAGCGACATGCCATTGTTAAAACAAATTCCTTTAACTATCATACTGCAAATCTTTCTCAAGAAGAATGTGTGCCCAAGCATGGCACTAAGTGTTTGATTTAAATAGAGAGTTATTTAGGTTTCTGCTAGTAAGTATTAGAGCCATTTCAACTATTTTATTCACACACACACACACACACACACACACACACCCTGAATTATGGGATTCTATCAATGAAGGAGGCTTTCTTTAATAAATTGTAATTACTTATAGATGTTAAATTTCCATAATGCATATATGCAGAACTTTTACTTTAAGATAAAAGATAAATATCTTTTAGCAGCCCTAGTTATAATACATAAATTATATATATTAAATTGGCTATTCAGGTATTACCTAAGCAGATATTTAAGTACAATGAAGAACATTTCTGCCATACTGTATTTTACTCTCTAATGATTACTGTGTATCATATATTAATTTTAACTTTAGATTATGTAGAAAAATTGCTCAGTGCTATTTCAGATATTGGAATAAAAGAGACTTTATTTCAGCCCTAGATATTACCACTTAGCAATGATTGGCAGAAAATACCATCTGTTTCAAAAGTTCCAATTTCTCTTCTTCTGACTTATATAGATAACTTGAAGTTTCCATATTTTTTTACAGTTGAGTTTGGCCTTATAACTGAACTCCAATCAGACATAAGTAGAAGTTATGCACATCATTTTTGGCACCAGTGCTTTAAAAATACAGATATATCAAGTATTGTCTGTTTTCTTTCACTGGCTTTGAAGTTTCTAAAAGATTTTAAAAGCACAGTTAGATAGGGTCTGGCTCCATGAGTCACCACATGGAGGAGAGTAAGTGGCAAGCTAGGGAAATTCATGTTGGATGGTAACGTGAATATAAAATCAGTCTATATTTTTTGAAACATCTTACACATTTTCCTGGTACCACAGTCTGGTCTATTCTAACACAACTGTAACATTTATGCCTTTTTAAAATTTGAACTTAACAAGTTGGAGTAATGAATGAAAACTTTACTATTACTATTACATCAACAAACTTAAGACTTGTTTCAATGATTATTGCTACTGATAACCTAACAAAAACCTAAGTCACCATAACAGCCAGCATAATGATATTCAAGTTTCACTGTCAAATTAGTCACATTCTTATAATGTGAGGAGAATATTCATGATTCTCCTTATTTTAGAAACAGAAAGCAAGTATTAAACATATGACTGCATGTTAGTGCTTGAAGTATGTGAGATTTTTACCCAACTTCTTAGAAATAAGCACATGACCACTCATTTTATTCTCGAAAGCTTACCCAGATGATACAAATGCAATTAGATTGTGTTCTAAGACTTTAAAACTTTCTATCACACCTTCTTTCAATTAATATGGAAGCATAGCAGCACTATGACATATATTTTCACATGATTATCTCTCCTGATAGGCCATAACAAATCATGTTATGCCTAAAATCAGCCCTATTTTGACAAAATTCACATGAAAATTAAACACTCATATAAATTTCCTTCGGTCATGAAACTCAGAAGCACCAAAAAAAAAAATGAAAGAAAAAACCAAAAAACAAAACAAAACAGTTTGGTGGGGGACTCATCACTCTATGTTCACAATTCTTTCTATTTTAAAATTTTGGCTACAGCTTAGAATTATAAATCTTCTGGAAAGGGGAATTGTGTTTCTAGCATATTGAATGTTTCTCCTGAAGAAAAAAAATAAAGCTAAAAAATTTATTTTAATCTTTTTTTATACATCAGTCTTTGACTTTATACTTTGTAACACATCCACAAGTTTTGTTTTGTTTTGTTTTGTTTTTTAAAGAAATCACAATGGGAACCCTGGGATGGAAACAAATATCAAAACTGGACTATGTCTTGAGGTAATCTACAAAGACGAATAACTTTGTAATTAAATCTTGACAGTTGTGCTTGTTGGGAAATATTAAATCCTGGCACCAGCCTGGAAAGTGAAGAACAGGATCCCACATAAATCTGGCACTTCCAAAGAGCTACTTTCCATGAGCAATTGTTAACAAAAGGAAAATGTAATATCCAAACTTAGTATGTCGTACAAGAGAAAAAAAAAAGGCACAACTCTATTAAGATGTTGAAAGCATAAGTATTTGTCTACAAAGTTGTATGGCCTGAATTCACTCCAACTGCTTGGTTATGAAACTTCAAGTAGATAGCTTTATTTAGCCATCCTAGAATTGTATCGCTTCCAGGAAACTGGCAAAGAAAATACAAACTATTTTTGAAAAAAATATGGTTTGTCCATGGAATAACTCATTAGATGAAGGCCAATGAATGTGAAACTATAGCAAAATAAGTATGTACGATCAGTTCTCATTATTCATAGTAGTTATGGTCTACAAAGTTGCCGTGAACACTAAATTAGTGAAGACTGAACCATTGTTCCTAGTGGAATTATGGGCCTAGATTTCTGAAAGCCTCTGTCATAATGTTCCCATTAACTGATCAATACATTATTTTTTATTATGTATCTTTTTGTTTAAAGATACTTTACTTAATTATTATTAGCTCATTAACTTTAAACTCATGGTTGATAGGACCATAACTCATGCCTAAATAAAACTTACATAACACACATATTTTCTCTGTAAAGAACATCAGGGTCTTCCTTTGCCTAACTACACATTTTAAAAAACATTTTAAAGTTTAAACTGTATTTTAATAACTGGATGCTGCATTAATGCTCCCTTTCTCAGAAAAACTCCAAATGTAAGGTATCAGAACAAATCAAACATAATACACTAATTTTAAAAAAATGCACATAATAACTACTTAAGATAGGCAAGGTTAAAAGCTACTATCAGACCTTCAGATTACAACAACCCTATTCCCAAGATTGCACTAGGCCTCTTTTTTTTTTTTTTTTGAGAGAGATTTTCACTATAGGGCATGTGAGCTCGCCAGACAGACAGAGAGAGACATAGAGACAGAAAGCGAGAAATCACCCCCGAGGGGGTATGGTCACGCCGCAATCCCTTCTCCTCCATTCTCTTCCCGGGATCGTGGGCACGCACGTACACGCGCCCTGCGTGAGTTTTAAGCCACCGGGTCCGGGACGTGAACCGCGGTCGACTACGTGGGAGTCCAGCAACATAGCCATTACGCTAACTGCTGATTCCTTGTACTAGGCCTCTTAAGAAGAGCCGTGAGCAGCAACATCTCAGAAACAAAGGGACCATTCCTGGGTTGTCTTTACCCAAAGGAGAAAAAGAGGCAAGGTAAGAGAAGATTTTTTTTTTTTTAAGGATATACTAAAATGGGGGACCAGCAGTTAGCTCAATGGCTATGTCACTGGACTCCCATGTAGTCGACCGTGGTTCGCGTCCCAGACCCGGTGGCTTAAACCTCACTCCGGGCGCATGTGCGTGCGTGCCCAAGATCCCGAGAGAGGAATGGAGGAGAAGGGATTGTGGCGTGGCCATCCCCCCTGGAGGATGATTTCTCGCTTTCTGTCTCTCTCTGTCTGTCCGGCGAGTGCACGTGCCCGATGGCAAAAACCTCTACACACACACACACAAAAAAAAAGTAAAAGGATATACTAAAATGCGGGAATAGCAGATGGTGTAATGGTAGCATTTTTGGACTCCCACATAGTATACCACAGTTTGAGTCCCAGACTTCGTGGCTTAAACTCATGCTGGATGCATCTGTGTATGTGCCCAAGATCCCAAGAGGAGAATGGAGAAGAAGGAATTGCAGCATAGCCATCCCCTCTGGTGGCTGCTTTCTCACTTTCTGCCTCTCTGTTTCTCTCTGTCTCTCTGGTGACCACACATACCCTATAGTAAAAATATCTCTAAAAAAATAAAATAAAAAATACAAAAATGAAACTCTCTAAGAGAAATTATTTTCCTTAAGATATGACAGGATAGTACATGAAATCATAGAACTATACGTACACTATCTGTGACTTCTGTCTGTGGACATTCACCTAAATTCTCACATACCACAAAATCCAAACACCTTCCAATAAACCTAAAATAACTTTGCTTGGGGACCATTTATTTTTAATTTTTAACTTTAATTAATTAATTTTAATTTTACCAGAGAGGGACAGAGTGAGAGAGAAAGAGAGCAAGAGAGAACCAGTGGGATGGGGGTGGGGGATGAGAAAGCAAGCTGCCAGGTCTGGGACTCAAAATACAGTTAGCCACGTGGGAGTCCAGTGCCTTTAACTACCACACCACCTGCTGATCCCTGTTTGGGGCCATTTTAAAATGTAAAATCACCAGAAAGAAGAAAAAAGTAGACCCCCCATACGAAACATATGACAGTAAATAGAACACAAAAAGATACTTATTTATATTATGAGATTCAAACAAAAAGCAGAGTCACCTTGTTTGACCTCAGATGAGAACATGTGTGTTACATGATCCAAATTTTTTGCCATATTGTGCATGTCCACATGTGGGCACAAAAGTGCCATGAATGTTAATTTTAGGATTACAAATAAATTTCAGCAAATAGTTGAATTCACAATTACTGATTCCAGGAATAATACAGATTTACTATACCACAGAAGGTATCATGTCCATCAGTCTGAGTCAGTGGGGAAACAAATAAATAGTAGAATCAGACATGCAAATAATTCTTGTATTGGAATTATCCCGTAAGCATACCATATATACATTTTCTAGTATAAAAGAAATAATGGAACTCTGGAATGAGCATGGACTAACAAATTATAGATATGACCGAGCAGATTCCCTTAATAAATTATTATAGAAATGGGGACATAAAAAGCTTTTTTTTTTTTTTAAAAAAAAGGGATAAATTCAATGTCAGAATAGCCAAACTTAAAAAGGGTGTTGGTAGGCTAGAATTGAGATGTGAAGAAATTATACTAAATTAGCCATAATAAAATACATCAAATAGAGGTTAAAACTCATAGATGAACAAAGATACGCTGCTGAGAGCCTATGATAATAGAGCGAGTAGAAGAGAAATAAGCTTAGAAGAGAGGATGGCCAAGGTTTTTCCAGGATTGTTGCAAGATACTAACCATAAGTCAAGAAAGAGCAATATAGCCCATCAGAGTAAATAAAAAGAAATCCACATCTAGACACAGCACTGTGAACTGACAGAACATAAAGGATAGACTGTACATAGTAGACATTGTATTGGTAATTGCAGTAGTCTCCCCTTTTCTTTTGGGGATGTGTTCCAAGACTCCCAGTGGTGTCTAAAAGCACAGATGTTACTAAACCCTATATACACTGTCTTTCACATACCTGTCATAAATTTAACTTACAAATTAAATATAGTAAGAGATTAACAAAATACTTATCAAATAGAATAATTATAGCAATATGCCAGCATCACTACTCTAGCACAATAGGACCCCTGTTAAGTAAAAAGGGTTACGGGACCAGCAGTTAGCGTAATGGCTATGTCGCTGGACTCCCACGTAGTCGACCGCGGTTCGAGTCCCGGACCCGGTGGCTTAAACTCATGCTGGGCGCGTGTGCATGCGTGCCCAAGATCCCGAGAGGAGAATGGAGGAGAAAGGATTGCGGCGTGGCCATCCCCCCTGGGGGGTGATTTCCTGCTTTCTGTCTCTCTGTCTCTGTCTGTCTGGTGAGCGCACGCGCCCTAAAGCAAAAACCTCTCCAAAAAAAGAAAAAAAAAAAAAAAAGGGTTACATGAACCCAAGCCCTCTAATGCTGTGACAGTTGATCTGCTGACTCAGTGACTAACAGACAAGTGGTCTACGCTGTGTGGATGCGCTGGACACAGGGATGAATCACATACGGGGTGGGATGAGGCAGGGTGGTAAGAGTTCATCATACTATCAGAATGACATGCAATTTAAAACTTACAAGATGTTTATTCTTAAAATTTTCCATTTAATAATGCAGGACCATGGTTCACCTTGGATAACAAACTGCAAAATGCTAAACCATAATGAGGGGGGTTACTGCAATTTCTTTTTGGCTTAATAGAATGCTGTGTATTGAGGAAAGGTTACTTTCAACTTTAGAATTCTATATTCAGTAAAACATCTTTAAGAATGAAGGCAATTTTAAGACCTTTTTTCACGAGACAAAAATTGGGAGAAGAAGGTTCCACATGGCTCCTGCGAACTAGGTATTTCAGGGTACACGAGAAATGAAGACTTTCTACTGATAATTCAGCCTCCAGCAAACGAGCTAGCGGGTTAAAGTATTCCTCAACATCTACTGAATCTGCTGCACCAGCGATCACAACAGAACGGCAAAGAGATTCTAGATCACCCCTGTCTGCCTGCTCCTAAACATTCAGACTGAACTTCAAGAATTTGAAAGAAACACACCATCCATCAGATGACAAGAAATCACCACCGGATCACAAGAAATATGGGAAAACAAGAAAAAACCTCTCCCCCACGGGAAAAGAGTAACTCTTCTTCATCCACAAGTAGTTTGGTGAAAATCATGGAAATGTCGGAACCAGCAGTTAGCATAATGGCTATGTCGCTGGACTCCCACGTAGTCGACCGCGGTTCGCGTCCTGGACCTGGTGGCTTAAAACTCACACCGGGCACATGTGCGTGTGTGCCCAAGATCCCGAGAGGAGAATGGAGGAGAAGGGATTGCGGCGTGACCATCCCCCCGGGGGATGATTTCTCGCTTTCTGTCTATGTCTCTCTCTGTCTGTCTGGCGAGCGCACGCACCCTATAGCGAAAATCTCTCAAAAAAAAAAAAAATCATGGAAATGTCTGAAAAGGAATTTAGAGCATTCATAATGTTGAAGCTAACAGAGATGGAAGAGAAGAGAGATAATGAACTGCTAAAGAGAAAGGAGAAAGAAGTTGACAAGTTCCAGGAGATGAGGAAATTCTTGCAAGATCTAAAAGAGGAATTACACACTTTACAAAAGACTCAAACGGAACTGTTAGAGATGAAGTCTATAATACAGGAAGTCAAAATCTCCCTTGAAAATATTAAAAGCAGACTAGATCATTCAGAAAACAGAATCTCAGATGTAGAAGAGAAAATGGCTGACCTAGAAAAATCCACCACAAAGACTGAGAAAATGGCACAAAAATTTGAGAATAATATACGAGAAGTACTAGATACCATCAAACATCCAAACATCTGGCTAATTGGCATTCCAGAAGGTGAAGAGACCCATAAGGGCATTGATAATCTATTCCATGAAGTCCTGCAAGAAAACTTTCTAAACCTAGAGAGGCATTCGAAGATCCAGTCCCAAGAAATACAAAGGACCCCAAATAGAATCAACCCAAGAAGATTTTCTCCAAGACACATTATAGCCAGGTTGACCAAAACCACAGACAAAGACAAGATACTAAGATTGGCAAGAGAAAAACATCAAGTTACCTACAAAGGACATCCCATCAGGCTAACAGCAGATCTCTCATCAGAAACAATGTGAGTGAGGAAAGAATAGGAAAATATATTCAAAGTGTTAAGAGAGAAGCAATTTCAGCCAAGAATACTGTACCCGGCAAGATTATTTTTCAGGTGGGAAGAAAAGAAAAGAACATTCTCAGATAAACAAAACCTGAAAGAATTTACCAGCACTAGACCAGATTTCCAAGAAGTTCTCAAGGGTGTGCTATGTCAGGAAAATTAAATACAGACACACAGAAATAAGAGTTCAAAAACTAAGAAAGGTGCCAACTTAATCATAGGGACAAGTCTGGAGGTGAATATTATATACCAGAATTTAATCAGGAAAATTGAACCAGAACAGAAGATAAAAGTACATGAGACTGATAGGTTCATGCACCTACCATTTGAACAGAATCCTAACCTGTTTCCTGGCTTTTAGCAAAGTTCCTTGGCATTTCTTTGATTTAAGTTAAAACTGGTTTTCTTAATAGTAACAAGTGAACTCACCATTGAAAGTAGTTAGATTATGTAAGAAATTGTGTGATCAATACAATGTGGGTGGGAAAGGAATGGAAGACAATTGTAGATACCAGAGATAGTATGAGAAGTGGGTGGAAAAGGACAGAGGGTCAGAAAGAGGGGTAAAATAATTCTAGGAACTAGACATGGAAAATTTATAATATGCATGATTAAATCACTATGCAGTATACACTGGATGGGAAATCACATTTTGTATGCTGTGATGATGCTTAGGGAAAGAATGTAAATTAAGTTACAAAAAAAAACAATTTCAGGAAAAAAAATATATCTATTCAATGACTGCAGTATGATATATAGCCCCAGCTAGGTGCTACTTTATAGGATGCATAAAGTTAGATTTGTGTTCATGGAAATGTATATATCACCTGTGTTTGTTATGAAAATATCTAGATTAATTAAGGTCTTCAGTAATTCAATAAAATGTGGGGGGAAAACAGTATAGAAAGCAAACATAGATACCAGAGACAGTAAGGGAGGAGAGTGGGAGATGGCAGAGGGTAAGAGATAGGGAATCAAGGATGGGGGGGAAAAAAAAAGCAAAACATACAGAAAACAAGAAATGGAAAATTATTTGCTGACAAAAACATGTTTGTTAATGTGCTTGATTGAGACAATATACAGTGTACTCTGGATGGAAAATCTCATTTTGTATGTTGTAATGATGTACAGTCAATAAATGCAAATAAGTAAATTGAAATTAAAAAAAATTGGCTTCCAAAAAGTTCTTAGTAACAAAAATTATGATTAATAAGTTTAAGTCAGAAGAAAAATAATCTCAGATTCAGCCACTAAAATGCCAAGAAATAGTGAACAATGATATTGATAAACATGTTGATAAATTTGAATGAATTTTGACTTCATAAGAATATCATAATAATACTGTCACAATTATCTGGTTTTGTATAATACAAAATTCAAAATACTTAATAAAAATATCATTCTATGAGGAAAGAGATAATCAGATTTAAATAATTCTAATGTCCTTATAATTTTATAGATACTTTGTGGAAAATATGGATATAAAATATCCTTAATTTTTATTAAATCAAGTATGTATATTAAATTACCTAAAGTTAACACCAAATAAATACCAAATATGAAGTGATACTGACCGTAATGGACAGTAGAAGTGCTTGAATAAGAACTCTAACCTCTAGTCTTTCACTTTCAATAGCCACATGTACGTCAGTAATTTATCCATGATTGCCTAGCCCACTGAACAAGTTGGTAAAATAATTTTCACAGGACATTTGAGTGAAATGTTCTTCCAATCCCAAGTAGACCAGATGTTACAGATTGATAAAATCTAGGAATGAATGTTTTGAGTTTTTATTAAGTAAGAAACAGAAAACAAACCAGATGTGGACAAACTCAAGATGTCAACAAGAATGTACTCTGACATACTTCATCAAGATCGCGATCTGACATCTTAATACAAGTCACTTTCCTGCCCCTGCCCTTTAACATGCCCATCCTCACATAGACACATCCCTTCTCCCCTTAAGCCCCCGAACTTGTGCACTCAGTGAGCCATATTGGAGACCTCCCAGCTGACATCAACGGAATGAAGCTTTCCTTTTTGGGAACTCTTCTTGTTTTAGAGACTGGCTTTTCTTTGCCACAAGTGACTTGACCCAGCCAAAACACCTTGGTTCAGTAACAGAAGAATGCCTTCAAATGTGACAATGGAAAAAAAAAAAAAAGAATAAAAAAATGAAAAAGATTCAAGAGAAGAAATAAAGGGACACACACAAAAAAGCTCAAAATAGAATAGCTGGAATTTGTGTAGATGTATCAAAAGTAATAACAAGACTAAGCTCTACAAATGCAAAAGGCAATTGTTTCCAGACAATTTAGGAAGGAAATCTGCCACATGGTCTTGATAGTAGTTACACCTAAATCATAAAGACACAAAAAGGTAGATTTTTAAATAAATATAGTGTAGCTATATTAATTTTAGTCAAAGAGAACTTGTAGTCTATTACTAGCTAAAAAAGACCTATGTCACCAGGATTATGTAAATATTCAAACTTAAATTCATACATTACTATAGCTTTAAAATCTATGGAAAATTAAAATAAAAAGACAATTCAACCATGATAAGCAGAGATTTTATTACACCATATACAGTAATTAATAAACCAAGCTGACAAATAAGTGATAGCTTTGTGTGTGCTTATTTGCATAACTTTATTTTTAATATCGCAAGCAGAAATTTAAGAGGATATTTACTAAAAAATGCTATGGAATATTGGCATATGCAGCCCATTGCATTAAAAATGAAGCTGCAAAGTTAGTATGCATGCAGTAACAGGTTCATCCTGACACTCTTCCTTCTACTTGGTATAATTCCCTTTTCCTCTTACTCATCTCTGAGTTCTCATTTTTCTCAGGGAAGTCATCTTAAGACTTAGTCTCAGTTTTATACCCAAACACTTGCTTTCATTGCACTCTGTAATCCTCCAATTATGACACTTACCAAGGCTATAATTATTTGTTTAATGTTATCTCCCATGGAGAGATCAAATTCATGAGGCCAGGACCATGTCATCTTGCTATTTTCTCTCTAGTGTTAGGACGGTGGTATCTTTTTCATAGAGTCAATGGATTAATAATTGCAGGCATAATGGACTAAATAAAGGAAGCAAAGGAAGAACATATTCTGCATTGACAGTGGTGCATTGAGACTCTAGAGAGTATATTTTAATTACTTGGAGACGGATGGGGATTCTAGTCCATCAGAATAGTAAGGAATGTTACGGGAGATAGAAATGCCTAATGTTCCTTAAGAAGAAATGATGCCATATAATGACAAACTTTATTCAAGAGCCACAATGAAATGCCTCTTTGAGACTCCCAGAAATAATAGGGTTAAAGGTCGCTATGTTGCAGTGGCTAGAAACCCTGAAATAAATACTAGGCTAGTACACAAAATAGTAAAATAAAGGGCATCGGTGTCCTCGTGATCTAAGTCTTTAAAACCAGACTGGCGTGGCATAAGCCAACAGACCACAATATAAACCACGATGGTGGTTTATGCTGCTCAGCACATAAGTTATTTGACATCCAGGTTGTAATGAATGGATTTTATTAGCAACAAGAGAAGAGGCATCGATATACAGAAACAAACTTTAAAACTGGCTATGTCACCAGCAGAAAGTAAGACCGCAAACCAACAAAAAAGTGCTAAACTTAATCCAAAATACAAGAACTACAGAAGGTGGGGAGAGGCACATCTGCTCCAAAAGGGATTTTCAATGAGCAGCAAGAAAAAAGAAAAACAAACAAACAGAAAAAAAGCTTTACACTGAAGACTTTAAAGCCTGGCAGAGAATAAACATAGCCATTACCCAAGTTCACAGCTGTAACCTTGGGGAGCTGAACTGGAACATGGAACAGTTGCCACCTGCACAGCTGAAGAAAGACTAATAGCAGGAACTTAACATCAGATCGGTGATTTCTTGGCTGCAGAAAAGGTGGCATCTTTCATAAAGCAAGCTGTTTTCCTGCTTTTAGTGACTCCAATTCTACTGAAGATTGTAGTTTTATAATGGAGAAAAACCCTTGCTGGCAACATTGCCTATATACTGATCTGTCATAAAAGACTCTAACAGATGCTCCTGCCCAGTCCCCCCTGTGACAGAACATTCATTGTGGGTAATGTTTGCAGCACAGTCTGCCCACGAGAAGCTACCAGTGATGCATTTCTTCCAAACAACAAGCATTGCGTGCCAAACATCCAGCACATCTCTGAAAATTTAAAATAAAATTCCCATTCAGTAGTTTCCAGAATAATAAACAAAAAGGGAAAAACAAATTGGACACCCTCTTTCCTTGGCAAGCAACCAAATTGCAACATAGTGATTAGAATTTTTTCCTGATATTAATTTGTTTCTCTGGAGCAAACAGTCTTGTATAAAGTCTCATTTTCTAACCTAAAGGATTATTTCCTCATGATTAAGCTTTGATTATATTATTTTGGCAAGGTGAGCTATTACTAACTGCATCATATTTCAAAGAACATGATTTCAGGTTATCTCATTGTCGTCGATGCCACCTGTAATTACTCGGTTAAGATAGTGACTGCAAGGTATACAGATCTCTTTATTCCAAGGATACATTTCTCTTTGTAGTTAATAAGTCAGAGGAAGTATTCCATGAAAGGAATAGCTCGAAGAATTAAGTGCAGAGGGTGAGATTAAGGCAGAGAGGTGAGTTAGGGAACGACTGTAAAAATTCATTCAAGAAATTATCAATCTAGTGACTTGGTGAGGTAGGGTAGAGAAAAAGGATTCCAGAAATGCTGAGTGGCTGAATCGATAGAACTTCAAGAGCGATTAGACACATGCAATGGGGCAAGACTTAAAGAATGTGAAACGGAGCATAAGATGAACCCTTGAACCTGTTGAATAATGACATTTGTGAATTTCAAATGGAGGTATCAGGTAGACACTTGAATATAAAGGAGGGTAAAATTTAAGAAGTGTTACTACACAGAAAGCATTTGCTTTACTTTACACAGAGGAAGTACTCTGTGTTCCCAAATGGATCCCACTTCATGCTATTGAGAAAATTTAAGAAAAAATAATAAATAATACATAAAAGTGATTTAATCCATGTTTAGAGCTTGTATTCATATATCCTTACAAAATTTATATTAATAGCTACAAAAAAGAGATCTCTCCCCTTTCTCTTGATTATCTATTGAAATAATCATACTTATAAACTTACCATTAAATTGAATATAAGCTTTTAGTTCCTCATATTTTGAGTGTTTGGTTATGTTTCTGCTATTTAATGATCTTAGACAAATATGTACCATCACATTCTTTACATTTTACACATATAGAAGAATGTGCTATTCTTGTATCTTTACTTCAAGAGCTAGAAATTTTTATTTCTATAATTTAATATCTATTATTCTGTGGACATTTCATATAATTCATCCTAACAAAATGGTAAAACTTCCCAAAAAAGCATGATTTATTTCGTTCAACCAAAGAATGAAAAAATCTTCATCCACATAATTTCACACCAATGTTCAATGATTTAATATTTATCTGATTTCAAAATTAGATGTTCTGTGATGTTCATTGAACTTGTAATCTCATTGAAGATTGGGATCACTAATTTTACTGTTTACAGAAACTTTTATAACACTCTATATGTTGAGCTATTTTTGAATAACACTCTCTTATTCTATTGTCATTACAACTTTTTGAAGTAGATAGTGTAATCTGATTTCAAAGATAAGGAAATCGAGGTATAGGGAGTCTCAATAAGATTTATAAGTCTAGGGAACCAGCAGTTAGTGTAATGGCTATGTCGCTGGACTCCCACGTAGTCGACCGCGGTTCGCGTCCTGGACCCGGTGGCTTAAGCTTAAAACTCACGCCGGGCGCGTGTGCGTGCGTGCCCAAGATCCCGAGAGGAGAATGGAGGAGAAGGGATTGCGGCGTGACCATCCCCCCTGGGGGGTGATTTCTCGCTTTCTGTCTCTATGTCTCTCTCTGTCTGTCTGGTGAGCACACGCGCCCTATAGCAAAAACCTCTCCAAAAAAAAAAAAAAAAGATTTTTAAGTCTATATATAAGCAGTAAATCAGGGAAAAAAACAATGAAACTGAGGTCTGCCTCACTCCAGTCTGGGCTCTTCCAATTCTATCAACTGTTTTCAGTATGCCATACCTTGACAAATTCCCTTAATGAATCAAATGGTTCCAGCATATGTACTTGGAAATATATTCAGTAGTTTCTTCTTCAGACATCTCAAACAGGATAGTTCTGGCTGAGTAATATCTACATAGCTTCCCATCAATACTTTCTTTCTTAGTTCTGTGCATTATCATACATGTTTAAATTTTATCTATTAGACTGTTCATTGAAATAATAGATGGAGCTTTAAATAAGTTACAGTTGTAACACAACTGGACTGACATGGGAAAGGTCTTGAAATCTCCATGAGTATATGAGGTAGGCCCAGAACACAGCCCACATTCCGGGTTCCCATGTTCCAGGCTGTTCTAGACCAGCTGAGATGGGGTGGATCATGGCAAGGAAGACCCTGCTGAGGTTGCCCATCTCCTCTCTCTCTCTCTCCTTTCTCTTTCTCATAGAAGAAATAAATAAGTAAACTTAAGAAAATAGATGTCTCTGTCTCTCACTTCTACGTAGGTATTCTATTTCAATTTTTCTCTTATGCTAAAATACTCCATGCCTGTTTTACTGTAAGAATAATGTCTTAAAGTATGCAGTCATAAAATTATCAATTTGGGTCATATTTCTCTTCATTTGTTCAGTATTTTGCTTCAGAAAGATGCATCCTATTTGGCTTATTACTTAGAATATATATTCATATTTACAGTTTTCAGCAGTGAACTCTCCAGTGGCAAGAATTGTACTTTCCTCTTGCAATCTCATGTGCCTGGTACTACCCTGTAGCCTATGAAAGCCTAGGATTAGTTGAATCAAAGGCAGATAAGGACTGAATGATAGAGGATCTTAAAATAATTAATGGATAGTATGGATTTTATTATTTATTGCCAAGTTTAAGCAGCTATTTTATAGCAGCTGGCTTATGCAAGAGCCATGGAAGTGATCTATAATGTATTTATTATTGCTTCTTCTATCAGTAATTTATTATTCAGGCAGTGGCTCATCAGTAACACAACTGAACTCATGTGAGAAGGGTCCTGTGTTTGTGTCCTGGGACTTCCCTGAACATGTGGGTGTGTTGAAGTGTAGAGGGCGATGAATTTGTACATGTCAGTAATCTAGGCTGACTCAGACTGGGCATGGATTGTGTCATGGGGTTCCTGTTGGGGGTGCCTGTCTCTTTCTTTTTCTCTCTGAAAAAAAAAAAAAAAAACCCTTAAAAAGGAAAAAAAAATACAAAAAGTTTTTTGAAACTAGTTTCTTCTTGATATCAACAGAGGTTGACAAAAACATCACCATCTTGTGAGAAGAGAGTAAGATTGGTTAGCAAATTCAGAGAAATGCAGTGGCCTATCTAAGATGTTTGGGAAGGTGTGATTTCTTTTGACAAGAATATGATCTATAAATGTCAGTTTCATTCATCAGTATCATCAGGAACATAATTAATATTTTTATTAATATCCACTCAAGTAACACTTTGTGCCTTAGTTAAGCTTGAAAAGTAACTTCTTCCTGATATAATTCCAGAATAATTTCAGGTTGTAGAAATTAGTACCTGGCAAATTATGTCCTTGTCGTAAAATAATAATATATGAGAACTATGGGTGAAAATTTTTTAAAAAAGGAGGAATAAGGAAGCCAAGGTAAGAGTTTGTATTAAATAAATTCTCAGCATTTTGGCTTAGAATGTAAAAATAAATTCTTGAAAAACTTGACAGTTTCTCTCAACTTGACAGCACTACTATTAGCTGCATCATTTTCTTGCCAAACTGTTTTATTAAATCGGCAGATGCTTGCAAGTCAGACATGAAGTTCCTTCTGCAAGAAGTACTAGAAGAGACAGAACCCCAGGTAGTCCATGTCTCTTGGCTAACCCAGGCTTTCATTTATCTGTTTCTAGATTGAAGCAAATTGATCAAAAACTGGAGAATAATGGGTTAAATTTATGTGCATACATTAGTGGTCTGTAAATCAAATCACTGTCTCTTCATAAAAGCAATGTTTTATATGGACATGAGCTATGGACAGTGATCATATGAAAAAATATTTTTAATAAGTCAAACATTCGATCTTTTGTAATGGAATGTAATTCTGTAATTTCCGGTAGAAAGAAATGGAGGTGTATCTTTTGCCTAAATACTTCTATCTAAACAGAAAGACATCATCCCATTTTGTTGGAGTATGCAAAATTAAATTGGTAAGACTTAGTTCTCAGGCTCTGCTTCATTTTATCTGCTATAGAATCATTTAATTGTAGAAAGTTTATTTTACACTAATCAGATTTTAGCTTCTTTATTATTGGGCTTTAAACTTTTAAGAGTTCTTATTTTCTCTTCTTATTAAAACTCTTGGCATGATACCAGAACACTACATAAAAGAGAGCCACAACAGAACTCTCCCTGCAATGTCCTATTGGAAGCAAGTGTTAGACAGAATAAAATGCTCCCACAAGCTTGGAAAAGTTTAGACAATAGGCAGAACATGTTTATTGTGGTCTTGCTTTCTAGATTCATATTAGAATGCTATCTGGCTCAAGGCATTTGGTCCACCTTTGTAGCATTTAAAAATTTAGTAGAAGGACCAGCAGATGGTGTAATGGTTGTATTGCTAGACTCCCACACAGTCAACCGCAGTTCGAGTCCCAGACCCGGTGACTTAAAACGCTGGGTGTGTGTGTGTGTGCATGCCCAAAATCTCAAGAGGAAAATGGAGGGGAAGGGATTACGGTGTGGCCATCCCCCAGGATGTGATTTCTCCCTTTCGGTTTCTCTGTCTCTCTGGCAAGCACATGCGCCCTCTATCAAAAATCTCAAAAAAATCAGCAGGGAAAATATGTTTCAGCAACAATTGCTTAGTCATCCTATGAATGGAGATGACAGGTGTTTCCTTGTCCCCATCTGTCATCACGGAATGGTTTCGTGAATGCTCTAATATACAGCATTTAGAAAATATGAAGGATTTTTTAAAAAAATGTTTATTGAAGTTTTTTGTTTTCACTCCAGGTAGAATCTGCCAGTTGTATGTCTTAACCTTACTTATTATCCACAACGAGATTTCTGGCTGCCTATGCTACAAAAGGATGATGCCCCTCCCATCTTTACAACAATGGAAAGCCCGTGGATGGCTGAGAGCAGGGACTGCCCATGAGATGCGTCTCAGTGCAGTCCATTTTCGTTTGTTAGACGTGCTGCTCTGGTCTTTTGACAGTTGTTCTGGGAGTAAATAACATCTGCCATACAATTGGCTGGCAAAACCCATTTGTAGTATAATTAAACAGCCATCATTTTGTTGGAGCGTAAACATGAAGATAAATAGTTCTGGAATTAGCAAATGCAACATCATTTGAAGGCTCACAGCCAGACAGGCACAATATAGACTTCATATATAAGCGGAGTGTCTTTACCAGGACAGCTAACAAAATCATGAGCAGATACGATATATCTGATTTTCAAACTAGAGCAAAGGATGTTTGGACAGCCTTAGCAATCTTACCTTTACCACATGTGGGGCCCTTTCCTTGATCTGGCATGCTGCAGATGCAGAGGCCCTTCTTTACCTTCAGAGGATATATTAAAAATATTCATTTTTTGGTGTTTTCTTTTCTGGAATTGTTGCCACCCTTTCTTCATTCAAGGACTAGAGCTAGAGCTGAAATCAGAAGTTAACCCAAGTTAGTTATTAGCGGGAGGTATTTATCTTCTCTCCAGGTGTCTGGTGGAGTATTTGATTCATATAAAGGTCATAAGAGATAAAAAAAATCATGAAAGTAGATATTTTATCTTTGTGGTCTTTCCAAAAGTCTTTGAAAAGCAGGTCATTTTAATGCTGGTTTTCAATTTGCAATCAGTTCCATTTTTAAGAGATGATTACACAGTGCAGCAGTGCAAACCTTTGTTCCTCCCTTTCTTCCTTTGAATTCCTATCTTTTGGGCATTTCACTGGATCTTAAGATGGTTGTTTATAGAAAAGCAGGAAGATAAAATGAAAAAAAGTTTTCAAAGTAGGGTGAGGGGTGAGCAGTGAAGCCAGTTCAGTGGATTTTCTTATATACATATAGCTCCTATACAAGATTGCTGAGCTCCAATTGTATGCAGCACATGAATAAATACGTAATGCATAAATAAGCACAGGAGCAATTTTGCTCATAGACTAGGATATGGTCAGTAGTCAGTAAATGTATGTTTAATAAACAAATAATAAAATTATTTATATATAGTTGTTTTCTTGGATAAAACTTTCCTTATTTCTTCATCGAAGAGGTGACCTATGAACTTTAGTGATCATTAGCAATGAAATAAAATATCTTATTTTCATTTTATGCTCTTGATCTCATATATTGCTACTGTTGTTACTTATTCAGTATATGCCCCATGTATTATAAAAATACTGCATTGATCTATGCAAAGACTATTATTTTAATTTCATTTGTGATAGGAATGTCATAGTCCCAGGTTCCATAATTAATCTTGATCTAATTGGGCTTCTCTGTGCTACAGTAACCAGCAACCTTAAAGCTTTGATGAGTTTATAAAGTAAAGTTTATTTATTTTTTTTAGTACATATATAATGTGAACCACAGAAGGGTTTGATCCACACAGATGTGGGGAAAGTGAGATGAAAATGACACCATCATTTCGTAACTCTTCCATCTGGAGCAGGAAAACACCATGATTACTCCTCCCAAGGGAGCATGCATGAACTGAGAGATCTCCAGCTCTCTATGCTTTGAAAATGGCACAGGTGACTTCCACTCAGTCCTTTGACCCAAAACCTATAAGACAGTACTACCTGATTTCTGGAGTGGTAAAGGTAGTAGTGGAAACAGATAGAATATGGTGAACATAGCTTTCTCTGACACACTAAACAAATTTATGTGTACTCTGGAACCAGCTTGGAAAACACAGCTGGCATTGCTTAACTAAAACTGGAAGGCTGAATCCAGAAATATGTATTTCAGGGAAACTGGACAAACATCAAAAGATATTACAAAAAAGGGACCAGCAGTTAATGTAATGGCTGTTTCGCTGGACTCCCATGTAGTCAACCACGGTTCGAGTCCCAGATCCGGTGGCTTAAACTCACTCTGGGCGCGTATGTGTGCATGCCCAAGATCCCGAGAGGAGAATGGAGGAGAAGGGATTGTGGCGTGGCCGTCCCCTCTGGGGGGTGATTTCTCGCTTTCTGTCTCTCTGTCTCTCTCTGTCTGGGGAGCGCACGCGCTCTATAGCAAAAAAAAAAAAAAGAGAAGAAGAAGAAAAAAAGATATTACAAAGGAAAAATTGGCATATATTGTTACAAAATAGAAATTATGAAGAAAGGCAAGATTACATTGATATTTGAAATTCATCAGTATAATCCATCAATGAACAGAATAGCAGAGAACAATCATGGTTGTAACTAATAAATTTATGAAAAGATCTGATAAAATTTAATCATTTTCATGATTCGAACTCTCAGCAAACTAAAGATAGAAGATGACTTCCTCAACCTGACAAAAGGCATCTACGAAATTGTGTGGTTGACATTACATTTAATATTGAAATCTTTCCACAAGTTTGAAAAAAAGAGTGCTCTCTTTCCCTATTAATATTTAACACTGAACTAGAGGTCAAAGCCAGCAGGTAAAGACAAAAGTATTACAGATGAAATACATTTTGGAAAAAAAATTAATTTTTATTTGTAGACATGTTTGTTTATGTGAAAAATCCTAGAGATACCAAATATACTAAAACTAGTACATAAATTTAGCAAGATAACAAGTTACAAGATCATTATGCAAAAGTCATGTCCATTTCTGAATACCAGCAGCACATAACTGGACTGTGAAATGTTTAAAAGATGTCATCAAAGACATAAAATACTTATGAATAAAGTTAATAAAATATATAGTTAATAAAATATCTATAAAATGTATATAATGAAAAATACAAAAGAATGCTAACTGCATTTAAAGACATAATGTATATGTACTAAGTTCATAAGATAGACCTAATTTTGTGAAGATTTGTTTATCCTTGGATTGATTCCTAGATTCAAAGTAATCTGAGTCAAAATCTTGACATGAAATTGCAAGCCATTTCTAAAATTTGTATGAAAATGCAAAGGACCTAGATAGCCAAATTAGACTTGAATAACAGAACAAAGTTGGAAGATTATAAATGCCTAAATTTCAAGTATAAGTATAAAGCAACAGTAATCAAGACAATATGGTATATACTTATAAGTAGACAAACTGATCATTGAAACTTAACAGAGATACCATATATAGGCAATAAACTAAACTTAATCCAGAGGAGAAGAGTTTTAATAAATAGTACTGGAATAACTAGGTATGTAAATATAAAGGCTAAAACTATAACATTTCTGTCAGCATGAGGACATACCTTCATGAACTTTGAGTAGATAGCACTATTTAGAAAGGACAGAAAAAATGCTAACCAAAAGAAAAGTAATGAACAGGGAGCAACAGATGGTTACGTAGTTGGATTCCCGTATAGTCTACCGTAGTTTGAGTCCCAGAACTGGTGACTTAAAACTAATCCTGGCATGTCATGTGTGCTCAAAATCCTGAGCAGAATGGAGGAGAAGAGATTACCGTGTGGCCATCTCCTCTTGGGGATGATTTCTTGCTTTCTCTTTTTCTTTCATGCCCTACAGCAAAAATCTCTCTAAAAAATAAATTAATAAACAGTTGATAAACTGTACTTCACTTAAAACAAAAATTTCTCATAAAATACATTGTTAAAACAAGGAAAAATTATGATATACACTTGATAAAATATTTGCAATATATATGTGCCAGGAAATTCATAATGAGAATAAAAAACTTTTATATATTAATAATACATCAAATAATTCCAGATGATTTTTTAAGAAACTTTGTAAAAGAATGTGTACAAGTTCCAATAAGTTCATGGGACTGTCTTCAATATTAATAGTATCAAAAAATTGTATTCCCCAGTGTATTGTTCATGGAAATAAAAACAACCTGACCACTTGGGACAACTCTGACAATTTCTTGAGATAAATACACATCTTGACTGTGTATAAATTTCATGTTCTGGTATTTACGCAGGAGAAAGGGATCCATACATGTACAACAGTATCTATAAAAAATTGTTTGCAAAAACTCTGAACAAAATATCCAAACTGGAAACAATCAAAAGTTCATTAAGGAGAATAACTAATCTGCAATAAGCAATGAACTGCTGATACACACAATAGCATAGATAAACTGCAAAAATACTATGTTGAGTGAATGAAGCTGACAAAACGAATACGTTTCCTATAACTCCATCTATATGATGTTCAAAAGAAAATGAAAATAAATAAATAAATAAATAAATAAATAAATAAATAAAAAAGAAGGTAAACCTAAGTATAGTGATTGAAATCAGAATAGGGGTTGCCTATGTGGCATGGGTATCCACTCAAAGACGGTATGAGGGGACTTGCATAAGTTCTATATTTTGATTGGGGATTGGTTCCAGGAGTGAAAACATTCATTAAAGCTCATTAAATCAATTTTTAAGATATATGCATTTCATTGTATATAAATTTTCTCTCAATAGCAAGACTAATACAGAAAATGTGCACAGATGTTAAGTACTATTTAAGTTTATTTCTATTTTCCTTTCAAGAAAAATGTCACTAAAGAAATGGTTTGCTGACAAACAAAGACAAAACAAGTACATAATGGTCTCTGGGTATTCTATGAGATTAATAGTAAGGTCTTAATACTACTAAATCAATAATATCATGAAACTATATACTATGTATAGAATCATTTGGGTATCCAATTCAGAAGCAGTTGGTAAGAAATATAATGATTAAGATTTAGATCTGATGAGAGGGGAAAAAGAGCTATGACTTTAAAAAATATATATAATTCCTCAAGTGAGAAGAAAGATTCTTCTATCCAAAGCAAATATGATAATATTTCATTTTGCCCATAATAAAGGCAGTGAGGCATTTGTTTTGGGGAATGTCCAAATAGCTATGATTTTACTTTTCCAGCCAAAACCATTCTGCTTCTTTGGCATGCATTAACCAATACGCAAAACATTTTGAAATTTTAAATATTATTCCACATCACACATCACATACTTGTACAGAAAGTTTTGGAGTGTCAGTATCTCTAGCATTATAATATTTTTAATGTGTATACATAAACTATTTTTCCCCTCATAAGAATATAACAGTAGAAGATATATATTAGTTGAAGAAATGGAAAGAAATAAGATAAACTTATCAATAACAATAGACAAAGAAAACAAAACAAAATGAGGACCAGGAACTTCTGACCAGTATAGAAGTAATTTAATATTTATATTTGAATATACACTGACCAGACTCATTATGGATAAAAAAGTCATTGGCCATCTGCTAAAACCACCATCAAATAACATTCTGAGTTGTCTGCCTGCCATGGGATTCAATGTCCTTTATGTGTCATCCTGTGACTTAACATATTAGGGTTATTGTCATATAAACTTTAAAATCAGATAACCTTTTATTAAATCCCTAACCACATTATTTCATGTCTCAGAAATTTTAAATATTTCTAAGTTTTGGTTTTCTCAGATATATAATCATGTAACAATTTACCTAATGGATTTAATGTAAGAAGAAAAAAAATTACCAATGAAAAATTACCAGCAAATTGCTTGATATTTAGGTCCTAAAATACCAGACCAGTTTCCTGGCATCGTAGAGCTTGTAAGCAGATGAGGTGAAGGTGAACAGCAAACAAAGAAGCTAATTGCTAAATGATTTAATTAGCTAGCTGTCACCTTGAAAATCAGGCGCAAAGCTCCAGGAGAATGATACAATCAACAAACTAGTTTTGAAATGTAGAAAAAGAATCTTAGGTAGTATAAAAGTCCTCCATAGGGAGTTAGGAAGGGCAGGTCAGTGGGCAATTCGTTGCAGGAACTGGTGGTTAAACATGGAGGAAATACAAAGGAATAGGGAATAATGGAATGAGCCAAACCTGAAGAAAAGGGTTTGAAGCAAGAACGATCTGATTTGTTTCATTTTTACAGTTTTGCCTAATTTATATCACGTATTTGAAAACAAATGGTTTCAGTCCATACCATGGTGCAGACATATATGGAAACCATGTTTAGGAAGCCAGTGTTACACAATTGTTTGTTCTGTGCTGATTAGTTTGAAATTTTGAAAACTGGTGATGCCTATCTGAATGGACAAACTTCAAGTGCTACTTAGTTGTCCATTCTGACTTTCTGATAATCAAAGGAAGCATCTTCATTACGATTTAAGTATGCAGAATGACATGGTTTGTTTTAAGGACAAAGGCTACTTGGAGAGTAGATTTCAGGTTATTTATTTACTTCCTTCAGCTACCTTTTCACTGATACTTTTGTTTTAATAGTAACTTTGCTAAGTAGTTATTTGTATTGTACACAAAGTTGGACCACAAGACACAATGCTTTAACAAATTCTACTCCCCCGCACACATTCTTGCAACATTGCAGCTCACGCCATCCCTTAGTCCAACTGTAACCCAGCTCACAGAATAGGGGGAGAAACTGAAAATTGCGGACTTTCATCAAAGGGTTAGAATAACATTAGAACAGAGAGTTATAACAGTTACAAATAATTCAACCACCACTAGTGTTACTACATGGTATTATTTATTGAGTATTTGCATAGTTATTATTACACATTTACATTGTGCTCACCTCTTCACATTTATGTATCACTTAATTTTCACCACCTGTCTGTAAGAGACCCATCATTTCCATTTTATCCTTGTAAAACTGATGCTTTAGAAAGCATACATAAGGTACCCAGGGTCACATAGATGGTGTGAGAATTTAACTTTGTTTCCCTCCAAGTCGATCATTCAAAGGCATCCTTTAATCTTGGGATGTAAGTTTTCTTCATTTTCAATGGATAAATGAACAATGCATTAGAGATAGAACTATATTAATCTGTATGGTGGCTCTTTGTTCTGCTTTAAATGATTCTCTATTGCTGTTGTAGAGATCTCACCCTCTGAACAGTATTTTCTATTTCTTTTAGTTCTCCATTAGGTATGGCTTGGTCAGTAACCCATATACTTAGGGTGCTGTAACAGTCTGGAAATTAAATGGACACATTCTGCTTTTAATCAGGGACGTATTATAACTTTATTTTTATTTATTCAATAAATGGTCATTTTTACTGTGTTCTTCAAAAGGACATAAGATTAATACTATAGATATATGAGTGGTTAATGCTATCGTAGAACCTATTTGTCTGACCCTGGCCACTCAAAGTTTTCTCTAGTATCTTAGTAGAAGCATATCATCCTGTAGTGTTTGTACATTTTGTGTTTAAGATTCTTAATATATTTAGGAATTAATGTCATTTTATACTTCTATGACATTTTAAAAATCCTTTATTAGCTTATAATGTCTTGAACAAAGGTATTCTTAAAAGTCTTTAGAGGGACCAGCAGATGGCATAATGCTTACATCACTGGACTTCCACATGGCTGACCATAGTTCAAATCCCAGATCCATTGGCTTGAAACTCAAATTGGGTGTGTGTGTGTATGTGTCCAAGACACCGAGGGGAGTATGAAGGAGAAGGGATTGCAGTGTGATCATCCCCTCTAGGGGATGATTTCTTACCGTCTGTCTCTCTGTTTCTCTGTACATGTCCTATAGCAAAAATCTCTCTTAAAAAATAAAAAAGGATTTAGAGGAGGAATTGATCGCTCTTAATAAAGTCAAAAATAATTCTGTAATGTAAGAAAAAAAAATTTCCCCAGCAGCAGCAATTAAAATTCAGGCAAGAAAGGGGCCTAGGTTTGGGGACAGAGCTGAGGAACACAGCATGATTGGCTCACAAAGCTCACCCTGTCCTTGGAGCTGAACTGAGTGCAAAATCTTGAACCTTCTCAGAAATATTTCAGAGCTGCAAGGAGCAAACAGAACCTAAACAAGGGAAACTACAATGTGGTGGAAATAATTACTAGGGTGAAATACATGAAACTTTGGTGAGTGGGTACTAAGAAAAGTTAAATATCTAATGCCCTCATTTTTCAGCTTATTTACTCCCTCCTATAATCTGAATAAGAGCCCTGTACTTCCCCAAGTGGAGAAAGGACTTACAATACCTCTGAACCAATAACATTTCTTTTCTTTTTCTTTTTTGGAGAAGTTTTTGCTATAGGGCGCGTGCACTCACCAGAAAGACAGAGAGAGAAAGAGAGACAAGAAATCACCCCCCCAGGGGGCATTGCCACACCACAATCCCTTCTCCTCCATTCTCCTCTCGGGATCTTGGGCACGCACGCACACATACCTGAAGTGAGTTTAAGCCACCAGGCCCGAGACTTGAACTGCAGTCGACTACTTGGGACTCCAGTGACATAGCCATTATACTCACTGCTGGTTCCAGTATTTCTTATGTATACCACAAACCTCATATGAATGTCTACCTGCCTCATGACCTCAGGAAAAGTGAAAAGGAATAGAAAACAGCCATATGTGTCTTCAAACTGGTTAAAAACTAAACACATATCTTTGACTACACTAATATACAGTGTATTCAGGCTGGGGAAATTCCTTTGTATGCTGTAATGATACACACTGAATGAAAGTATGGAAAACATTAGTTGAAAAAAGAAAAACAAAACAAAACAAAATAAAAAAGCAGGATCAACTATAGTAGAAAGTCTAGAATATACCTAATACTGAAATGGAAAATACAACCTCTCAATCATGACAAAAGGAAAGGACATTTCTTTATTACTATAGAAGCATTCTATTACCAATAAGAACACTGCTAAAGTGAGCAAATTAAATTTTTTTAAAAGAGGCATATTATTATTTTTTAAAGTCCCAATGAAAATGTAACTTAAGAAAAAGGAAAATTTACTTTATGCACATTAGTAAGAGTATAATTTAAGAAAAGCATATTCTTGAGGAGGAAATCATTTGAGGTAAGATAAATATATAATTAGATAATAAAGGCAGAATTGCCTAAAACAAATTTTAGGAAACATTATCATTGAAGAACGTCCCATTACAATATAAACATCAAGGAACTAAAAGTTGTATTATAATATTGTGAGGAGAGAAGTGTGAGGTACCCCAATGAGTACATATTATAAAGACAAACAATTTAAAGGAAGCTAGTAAAAAGTACATTCTGGCATTACATAGTTTGTGTCTCTGGATTAGAGATTTAAATAATAGAAGGAGAATTATAATTGATAAAGAGGTTAAGTAAAATAATAATCTTTAAAATTATTAAGTACTATATTTTAAAATCAAAAAAGAACATTATGATCCAGAAAAAATTTTGACAGTGAACGTTGTAAGCCATATTTTCTCTTTATATTATTGGAATTTTAAGAATTCCAAAAAATAATAATTGAGATGAAAAGAGTGAATTTCAATGATTTGGGAGGAACATTGAAAGTCTGGTCTTTTAGCTTCTGTTTCCCTATAATATTATTTTAGACAGTGGGTCAACATCTACATATTTATTATTATTATTTTTAATTTGACAGAGGGTCCATGACTGTACGTGAGAAAAAGAGTTAGGAAACCTACCCACAAGTGGTGGTGGTCAGTTATGCCACAGTCCTTCCTCCTTCTCTTCTGTCAGGATTTTGGGCATGCCTACACATGCACTTCTCTGTTTTTCAAGCCTCCAGTCCAGAATTTGAATCACACGGTCAGTCGGTCAGCTGTAAGGGATACTGTCACCTTAACCATCACCATAGGCTGGCCCAACATATACAGATTTTTTTTTTTTTTGGAGAGGGCATGTGCTATAGATAACTTGCCAGAGTTTTACATAAGTGTCCTTCTAATAACAGGTTAATTGATCAGAACTATCTTTGATGTGCTTTTTATACAATGTGATGATACCACTTTATTTTTGCCAATAGTCATTTTATGTTTCTTGGACTTTCATATATTTTGTCTTCTGCAATTTGCAGTTTCTAAAAGTTATCTGTATATATATCTATATTTTTTTTGCTATAGGGCATGTGCACTCGCCAGAAAGAGGGAGACAGAGAAACAACAAGCGAGAAATCACTCCCCGGAGAAATGACCATGCTGCAATCCCTTCTCCTCCATTCTCCTCTTAGAATCTTGGGTACATACGCACCTGTGCCTGGTGCGAGTTTAAGTCACCGGTTCCGGGACTCGAACTGTGGTCGACTACATGGGAGTCCAGTGACATAGCCATTATGCCAACTGCTGGTCCCAAGATTTTAAAAGGAAAGTGCGTATAACCTAACTGTTTACATCCAGTCAAGATGTTACCTGTATATTCAGATCACTAGCTATATATACATAAACACAAAGAGTTCTGGAAAAATGATGATTTATATATATTTTTTCTGACCTTGAGATTTGGGGTAATGTTTTTATTAACCTTTTTCCTTGTGTTTGTTTATCTCATTAAGATTAATTATTAGGTTTCCTCTATTATTATAAACATTCAACGTTTTAATAAAAAAGGGACTTTTTTACTTGTAAAAAATTGACTATCTGATGAGAAACTATTTCGCTATATGTTTCATTTTAGACTCCCCTTACAATACGTATTATTAATAAAACAAACCTACTTTGTTACCTATATTACAATGTAGATGACATTTACTCTGCTCTATGTTACTCACTATGACTGGCACATACATGTACTTATTTATGATTGATTGTTGAGTGAATAAATATACAAATGAGTGACTAAATTAAATGAGAACTCAAAATTTTAAGCAATAATACATACCTTCATTTTACTTTGGTCTATTATATGGGTTTGGACATGTTTTAAAATAAAATGAGTAAATAATAATAGATCTTGAATAAAGTCCTTCTTACACAAGACTTTAAGAAATAAAATTATCTCTGAATTTATGGAAATACCCTTTGAAATATTAGAAACTATAATTTTCACAAATACCTGACATTTTGCCAGAGGTTTTTTCTTTTTTTTTTTTCGAGAGGTTTTTGCTATAGGGCGCGTGCGCTCGCCAGACAGACAGAGAGAGACAGAGAGACAGAAAGCGAGAAATCACACCCCAGGGGGGATGGTCACACGGCAATCTCTTCTCCTCCATTCTCCTCTCTGGATCTTGGGCACGCACGCACACGCGCCAGGCGTGAGTTTTAAGCCACCAGGTCTGGGATGTGAACCGCAGTCGACTAAATGGGAGTCTAGCGACACAGCCATTACGCTAACTGCTGGTCCCTTGCCAGAGTTTTACATAAGTGTCCTTCTAATAACAGGTTAATTGATCAGAACTATCTTTGATGTGCTTTTTATACAATGTGATGATACCACTTTATTTTTGTCAATAGTCATTTTATGTTTCTTGGACTTTCATATATTTTGTCTTCTGCAATTTGCAGTTTCTAAAAGTTATCTGTATATACAAGTTCCCCTCTAATCAGCACAAAAATCATCATGTCTAGTGCTTGAGCTAAAGAAAAAAGCCTTGGTGTGAGTACAATAGAGACAATAGCCAGGCTCAAAGGTTGAAGACAAAAGATTCCGCAGAAATTAAAAGAAAAGCTGCTAAAGGGCATGACAGCTCTTTTTGTTATTTTCTGGGCTGTAATTTATGAAATCAGTTTTCATTTAGAAAGTTCCCTAATTTTCTTTCCACTTCATTCTAAGATACAGCACACATGAGTATGCAAGACAATGGCCCCTCGAAATGATCCAATCAGGTGGTATTTGTAATGAAGCTGCAGGCTGTCACTGAGATTCTTAGCACCAGTCCTCACAATCTACCTTTTGGTGCAAAAAACTGTTTGATACAGTTTTCTCAGCTCAGCTCACCAAAATGGATACAACAAATTGCTTTTGGAATTAGGTATTCTTTCTGATTCATTGTTATAAATGAGTTGCTTATAGTGAAGTTATTATACTATATGCTGCAGCCTCTATATAGCTCTCTGGAAAGGTATCTCTCTTTGCAGGCTCAAGTGGCCTTAGGAAGAGGTAAAGGCCATTCTAGTTATTTTGGTATTAAAACAAATGTTTTCAAACTTTTTGTATTATTTAATGTGAAGGTGGCTCAGAGAAAAGGAGGAGAAGAAAGGAGAAGAGAGAAAAGAAGAGAGAAAGACTCCTTATTACAAGAATAATCTATTTCTAATTTACAAAGTCTTATTGACAGTATGTAAATATCAAATTAATATATAATTTGCTTCATCATTCTATTAGTTATATTAATATATATTTTCTTCTAGTAAAGTGCCCTTGTATATCTTTAGGATAAAATTATTTTAAAATATTAAGTTCAACTTGCTTTCATTTTATGTTTTTTTTCACATATATTTTAACTGTAATTATCATGTAGTTTTATTTTAGGAACTATTTTGTTAGATTTTGGTATTCTGGCATTATTATTCATATTGTATGGTTTAAAATTACTGTATGGAAATAGCACAAGCATGATCTTACGCAGTGATTCACCTTTAGCCTCAGTCAGCCCTAGATCATGGGCATGCAGATACCTTGCATATTCAGGGAGGGTTCTGGACTTGAACTGAGAACTTTCCTTTGTGTGATTGCCTTGCTGAACATCACATTTTACTGTCGTGCGTCTGACTGGCCCCAACTATTTTGAGTTTTTGCCAGTTACATTGTTTTATATAATTGTTTATTTCGTTTACATTTTCAAATGTATTGCTTTAAATTATTTATACAAATTGCATAATATCTTTAACTGTCAAATTCTTAAACTTAAAACTTGAAATCATTTTTAGTTTTCTCAAAATTTATGTCTAATCCAGTAGAAAATCCTGTCAGCTGTTTTCAAAATGTATAGAGGAGACAACAGAATTATGTGACTGATAGCACTTGTTTTTTTATGCTAGTGCTCCCATTGAGAAAACTAGAAAAAGCTGATAAGTGACATAAAAAATAAATATTTAAAATTATCAATTGCTTAAAGTCTATTTTGTTTGATGTAAGTGTAGCTATCTCTACTCTTTTCTGATTAAGAATTGCAGGAGTCTTTTTCCATCCATTCACTTTCAATCTATGTATGTCCTTAAAGCTAAAGTGACCCTCTGGTAATCAGAATAAAGCTGGATCTTGTTTTTTTTTTTTTTTTTTTCCCCTATTTCTTTGGGTTTGTTTGTTTAGCGTTTTTTCCTATTATTCATTTAGCCTCTCTAAGTCTTTCAATAGGAGAATTTAATCCATTTATATTTAAAGTAGTTATAGTTAAATAGAGACTTAACTACAAGCTCCACATTTTTTCCTTCCTGTCCCCACAGTTTATGTTTTTGATGTCACAATTTATAAATTTTATATAATGTATCCAGTAATAAAATGTGGCCACTACTGTTATTTTTAATGCTTTTGTCTTTTAGTCTTTATACAAGGCTAAAAGTTATGTATAGAGACCTATATATAACACATGGCATAATGCTTATGTCACTGGACTCCCACATGACTGACCGCAGTTCAAGTTCCAGACCCAGCAGCTTGAAATTTACAGTGAGAGCATATGCGTGTGAGTTAAGGATTTCCATCTTTCTTATGTCATTCTCATTTATAATTGGGTATAGTATCTGTAGTAGAAGCCTACTGACAAAATCCTTACTGAAAGCAGAACAACCAGAGAATTTTTTGATGGTCCCACAATCAAAATTAAAAAAAAAAAAAAAAAAAAAAAAAAAAGAGCATTGGAGCATCACTTGCAGAGACTATTTGCTCTTTCTTATATTGTTTGTTGAAATTTAAAGCTAGGTAGCTAAAAAAGTAAGTCAAAAGTCAAACCTCAGAAAAGTAGAGTTGAATTCCTTATAATCTCAGGATTTGAGAACAAAGCACACACTTTAGGAAGAACCCATGGGAACAATAGGGAAAAATAAAATCTTCTCAAGCTTTCTTATTTTTTCCTTAGAGATAGTTGCTGATCTGGACAATAATGGAGTCTGAGAATCAGAGTCATGGCTGAATAGAGGAGAAGAATTTATGAGAATTTGAATTTTCTGCCTGGTGTTAAAATGTATGAATGAATTGAAACACTGAATCTGTAAAGAACAAAAGACTTTAGTTGTGGTTTTAGAATTTGCAATCCATCAAACACAGATCTTGGGATAACCAAAAGAAGTATTCCAAGGAGTTGAGCAGAAGAAGTTAGTTTTATAAATAGAAAAGGGCTAAAGAAAGCATAAACAAAGCAGATTAGTCATTTCAAAGTTACTTTCCTTGATTTAAGTGTGTGTGGGGGGGAGGAGCTTCCTTATTGCACTGAATGAGAAAGCCTAGAATCTCCTTTAAAAACATAAGATAAAATAACAACTAATTTGTTAGAGGACATACCTGCGTTCTTAAAAGTTAAAATTGGCGATGAATTTTAGGATGGACAACTTGCTTTCATTTTATGTCTTTTTTTTTTTCACATGTATTTTAACTGTAATTATCATGTAGTTTTATTTTAGGAACTATTTTGGTCTTGTTTGTTGGGGTTTGTGTAGAAGCTTAGTTCAAAACAATGGCTTCCTATAATGTTTATTTAACAAATTACAAAAGACAATTTAGTTGTTCTCTGCTTTTCACACATACTTAAGTGAAATAATAAAGTGCACACTCTTTTTTTGGCTTCTTTTGCATGACAGTGTTTTACAGATTCATGTGTGCTATTCTCCCTTATTTGTAATATTATTGTGGAGTCTTACTTTGCATAAAAATGTCATAATTTATCCATTTTATACTATTGAATATTGAAATTGTTTCTTGGTGTTAGCTATTATGAGTAAAACACTATTAGGGTTTGCATGTGCTTCGTAGGGTATATGCAGATTTATTCAAGTATGTACTGAGGAGAAAAATTGCTATGTAACATAGTAGTGTGTGTTTTATTTCACTAATATCAAAGACTTTTCTGAAATGGTTATAAAATGTTTTCTCTCACAGCAATGTATAAGGTTGTATTTTTTTCTACATATTCACTGGCACTTAGAATAAGTGATGATATAAATGATGATAGTTATGATATCGAATTTTGTCTCATATATCTTTGGCTTAAAATCCTACTTTGTAAATGGCCTGCACATCTTTGCCATCTTAAATTTGAATTGTTGGCTTTGTCCTCATTAATCTATGGGTACTACACATTCTGGGTATAAACCCTTATCAGATACTTCCAAATCTCTTTCTCTATCTATAGCTTGCCTATTTAGTTTTTCATTATGACATTGAGGAACGGTGTTTTTAATATGAATAAATTTCAGTTGATTATTTTATAGTTGCTGTCATTGCTCTTTCCTATGTAAAATCGTTTCTTATACTTAAGTCATGAAAGTATTTTATGTTTTTTTCAAGAAGACCATTTTGGTGTAAGCTCAAACGCTCATTGATTTTTAAGTATGGAATGAAGCAAATCTAAGGTTCATCATTTTTTCATAAGATTAAACAGTCATTCTAACATCACTTATAGAAAGTTTATCCTCTCCCACATTAATTCAGTGGCTGTAAATGTGTGGGTATAGTTCTAGATTTTTCTTTACTGTTCCATTGATCTAGTTGCCTAACAATTGTCTAAATAAATCTTTAATCAATATAACTTTAAAATGTCTTGAAATTGGGAGCATAAGACCTTTAATGTTGTTCTTCATTATTTTAAGATGACTTAGGTTTTCTAGGATCTTTTTGTTTATGCATGTTATACGATCAGCTCATCAATCTACAAAGAATATCTTAAGGTGTTGATGGCAACTACATTGATTTTTTAAATCAGTTTCTGACAAATGATATCTTCACTGAATAGTCCAATCATTTAAGTATTATTTACTTTCTCTAAAACTATCTCAGTTTTTTCAGTAAGGAAGTTGTGTGTACATCTTTTATTGTAACATTTCTAAGTATGTGTGTTTTTTATAGCATTATAAATAATACTTTAAAATGTTATTTATGAGGCCACTAGTGGCATAGTGGTTAAAATGTTGGACTCCCAAGTGACCATGGTTCAAGTTCTGTAACTGACTGCTTAGAACTCACGGCAGAATACATGTGCAACTGTGCCAAAAATTCTGAGAGGAGACTGAAGGAGAAGGGATTGTGGCATGGCCATCCCCTCAGGTGATGATTTCTCACTTTCTGTCTCTCCGTCTCTCTGGAGAGCATGCACACCCTATAGCAAAAATCTATTGCTCAAAAAAATTACACATTATTTACAATTTTTTGTTATTCATATATGCAAACACAATTTGTCTATATTAACCTGTATTCAACCCTCTTTCTTAATCTATTTGTGAATTATAGTTTATAGATTTTGGGGGAATTTTATATAGACAGAACCATGTCATTTTAGAATTTAACAAAAATCCACAAGAGAGATTGGCATAAGTCAGGAGAATGTGGCAGATGACTGAGGAGAGGTCTGACTGCCATTGCACCTGCAGCCCACAAGTAGCTGGGCTGTGCCATTACCTGTCAGTTGCCCCTACAGAGAGAGGATTCAGGTAGGACTGTCAGGGGCAGACAGGAGGGAGTCAGCAAAAATTTCTAATTTTATGGTTTCTATTTGGAAAAGTAGAGTGGAATCAACCACCAGAATCCAGCAAGGCTCTGGAAGACTTCCTCATCTAACATCCTTCCTCCCCCAAATTGAGAACTGAAATTTTGAAACCCACCCTCCCCTGTGGACTCCAGTACTCTCACCCACAGAAGAATAAGGAAACTGGCATAGAGCTAACATGCTCCAAAAAGCAGCACAAGAACAAACAGCTTCAGGGAAAAAGAAAAAAAAAAATCAGATCTCTCACCCACCACTACTTTAAGTTGGCGAGAAAGTTACTTCACCCTACAAATCAGCCAGCATGTTGAGCCCCATTTACAATCAAGTCTTCACAGTCTGGAGGTAGCAGAAGACACAATAGAGACTAAAGAATTTGGGCACTGTCCCCATGTCTGGCCTGAAGGTTAAGCCTGCACTCTCTTTCTTGTCAGATTTTAGTCTGGAGGAATGGTTACCTGCTCTATCTGACACTACCAACAGCACAGCTCTTCCTGGACCTCCCTGAACTGTCTCATAGATAGGCTATGCAAGCCCTGCTCTGATATGAAAGACATAATTGGTCAGCAGCTCCTCCTGAACCACTTTACCAGGCACACATCTGGGACCTTGGGCAGTTCTCTTTCCTGACTCCTAGCACTATAGAACCTATTCCAAAGATTAGTAAAAATTCAGATGAATAATACAATATAGGAAACAGGAAATAAAAATCTCTCAGAATAAATAATAGCAGAATAGACTATGCAAAAAAAATAAAAAACAAACAAAAGATCTCTGACCTTGAAGACGAAACCTCTGATTTAGTCCAAGCCACCAAAAAATAATTGAACAAAATTAGAATACATCTGAAAAATTTTAGACACTATTATGTGGCAGAATATCCACATAATGGGTATTCTAGAAGACAAAGAGACAGGTAAAAGCATAAAAAATCTTTCATGAACTATTATCTGAAAACTTTCCAAACCTAGAAAGATATACTCAGATAAAAGAAACACAAAGAACATTAAAGGTGGAGAAATATTCTTAAAATGGCAAGAGAGAAATGACAAGTTACTTACAAAGGCTACCCTATCAGACTAATCTTAGACCTCTCAGCAGAAACAAATTTAGGTAAAGAAGAAATAGTTGGTCATATTTAAAATTCTGAAAGAAAAATAATCGGCCAAGAATGCTTTCCTAGCAAGATTATACTTCAAATGGGAAAGAGAAAGACAATCATTCTCAGATAAACAAAAAACTGAAAGAATTCACCAATACTAGACCAACTCTGCAAGAAATACTTAAAAGAATACTACATGAGCGAAATGGAAGATAGACAAATAAATAAGAAAGCACAAAATAAGATAATAACGAACAAAATGACACAGATAAATTCTCACCTCTGGATAATAACTTTAAATGTTAATGGGTTATATGCCCCGATTAAAAGATAAAGATTGGCTGAATGGATTAAAAAAAAACCAGGAACCTTCTGTTTGCTGCTTATAAGAAATAACCTCATGGATAAGGACACATAAAATGAAAATGAAGTGGTGGACATAGAATCAACCTAAATGCCCAAGAACTAATGACTTGATTGAAAAAAATGTGACACATATAGACTATGGAATAGCACTCAGTCAAAAAGAACAATGAGACCCTGTTGTTGGAAACAAAGATGAATATGAAAGATTTAATGCTAAGAAAACATGCCACAATATAAAAGACAAACATTGTATATTCCCATTCAATACATGCAAAATGTCTGCCATTTGTGGCAGAAATTGAAAGATTCAAAGATATAATAGTAAGGACAAGCATAGACACCAGAGACTGTATAGGAAAGGGGTGACTGCTACAGAGTAGATAAAGAGGGGCTCATGGAAAAATCATTTAACAGACACAAGAATGTAAACTTTGTTGAAAATTATATATACGGTAATATCTTTGATGTCATACATTGCATGCTTGCTTTGAAAAACCATACAGTGTACTATAAAATTAAATGTAAATAAAAAATCATAAATTTAAAAAATAATTCACGCTGAAAAAAAAACTTGGTAGAAAAAAAATTCACTTTTCCTCTCTGTATTAGTATGCAGTCACTCAATAATGCTATATATAAAGCTATCATAAAATTCACTGGTCTAATAATATATTTAGGCTAAGCATTTTTTTCTTGTCTTCACTCAGAGCTCATGTCTTCAGCTGGATGGTTATTTGCTATGGTTGGCTGGCTATCAGCTGGTGTGTTGAAGCTCAGCTCCATCCATCAGAGTAATGTGGAAAATGCTCATGGTAAAAGTACAAAGATAAACAAGCCCAACTGTGTATGTTCAAAGCCCATACTTGAATCTTGTTCAGTAATAGTCATGGGCCAAGACATATTACATTGAAAATAGCCATGTTTAGGGCTGGATATAATCCCTTGAATGAAGCAGGAGAATACTTGAAAAACATAATTGAGACCATTAATGTAATTTAACACACTTTCCAAAACCAGATAGCTTGTATTTCCGTTTGTTAGACTGGTAGATGCTTAGTACAATTTTGGTAGAAACACCTATAGAGAACATCCATGTCTTATTTATTTACATAATGGGAAGAATTTTAAAAATATTTTTGATTGCTATATAATTCTAGATTGATGGTTTTCTTCTATAAGTTTTTTAACAAATTTTTCCTATTGTCTAATTATCAATGTATGTTTATTTTTATTCTTTTCTGCATAAGCATATTTAAAAAAATAAAACTTTGTGGACAGTCTGTGGCGTGATACTTAAGGTATGAATGGATTTTCAGTTTTCTTCATTCTAAAATTATCTTTTTTTCTCATTTGACATTATGTGCCATTTCAACAGGAACCGTTGTGCACAATTCACACTTAAAAAATGAAGATTTATGGTTCATCCCTTTGAAGGTAGAATATCTACATTTATTATCTGGAAATCTCCATTTCTTCTTTCAATATGTACTCACAAATAATTACACAGATATTTGGGATTTCTTTTTTTAAATTATAGGGCGCGTACGCTTGCCGGAGAGACAGAAAGAGATAGAGAGACAGAAAGCAAGTAATCACCCCCAGGTGACTACACCACAATTCCTTCTCCTCCATTCTCTTCTTGGTATTTTGAGCACACACACACACCCGCCCAGTGAGAGTTTTAAAGGCTGGGTCTGGGATTTGAACCTCAGTGAACTACGTGGTAGTACAGTGATGCAACCATTACACCATCTGCTGGCCCACACATGGATATTTGTTTTATACTTTGTTTTACAACCCAATACCATTTCATTTGCTTTGCTCAAATAATTTCTGCTGTTGGGAGCTTTCTGTTGTGTTCCTCTGACATATTACATCATTGATTTAATTTCTTTGTTTCGCTTTTAACTCTCCTTCTTTTTCAGACACTATACAATGCTCAATTCTCTTTTGCTTACTAACTGCCAAAGTCCTAGAATTAGACATTTTTCAAAGAGGCCTGATTTCATTAGTAGTGTGAATCCTCAATTTTGTTCTTCTTTAGTGTTGCATTAATTATTCCAGGTCTTTTGCCTTTTTCATATAAACCGTAGAAAGAGTTTGTCAATATGTATAAAATATTCATATTCAGTTTTGTAATTATTATCTGTATTCTTCTGTATTCAAGTATCCTCCTCCTCTTCTGGTTTCTTTCAAGTCTTTCTCTTTGTCATGATTTTAGTTTGAATATGAAATGCCTCAGCACAGGTTCTTCTTGGTATTTAACTTGCTTGGTGTTCTCTGAGTCTTCTGGTGCCTGTTATGAATTTTTGAAAGTTCTTAATTATTTCAAATATTGCTACTCTTCGTTTCTTGTTCTTCTGATAGGCTTACTATATGTATTTTGCACATATATATTTTATAAGTATTTTTTAAATTGTCCCTACAGTTTTGGATATTGTTTTCTGTTTCATACATTATTTTTTCCCTCTCATTTCAGTCTAAAAACTATCTCTTATCTTCAAGCTCACTATTTTTTTTGTCTCGTCCAGACTATTGATGAGCTCATTGAAAACATTCTTCCTTTCTATTGTAGCCTTTCCCTTTGATTCTATTTCTATTCTCATATAAGTCACCTATTGTTGCATGTTTTGTACTTTTTCCATTAGAGCATTTGACATATTAATCACAGTTATTTAAAATTCCTGATATTCTCAATATTTGTTGTACCTCTGCATCTGGTTCTGATGTTTTATTTCTCTTCAGACTTGGTTGGTTCTTTCCTTTTGGTATGTATAAAGCCAGACGTGTTGTATCAAGTAATAGAAACTGAGGTAAGCAGGCTTTTAGTGTAAAGTATTGTGTGTGTGTGTGTGTGTGTGTTTGCTTTTGTGTTTTTGTTTGGTGAATCGGACTCTAATTTGGGCCATGTTAATGTTTCTTGTGCTATGCTTAATTGTTATGTATCCAACGATGCCGGGAGTTTCATACTCTTCCGATGTGTTTTTGTTTACTCTGCTTACTTGGGATTCCCTAAATATTTCTCCTTAAAGAACTTGCGCCTCACAGTAATTTCAGCTGAAAGGCAATTCTGTTATACTGGAGCTTGGTTGTTAGGATGATAGGGTGTGGAGAGTACGCACTCTACAATACTAAGATATTGATGTTTTCTGTCCAATTTTTCATTTTCCTTAACAATACACTTTTTCGTTTTGCAGATTTAGTTTTTTCCTCTTTTTTAGGTATGCTTATAATAAATATTATTTATTAATAAAGAATGGAGTCCCAGTGGATATTAAGCCACTTCTCTGAAATGAGCACTATTTTATGAGTAGCTATTTTATGTAATACCCTTTTTTCTGTAGCCTAATGGAAGTGGGTTGTAGAAAAATGTTAAAGATAAAGGATGAGCTGAAACACTAGCATTTATTTTTAGAATATTTTAAATTTGTTCTTACTTCTAAGTTTTTGTTTGGTTTTATGTTTTAATCTCCCATGCCAGGGTTTAGTTCACCTAGTCTGGGAGCACAATTCCATTTTTGTAAAGGAATATGTTCAAGCCTTGGCTCATTTCTGTAGTGTTGTATAGTATTTCTTTTTTTTTTCCTTTATTTTTATTTTAATTTTCATTTCATTTTTTTATACATTCAATCACATTATTACTTGTCTTACAAAACAGATATTTCAACAGGTGAATATTTCTCCCTAGTACAGTTGATAAACCTACAAAATACCTTCAACAGATAATACCACATTTCTTTGTGCCATTAATGCTTTGCCTCCCTATTTTTCTTCTAAATATCCTTCCTCAGACCCTCCTCTTTAACACACAACTATATCTGGTATTTACATTCATTTACTGTGTTTCTACATCCTTTAGTCAATTAGTTTCAGTCATAGAGTGCGGACACTCGGTACATATTAAGTGGGAACATACAATGCCTCTCCTTCTTAGCCTGGTTTGCTTCACTCAGCAGTAAATCTTCCATATTTATCCACTTCCTGTCAAAAGTCAGGGTTTTGTTGTTTTTTATGGCTGGATAGTATCCCATTGAGTATACGTGCCACAGTTTTTCTATCCATTCATCTGTTTGTGGGCATTTGGGTTGGTTCCATGACTTAGCAATTGTGAATAGCGCTGCAATAAACATCAATGTGCAAGCACTTTTCTGATTGAGTATTCTTTGGTCCTTTGGTAGATAGCAAGGAGTGGGATTGCTGGATCATATGGTAGTTCTATTTGTAGATTTTTGAGGAATCTCCAAATTGTTCTCCACAGTGGCTGGACCAATTTACATTCCCACCAGCAGTGTAAGAGAGTTCTCCTTTCACCACACCCCCACCAGCACTTATCGTTTTTCGTTTTTTTAATCTTAGTTATTCTGACTGGGGTTAGGTGTTATCTCATTGTTGTTTTGATCAGTATTTCCCTTACAATGAGAGATGTTGTGTATTTTTTCATATACCTTTTAGCTATTTGTATGTCATCTTTAGAGAGTGGTTTGTTCAACTCATTCTCCCATCTTTTAATAGGATTGATCTTTTTTCGGAACAGCTGTTTGAGTTCCTTGTGAATTCTGGTTATCAGTCCCTTATTTGATGCACAGTTTACAAAAATATTTTTCCATTCTGAAGGCTGTCTATTCACACTAATTACTGTGTCTTTTGTCATGCAAAAACTTCTTAGTCTGATGTAATCCCACTTGCCTATTTTGGGGATTATCGACTGTGCTTTGGGGGTCTTACTTAAGAAGTCTTTCCCTACCCCAATGTCTCCCAGAGTTTCCCCAGTATTTTTCAGGAGTAGTTTTATAGTTTGAGGTCTTAGATTTAGATATTGGATCCACCTTGACTTCATTTTTGTTAGAGGTGAGAGGTAGGGGTTCAGATTCATCTTTCTGCAAGTGGAAATTCAGTTTTTCCAGCACCATTTGCTGAAGAGGTTTTCCTTTTCCCACTGGATTGACTGGTACCCCTTATTAAAAATCAGTTGACTGTATGTTTGGAATGTTTTTCTGGGGACTCTATTCTGTTCAATTGGTCTACGTGTCTGTTTCTGTGCTGTTTTGATTACCACAGCTTTGTAGTATATTTTTGAGTCGGGGAGTGAGATGCTGCCCACTCCACTCTTCTTGTGCAGAATTGCTTTGGCAATATGCGGCCTTTTATGATTCCAGACAAACTTTATGATTGTCTTTTCTAGATCTGTGAAGAATGTGTCTGGTACTTTGATTGTGATTGCATTAAATATGTAGATTAATTTGCGTAGAGTTGCCATTTTGATTATATTAATTCTTCCAATCCAGGAACATGGGATATCCTTCCACTTTTTTTTGTCATTTTCAATTTCTTTTTTTATCTTCTTGTAGTTTTCTTGTGGAGGTCTTTAACTTCTTTGGTTTTATTTATCCACAAGTATCTTATACTTTTTGTGGCTATGGTAAATGGAACAACTTTTTTTCAGTTCTAACTCAGTCTGCCTGTTGTTTGTATATAGAAATGCTATAGATTTCTGGATATTAATTTTGTTTCCTGCAACTTTATTCATGTATTACTTCCAGAAATTTTTTCATGGAAATCATTGGGTCTTATATGTATACAATTATGTCATCTGCAAATAGAGTTTCACCTCTTCTTTTCCTATTTGAATGCCTTTTATTTTTTCCTCTTTTCTGATTGCGTTGGCCAGGGCTTTCAGTACTATATTGAAGAGGAGTGGAGAAAGTGGGCATCCTTGTCTTGTACCCGTTTTTAGTGGAAAAGCTTTCAGCTTTTCTCCATTGAGGATGATGTTCACTATGGGTTTTTCATATATAGCTTTTATTTTGTTGAGAAATGACCCTTCTATGCCGATTTTGCTGAGAGTCTTGATCATGAAGGGATATCGTATTTTATCAAATGCTTTTTCTGCATTAATTGATATGACCATATGGTTTTTATCTTTCTTCCTGTTAATATGGTGTATTACATTTATGGTTTTGCATATGTTGAACCAATCTTGCATTCCTGGAATAAAGCCTACCTGATCATGATGTATAATCTCTTTTTATAAGTTGTTGGATACGATTTGCTATTTCTAAGGCTTCAGTTTCATTAGGGAGACACAATTCCTGCTTTTGTTCTCTCTACTCCCTGATCATTTCCTCCCTCCCTCCCTAGTAACCATTCCTTTATCCCACTATATTAAACACATGAAGACTGTAGTTTCATGAAAATGGCACTTGATTTTGAAATGAGAGTTCTGATTTGAAGATCTAGTTTTGACACTAGCTTTGTGACCTCTGGCGAATTTTGTTTTCATCTGAGGAAAAAAAAAGTTTGTTATTTTATTTTATTTTTTGGAGAGGTTTTTACTACAGGGCGTGTGCACTCTCCAGAAAGACAGAGAGAGACAGAGAGACAGAAAGCGAGAAAACACCCCCCATGAGGGATGGCCATACGGCAATCACCTTCTCCTCCATTCTCTTCTTGGGATCTTGGGCACACATGCACATGCACTCAGTGTGAGTTTGAGCTACCGGGGCCAAGACTCAAACAGCAGTCAACTACATGGGAGTCCAGTGACATAGCCATTATGCCAACTGCTGGTCCCCCCCCAAAATAATGTTTGCACAGGAAGGTGGTGAGAGTAAAATAATTGGAACAATAGGACTTCCACAGTTCCTTTTAGCTACCATATTCTATAACTATAAATTATGAACTTCCTAAATCAATGACTAAACATTAAGTGTTAAATCTGTAAAAGCTTATGAAGGTAGAAAATTATAAACAAGTGGCAATATCTACATATTTAGAGGTATCAGAGTAGGTTCACATGCTCTTTAGTACCCTTGTATATTGGAGTTTTTATTTCTATAGATACATAGACAAAATTAAGTGGCAAACTGAATAATTATCTTATAATTTAGTCTCCCTGACACTTTTACATGATATTATTGCTAACATCTAAGCAGACCACTTGAATTTCTATGTTTATACAAAGTTGATTCCTACAAATAAGCAAATGACTGATTTTGATAGAATGAAAGAGTAAGCCAAACTATATCATATCCAGATAATTTTTCACTTGATTGACACCTATATCTGGTTCTTGGCATTTTGCTCCAAATTTAAATGAACCTCTCTTTTAACTAGCCTATGTTTTTAGAGTGATGGGCATCATGTTGCGAAATAGTCCTTTGTGCAGTGTCTTTTCAGTTATCTTGGAAAAATGTTCACGTTCCTTCACCTTTAGGAATGATAGAAAGAAGGATTTGTGAGGTTTCTTTTGTCTTACAGTAGTTGTATTATAAGAGATTCCCAGTCTCATCATGCTTGAGTGACTTAAGTGGAAGATTTATTATGGGGAATATTTCCTCTACTTAAAACACTCTATTCTTATAGCGAAAGAGTAAGATATGGTTCTATTTGTAAACAACTGAAGCCTAATATCTGCAATACATCATGTAAAGGTATAATCACTGTCAAAGTGCCAAGATAGCATCCTAGAAAGTGACTGCTGTAATTGACAGAGATGGTGGTCAGGCTTCAGAACCATTTGCTGATTGCATATTCATGATTCCACTTTGTAATATGCTACAGTTCCTCTGCGAGTTATTCTAAATGGATGTTTAAACATCACTAGACTGACACCATGTATTTTGAAATTTGCAAGTCTAATCTTTAACACCTCTCTTTCTGCTTTGTCTTGGAATGTCTAACTCGTGAAATGGGAACTTAGCGATGGTCCTAAATAAGAGGTTTGGAGGTTTATGCCATTGTCACAGTGCAGTCAGATGAATTCAGCCCTTTTTGAATTTGGACCTTAAATTCTGTCTTTTTACTACTTAAAGTAAACATCAGCAATTAGTTAAAACTAACATATAAATGCTGTGGTCCTCTTTTCAGCCCCTTTATATACCAATGTTTTAGTCTCTTACTGAGATTTGCTTACATAGATGTGGGTAGTAATCATCTTAAATATTATTTCCCTAGTGAAGTCATCTCTAGTGTTTTCAACCTAAGTACCAACCTCACAAAGTGGTTTTAGAATGCAGTACGAAAAATCTATAAATTATCCTCAAATAATGTAGAAACTTGATTTCCAAAAATTTAAATTTATTAGATTTTACATGGGAGTTACATGCAAACAGCTGAGAGAATGAAATTCCTGATACTGAGTTTAAAGTTTAATTTATTTCCTCGTGATGGTGAGGAAAATTTACTGGATTTATTAAGAAATTCATAAATAAGGCCGGCAAGTGGTGTAGTGGTTAAAGTCTGGACTCCCACATGGCCAACAACAGTTCAAGTCCCGGACCTGGCAGCTTGCTTTCTCACTTTTCTGTCTCTCACTGGTATATTTTTAAATAATAACAAATAAAATTAAATAAATAATTCTAAAGAGAAAGATATTTGTAAATAATACTACAAATATTTTCATAAGGCAGAGGTAGAGACTAAAAGGAAAAGTAGAAAACCAACACAACATTTTATGACATTCAAAAAAAAAAAAAAGAGGAGAATTAAGTCTTTTTTTTTAAATAAGTAGGGCAGATTTAAAAATTTGCTTATGTTATCATTATAATGTAATATAAGGCAGTATTGACTGGTAAATAGATCTTAAAAGGAATAAAAGTTAGAATACACACTTATGTTAGTTCTAAAATTCTATATAATGTATCTCAAGTGTTTTAATTCTCTAAAAATATTCATATAAACAGAATTGTTTTTTAAATAAGCATTTTTAAAAGTATGGCATAAATATATAAAAGTATGTAAGTATGAAAGTGTATATACACAAGAGTAGGGAACCAGCAGTTAGCATGATGGCTATGTCACTGGACTCCGACGTAGTTGACCGCGGTTCGCGTCCCAGACCCGGTGGCTTAAAACTCACGCCGGGCGCGTGTGTGTGCGTGCCCAAGATCCCGAGAGGAGAATGGAGGAGAAGGGATTGCGGCGTGACCATCCCCCCAGGGGGGGTGATTTCTCGCTTTCTGTCTCTATGTCTCTCTCTGTCTGTCTGGCGAGCACACACACCCTATAGCAAAAACCTCTCCCAAAAAAAAAAAAAAAAAGGAGTACAAATAAAACACACAGCTCAGAGACTCTTCAAAAAATAAACACAATCATAACACTTTGGATTTTAAAATTACTGTCTTAAAAATTTATCTAACTTCCAAGAAAGTAAGGATATAGGAATACTCTAAATACGCTATTTTTCAAAATGCCTTTCCTTTATCTTGAGAGTCAAGGAATAATGAAGTAAACTTGATCTCCAGGGTGACTTTAGAGTGAAAAGAATGATGCCTCTCTAGGTCATTTGTCTATAAGAGACCTGGATTTAAACCAAGCCAACGGGCTCTCTGTCAGGCAGTTTGGCAAAACCATGTTGGTAGAAGCAATTATGGTGAGTCATGTTAATCTTAATGAAACTCGAGGGATAACCCTAGAGCCCAAATTATTGTTTAATTTCTACAATTACAATTAATCTCCCCAATTAGGTGGACATAGCACATCTTTATGCTCATATTTTTTCCTCCATAGCCTTATGCAGATTCTGCTTTCTAGTCTTTATATGCCATATACACCTGAAGATTGCTATCATTAACTCAGCAGCACCAAATTTCATCCTGTATTAGAAAAACTATGTCCAAAAGTTACTTGAATTAGAAGAAAACATATGGAAAAAAATCATAAGAGCAAGCTAATACTACAAATTCTCTTTCATTTTCTTTCTAGAACCTATTATTATTTTTTCTTCATTTAGTCATACAAAAAGTTTAACTACATACTCTTTACATATCTAACTTTGTGTCAGGTGCTGAAAATTAAAAAAGAAAGGAAGGAAGGAAGGAAGGAAGGAAGGAAGGAAGGAAGGAAGGGAGAAAGAAAGAAAGAAAGAAAGAAAGAAAGAAAGAAAGAAAGAAGGAAGGAAGGAAGGAAGGAAGGAAGGAAGGAAGGAAGGAAGGAAGGAAGGAAGGAAAGAAGGAAGGAAGGAAGGAAGGAAGGAAAAGAATGGCAAATTACCTAACCTTAAAGAGCTAACTGTGTCTGTAAAGGTATTGTGGGGGAAGTTAATTATAAAAGTCTTCATTAATCCATTTATTCAATAAATAATTACTAAGTTTCTATTACATGCCAGGCAACTTATGGGCATTATTAATAAAGCATTTAACAAAATAAAACAATTTTCACCCTCTTAGTGTCGGCGTCCTCCCCAAGGCTTGGGTCTAGCTGAGTCATGATCAGAGGGCTGCTGGTGAAGAAGAGAAAGAGGATAAGAAAGAGAAAGTCCTCCATCTTGTCACGACTGGGGAAATGGAAAGAATGAGACAAAGACATAGAGTAGAAATGGACACAGGCAGCCTGAGCCTAGGTAGTCCAAGCAACTTGTGCTGCTGCTTGAGTCCCTGCTGCTTGAGTCCCTGCTGCTTGAGTCCCTGCTGCTTGAGCTGCTGCTTGAGCTACCCAGACAAACTGGGCCTCTTTATTTATAGTACAAGGAGACATTACACATGTATGTTTTATGACACTTCATAAATTCGTTGCCAGGTTACAGACTATAAGAAGCAGTTAACAAATCTATAAGGGCTTAGTCATACTGGGCCAGGTGTATCCCTTGGCAATAATCCCATCAAGAGAAAGTCTCACCTTTTTTTCTAATGCAGAGAAACCTAGCTGTAGGTGTGGGGAAGAAGCTAAAGAACTTCTCCATGAGGAGTGCACCACCACACCCAGAGAAGGCTAAAGAACCTTTCAGATGCAGAGCAGGGATTGGACTTTGCTAATTGGGGTCAAGATGCTTCTTGAAGTCTATCACATGTGTCTGTTGGCACGCCCCTAGCAATTTCCACCCTTGCTCTGTCTGCAGTGAAGGTCAAGGAAAAGACAAGTTACAAGGTTCTGCCAAACCCCAAAAGGACAGGTGGTGTTTGCTCAGAGCATGTCCCCACACCTCAAGTTCTCTCTCTAAATGTGTCCCCACATCTTAGAACTTATATTCTTTTTTGTTGTTGTTGTAATTAATAGTGTGAGTGCACTCACTGAGAAAGAAAGAGAAACAGAGACAGAGACAGGGAAAATATAAAATCATCCCCACTGCAGGGGATATCCATGCTACAGTCCTTTCTCCTTCAGTCACCTCTTGGGATTTTGAGCACATGCATGTACACACCAAGTGTGATTTTGAATCCATTGGGTCTAGGGCTCAGACTGCAGTTGGCTATGTGAGCGTCTAATGCCTTAACCACTACACCACCTGTTGACCCCAGAGCTTATATTCTAACAAAAGAGGCTACTGATGAAAAACAAAGCATACAAGTAAGCATGTAGTGTGGTAGGTCATTTACATTTTGGTTACAGTTAATTATCTCAACCATATCCAAACTCCTTTGCATAACACTTGCATCTGGGCTAGTTTTGGAGCTCTGTTTTGCCTTCCTTCGCCTTCAATAAACTATCCATTTTGCTATACCCCCAAAAAATTATGTTGGAAAATAAATGTGATGTAAATAACGGTGTTTCAGTTCTAAATTTAGGCTTCCAGAAACCTCACACAATTCTACTTTCTTTCTTAAGGCCTCCTCTTCTATAAGTGGAGGGCCATCCTAGATCAGACTGTTCTGATTCAGCCTGACAGTTTATTCCAGATTATGTGAGCCTAGCAAAGACCTCTAAATTTAATACTGAACTGCAGTACCATTTATATTATCCCTAGACACATGCATAACATAGATGCTCATTAGTATATGCCATTAAGGCTTTGTGGTACATATAGCACATCATAAAATAGTGGTGATTGCTAAGTAGAAAAGGTAAAGCAATAGAATAGCTAAAGCAATCCTGAAGGAGAAATTCAAAGTTGGGATGATTTTGCTATAAGCTTGGAATAAACTATAAAACTTCAAGACAAAGTAATAGTAGGAAATCATCAGGTTCTAAGGCTAGGTGAAAAGTTCTTAGACTTGGTACCAAAGCATCATCCATATACATAAGAATAAAAAGTGTTAGCCTGACTCACATCAAATTTTTTTTTTTTTTTTGGAGAGGTTTTCGCTATAGGGCGTGTGCGCTCGCCAGACAGACAGAGAGAGACATAGAGACAGAAAGCGAGAAATCACCCCCCAGGGGGGATGGTCACGCCACAATCCCTTCTCCTCCATTCTCCTCTTGGGATCTTGGGCACGTATGCACATGCGCCCGGCATGAGTTTTTTTAAGCCACCGGGTCCGGGACGTGTACCCCGGTCGACTACTACGTGGGAGTCCAGCGACATAGCCATTACGCTAACTGCTGGTTCCCAAATTTTAAAACACTGTTCTGTCTAAGACGCTATTAAAAGGATTTTTAAAAAGGTAAAAGACTGGGAGAAAATATTTGCAAACTACATATTGAAAAAGAGAACCGGTATCTGGAATATATAAAGGCCACTCAAATCTCAACATCAAAACACACAAAGACTCGGGAACCAGCAGTTAGCGTAATGGCTATGTCACTGGACTCCCACGTAGTCAACCGTGGTTCGCATCCCGGATCCGGTGGCTTAAAAGTCATGCTGGGCGCATGTGCGTGCGTGCCCAAGATCCCAAGAGGAGAATGGAGGAGAAGGGATTGTGGCGTGACCATCCCCCCGGGGGGTGATTTCTCGCTTTCTATCTGTATGTCTCTCTCTATCTGTCTGGAGAGCACACGCTCCCTATAGCGAAAACCTCTCAAAAAAAAACACACACACACACACACACACACACACACACACACAAAGACTCTAAATAAAAAATGGGCAAAAAGAGAGTCATGTATGGACATTTATTGAAAAAGATATAGAGCTGGCAATTAAGCACATAAAGACATGTTCAGCATTACCATTAAGTAAATATAAATTAAAACCACAATTTGAATGCCCATGGTCACAAAGGAATTTTCTAAGTAATGAATATTTCTATATCTTGATCATGGTGGTTGTTACATAGGTCTATACATTGATCAATTTTTATCTAACTATACACTTAAAACGGTTGTATTTTATATTGCATAAAGGGAAGTTCAAGAAGGATGATTTTAAAATATCTCATTCACTCCTTTTCTAAAATAAGCTCAGATAGATTAACAATATAAGTATAGTCGAGGGTTGGCCCTGTAGCTCAGCAGTTAAGGGCGCTAGATACCACATGGGCAACTGCAGTTTGAATCCTGGCCATGGTGTCTTTGGAAACATCCCAGGTGCATGTGTGTGTAGACCCAAGAAGTCCAACATGAGGGAGGGATAAGTGAGAAAGGATTGTGACATGACCGTGCCAAATAAGAGGGTGCTTTGTCTCTCTCTGTTTCTTTCTCATTCTCTCTTTCTTATTCCTGGGACCTCTGGTAAATAAAAAATATGTACAGTTAAAATGTACAGAATTAGAAAAATAATCACTAAATTCGAAAGACATTTTTATGTATAACAAATCTGAATTATAACGTAGGAGATAAAAGATAAATGGTGATGTAAAAATTAGGAACAGATATTAGCATGTAAATAACACAAAGCTCTAAAGAACTGCTGCAACTCAATATGGAAAACCTAAAACCCATTGAAAAATAAGACCTGACTGGTCCAAGAATAGAAAACAACACAACTCTTCTACTCTCTCAGGTTCTGTATATTCATATTTCCCTTTAAAACTGTTCTCCGCTCCTATCTCCATCTCCCATAATCATTTTATTTATTTATTTATTTATTTACTTACTTACTTATTGGAGAGGTTTTTGCTATAGGGAATGTACACTCGACAGAAAGACAGAGAGACAGAAAGTGAGAAATCACTGCCCCACACCCCTGGGAGGATGGCCATGCTGCAATTCCGTCTTCTCTATTCTCTTCTCGGGATCCTGGGCATGCACGCACATGTGCCCAGCGTGAGTTTAATCAACACGTCTGGGACTCGTGGTCGACTACATGGGAGTCCAGCAACATAACCATTACACCAACTGCTGGTCCCCATTCTCTTTATTTTTATAGTTTTTACAATGTGTGTTGTTCTGAGCACTTTTATATTAAGCATATAACATTATGCCCCCGCGAAAAAAAGAAAAATTGCAATAATGTAAGATAAATTATGAGGTAATGTACTTATTTTCATGTAAAATAATAGAGAAATTTCTCAGCTAAGGTGACATTTTCCCAAAGGCATGAAATAAGTGATAGTTCGGAGGAATATTACACTGAATTATATTCTATGCAGCAAGAACAGAAAATGCAGTGGTCTAACATGAGATCCAACTTGGTGGACCAAGCATTAACCACGAGGCCTGTGTAGCTGGAATGAGGGCACCTAAACGAGTGCTAAAAAACAAGGCTATATACTGACAGGTATAAGCAATACAGATGGGGGAGGAGTGTACAGAGCCCTCCTTGGTAGGGCTCATTTAAGGTTTTACTTCATTTAAGGTTTTACTATTTGGACAAAATAGTAATTGGAAGGGTCCGACAGAATAACAGGACATAGTTAATACTTTAGTGGGGTTATTTTACCTATTGTGTGAAGAATGATGCCAGAACAAACTATGGGAAATTATTCTTTTTAAAAACAAAATCTTTAAACTCAGCTTTTATTTTCTCTAAGAACTAGCTGACACTCAAGATGTTCATCTAGGAGCACATTTAAGGACATACCCATGTACGAACAAAAATGCTCCCTCAATTTTTCTAGTACCTTGATATTTTAGAGATAAGAATTTATTTTCACAGATGTTCCAAAACAAATGAAATAAGTGATTTCAAAAAACAGTATTTAAATAAATCCAAATAACCGCAACATGATGTAAATGTATACAATTCCCCAAATGACTTTGAAAAAATTGTGTGTGGTATTATGCATTTAGAGAAATTTGCTTGACATTTAAAAAAATTTATTTATATAAGAATTACAAATAGAACAGACCAAAGAACAGCCACATGATGCCATCAGAAAACATATGTCACAAAACACAGCATTAACAAAGCGGTATCAAGTCAAGACAAATCAGTTTAATTTGCTAATGACTGTCATGCACGGTAAAAATAGACAATGAGCTTCCTTCTGGCAGAATTAACAAGCACATACCGAATAGGGAGTACAGAAATTATAGTAAATAGAAAATGGGGGACAAAAAAAACCCCAAAAAACAGGAAGAGCAACAATGAGGAGGTGGAAGAGCGAGTTCAAGGGCAGTTGCTCATACCAAGATCCCAGCGTTCAGCCCATCAGGGACATGGAGACTGCTATTGAATGGAAGGAAACACTGCAAAAATAACCGCTAAACACACATGTCCCAGCAAGGTCCCAAGTCAGGTCACAGCAATCTCAAACACCTTTCTGGGAAAGGCAGTCAACCTATTGACAACTGTTCCAGAATACCGTTATTCATGTAGTTATTGGGGAATCAATCAGTTTATATTTTCAAGTCTTGCCTTGACAGCCCTAATTTTACTTCTTTTTCTCCGATGAAAAATTAGATTCCTTCTTTGAAAAAATATCAAAACAAATATGTTTGGTGTTATTTTCAAAAACAAAAGATAATAAGTTCTCTTATACTGAAGAATACTCTTTCCCCTCCTTTTAAAAATATACTGGTTTTGGGACCAGCAGTTAGCGTAATGGCTATGTCGCTGGACTCCCACGTAGTCGACCGCAGTTTGCGTCCCAGACCCGGTGGCTTAAAACTCACGACGGGCACGTGTGTGTGCGTGCCCAAGATCATGAGAGGAGAATGGAGGAGAAGGGATTGCGGCGTGGCCATCCCCCCTGGGGGGTGATTTCTCGCTTTCTGTCTCTCTGTCTCTGTCTGGTGAGCGCATGTGCCCTATCGCAAAAACCTCTCCAAAAACAAAAAAATATATATATACTGGCTTTGATAATAATTATGTGCTTGAGTATTCTTGGGGAAAAGATCACAATTATTTCAACCAGCTCTTCTCCTAGCAGCAGAAAAATCCTTATATATTTTATACCAGCTTTAGATAATAATGCTCAGCTAAAAACTAAATATTTATTCAAATACACATTCATTTAACAAACATTCCCTCACAGCCTATGACAAGCTGGAGATTCAGGGACAGATACAACCAAGTTCCTACCATCCATTTTATAATTTATTGTGGGAGACAAGCATATAAACACATAATTAGAACATGCAATTTAAAATTTATTGACCCCCAAATACCTTTCCAGAACCTTTATATTAGGTGTTCCCTCTTATTTAACACCAGTAGATCCTTATACTCAGCCTTATACAATTAAAAATCATATATTTATTTCTTTTAATAATTATTTAAGTTTATTTATTCCTTCGTTTATTTTTAATTTGACCACACACACACACACACACACACACACACACAGTGAGAAAGCGAGCCACCAGGTCCAGGACTTGAACCGTAGTTGGCCATATGGGAGTATCCACTGCCTTAATCTCCATGCCACCTGCTGGTCCCCCAAAAATCATGTATTTATTTATACGTTAAATAATTTTTCAGTGCCACTGAGTGTCAGACATTATTCTAGTACTGGGAGGTGTTTGGGAGAATGACTAAAATAAAGAAATACAAACAAACAAAAACTAAATTATTTTCTTTATTGTACTTATCTTCTGTTATTAATGAAAACAAAAATAAAAGGCAGATAACATAATCTTTGATATTATTAACTGGTAAGAAAAATAATATGAAGTCAGCAGATAGCATAATGGTTATGTTGCTGAGCTCCCATTAGCCAAGTATGGTTTGAGTCCTGGACCCAGTGGCTTAAATCTTAGGCCGGGTGCATGTGCATGGATGCCCAAGATCCCAAGAGGAGAATAGAGAAGGGATTGTGTCATGGCCATTACCCCTGGGGAGCAGGTGATTTCTTGCTTTCTGTCTCTTGGTCTCTTTCTGTCTCTCCAGTGAGTATATCTCAGAAAGAAGAAAGAAAGAAAGAAAGAAAGAAAGAAAGAAAGAAAGAAAGAAAGAAAGAAAGAAAGAAAGGAAATTGTATTAGCTGTCTATTGCTGCTATAACAAATTTTCCCAATTATAGTGGTTTATGAAAACCACAAAGTTATTATCCTATCTGTGTCTAGGTTACAAGTCTGGAATGGATCTCATTGGACTAAAATCAAGATATTAGCAAGGTTGTACTCCTGAGACCTTAGAAAAGACTCCTCTTTCCTTTTCTAGTTATACAGGTTGCCTCCATTCTTTGATACATTCTTTGGCCCTCCAACAATATTTTAAGCTGATAAGTTAAGTCTTTGTACATTACATTTCTCTAACAGGTCTTCCATCCTCTTGTCTTTATCTGATCATCTCCCTTCTCAGTGTTCTTTATGTTAATCACATATCTAAGTCCATTTTGCCATGAATGGTAATGTGTTTACAGGGCCAGGGATTAGGACATCGACACCTACCACAGAAGTGAAAAGTGAGATATATATAATATATATGTGTGTGTGTGTGTGTGTGTGTGTGTGTGTATAATAATTTGGGGATATTCAAAGCAGAAGAACTATACAAGTGCAAAGATATGGAAGAGGAAATGAGAATGATGTGCTTGAGTGTGTAAGACCAATAGGACTGGAGTGAGTGGATAAGAGGAATGTAATAAATAATGCAAGGGTCTAGGTTAAAGCAGTACCTAAGCCAATGATAATATTGCTTTATATTTAGAGCAAAAATAAAACAGTCACATAAGGATTTTGGAAAGGATGGTTACATAATGTGTTTATTTTGTTTCATGTGTTGTCACTACTAAAATATGAGCAACTTTAGGTTAGGAACCATGTCTATCTTATTCACCACTGTATTTTTTTAAGAGAGTTATTTACTCATTCACTTATTTTAATTTGACCAGAGAGAGCCACATACAGAGAGAGAGAGAGAGAGAGAAAGTGAGAAAGCAAGCCACTAGGTCTAGGACTCGAACCATGTTTGGCCATGTGGGAATGTCCAGTGTCTTAACCGCCACATCAGCTGCTGGCCCTCCACCACTGTATCTTTAATATCTGTTTTAGTTCGTACCTCAGAGAAGTTCACAACAAACAGTATTTAGCCAGTTAACAAGTAGATGATCTGTATTAACCACAGTAAAAATAAAAACTTTTTTGGCCTCCTGTCATCTTCTTATGTTCTCACCCTTCCCTATTTTCCTTTCCTCCTAACTCCTTCTTTTTCAATCCCTCTTCTTTTTTTTTCTTTTCTTTTTTCCTTCTTCTCCTTAGAAATAAAGGTGTTATAAACACTGAAAATCAAACGTCTAGGGAATTAGAGAATGCCATTAATAATACCTGTGAGATAGTACATTTATTTAAAAATAAAATGAAATTTATCTTATTGCCAGAAAAGCAGCTCCAATCCAATGATTCTTCATAAAGTATATCTTGCCAGTTTAAAGGTTATGATTTAGCTAGAGGAAGTGCTACAGAGACTGGATATAGAAGATCCTTTGCTATTCTCTTTATCTACTTCCATACGGTTTGTGAAATTCACACTTGGGTTGATTGGTTCTCTGATGATTTTCAATTTTATCAGATGTGGCTATACCCTGTAGCCCTTGTCAGGCTTGTCAAGACCACACACCAAATATGAGGACAAACTTACTACTTATCCCATCCAATTTTTCATAAGCCATGTGAAAAATCTCCCTTTATATTCAACTTTTTTATTATTTTTAAAAGTTTTACATTCACTCATTGTGTATCATTACCATGTAACAAATAAATTTTCCCACCCAGAATACACTGTAGATTGGTTAAGTCGAAGATATCACCATACATACTATCATCAACAGATAATTTTCCATTTTTCTGTCCCTTAAATGTTTTCTTTTTTTCTATTTATCCTTGATTCAGCTTTTGCTAACAGTCACTGAATGGTCATTTTAATTAGACTAGGCAATGTCTACACTTGTAGTTTATCAAACTCCCACATCGACCTTTTAGTAGTACTTAAATTTCTATTTTACCATTGTCTTTTTTACCGTTTCAAAAAGAAATAATACAAATATGTGTCTGTGTGTGGTTATAGGCATTACTTATTTTTTTGAGAGAAGGAAAAATTAAATCCCAAAACAGAAATGGTTTCCTATTAAGAACAACAGTTACATATAGAGAAAAATAAAGATGGTAGAAATTGAAAAGAAGTTAGACTTCTCTAAATTTAACTGATTTATAGATTTCATCCTGGACCATATCATTTCACAACAAAATTAAGTGAACAGAAGCAATCCATGAAATGAAAACTATGCTGAAGGAAATGAATATACCTCTCAAGTTGGTTCAATAACCACACAGAAGTTATTACTAATAAAACATGGTAATTGACAACATTCTGAGAATAAATAGAATAAGAATATCTTAAACTCTTAGATAAATATATTACAGGTGCAAGTGTTAGTATGATTATTCCAAATCTGTTGTGTGAGCAGAGTAGAATACAACTAATGAGTAATTATTCTGTATTTCTTAATTTTTGGATTTCTCATTCTAGAAGACATAATATATAGAATTATTGAGATTAACCTAAAATCCAAGACCCTGAATTTGAATTTGAATTGCTAGTATGAGCTCGTATCACATTGTTTTCTCTGATAACAAATATACCAAAAGCTACTTCTTACTGCTGTCCAGACAAGATCAATGAAACTCAAACCACGTTTGGCTTCTAAATAGTAAGTGCTTAACAAATGCAAGCTATTATTATTGTTTCAGTTTTTAGTTATGTTACTAAAATATCTTATTGAGAAAGAGGAGCTAAGATTCAATAACCAGCTCATTATGAAACTTCATTTATTTTATACTCTTTGATTAAGAGTCCTCTAGGGCCAGCACTTGGCTTGATGGTTAAAATGGCTAGATCTCACATGCTCAACTGCACGGTTAGAGTTCTGAACCCAGGCACTTGAGAAACACAATGGGCACATGTGCATTTGTGCTCAAAATCCCAAGAGAAAAATGGAGCAGAAAGGATTGCAGCATGACCATCCCCCGGGGGGAGTGGTGCTTTTTTTATTTCCCTCTCTCTGTCTCTCCAGCTCTGTCTCCGAAATCTTAATCTAAACCTTTCCTCTATTATTGGATTTGGTATAGTAAGTACATTATGCACCCGATAGCTTGATTCTTAGCTATTACATGTGCCCTATGACAAAACAACAACAAAAACAAACAAACAAAAACCAAACAATAACCTTAATGGAAAGAATAGTCCCCCATCTCAAAAGGGGCTGAGGATAGACAATGAGGTTTGCCAGGAAATGCTATTTTAGCCTTAAGATTTTCATATCTATGTACATCTAGATATTTTCCAACAACTATCAGAAAGTAGTCAGCTTATTTTTACTATCTTCTCTATTTTCCTTCCAACCGCTCATTGAAGTGATCATGTAAATTTCCAAGTCCAAACAAAGGTCTTTAAGAGAGAGACAATAAAATTAGGTGACTCCCTGCCAGTTAGGGCAGTATAAACTAAATCAACACCAAAGCCCGTCATACCCAAGATGAGCAGTAAATAATATACATGGAACAATATTTTATGATCACATCTCCCTTGTTCCTGATGCGGTTCTATCCTGATCTCTTCATTCTATCTTTTTTCCTTCTCTTTGAAATCTTTCTTTTTTTAAGTTTATTTCTTTCTTTCATGAAAGCAAGAGAGAGAGAATGAGAAAGAAAAACAAGTACCGTTAACACGATCTCTTGCTTTGATCCTCCCTCAGCTACTTGTCAGCCACTCAGGATCACGGTCAAATAGACCTAAGCTGATGACCTTCCACATGAACCCAGCATCTCTTAGACAACTCATTGCCACTGCACTTCTGAGCTGGCTCTGTTTCTGAAATCTTCCTCTAAACCTTTCCTCTATTACTGAATTGGGTATCGTAAGTACATGATGCCCCTGATAGCTTGATTCTTAGCTATTCCTGCAGACTTTGTTGCATGTTATTTGAATTAATAGTTTTTCTTATTTCTTGTTGAAGTGCGTTTGTTTTTATCCATAGCTATTTTGTCAGTTCATCCATACATATTTAATGACTATTTTCCTTGAGACAACTCTAAAGTACCTGCCTTATAATTTTTGTCCATGAGAGTATCTGTGTAAGAGTGTGTGCATACATATGGATGTGGGCATTGTGTATAAGTGTGTAGAGGGGAGGTTAGGCAGATGAATGCACACTAGAAATATATTGACATGGCTTCTAGGAGGCTAACTTCAAGTGCTTTTTTTTTTTTTTTTGGAGAGGTTTTTTGCTATAGGGTGCATGCGCTCGCCAGACAGAGACGGACAGAGAGACAGAATGCGAGAAATCACCCCCTAAGGGGGATAGCCACACCGCAATCCCTCCTCTTTTCTCCTCTCGGGTTCTTGGGCACACATGCACAAGCGCCCAGCGTGAGTTTCAAGCCACCGGGTCCAGGACTCGAACTATGGTCGACTACATGAGAGTCCAGCGACATAGCCATTACGCTAACTGCTGGCCACTCAAGTGCATTTTTGAGTGAGACATTGTTTTCTCATTCTGCTCACTTATTTTTTTCACTGTTACTGCAGGATTTCTTTTAAAAAAATTATTATAATAATTTTTTTTTATACATTCAATCGCTATACATCATTTAACTTGTATAGAGAATTTACCCAACATGAAATACACCTCAGACTGGTCCTGTTGCAAATACAATACATGTCATCATCAACAGGTAATAAACATTTCTGTGTCCCACAAATATCTTACTTCTCTATTTTTTCTCCCTAATTACCTTCCCTATGCTCTTCCTCTCTCTCATCCTCCTTCCACACTGTCTCCAGGGTCCATGATGATGTCAATGTTTTTATGTTTTCCAATCTTTAATTCTCCACATAGAGTGTGGATGTCTGTATATGTTAGATGAAGACATACAATGTCTCTCTTTCATAGCCTAACTCACTTCACTCAGCAATAAATCTTCCATATTCACCCACTTTCTATCAAATGCCAGAGGCTTGTTGCTTTTTTATGGCTGAAGAGTATTCCATGAAGTATATGTACCACAGTTTCTCAATCCATTCATCTGTTCATGGGCATTTGAGTTGGTTCCTTGTTGTCCTCCCTTTTAAAATACATACTATATGCTAGGAGCCATGTGATAGTGGTTAACAGAATGACTGACATATAGAATTTGCCCTTAAAGAGCTCCTGGTTTACACAGTCCAGTAAGAAAATAGATATGTAAATTCACTATCATGGTTAAAATTAGCACTTATTCCTTTCATTACATGGTATGCTCTGTGCCCTGCATTCATAATATAATTTAAATATCAACAACCCAATGATGCATGTGCTATTTCTATTTGCATATTATAAACAAAAACACTGAAACTTTGAGAATGTAATAACTTCTCCAAAGTCTAAAAACCAATATATGCTGCAATTCAAACTCAGGGCTTCCTGACACCAGAGCTCCACTCTTAAACATCATGCCATACTATTTTCCTTTTGCATAAGTAGAAAATTATAGCAATCATGGAAGTAGGTAAATAGCAATCGAGCAATACAGAATTTCCAGGACAGTTCTTTAAGACAAAGATGACGTGACATTTGAGCTTGGCATAAAGCTGAAGGAGATTGTCAAGTGAGATAAAGATAGAAAAGAACTAGGCACAGAAACTAAGTTCAGAGAAAGGTGAGATTAGTGTGACTTGGCTTTAGAATACTCAGGTTATACATGAAGAAATGATACACATAACAAACCAGAAGTATCAAATTGGGGGAAGTTCTGAAGAATCATATCCAGTAGTGCTTCAGAGATTTCAATGTGCATGTAAGTTCCCTTGAGTTCTTGTTCCAATGAAACTTTGGTTAGAAAAGTTTGAGAAAGAATCTGATATTCTGCATTTCTAACAACCTCGTAGGCAATGATACGGATCTTTGAGTAGCAAGATAATATACGTTACCCACAAGCCTGTGTTATATCCAGTGTGTTTCATGTACAATTCTTAGGAGTGAATTCTTTTGAATTCTTAGGAGTGAGGGAGAGATATGGTCAGATTTTTATGTCAAAAGAATAATTTCTGCATCGCTGTGGAGGATGACTTTTCTTCCTTCTAGGCAGAATTGTGTAGGACCAAATAGATCTATTAAGTCTCGAATGTATTTATTGCCCAAGTGCTCTAGGTATTATTTGTAACAATGTTCATCCATCTTTGATATTTAATCTTTTCAACATATTTTGAAAGATAAATGTAATAGGCACTCAATGACTCTAATGGAAATCTCAGATACTAAAGGGATTCACATCCTTCTATGATCTTTTTTAGTTGCCAATAAGAATGACTGGATGATTTTCTGCATTGATGGAAGTCTACTATTTGTTTGCCAAATGGGGCAAATTTAGGCTTGTGAAGGAAAAGAAGATGTTGTGCCTGCCAAGTGGTTTAAACACAGCAAGCAGAGACTTAACCACTCAGCAGGGTCTCCATCCAATAACTGTGCCTGCTGTGTGTGTATATGTCCTGCACTTCAAAGAAGCCAAAATTGAGCGAGAGCCCTTGAGATTCATAATCAGTAACTCCTCCAGCCTTTACAAAGATATGCACCATTTGGTTCAAAAGCATAGCAGAAGTACAGTTGTAACAGGACAGGATATTTCTTTTCCCCAAAGGGTGGTGAGTCAAAGAAACATGTATTAATTATTATTGGCAAGCATACAGGGTTCCTCATTAAGATCTAAAAGGGACTTCAGAAATACAGTACTGCTGCCATTTACAAATTGGTCACTCAAAGCACACATAAAAATATATGCTCCAAATTACACATTTTAACATGGAAAATTGAATATTAAAAAACTCTACTCTTTATATTATTAGGAAGTTAGCTGCCTTGAGTTTAAGAGTAACACTGATTTCTCCTATGATATAGACTATTAATTCCAAATGCCTAATAGATATTTCTACGTTGATTCTTTTTAGAACATTTGTGTTCTCGTGCTTTCATGTCCCGAATTTAACTTATTAAACCTCTCATTATGCAAACCCAAACATGTTCCCCTTTCTTATTCTTCCTGTGATTACAACATAAAATGCATCCAGCTGCCTGAAGCCAGAAAACTCAAAGAAAGTCCTGACCTGAAACTGCATGGATCTGATTCTAAATGGCATGTAATTTAGAGACCCAAGCTAATATAGGTATATTATATTAAATCTACACACACACGCACACATGGGGAATTGATCTCAGTATGAGGGCAAACTTTTAAAAAATTGATCTGACAGTTTGAATATCTATGAATTGTGTGAAAATGATTTCAAAATAATCATCTTAAAGTTTAATGAGAGGCTGGCAGGTGTTATAGTGATCAAGGTGCTGGACACTACCCACATGGCCAACCATGGTTCAAGTCTTGGACCTAGAGGCTTACCTTCTCACTTTCCCTTTCTCTCTTTGATCAAATTAAAAATTAATAATAACAAATAAAATAAAATAAATAATTCTAAAGAACAAGTCAATGAAATACAAGACACAGAGATATACATCTAAACCAAATGTGGAAAATGGCGAACAAAATTCTTCACCCTAGATTGTCTCTATTTGCACACAACATGACTATGCATGGAGAAAGTCCAAATGAGTCCACAACAAAACTATTAGAACTAACACAAGTTAATTAAATAAAGTTGTAGAATAGAAAATAGATATGCACAAAATGTACATTCTTGTACACTAACTCAACAATCTGAAAATTAAATTAGAAAAATAATCCCACTTATAATAATACTCAGAATAAAATTGAACTCTTCTTACACTATACACAAAAATTAAGTAGAAAACATTGAAGATTTGTACTTAGATCTGAAACCACAAACGTTTTTGAAGAAAATATAGAAGGAAAGTCTCTTAACATTAGTCTTAGTGGAGTCAGCAGGTGGTGTAGTAGTTACAGTGCTGTACTTCCACATGGTTGACGGCAGTTTGCGTCCCAGACCTGGCAGCTTGAAAATCATGTCATGCCCATAGTCCCTTGAGGTGAATGGAGGAAAAGGGATTGTGGCATGGCCACCACCCATGGGGAGTGATTTCTCACTTTCCCTCTCACTTTCCCTCTCTGATTCTCTCTGGCAGTGTATGTACCCTATAGTAAATAAATAAATTAATTAATTAATTAATAAAAATTAGTCTTGGCAGTAGTTTTTTGGATGTAACACCAAAAGCACAAGAAACAAAGGTTAAAGTAGACAAATGGGACTACAGAAAATTTAAAAAAAATACTGTACAGCAAAGGAGAGAATTAGTAAAATGGAAAAGCAAGGTACTGAATGAGGAAAATATTTACAAATCATGTGTCTGCTAGGGAGATAAAATTCAAAATATATAATTAACTGATGTAACTCAATAGTAACAAATCAGGTAACCTGATTAAAAAGAATGTAAATAGGGACCAGCAGATGGTGTAATGGTTACATCACTGGACGCCCATGTTGTCAACTGTGGTTTGAAACCTGGGGCCAGTGACTTAAAAATCACACCGAGGAGACCTTCCTGGGCTGCCAGCAGGCAATAGTGTGTCCTGCAAGCATCTGGCCAGCAAGGGATACTGAGGGAGGGTCACCTCTGACCCCCACCTCACTTCCAGACCCCCAGGCCCCAGACTCCACCTTCTAGACCTTCCTGGACTGCCAGCAGGCAATAGCGTGTCCTGCAAGCATCTGGCCAGCAAGGGATACTGAGGGAGGGTCACCTCTGACCCCCACCTCACTTCCAGACCCCCAGGCCCCAGACTCCACCTTCTAGACCTTCCTGGACTGCCAGCAGGCAATAGCGTGTCCTGCAAGCATCTGGCCAGCAAGGGATACTGAGGGAGGGTCACCTCTGACCCCCACCTCACTTCCAGACCCCCAGGCCCCAGACTCCACCTTCTAGACCTTCCTGGACTGCCAGCAGGCAATAGCGTGTCCTGCAAGCATCTGGCCAGCAAGGGATACTGAGAGAGGGTCACCTCTGACCCCCACCTCACTTCCAGACCCCCAGGCCCCAGACTCCACCTTCTAGACCTTCCTGGACTGCCAGCAGGCAATAGCGTGTCCTGCAAGCATCTGGCCAGCAAGGGATACTGAGGGAGGGTCACCTCTGACCCCCACCTCACTTCCAGACCCCCAGGCCCCAGACTCCACCTTCTAGACCTTCCTGGACTGCCAGCAGGCAATAGCGTGTCCTGCAAGCATCTGGCCAGCAAGGGATACTGAGGGAGGGTCACCTCTGACCCCCACCTCACTTCCAGACCCCCAGGCCCCAGACTCCACCTTCTAGACCTTCCTGGACTGCCAGCAGGCAATAGCGTGTCCTGCAAGCATCTGGCCAGCAAGGGATACTGAGGGAGGGTCACCTCTGACCCCCACCTCACTTCCAGACCCCCAGGCCCCAGACTCCACCTTCTAGACCTTCCTGGACTGCCAGCAGGCAATAGCGTGTCCTGCAAGCATCTGGCCAGCAAGGGATACTGAGGGAGGGTCACCTCTGACCCCCACCTCACTTCCAGACCCCCAGGCCCCAGACTCCACCTTCTAGACCTTCCTGGACTGCCAGCAGGCAATAGCGTGTCCTGCAAGCATCTGGCCAGCAAGGGATACTGAGGGAGGGTCACCTCTGACCCCCACCTCACTTCCAGACCCCCAGGCCCCAGACTCCACCTTCTAGACCTTCCTGGACTGCCAGCAGGCAATAGCGTGTCCTGCAAGCATCTGGCCAGCAAGGGATACTGAGGGAGGGTCACCTCTGACCCCCACCTCACTTCCAGACCCCCAGGCCCCAGACTCCACCTTCTAGACCTTCCTGGACTGCCAGCAGGCAATAGCGTGTCCTGCAAGCATCTGGCCAGCAAGGGATACTGAGGGAGGGTCACCTCTGACCCCCACCTCACTTCCAGACCCCCAGGCCCCAGACTCCACCTTCTAGACCTTCCTGGACTGCCAGCAGGCAATAGCGTGTCCTGCAAGCATCTGGCCAGCAAGGGATACGGAGGGAGGGTCACCTCTGACCCCCACCTCACTTCCAGACCCCGAGGCCCCAGACTCCACCTTCCAGACCTTCCTGGACTGCCAGCAGGCAATAGCGTGTCCTGCAAGCATCTGGCCAGCAAGGGATACTGAGGGAGGGTCACCTCTGACCCCCACCTCACTTCCAGACCCCCAGGCTCCAGACTCCACCTTCTAGACCTTCCTGGACTGCCAGCAGGCAATAGCGTGTCCTGCAAGCATCTGGCCAGCAAGGGATACTGAGGGAGGGTCACCTCTGACCCCCACCTCACTTCCAGACCCCCAGGCCCCAGACTCCACCTTCTAGACCTTCCTGGACTGCCAGCAGGCAATAGCGTGTCCTGCAAGCATCTGGCCAGCAAGGGATACTGAGGGAGGGTCACCTCTGACCCCCACCTCACTTCCAGACCCCCAGGCCCCAGACTCCACCTTCTAGACCTTCCTGGACTGCCAGCAGGCAATAGCGTGTCCTGCAAGCATCTGGCCAGCAAGGGATACTGAGGGAGGGTCACCTCTGACCCCCACCTCACTTCCAGACCCCCAGGCCCCAGACTCCACCTTCTAGACCTTCCTGGACTGCCAGCAGGCAATAGCGTGTCCTGCAAGCATCTGGCCAGCAAGGGATACTGAGGGAAGGTCACCTCTGACCCCCACCTCACTTCCAGACCCCCAGGCCCCAGACTCCACCTTCTAGACCTTCCTGGACTGCCAGCAGGCAATAGCGTGTCCTGCAAGCATCTGGCCAGCAAGGGATACTGAGGGAGGGTCACCTCTGACCCCCACCTCACTTCCAGACCCCCAGGCCCCAGACTCCACCTTCCAGACCTTCCTGGACTGCCAGCAGGCAATAGCGTGTCCTGCAAGCATCTGGCCAGCAAGGGATACTGAGGGAGGGTCACCTCTGACCCCCACCTCACTTCCAGACCCCCAGGCCCCAGACTCCACCTTCTAGACCTTCCTGGACTGCCAGCAGGCAATAGCGTGTCCTGCAAGCATCTGGCCAGCAAGGGATACTGAGGGAGGGTCACCTCTGACCCCCACCTCACTTCCAGACCCCCAGGCCCCAGACTCCACCTTCTAGACCTTCCTGGACTGCCAGCAGGCAATAGCGTGTCCTGCAAGCATCTGGCCAGCAAGGGATACTGAGGGAGGGTCACCTCTGACCCCCACCTCACTTCCAGACCCCCAGGCCCCAGACTCCACCTTCTAGACCTTCCTGGACTGCCAGCAGGCAATAGCGTGTCCTGCAAGCATCTGGCCAGCAAGGGATACTGAGGGAGGGTCACCTCTGACCCCCACCTCACTTCCAGACCCCCAGGCCCCAGACTCCACCTTCTAGACCTTCCTGGACTGCCAGCAGGCAATAGCGTGTCCTGCAAGCATCTGGCCAGCAAGGGATACTGAGGGAGGGTCACCTCTGACCCCCACCTCACTTCCAGACCCCCAGGCCCCAGACTCCACCTTCTAGACCTTCCTGGACTGCCAGCAGGCAATAGCGTGTCCTGCAAGCATCTGGCCAGCAAGGGATACTGAGGGAGGGTCACCTCTGACCCCCACCTCACTTCCAGACCCCCAGGCCCCAGACTCCACCTTCTAGACCTTCCTGGACTGCCAGCAGGCAATAGCGTGTCCTGCAAGCATCTGGCCAGCAAGGGATACTGAGGGAGGGTCACCTCTGACCCCCACCTCACTTCCAGACCCCCAGGCCCCAGACTCCACCTTCTAGACCTTCCTGGACTGCCAGCAGGCAATAGCGTGTCCTGCAAGCATCTGGCCAGCAAGGGATACTGAGGGAGGGTCACCTCTGACCCCCACCTCACTTCCAGACCCCCAGGCCCCAGACTCCACCTTCTAGACCTTCCTGGACTGCCAGCAGGCAATAGCGTGTCCTGCAAGCATCTGGCCAGCAAGGGATACTGAGGGAGGGTCACCTCTGACCCCCACCTCACTTCCAGACCCCCAGGCCCCAGACTCCACCTTCTAGACCTTCCTGGACTGCCAGCAGGCAATAGCGTGTCCTGCAAGCATCTGGCCAGCAAGGGATACTGAGGGAGGGTCACCTCTGACCCCCACCTCACTTCCAGACCCCCAGGCCCCAGACTCCACCTTCTAGACCTTCCTGGACTGCCAGCAGGCAATAGCGTGTCCTGCAAGCATCTGGCCAGCAAGGGATACTGAGGGAGGGTCACCTCTGACCCCCACCTCACTTCCAGACCCCCAGGCCCCAGACTCCACCTTCTAGACCTTCCTGGACTGCCAGCAGGCAATAGCTTGTCCTGCAAGCATCTGGCCAGCAAGGGATACTGAGGGAGGGTCACCTCTGACCCCCACCTCACTTCCAGACCCCCAGGCCCCAGACTCCACCTTCTAGACCTTCCTGGACTGCCAGCAGGCAATAGCGTGTCCTGCAAGCATCTGGCCAGCAAGGGATACTGAGGGAGGGTCACCTCTGACCCCCACCTCACTTCCAGACCCCCAGGCCCCAGACTCCACCTTCTAGACCTTCCTGGACTGCCAGCAGGCAATAGCGTGTCCTGCAAGCATCTGGCCAGCAAGGGATACTGAGGGAGGGTCACCTCTGACCCCCACCTCACTTCCAGACCCCCAGGCCCCAGACTCTACCTTCTAGACCTTCCTGGACTGCCAGCAGGCAATAGCGTGTCCTGCAAGCATCTGGCCAGCAAGGGATACTGAGGGAGGGTCACCTCTGACCCCCACCTCACTTCCAGATCCCCAGGCCCCAGACTCCACCTTCTAGACCTTCCTGGACTGCCAGCAGGCAATAGCGTGTCCTGCAAGCATCTGGCCAGCAAGGGATACTGAGGGAGGGTCACCTCTGACCCCCACCTCACTTCCAGACCCCCAGGCCCCAGACTCCACCTTCTAGACCTTCCTGGACTGCCAGCAGGCAATAGCGTGTCCTGCAAGCATCTGGCCAGCAAGGGATACTGAGGGAGGGTCACCTCTGACCCCCACCTCACTTCCAGACCCCCAGGCCCCAGACTCCACCTTCTAGTCTAGACTGGTCTAGAATCATATATCTGAAATTTCCTAGGAAGGTAAGTGTCTTTGGGATCCTCCCTAGTACTGATCCCCTTTGAAAAAGGAGATTCTGCTTGTTAGACACTTCTGTAGAGTTCCCCGCCTGAAAACACAGTGGTAAAAACAACAGAAGAGAGACTTCAACAAACAGCTATTCACATCAAAAAGGAAAGACTCTTACTTCTCGTGGGACAGAAGTTCTCCCAAGAAGTCTTTAAAAGTTAAGTAATCCTCCAATGGCTAAAGGTAGAAAAAGAGCCTCAGGTCTGAATAAACAAGAAAATATGTCTCCAACAAAGGAAAATGCCCCTCCATGTCTCGTAAATATGGAGGACGTTACCAAAATGACAGACACAGAATTCCGAACATTCATGGTGACCAAATTCTGTGAATTGGAAAAAAAAAGAGACAACGAACTACAGGAAATTAGGAAGTCCTTCCAGGATATGAAAGAAGAAATGGATACTCTGAGAAAGAATCAGGTGGAACTATTAGAGATAAAGTCTATAATACAAGAAATCAAAAACTCTCTGGAAAGTATTAAGAGCCGATTAGACCATGCTGAAGATCGAATCTCTGATGTAGAAGATAAAACCTCTGATCTAGAAAAAAACTACAAAAAGATCGAGAAAATAACTAAAAAACATGAGGATAATATACGAGAAATACTAGACTCTATTAGACGCCCAAACATCAGAATAATCGGCATCCCAGAAGGTGAAGAAACTAATAGCGGAATGGAAAATCTATTCCATGACATCTTGGAAGAAAATTTCCCAAGCCTAGAGAGGCACCGAACCATCCGGACCCAAGAAATACAAAGGACCCCAAATAGAATCAACCCCAGAAGATCTTCCCCAAGGCACATCTTAGCCAGGCTGTCTAACGTCACAGAAAAAGACATGATACTAAAACTGGCAAGAGAGAAACGAGAAATAACTTACAAAGGCCATCCCATAAGACTAACACCAGACCTCTCATCAGAAACAATGCAAGCAAGAAAAGAATGGGAAGACATACTGAAAGTGTTAAGAGAGAAACAATTTCAGCCAAGACTATTATACCCTGCAAGATTATCCTTCATTTGGGAAAAAAAGATTAAAATCTTCTCAGACAAACAAAACCTGAAAGAATTTGCCAACACCAGACCAGCTCTTCAAGAAATCCTGAAGAAAGTACTGTTCCAGGAAAACTAAAGACGCAACAGCCAGAAACAAAGAAATAACAGGCAACTAAGACAATGGCTAACTTAAATGTCGGTACAGACCCTATAACATCGATAATAACATTGAATGTTAATGGGTTAAATTCTCCAATCAAGAGACACAGACTGGCTGAATGGATAAAAAAACAGAAACCCTCTATCTGTTGCCTACAAGAAACCCACCTCATGGAAAAAGACATACATAGACTGAAAGTGAAGGGGTGGAAAAAGGTTTTCCATGCAGTTGGGAACCAAAAAAGAGCTGGAGTTGCGATACTAATTTCTGACAAAATAGGCTTTAAAACAAAAAGTGTCCAAAGAGACAAAGAAGGGCACTATATCATAGTAAAAGGCTCTATAGATCGAGAAGATATAACGCTTATTAATATCTATGCTCCTAACACAGGAGCACCCAAATATGTGAAGGAAAGATTGTTAGATCTGAAAGGGGAGATAGACTGCAACACACTAATTGTTGGAGATCTCAACACCGCATTATCCCCTCTGGACAGATCATCTAGGCAAAAAATAGGTAGAGAGATCAAGGACCTAAATGATACCATAAATCAATTGGACTTAACAGACATCTATAGAACTTTCCACCCAAAAACCACAAGATATAGTTTTTTCTCACCCCGACATGGAACTTTCTCGAAGATTGACCACATCATAGGACACAAAGCAAGCCTCTGCAGATTCAGAGGCATAGAAACTATTTCCAGCATCTTCTCTGACCATGATGGAATTAAACTCGAGTTTAATTTCAAGAGAAATCCTCAAAAATACCTAAAAACATGGAAACTAAATAACCTACTCCTGAATGACTCCACTATTACCGAAGAAATAAAGTCCGAATTCAAAAGATTCATGGAAGCCAATGACAATGAAGATACAAGTTTCCATAATCTTTGGGACACTGCCAAAGCAGTCATAAGAGGGAAGTTCATAGCAATTAGTGCACATAAGAGGAAGACAGAGAAAAGGCTAATGGATCACCTAACATCAAGCCTTAGAGAATTGGAAAAGCAACAGCAAAAAAATCCAAAAAATTACAGGAGAAAGGAAATAATAAAGATCCGAGCAGAAATAAATGAAATAGAAAATAAACGTACTATACAGAAAGTAAGTGAAAGCAAAAGCTGGTTCTTTGAAAGGATAAACAAAATTGATACTCCACTAGCGAGACTTATTAAGAAGAAGAGAGAAAGGAACCAGGTGAATCAAATCTGCAATGAGGCTGGTAACATAACAACAGACATAGTAGAAATTCAAAACATCATTAGAGGATACTTTGAACATCTATACGCTAAGAAACAAGATAATCTGGATGAGATGGACAAATTCCTGGACAAATATAATCTACCAAGAATGAGCCAGGAAGAAATAGAAAGTCTGAATAGGCCCATAACAAGCCAGGAGATTGAATCAGTAATAAGTAACCTCCCAACAAAGAAAAGCCCTGGACCCGATGGATTCACCTCTGAATTCTACAAAACTTTCAAAGAAGAGTTAACTCCCATTCTGCTCAAATTATTTCTAAAGATCCAAAAGGGTGAATCTCTCCCTAATTCATTCTATGAAGCCTCTGTCACCCTCATCCTCAAAACAGATAAGGACAGGACAAGGAAGGAAAACTATAGACCAATATCTCTGATGAACATAGACTCAAAGATTCTCAACAAGATACTAGCAAATCGTATTCAACAGCTTATACGGAAGATCATACACCATGATCAGGTAGGCTTTATTCCAGGAATGCAAGGTTGGTTCAACATACGCAAAACCATAAATGTAATACACCATATTAATAGGAAGAAAGACAAAAACCATATGGTCATATCGATTGACGCAGAAAAAGCATTTGATAAGATACAACATCCCTTCATGATCAAGACTCTTAGCAAAATCGGCATAGAAGGGCCATTTCTCAATACAATAAAAGCCATCTATGAAAAACCCATAGCGAACATCATCCTGAATGGAGAAAAGCTGAAAGCTTTCCCACTAAACACAGGAACAAGACAAGGATGCCCACTTTCTCCTCTCCTTTTCAATATAGTACTGGAAGTCCTCGCCAACGCAATCAGAAAAGAGGAAAAAATAAAGGGCATTCGAATAGGAAAAGAAGAGGTGAAACTCTCTCTATTTGCAGATGACATGATTGTATACATAGAAGACCCAATGGTCTCCATGGAAAAACTACTGGAAGTAATACATGAATTCAGTAAAGTTGCAGGATATAAAATCAATATACAGAAATCGATAGCATTTCTATATACGAATAACAGGCAGACTGAGATAGAACTGAAAAAACTTATTCCGTTTACCATAGCCACTAAAAGTATAAGATATTTAGGAATAAATCTAACCAAAGAAGTTAAAGACCTCCACAAGGAAAACTACAAGAAGGTAAAAAAAGAAATTGAAAATGACACAAAAAAATGGAAGGACATCCCATGTTCATGGATTGGAAGAGTTAATATAATCAAAATGGCAATTCTACCCAAATTAATCTACCTATTTAATGCAATGCCAATCAAAGTACCAGACACATTCTTCACAGATCTAGAAAAGACAATCTTAAAATTTGTCTGGAATCATAAAAGACCCCGTATTGCCAAAGCACTTCTACACAAGAAGAATGGAGTGGGTGGCATCTCAATCCCTGATCCAAAAATATATTACAAAGCTGTGGTAATAAAGACAGCATGGTATTGGCACAGAAACAGACATGTGGACCAATGGAACAGAATAGAGTCCCCAGAAATAAGTGCCCAAACATACAGTCAACTGATCTTTGACAAGGGGTACCAGTCAATCCAGTGGGAAAATGTAAGCCTCTTCAGCAAGTGGTGCTGGAGAAACTGGACTTCCACTTGCAGAAAGATGAATCTGAACCCCTACCTCTCTCCTTTGACAAGAATCAAGTCAAGGTGGATCAAGGATCTAAATCTAAGACCTCAAACTATAAAGCTGCTCCTGGAGAATGCTGGGGAAACTCTGGGAGACATTGGTGTAGGGAAAGACTTCCTAAAGAAGACCCTCAAAGCAGAGTCCATCGTCCACAAAATAGACAAGTGGGATTACATCAGACTAAGAAGTTTCTGCATGGCCAAAGACACAGTAGTTAGTGTGAATCGACAGCCCTCAGAATGGGAAAATATTTTTGTAAATGTTGCATCAGATAAGGGACTGATAACCAGAATACACAAGCAACTAAAAAAGGTGTTTGGAAAAAAGACGAGCAACCCTATTAAAAGATGGGAGAAGGAGATGAAGAAAACACTCTCTAAAGATGACATACGAATGGCCAAAAGGCATATGAAAAAATGTTCAACCTCCCTCATCGTAAGGGAAATGCAGATAAAAACAACAATGAGGTACCACCTAACCCCAGTCAGATTGTCTAATATTAAAAAAACAAAAAATGATAAGTGTTGGCGGGGGTGTGGTGAAAGGGGAACTCTTTTACATTGCTGGTGGGAATGTAGATTGGTCCAACCACTGTGGAGAATAATTTGGAGATTCCTCAAAAATCTACAGATAGATCTGCCATATGATCCAGAGATCCCACTCCTCGGTATCTACCCAAAGGACAGAAGAATCCTTCATTGGAAAAGTGCTTGCACATCGATGTTTATTGCGGCACTATTCACAATTGCTAAGTCATGGAACCAACCCAGATGCCCCCGTATGGAGGAATGGATTGAAAAACTGTGGCACATATACTCTATGGAATACTACTCAGCCATAAAAACCAACAGAGCCCTGGCTTTTGACAGAAAGTGGAAGAATATGGAAGATGTACTGCTGAGTGAGGCAAGCCAGGCTATGAAGGAGAGACATTGTATGTCCCCACTTAACATATACCGTTTGTCTGCATTCTATGTCTGAAACTGATTGACTAACAGTTGAACAAACACAAGAGATAGGTTTGAATGTCAGATGAGGTGTATGTGGAGGAGTAGGGCCCAACGAAAGACATTTGGAGAAGGGATACAGAGGTAGAGCATTGACGGGATGGGGAGGTGTGGTGTTATGTGTTGAAGATATTTCGATCAACGGGTCTGGGGAGAAATGTTCACATATCGAAATGGTCTCATTGTAAGCCAAACAATATGATTGAAAGTATATACAAAAATAAATAAAGTAATTAATAAAAAAAAAAAAAAAAAAAAAAAAAAATCACACCGAGCACATGTTTGTGCATGCCCAAAACCCACAAGAAGAGAATGAAGGAAAAGGAATTGCTGTGTGGCTATGCCTCCGGGAGGTGATTTCTCACTTTCTGTTTGTCAGGGAAGCGTATGTATCCTATAGCAAAAATCTCTCTCAAAAATAAATAAATAAATAAATAAATAGAATAAAGAATGTAAATAAAAATAAAAATGGTTTCCAATAAAGACATATAAATGACTAAGAGATATATGAAAATGCACTCAATATCATTAATTAGGAAAACACAAATCAAAACCACAATGAGATATTACCCCAGAACTGTTAGAATGGTGATTATCAAAAACAAAAAGGTAAATGTTAGTGAGGATGTGGAGAAAAGGTTATCTGGTAGGAATGTAAATTAATACAGTCTAAAAAAAAGGATGAAAAAAACAAAAGCAAAATAATACCAAACCAAATCCAACAGTATGTGCAAATGATAAACACTAAAAAATAATTCCAATGAATAAAATTATTGATTAAATTTAAATTCCTCATAATTAAGAAATAAAAAGATCTGATGTTAAAAACAATAAAAATCATTGGTTTATTTTAATTTCCTAAAATATTATTTATAGAGAGAAATTTCTTTTTCAAAACTGCAAAACCTGGAATTGCATGAATCATTTGAAACTTTACCTCTTCCATGTTTAAGATCCTAGGCTCTTAGCTATTCAGTAAATAGAGTGAATACAGTCAAGTATCAGGACTTACTGTATTCTGACAGTATACAGTCATAATGTAATGCATAACTTTCTTCTCATTAAAGTTTGGAGCATTTAAATGACAGCCAGTCAATTATCAACACTATTTGTGCACTTTCTGCCTAGCAGATACTTTTTCAAATGTGAAACTTGAATTTTCAGTAGAAAGTTAACTTCTACCAAACACAGAATAATGGCCTTTAAAACCCAGCAAAATACATCACATGGGGTTAACACAAAAAAATATGCCCTAAACTCTGTATCTTCCACCATGTTTTTTCCTTTACAGGTTTCTATTCCGTCAAATTTTACAAAATTTACAAATAAAAATACAACTAGCCAACAGAAAGTGAGGATAATTATACCAGCTGGAGTTTCATGGGCCCCATCTCAGAAGTGAAAATGTACTTATTTCTGAAAAAAAAGTCAATCATGACAAAACAATTGTTAAGCAAACCAGAGAAGCAGAAACTACAGTAGAGAGAGAATATAACTTGATGAATGAGTGCTAACCTTCTACAGTTAGATTACTTGAGGCAGAATCTGGATTCTGTAAATGATTAACTAAAATTTTGTATTAGTTAAATTATCTGAGTCTCTATATCCTTTTCTGTAACCTGGGGAAACATCTAAGATTATGTTCAGAATCAAATATGTCTTAACATAAAACACTTAGAACAGTCTCTCTGGCTAGGGAAAGCCTTAGATAGTGTTTGGTGGTCTGGAACAGTTTGCTGTTAGGGTAGTATTATATTAGATAAGGACATTAGAGTCAAACGTGCAGACTCAAATCCTTGCTCTTCATGTAGCTATTCTAAACCTATTTCCCCGTCTTCACAATGACACTAATCATACTTATTGATAAATTTGAGTGATTAAATGAGAAAATAGAGTGTAAATGTTTGGCAGATAGAAAACTGCAAGCACTATTATCATCATCATCACTATTATTACTATTATTAATCAGCAAAAACATGATGCCTCAACAAAAAGACAAATACAGCTTTCATTTAAAAGATTCGAGACTAAAGAATTACATCAGTATGTTGCACAGGATCATAAAATAATTTAGCACACTTTCCTTTTAGAAAATAAATTGTGTTGGTAGGATATTTTCTATGGCATGTAGAGAAACACCCACAGCCATAAAATCAGTAATAGCTATAGAATTTAAAGAGTAAAAAATACATTACATGTTATATTACCCTACAAAAATTTAAAATAGATTTAATTCTATGCAAAGAAAACAAAAACCCATTGAACTTCTGTTCAATTGCTATATGACAGAGGATTTATGTTACTGAATACATTGTAGCTGATTTTTCTCTTATTCATTAAAAAAATTATATTAGCACCATGGCACAACAAAAATAACTGTATTGTAAACAATAACTTCCTACAGTGTTGGTTTGTTTTGTTTTGTTTTTACTGATCTGCAATTTAACTCTTTTTTTTTTTTTAATATAGAGTTTTGCTATAGGGTGCATGGGCTCCCTGGAGAGACAGAGACAGACAGAAAGCGAGAAATCTCCTACCAGGAGAATAGTCACACTGCAATCCCTTTTCCTCTGTTCTCCTGGGATCTTGGGCATGCATGCACACACACTGGCGTGAGTTTGAAGCTACCAGTCCAGGATTTAAACTACAGTTGGCCATGTGGGAGTCTAGCTATGTAACTACTACACACCCTCTGTTGACCCCAACAGTTTAACTCTTTCAAACTCCAGCTTCCTATCCTGAAGTAATAGCATCTACATCATAAACCTTCATAGAAAAGAAATGGTATTGTGACATGAAAAACCAACATTACAACATAAAAAATTAATATAGTAGTTATTCAAAATTTATACATTTATGTATGCATGCATCCACTCATCTATTCACTCCACACTTTAAATTTTTCCTTGTTTTACAATAAATTCAGAACAGCCTCTGGGAATTATGACTAAAAATAGTAAGTTTGGGGAAATGAAATGGAGATCTGGAAATATAGGCCAATATAGGGAGAGATGAATAATATGCACTTGAGCAGGTCTTAAAGACTTATTACATAAGTCATAGCTGAATCATATATTTTGCTCTGTTTCCTGGAAGTCAAATTTTTAAAAAAAAAGCATATTGGGCTACATAGTTCTAGTTAGTCATTTAAAAAAACTATACTATTTTCTTTTTTGGAACTTAGCTCTAAGGTCATTTTGCTTTATTACAGAGTCCATCAAAAAAATGGAAAGGACACAATGGGCCAGAATAATCACCTAATGGTACAAGAAAACATCTTACAATAATTCTCTAAGAAATGTACCATACCATTAAAATGCAAATTATTGAAGAAATTCTTCAGGTTTCAAGATTATATGGTTCAACCTTTACCTATCAGTTGATATAGCTTGATTCAACAATGTGTCACAGACTATCTAGAAAGATAGAGATGGCCTATATGTTCTTAAAATAACTTCCTACAATTGTTACTTTTCCAGAGAGGCTTTCAGATAACAGTTGGACCTTTGAGGTATATACATTTTGGAATATATTACTTGAGATGGGCATTAGTACTGGAGGACAGAAATTCTGATTTGTTGTCTTTGGAAAAATCTAGATGTTTTAGAGATCAAAGAAGATAAAAGAGCTTAGAAAATGCTGTAAAACTCTTAATCTGATTAAATACATGATTCAAAAGCAAGGAGTAATTTTATAATGTACAAAATAAGCATCAAATTCATTAATGTACTGAAAATGTCTTCTACTGAGAAACCAGACATATTCAAAGCACATATTGGAGAAAGCAGACATCATTGTTAGAATAAATCTCCGTTAGTAAAAGTAAAAACTCAGCATTACAGAAAAATACAATTTTAAGTTGAAATGAAGGCTTTGATATACTGAACTAATTTTCCAACTTCAAATTATTATGAAACTGAAAAATCCTAAAACTCAATGACGAATGCAGCAAAATCTAGATAATATAATCATAAAATAAATTGGGAATATATTGAAACTGAATTTGTTCTCTTGTTTACCAAAGGGGTTTCTCTAAGTTCTTTAGAGGCAAAGCAGGTAATTTATATGTTATTGCATCTTATATTTATAGATTTCAATTAACTGAATATTGGACCTTATGTAGTAGCATTCAATATTTCTTGTTCAATTATTTCCAATCAATTCTTTTGATGTTTTTATAAAGCCTTATGTAGTATCATTCAGTACTTCTGGTCTAATTTTGAACAGTTATTTTGAAGTTTTAAAATAAAGAACACTTTATCACATAGAGCAGGGTTTTTTGGTTCATTTGTTGTTGTTGTTGCATTTTGTTTGTTTTGTTTATTTATTTATTGTGGCAGCACATTATAATCTCTTGGGGGTGTGTCTAGGAATTACCAGTGCCAGAGCCCGAATTCTGGTTTAGTTCATGGCAGGTGAGGACTATTCACCTGATACATTTTTTTTAAATGCTGCCAGTGAACCTAATGTTCGCTCATGATTGCACTAGTACACAGGATTCCTAGACAAGGAAAGTTTGATATGACCATGTCTTTTTCTGTGCAGAAACTTCTTAATCTGATGTAATCCCACTTGTCTATTTTGGAGATTATTGTTTTGGCTTTGCAGGTAAGAAGTCTTTGCCTACCTCAGTGTCTCCCAGAATTTCCCCAGTGTTTTTGACCGGTGGTTTTATAGTTTGAGGTCTTAGGTTCAGATCTTTGATCCACTTTGAGATGATTTTTGTTAATGATGAGAGATAGGAGTTCAGATTAACCTTTCAGTAGGTGGATTCTCAGTTTTTCCAGCACCATTTGCTAAAGAGACTTTCCTTTTCCCAATGAATTGACTGGTACCCTTTGTCTAAAATCAGCTGATTGTTTGTTTTGGGGTTTATTTCTGGGGTCTCTATTCTGTTCCACTGGTCCACATATCTGTTTTTGTGCTAATACAATGCTGCTTTGATTATCACAGCTTTGTACTATATTTGGGGGTCAGGGAATGAGATGCCACCCACTTCATTCTCGCACAGGATTGCTTTGGCAATATAGGGTCTTTTATTATTCCAGACAAATTCTATGATTGTCTTTTCTGTATCTGTGAAGACTGTCTCCTGTAATTTTATATGGCTTGCATTAAATATATAGATTAATTTGGGTAGAATTGTCATTTTGGTTATATTAATTCTCCCAATCCAGGAACACAGGATGTTCTTCCACTTTTTTGTGTCATTTTCCTTTTTTTTTCCTTTTTTTTTTTTTATATTTTCATAGTTTTCCTTGTAGAGGTCTTTGACATACTTGGTTAGATTTATTCCTAGGTATTTTATACCTTTTGTAGCTGTGATAAATGAGATTTCTTCCTTCAGTTCTGTCTCTGTTTGCTTGCTGTTTGTATATAGAAAAGCTACAGATTTTGAAGTTGATTTTGTATCCTGCCGCTTATTATATTCATGTATTACTTCCAGAAGTTTTTTTCATGGATACCTTTGGGTCTTCTATGCATACAATAATGTCATCTGATAATAGATATAATTTCAACTAATCTTTCCCTATTTGAATGCCTTTTATTTCATTCTCTTGTCTGATTGGGTTGGCTGGGACTTTTGGCACTACATTGTAAAGGAGTGGAGAAAGTGAGCAGCCTTGTCTTGTACCAGTTTTTAGTGGAAAAGCTTTTAGCTTTTCCCCACTCAGTATAATGTTAGCCAAAGGTTTTTCATAGCTGGCTTTTTTATGCTGAGAAATAATCCTTCTATGCTGATTTTGTTGAGAGTCTTAATTACGAAGGGATGTTGTATTTTGTCAAATACTTTTCTGCATTGATTGAAATGATCATATGATTTTTATCTTTCTTTCTATTGACATGGTGTATTATGTTTATGTTTTTACATATGTTGAATTACCTTTGAATCTCTGGAATAAAGCTTACTTTGGTCATGATGAATAATCTTTTTTATATGTTGTTGGATACAATTTGCTAGTATCTTGTCAAGAATTTTTGCATCTATATTCATCAGAGAAATTGGTCTGTAGTTTTCCTTTCTTATTGTATCCTTCTCTGTTTTGGGAATGAGGGTGATGGAAGCATCATAAAAAGAATTTGGAAGTGTTCCTTCCTTGTGGATCTTTATAAATAATTTGAGTAGAATATGGGTTACATCTTTTTAAAAAGTTTTGCTGAAATCAGAAGTGAAGCCTCCTGGACCTGGGCTTTTCATTGTTGGTAGGTTACTTATTACTAATTCAATCTCATTGCTTGTTACAGGTCTCTTCAGGCTTTCTTTTTTTTTGGAGAGGTTTTTGCTATAGGGTGCATGCGCTCGCCAGACAGACAGAGAGAGACATACAAATAGAAAGCGAGAAATCACTCCCCAGGGGGGATGGTCATGCTGCACTCCCTTCTCCTCCATTCTCCTCTTGGGATCTTGGGCACGCACGCACATGCGCCTGGCGTGAGTTTAAGCCACCGGGTCCGGGACTCGAACAGCGGTCGACTACGTGGGAGTCCAGCGACAAAACCATTACGCTAACTGCCGGTCCCTCTTCAGGCTTTCTATGTCCTCCTGAGCCAATCTTGGTAGATTACATGTGTCCAGGAATTTGTCCGTCTCATCCAGGTTTTCTTGTTTGTTGGCATGTAGACATTCATAGTATTCTCTAACATGTTTTGTGTTTTTATTATATCTGTTTTTCTATTGTCTGCTTCATTGCAAATTTGATTTTTGTGGTTCCTTTCTCTCTTCTTAATTAGCCTAGCTAATGCTGCGTCAATCTTGTTTATCTTTTCAAAGAACAAAATTTGCTTTCATTTATTTCTGTATACTTTATTTACTATTTCATTTATTTCTACTTGAATCTTTATTATTTCTTTTCTCCTGGCACATTTATTGATTGATTTTTGTAGTTTTTCCAGTTCCCTGAGGCAGGATGTTAGGTTGTCCATTTGCCACCTTTCCATATTTTTCTCATGTGCACTAATTGCTATGAACTTTCCTCTTATGACTGCTTTTGCAGTGTCCCATAGATTATGGAAATTCATGAACTTGTTATCATTTGTTTCCATGAATCTTTTGATTTCAGTCTTAATCTCTTTCATAGTTGTGAGGTAATTCAGGATTAGGTCATTTAGTTCCTCTGTATTTGTGTATTTTCAAGGGTTTTTCCTGAAATTGATGTCTAATTTAACTCCATCATGGTTGGAGAATATGCTGGCTATAGTTTATGTCTTTGAATCTGTAGTCATTTGTTTTGTGCTCTTTCATGTTGTCAGTCTTTAAGAAGATAGCATGTGTGGATGAGAAAAAATATGTCTTGTTGTTTCGGGGTGGAAAGTTCTATAGATATCTGTCAAGTCCATCTGATTAGGGTATCATTTATGTCCTGAATTTCTTTGCTTAATTTTTGTCTCATTGATCTGTTTCAAGGAGATAATGAGGTGCTGAGGTCCCCAACAATTAGTGTGTTGCAGTCTATCTCTCCTTTTATATCTAGCAGTCTTTTCTTCACATATTTGGGAGCCTGAATTGAGTGCTTAGATACTAATAAGCATTATATCTTCTTAATGAATTATCCCTTTTACTATTACATAATGCCCTTCTTTGTCTCTTCTTACAGCTTTTGCCTTAAAGCCTGTTTTGTTTCAAATCAGTATCATGACTCCAGGTCTGTTTTTGATTTTCATTTGCATGGAAAATCTTTTCCTAATTCTTCACTTCTAGTCTATGCAAGTCTTTATCCATGAGATGGGTTTCTTGTAGGCAACAGATGGAGGGTTTCTGTTTTTTTGTTTTTAATCCATTCAGCCAATCTGTGTCTCTTGATTGGAGAATTTAAACCATTAGCATTTAACATTATTGTTGATATTTCCAAACTCATCCCTACTATTAAATTGGCTATTTTCTTGGCTGTTTTTGTTCTCTTATTTTTGTCTGTCTTTAGTTTTCTTGGTGTACCACTCTCTTCAGAACTTCTTAAAGAGCTGGTCTGGGGTTGGCAAATATTTTGAGGTTTTGTTTATCCAAGAATACTTTTATCTTTTCTTCCCATATGAAGGACAGTCTTGTCAGGTATAGCAATCATGGTTGAACTTGTTTTTCCTTTAACACTTCGAAAATATTTCCTCATTCTTTCCTTGCTTACATTGTTTCTGATGAGAGGTCTGGTGTCAGCCTGATGGGATAAGCTTTGTAGGTAACTTGACATTTCTCTCTTGCCAGTTTTATTATCTTGTTTTTGTCTGTAGCTTTGACCAGTCTGGCTATGATGTGCCATGGAAAAGATATACTTGGGTTGATTCTATTTGAGGTCCTTTGTATTTCTTGGGTTAGGATGTTTGAATCTTTCTCTAGGCTTGGAAAGTTTTCTTTCAGGATTTCATGGAATAGATTTTCAATGCCCTAATTAGTTTCTTCATTTTCTGGGATAACAGTTATTCAGATGTTTGCACTTTGGATGGAATCTATTATTTCTCATATATTATCCTCATTTTTTTCTGCTTATTTTCTCTCTTTTCGGTGCTTTTTTTTTTCTTTCTTTCTTTCTAGATCCTAAGTTTTGTCTTCTACACCCTAGATTTGATCTTCTGCATGATCTAATCTACTTTAATACTTTCAAGTGAGGTTTTGGTTCCTGGATTACAGTCTTCACCTCTAACAGCTCTGTTTAATTCTTTTTAGTGTCCATTTCTTCTTTCAAATTATGGAAAGACTTCCTCATCTCCTGTAGCTCATTGTCTCTTTTCTCTTGGATCTTCTGGAGTTTATTGTCTCTTTTCTCTTGCATCTTGTTAAGTTTCACCACTATGAATATTCAATTCAGTTTATCTGACATTTCCATGAGTTCCATTGTGCTGTCTGCAGCAGATGCTTAGTGTGCTCAGATTCCAAAGTGGTGTCTAGCCTTGGTCCACACACTCACTTCTGCCATGCAGGAGCCGGGAAGAATGGTGGGGCAGAACTGGGAAAGAAGAGGTATTCATAGCTGAAGCAGACGATTAGAGTGTGCAGATTCCAAGGTCTCTGGCTCCCTTTTATATGTGCTTTTAAAGTTACAATTATGGTTGATAACCTCCATGACATTAAACTTTCCATCATAGAGCTTTGTAGGTTCAAGTAGCTATGTTTCTCCCTCAGCAGAAATTTTATATGTCCCAGGATATGATCAAGAAAATATGACATTAAACAGTTTAGTATTTGTAGGAAAGAAAGCAAAGGGATTACTAGGAAAAAGGATTTTAAAAAATGAGGATTTTCAGGGCCAGCATATGGTGTGGTGATTAAGAGTGCTGGACTCCCACATGACCAACCATATTTCAAGTCCTGGTGGCTTGATTTCTCACTTTCACTCTCTCTCTCACTCTAAACCTCTCTGATCAAATTAAAACAAACAAACAAACAAATAAATAAATAAATAAAGTTTTTAAAAATGAGGATTTTCAAGAAATCAGTTCTACTTGACAAACAAGGGATGTAGAATATTGGAATAGAGGGTTGCTAGTAAAGACTTATTTGGAAGAACTTAAGTAATATAAAAATAAGAAAACAAGGCAATTAATAAACAGCAGAACAAGGTCAACCATAAGCATAAAAGCACAGACACTCTTACTACACTGTAATGTAAAATTAGGGGTAGCCTCATATCTGATCTAACATCACAGATACCAATTTAAGGTTCACAGGGGTGACAGATGAGTCTCACTAAAAAAACCAATGGCTTTCTTTTTCCTCCTTAAAAACTAACATTCAAACTGTAGTCTGAAGGAACCTTCATGTTAGATATTCACATTCGTTTAAACTCAAAGACTTCCACATGGTGGCAGTAAGTAGCTGTTACATTCAAGAGAAAGAAGTGGCAAATGTTTTGTATCTCCACACACAGGAAATCTCTGCTATGCTGAGATGAGTGTTTTAAAAGAACAAATATGCTAGGGAATCAGAATCATTGTGAAAAACCTATCTTTAAGTGGCCCTCTGGGACCCATGTCTTGGAAAATATGTCACGACTCTGATTACATGGCAAGACCAAGATTATCTGACATCCAGAGTGACGAAAGACATTACGATCCAGGCTCTTTCTGGCTCCACCTACTTTTCTGTGGTGCGACTTGCCAATTCCATTAATAGCACCTGTGATCTAGATTAATATGTAGAGTGTCTTGCTTCCCTTTGTGCCTCTAGTTTTCTCTAGGTCTGGATCATCACTCCTTTTTTCACATGGCTAAAATCTACTCTTTATTCAAGGTGGCCATAAGGAATGGCATTCCTCTCAATTTCAAATTAGGTATTTTTTGTATGAATGCCTGCCTGATTCTACACTTAACTCTAACCTAATACTTATTACCCAATTTTCTGATTTTTTTCAGTCTGTGTTATATCAATAGCTGGATTACGATCTTTTATCTCTGAGATCTTGCAGCACTGTCATCACAGTTTTGATTCAAAACTGCCCAGTTCACCAGCCCTAATTTAGATTTATATTTTCTTATTTTATAGTTTAAAGGCAGTTAGTAATTGTTTTTACCATAACATTTCTAATCATTGTAACTAAATAGGGTTTACATCATGATTTCTTTAACATCTTTCTTAAGTCAGACTCAAGCCTTTATGAAGATGAATAGTGTGTCTATTTTATTCACTCACAGTTCTTGACATACTTTTGCTATATGTCACCCATTTATTCTTGTTAAATAATTGAATGATTGAATAAAAATAAATAAATTAAGGAATGAAGAAGTAGTATAAAAATGAGATGATTGTCCACCTGGTAATCTAATAAAATAATTATAAACTATTTCAGGTAACTGATAAATTTTATTTCAGAATCAGGTAGGTCATTTTTTTCTGCCTCTTAGACTTTAATTATCCTTTATTAAGTACACTTATCATGCCTATTCTGGATCCTTTGAGAATTTACAAATCCTGAAGAGCATGCTTATTTTCAGTGGAGTGCATGTGATCAACAGTTTGTTTAATAAATTTTGAGTGGACCTGATCCTATTATATCTAAAATTTAGTTCATTACTTTTAACAAAAGGTGATCTAGAAATGAAAATTTACAAATTGACAGTTAATTTATACAAATATTTACATTTCTATGTTCATTTGGATAAGCAGAAATAGTATATTATACTTCTTTTTAAACTTTTTCCTTTTTTTGAGCTGACACAAAACTGTACATATTTATGGGACACAATATGATGTTTCAGTACATGTATATATTGTGTAATAAAATGTATGAAATGACGTGATGAATATGTTATGTTTCTTGATGGTATGGTCTTCATATTTATGTGACCTTTACAATTCTTGTAGAAGCTTAATCTCCCATGAAATAGTGTTAAGAGATGGGGGTTTTTTGGAGGTGATTAGACCATGAGAGTTTTGCTTTCTTGGGTGAGATGTGTACTTTTATAAAAGGACTTGAGGGAATATATTCAGTCCCTTTTGGCCTTCTGCTTTGTCCCATGTAGGGACACAGCAGTCACTTGCGAGAATTTTATCTTGGAAGCAGTGACTGGGTCTTCACCAGGTACTGAACCCACGGGAACCTTGATTTTAGACTTTCAACCTCTGGAACTGTGAGAAATAGACTTCTATCATTTATAAACTACCCAGCCTCAGTTATTTCCTGTGGCAGGACAAATGGACTGAGACAGAAAATGATACAGAAAAGTGGGCTGTTGTTGTAACAAATACATAGGGTTTCAGAAGTAGCTTTGGCCCTGATAGAGGTTGACCCATGAAGCGCTATTCTTATGATGGCTAAAAAGAAGAGGAAACCTGTAGGAAAAGCATGAACCTTTACAGAGATTATTTAATTGTTCATGATCAAAATTTGGCAGAAATATGGGCAATAAAAGCAATTCTGATGAAATCTTAGACATAAATGAGAAACAAGGTATTAGAAACTGGAAGAAAGACCATCCTTCTGACAAAGTGGCAAAACAAAACAGAACAAAATGTGGCTGAATTGTGTCTGTGTCCTCATGGTTTGTGGAAGGCAATATTTGCCAGTGATAAATTAGGATATTTGGTCAAATAAATCTCTCAAAAGCAAAGCCCTCAGAATGCTACATGGCCTCTGTCTGATAAAATATGATGAGAGAGAAATAATTTAAAGGTAGAATTTATAAGTTGGAGAGCTCCAGGCCCCAAGCAGAGATATGTGACAAAGGTGAGAAGCAGAACTTAAAAGATCTGGAGAATTCTCAGCCTAACCAAATTGTAAGGAATGAAGAAATAAGTTAGGGAGAAAACACTAAGGATGTGGCCAAGCAAATATTTGATAAGGAAATCACTATAGATAGAAGGAAGCCAGATACTGTTCATCAGGACAGTGGATGATGATCAGAAAGGCATTTCAGAGATCTTTCAGGCTGCCATTCCCATCACAGGCTTAGAGTTCCAGAATCTCTCAGATTTCAGACCTCACTTCCCAAGGCTTCCATAAGTTTCTGCTGGTTTAGTGTTCCTTAGCACTCACTTACTGTGGTTCAAGTCAGCCTTTGGGTGTCTAAGGCCACCACTCCAGAGTTCATGGGGGGATAAACTTTGGCAGAACCTATGTGATGCTAACTCTGCAGATGTACGAACTGCACAAACTATGAAAATTCACCTGGTCTTCATTTAGATTTCAAAAGATGTCTTCGATGGGACCAGCAGTTAGCATAATGGCTATGTCGCTGGACTCCCACATAGTCGACCGCAGTTTGCGTCCCGGACCCGGAGGTTTAAAAAACTCACGCCTGGTGTGTGTGCGTGCGTGCCCAAGGTCCCGAGAGGAGAATGGAGGAGAAGGGATTGCGGCGTGGTCATCCTCCCGGGGGGGGTGATTTCTTGCTTTCTGTCTCTCTGTCTCTGTCTGTATGGCGAGCACACACGCCCCATAGCAAAAGCTTCTAAAAAAAAAAAAAAAAAAAAAAAAAAAAAAAAAAGATGTCTTGGAGAGCTTCAGGCCCCAAGCAGAGATATGTGACAAAGGTGAGTCTGCAGAAGGCCTCTCTAAGAAAATATTCAGCAGGTCCCTGGAGTTGGGGATCACTACTACAGTAAGTCCCCAGAAGGGTAATGCCTAATGGAATTGTGGAGTTGGGGTCATCCCTGAGATCTCATAATTGTAGAGCCTCCAGCATACAATGATAGCCTGGGACAGTTGCAAGCATGCAATGCCAACCCATAAGAGCTACTTGGCTGCTCCCGCAAAGCTATAAGGGTCAGACACCCAAGAGCTTTGAAATTGCAACTCCATACCCAGTGTGTCTAGAAGATGGGACAAAGAGTTATTATTAACACAGAGTTATTCCCAAGACCTGATAATGTTATTTGCCTTGATGAGTTCTGAGCTTACCTGGAACCTGTTATACTTTTCTTCCCTCCTTTTTCTCCCTCTTAGAATGAGAATGTCTATTTTATGCCTGTCCCACTATTGCATGTTGGCAGCACATAATGTGTTATTATATAGGTTCACAAGTGGAAAGAAATTTGCCTCAAGATGAATCATACCTTGAGTTTCACCTGCATCTCTTTTAGATAATATCTGGGTGAGACTAGATGTTCTAATGATCCTAGAGTGAATTAATATTTTGGGGGCTATTGGGATAGAACAAATGCATTTTTCTTGTCAGAAGGATATGAACTGCGAGAGGCATAGATGGAATACTATGATCTCAATGTTTGTTTCCTCTCTGAAGTTCATGTTGAAACTTAATTCCCAAAGAACAGTAGTAAAAGGTAGGGCATTTAAGAGGTGATTAGACCATAGAGTCTCTATTCTCTTGGATTGGGATACATCAATGTAAAATCACTTGAATAACTGAGTTTGGTCTCTCACCTTCCACCATCTGAGGACACAGTGTTTGCCACTGTGCCATGCAAGGATGCAGAAATAAGGCACTACTATAAAGGCGAGAGACTGCAGAAGATAGAGACCAGGCTTTCACCAGACATCAAACCTGCAGTGCCCTGATCTTGACTCTCTCTGTCTCCAGAATTGTGATAAATCAAATTCATAATCTCTATACATTAACCTTTTTTCAGGTATTTTATTATATCAGGAAGAACAGACTAATATACTTTAGTGAATATATATAAATTCTTTTTTGTTCAAGGCTTCATACTTATTTTGTCATAAGTCCTCTCATAGATAGTTGAAAGTGGGTAGTTGGTGAACATGTTGTAGGTAGCACTGCTTTACCAAGATATCAACAGAAAAGGCAGAAGGAAAATAGTCAGAGAGAATTTTGAAGAATATGGTCCAGAGTGGCACAGTTATGATAAAATCCCTTCTACCTCCATCCTGCCAAACAGTATAAGAATCAGGGGCCAGCAGATGGCATAGTGGTTGCATTGCTGGTCCCACATAGCCAACTGCAGTTCTAGTCCCCTGGAGACATGAAATTCACTCCAGGCACATGTGGGTGCGTACCCAAAATCCCAGGAGGAGAATAGAGGAAAAGAGATTGCAGCATGACCAACCCTCCATGGGGATGATTTCTCGTTTTCCCTCTCACTGTCTCTGTCTCCCTCTTTCTCCCTGGTGAGCACATGCACCCTAAGGCAAAAACCTCTAAAAAAATGTACAAGAATCATTCAGTTCAAAGAAAATTGTAAAAAGCCAATGTGGCAATTCTTAGATGGTTATCTGATCTGGGGTCAAAAGAGGTTTTGAAACAGCAGCTAAGAAGTTCAAAACTGATATACCATAAGCCAGAGGAACCTAAAAACAGCCTGAAAATGAGAACTAAATGACAATAAAACGAAGTAGCCACTTGGTCAGTGTATACAGGGGATTTACATAAAGTTGAAAAGGACATGGATTTGCATTTAGACAGACTTCAACTACTGCTTTATCATTTGTGCAACTTTAGAAATATATGTTACTTCACTGGGCCTCAGTTTTTCTTTTTTCTAGTTATCTATGAATAATATTTCTGATAGTTTTTGTGAATATATTGGGTCGTCAGAAAGGTCATGATGTATTTTTCCATGTTTTTTTCTATGCAAAACTGTGCCATGACTTTTTCTGTTTTTTTTTTTCTTTAATGCAAAAATGTGTCATACTTTTCCAATGATACAACAAAAGAAACATAGTACTTTATCCTCCATGTAAGGTAAAAGTCATGGCTTCAAGTATTTTAGCATTTACTACAAAAACTGAACCAAGGGGCCAGCAGATAGTGTAGCAATTACATCACTGGACTCCCACATGGCTGACCACCATTCGAGTCCCAGAGCTGATAGCTTGAAACTCATACCCAGGCATGCGTGAGTGCATACCAAAGATCCAGGAAGGAGAATGACAGAGAAGAGATTGTGGCATGGCCATCCCCCTGAGGGGTAATTCTCACTTTCGCTTTCACCTTCTTTCTTCCTTCTCCCACCCCAGCTCACTAGCCTTAAGGCAAAACAGAAAAAAATGAAACTCTCTAAAAACAACAAATAAACAAAAACCAAAGCTGAACTGAATCTACAGATTAAATCTAGTTTTCTATAATGACCTATAACTGACTAGTATTGAGAAAGTTGACTTAGTGGGAGAAGAGTAAGTAGGTCCTTTTGCAGGTCAGTGGGAACTAGTACAAATGCTAGTAATAATAACATATGCCTATTTTCCTCACAGTGACAATGTTTTAAAATATTAGGGCTTTATTATTGTAACACCTCCATTGCATATTGCAGCAGGTTAGGCTTTTTACTGAGGAATGCTCCTAAGCACATGCATTACCTATTCTGGAAACAAAGGGACCTGTGATTTTGCATTCCATAACAAAGTTGTTGAAATTCAGCTTCTTACACAAAGTTCTCTAGAAGGGAGCCTGAGGTTAAGAGTGGAGGACGCTCAAGGTAATCTGTAAAGGGAAGCTTAGCAATGAAGGCAGAGTAGCTGATCTTAACACTTAAAAGAGATAGAAACAATAATGAAGGACAAAGGTAAGGCGGTGAAATCCAATACACCCTCTCTGCTTCCACAGATAAAGAACCTAAAACAATAGAAAGCTTCCATGCCTGGTATTTTTATTTTAGGTTCAACTTAATGTGATATTATTCCTCAGTTTACAAAATATTTCTTTTAACTTATGTATTCTCCAATGAATAATATCGTACCTAAAATAAATAGATTTCTTAGGGGAAATGTTGTAACAACCAAGGTATTAAAATAGTCTGTAAGACTGTATTTACTCTTGTGATGATAATCATGTCAAAATCCCGAGGAGTTGTCGAGGAATTAATATTTAAAGATTTTAAAAATTAAGTCTTACTCCTGGCTATATGCTCCACTTCTATAACTCTGACTTATTCTTTTCACAGCTTGGCAACATATGTGATTCTAATATGAAGTTAATCTTGAAAATCCCTGATTTGGCTTATTTCTCATTTTCATCTATCATAGAGTACACTTTTGAAAAGTAATTAAATTGACTAAGGGGAAAAAGGTTACATGCTTAGGTTACTGTTCAGGTCTTTGGAGGTAATCTTGAGTATTTAGAGTTAGCCTGGAGGAACCTATGTAGGCAGCAAGTAGAAAGAAAATTAGATAATTTGAATATAGAAAGAAATTTAAAGACAATTAGAATTAGAATTCTGCCCACAATGTACTATAAAATAAACAAAAACAAAACAATAGGCAATAAGAAAACTTAAGAGTTATTTACTTTTAAATCTACAAATTCCACTTATATGAACACTTGAAAGATTTCATGATTTAAATCCTGATATTTCCACCTCTTAATTCTTCTAGTACCCATCAGTACTGCTTTTGATCAGGACTATACTACAATATGTGCTATTGAAATATGCATTCTCCTTGTTTTTTTTTTCTTTCTTTCTTTTTTTTTTCTTTCTAGAATGATTTCTGCTATAGGGTGCATGAGTGAGCCCACTGGAGAAACAGAGAGACAGAAAGCAAGAAATCATCCCCTGGGGCCGGGGTGGGGGGGAGATGGCCATGCCACAATCCCTTTACCTCCATTCTCTTCTTAGGATTTTGGACTTGCATGCACATGTGCCCAGTGTGAGTTTTAAGCCGCCAGGTCTGGGACTCGAACCATGGTCAACTAAGTGGGAGTCCAGTGATGTAACCATTATGCCATCTGCTGGTCCCAATTCTCTTTGTTTCTATTCTGCCATTAGCTCTATTCCATTCTACACAATAAATGGAAAAAAAAAAAAAAAAAGTTCCCAAACATCTGGTCTACCCTCTCCAAATTTCTAAGTCTTCCATACATACAACTCTGAGGATCTCTTTGACTTTGCCTCTTGTCATGGCCACAAGTACAGTTCACATTTGTTGAAAATGTACAATTCCTAGAATACAACCCATTTTGATTATGTTTTTTAACCTTAGTATCTTTAAGCTTATGCTCCTTTTTCTTTCCGGCCTTTTACTACACAATCTACGTTTTCTCCTTTGATAAACAGTCACTAGGAAACTTCTAAGTGACTCGGATCACTCCACTTTTTGTGTGACAATGTCTTTTAAGACTTTTCATACTAGAGCCAGCAAATGGTGTGGTGGTTAAGGCATTGGATTCCCACACGGCTGACTGAAATTAGGTCCAGACCTGGCAACTTGAAAGTCATATCGGGTGTGCATATGCATGCCCAAAATCCCAAAAGGAGAAGAGGTTGTGGCGTGGTCATCCTCCTCGGGAAGGTAGTGATTTCTCACTTTCCCTCTCACTGTCTCTGTCTCTCTCCAGTAAGCACAAATGCCCTATTTCAAAAATCTAAAAAATAAAAATAAAAAAGTATTTCATACCATAATTGAGTCATTGCTTTACTATTTTGTATATCTTTTTTTTTTTTTGGAGAGGTTTTTTTCGCTATAGGGCGCATGCGCTCGCCAGACAGAGAGAGACATAGAGACAGAAAGCAAGAAATCACCCCCCCAGGGGGATGACCACGCCGCAATCCCTTTTCCTCCATTCTCCTCTCGGGATCTTGGGCGCGCACGCACACACGCCCGGCGTGAGTTTTTTAAGCCACCGGGTCTGGAACACAAACTGCGGTCGACTATGTGGGAGTCCAGTGACATAGCCATTACGCTAACTGCTGGTTCCCTTTTTTTTTTTTTTTTTTTTTTTTTTTGAGAGGTTTTTGCCATAGGGCTCATGTGCTCGCCAGAAAGAGAGGGACAGAGAGACAGAAAGCAAGAAATCACCCCCCAGGGGGGATGGTCACACCACAATCCCTTCTCCTCCATTCTCTTCTCAGGATCTTGAGCACGCATGCACACGCACCTGGCGTGAGTTTTAAGCCACCGGGTCCAGGATTCGAACCGCGGTCGACTACGTGGGAGTTCAACGACATAGCCATTACACTAACTGCTGGTCCCACTATTTTGTATATCTGATGAGGTCTTCCTAACCCACAGTGTCTTACACTTTAATAATAGTTTAAAATGAATCTATGAATGACAGAGAATTTCTTATTAAAGAAACTGAGATGGTGTTTTTGCTGAGTATAGCATTGATAGTGCATATGCTTAATCTGCTGGCATGTCATATTGAATAAAGCAAGAAAATATACTCAGCCTCTCCTAGCTCTGCACTAGTTTATCTTTATTTTTTTTGAATGGAAGTAGCTGTAAGATATTCAGAGGGTCTAGGAGTATCTCACTGTAATAATGTTAGTCATTGAATTCTATTTGTTCAAGGAAAAGCATACTTTAGAGCTGCTCTTTTTGAGTCATTATGGTATCAAGTTGATATTGTTGCATGAATCAATGAAGAATAGTCTGTTAATGGAAACACTCAATGGGAATATTTGCATAAATGCTCCGTTTTGTTATATTGATGTAGAAAAACTCTGATCCTCTTTCACTAAGGCTATTTTTGTACTGAACATTGTGAATCTCTCTCTTTCTCTCTCTCTCTCTCTCTCTCACACACACACACACACACACATACACACAATCTGTTTTCTTCCTACATTCAAATTTTACTATATCTCAAGAGCTTAGGTTATTTTAATGTATAAGAAAATATAGCAAGAAAGAACTATGGCTTGTGGTTAAAATGATAAAGTGATCAGACCATTATCACTATTACAAATGATCTAACTCACCTTACAACCCTGTTTTGGGCTTAAAATATAATTTAAATTGTTCCCTGTGATGCAATGGTTTGGTGCTATGCAGAGAAAACCAGATCCTATGTGGCCAACTGCAATTCAAATCTCAGCCCACGATAGCTTGAGGCTGGGCACCCATACCCATGCCCAAGATCTTTATGAGACAGAGAATCGGAGGAGAAAAGATTGTGGTGTGGCCACAATTGGGACCAGAAGTTGGTGCAATGGCTATGCCGCTGGACTCCCACATAGTTGACCGTGGTTTGAATCCTGAACCATGAAGGTTTTTCTCTCTTGTGCACACATACATGAAATCTCAGACATAAAAAAAACAAAAAGTAGAATTTAAAGGGCCTGAATATCTTGACATGACAGAGTGTTAGTCATCTAGAAAATAAATTTTAAAGACTATTCAGTTTCTTCATTATGTCATAGAAGAATAGTATAAGAGAATTAAAGTACTTGCAGAGTCTAGTTTTGAAACCAGATTTGAAATCAGAGATTTAAATGTTGTATTTTAGGAAGTCTTTTAACATCTCTGAAACTTATTTTCTGCATCTATATACAACAAAATTAACTTTAAAAATTAGTTGGAAAGTCAGTAAGAGAGCATATAGAAAACATTTTGTAGATTATAAAATTGAAGGGACTGCATATTAATCATTAAGGGGTTATATTTACTATAAAATGTAATTTTATCCCCCACTTTAAAATATCCTTATCACTGATATAATCAATCATTATCATAGTCTAGGTTGTGTTTCCCACATTTTCAGTCATGAAAAATGTACTAAAATAATATAAAAAATGTAGATTGGGACCAGAAGTTGGTGTAATGGCTATGCCGCTGGACTCCCACATAGTTGACCGTGGTTTGAATCCTGAACCCGGTGGCTTAAAACTCATGCCAGGCGCGTGTGCATGCATGCCCAAGATCCTGAGAGAAAAATGGAGGAGAAGGGATTGTGGCGTGGCCATCCACCCTGGGAGGGTGATTTCTCACTTTCTGTCTCTCTGTCTCTGTCTTTCTGGTGAGCGCATGAGCCCTAAAGCAAAAACCTCTCCAAAAAAGAGAAAACAAAAAGTAGATTAACTGCTGTAATATCATTGATAGTGAAAAGGCATAATGGCATAACTATTAATTTAGTAACATGAAATTGCACAGCACTTGACTCATGGTAGGTTGCATATCTATTTGCGATAAACAGTAAAACAGGATGGATGGATGGATAAATTGATAAATTGATCTCTATAATTGAAAGAAACAGCAGTGATGAATATCATATACACATGAATAGATTCTAAAAATCTATCAGCCTAATTCCAACTCTCAGCAATTTTTTCAGTGTCTCCCTGTAACTTGGTAATAGGGCTAAGTATTGTTGGTATCATTTGATTCTATAAACCACTGTTTTCTTTTCTAAAAATGTCTTGCTTGTTCACAGATCTAATAATAATTGAAGATTCCAAATTACTCACTACAGCTAGAATGTTTGTTTTTGTTAGCAAGACAACATCCTGAAAAGCATTTAATGCCTTAGTCAAGGTGTTAACAGGATAAATGAAATAGTCAATTTAGATCAATGGTGTGTTTTATAAAGCAAAACTTAGCATGAATATAGATTGGGCTTACAACCAGATGCCCCTAACTTTTCAATGGTTCAGCAGTTTTTTAGAAATAATTTTTCAAAATGCTTCTTCCAATCAAAAATTGCTTAGAATAATTTTGTTATTTTTGTGGAAACCCCAAAGTATGTGACTAATTCGATGTGTTCACATTTTATTACTTCAGGTCGACAGAGAAATATGTAATGTTAGGCGATGACATCTCTATCTTCTCAGCCATCCACATACAAAACTTGTCATTTCAACTCATTCTTGTCTCTTCCTTTCCATCCACTTGGTCCCTACACGAATGTTTATGAAATCTTTACAATATTGATTCTTACTATCCTTGAAGATGACTTAGTTCTCTATTTGAGCTCCTTTAAATGTTATCCATTCAATTTGTAGTGTTCAGCTTGGTAGACTTATATTGCAAGATACATGATATTGTTAAGCTACTATACATTTTAAAAATTTCATGTCTGAGGTCAACACCAGACAATGGCATGATGGTAAAATGTGACACTTGTGAAGAAATCCAAAATGGGAAACTTACTAGTTCAAGTCTGGAGACCTCCCTGAATTTGCCAAGCATAGGTGTGTCCATGATTAGGATTGACTGAAGGCTAGGGGTAGACTGTGGCATCAAGATTCTGTTGGGAATGTGCATTCTATCACTCATTGCTCTCTTGCTCATGGAAGAAACATCACTTTTGATGTCTTTATAATACTATTATACAGAAAAACAACTTCTGTGTATTGGTCATCAATGTCATTTCTCATGTCTTCTATACATTTTTTTAATTGCAAGAGGGCACTAACCAGAAAGAATGAATGAGAGAGAGAGAGAAGATATAAAAAGAGAGAAAAACCTCTAATGGGGCATGGACATGCTACTTTTTACTCCATTACCTTATCCTGTGGGGATTTTGAGCATACACACACATGTGCCCATTGTGTTCCCCAAGCTGTCAATGCCAGGATTTGAGCCATGTGAGACCTGGATTTTCATGTACATCATTTAGCTGCTAGGGTGTGATGAGGATGGCCCCCATATCTTTTATATTCTTACTGGTTGTTTTTCTATTTAGCAACTATTCAGAATTATGTGTTAAAGACACACTCCAGTTGTATATTTATTTCCTTGTTATCCTAGTTTTGCTACTTTTTTACCTTATCATTTTGAAGTTGTACTATTGACTACATACATGTGGAACTGTGTTATTATCTTTTTGGTAGAACACCTGTGGTCATCATTTTGGTGGAAACACACTATTATTGTCATAATTTCTTGATATCTGTAAGAACAAAGTTCTTCTATTTCTACTTGAAGCTTAGTAAAACTATACTAGCAATTTTGTTAGATGGTATTTGCCTTTTGATATTTTCTTTTTGATTGCCATAAGGCATGTACATTTGCCAGAGAGAAATAGAGACAGAGAGAGATAAGGGAAAAGGAAGAAAACATCTCATAATGGAATGTGGTCATACTACAATCCCTTTTACTTCACTTTTCCATTCTGTTGGGATTCTGGACACTCACATGCCTGGCATGTTTTTCAAGCTAGCAGGGCCAGGTTTCAAACTGGTGTCAGCCATGTGTAATACAACTCCCCTAACCAATAGGCTACAGGACTAGCCCTGCCTTATGCCATTTTTATTCTCTTATTTTCATCTTTATTATGTCTTTTTTTTTTTTTTGAGAGGTTTTCGCTATAGGGCGCATGCACTCACCAGACAGACAGAGAGAGACACAGAGACAGAAAGTGAGAAATCACCCCCCAGGGGGGACGGTCACGCCACAATCCCTTCTCCTCCATTCTCCTCTCAGGATCTTGGGCACGCACGCACATGTGCCTGGCGTGAGTTTTAAGCCACCGGGTCCGGGACGCGAACCCTGGTCGACTACATGGGAGTCCAGCGACATAGCCATTACGCTAACTGCTGGTTCTCTATTATGTCTCTTTTTGATGTAATACCTTAAGAAGCATATTTTTTTAAGTTGCAACCCTCAGCCTTTTATTAGTATATATTGCTCATTTATATTTAATATAAAGATATACTGGGGCTGGCAGGTGGCACAGTGGTTAAAGGTGCTGGACTACCACATGTTTGACTGTGGTTCAAGTCCCAGACCTGTAGGCTTGCTTTCTCACTCTCTCTCTTTCTCTGACCTTCTCTGATAAAATTAAAATAAATAAATAAAGTTCAATAAAATAATTTTTAAAAAGATACATCTAAATGTAAATATAGTATCTTATTATATTTCAGTTTGACCCATTTATTACATGAGGTTTTTCTTCCTTTTTAGCCATATTTTTAGTTTAATCAAAATATTATACTCTACCAATTATCCTTTATTAACATTTTATGCAGATCTTCTTTTGGTTATTATTCTAAATATGCATCTTTGAAATTGTCTACTTTGAAAAGTAAATATGACTTTTCATCCATTACTGACAATTTAAGGATCTTGAAAAATTTCTATTTACCTCCTTCCACCTTTTATTGTATTATCATGAATTTTATCTTATGTGTGTTTGAACCTCATAAAAGATGATTATTTTTAAGCAAATATTTACTAATATTTTCCCACATATCTATACTGTTCTTATTGCTTTCTACACCTTTTTACAATCTTGTTTTTATATCTGAGATCATTTTCCTTCTGCCTGAAGAGCTCTAGAGTATTCCTGTCTGTTCAGATATGTTAGCAAAAGTTCATCTCAGAATTTGCTCTCCAAAGTATCTTACGTTGTTTATACTTTTAATGATATTCAAAAACAGAGTATTCAATATTCAGTTGCATTTTTGGTAAAGTTCTATCTGTACTGGATTTACCTATACTTCAGAATACTTTTCAGCATCCAATCAAAAGTCAAGATTGTTCTTGCTCCTTCTTTAAAACAGTGAAAATAAACACACATACACACACACACACGCCCCCAAAGGGCATCTGATCCTTGGAAACTTCTCCCAGATAGGTAGTAGAATAGTAAATATAATTTGGATGGTTTAGAAAAAACTTAGTTCAAAATATTTAGTATTACCATACTAAAATGTATAAAATCATTTACATTTATTAAAAGTTAAAACATATACCTCTAATACAACTCCCAAAAAGAAAATATTTCGAGACAGAATTATATAAAAGCAACCTTATAACATAAAAATATTTTAAATGAAGATACTACCTATGTCTTATTTTTTATTTTATATTTTGACATATTTTCATTATTTTCTGTTGCCCTATAGAATTTTTCTCAATTCGATATATCATATCACTCAGCTGCCAGGGTGTGATGAGGATGGCCCTCATATCTTTTATATTATTACTGGCTATTTTTCTATTTACTTAACTTAGTCCATGCATTCATTAATCTTGCTATTTTCCTCATATGTCTTTGATTTCTAATATATTTATTTATTTATTTCAATAGTATTTTCCAAAGAATATTTCCACCAAGATTTATTGTTATGATTTATATTCTTGCTCTATTTTATGAATAGCTTTTCTACTTCGCTAAATATACTTATCATGCCAATTTTATATTATTTGTCCATTTCATTAAATATGCTCTCATATGAGAGTATATGATACTAATTTAAACTTATCTTTTTGAGTTTTATGGGGCTTTTGAATATAAACACAGTTTTTGCTTGTTCTAAAATGTTTTTATTGGGCCAACTCCATGACGCTGCTCAAGAGAAAACAGAACCCGCATGGCAGCTGCAGTCTGAGACCTTGGCCAGGTTGTCCTGAAATACGCTGGGAACATGCATGCATGCGTGCTCCAGATTCTACATGCTCCTTCTTCCTTTTCTCCCTCTCATGCTCATGTGTGCATGTGATCTATCATGAATAAAGAAAAATGTTTTATACTATTTGATATTATAATAAACAAAACAAATATCAATGACTAATACCATAGAAATCTATTTCTCATTCAGATCAAGTAGAATTGGGCAATTCAGTAGGCACCCTTCCATTTATTAGAGTACATTTGGATATTCCTTTGTATCCTGCATCTCTGACATCCACTAAGTTGTCCAAGTTCTTCACTTGGTGAACATACATAGCTTTAAAGAAAAATGAATTATCATTCAATCATACAGTATACCAAGAAGTATTACACATAATCCCTATCCATAGTCGATTACGCAGAACTCAGACATGAGTTCATCCAATTAAAAGCAAGTGAGGGGAAAAGAATCTATGTATCTATGTACCCAGGAGGATGAGAAATAAACTTTGGGTGAAATCAGAGCATTGATTTTATTTTTATACAGATAGATAAATATGTAAAATCCAAGGTTAAGAGTTACTTCTCTCAGAATATTGAAGATACCATCCCATTGTCTTCTTTTTCCCATAATTGCTTTTGAGAAATCACTTGACAACCTTTTTAAGAAGTCAGTAGTTACTCTCAATATTTTTAATCTTTTTGTCAGTTGAACTGGGAGAATTCTCTTAGTTCACTAGTGGGTACCTGCCCCCTGCTTTCTCTCTCTTTACATAAACACACTATATATTATATGATTACATATATACATGCACACAAATGCATATATGCATGTATATGTAATTTTCAACATATTTGGAAAGATTCTTAGGTGTTTCTTATCAACAATTTTATTAAGATATTCACATACTGTACAATTTACTTACTAAAAGTATATAATTTTATGGCTCTTTAAAATTAATAACTTTTTTTAAAAGAAATCTTGCCATTTGTGACAGTATGGATGAACTTGGAGGACATTTTGCTAAGCAAAATAACCTAAGCATAGAAGACAACTACTTAGGATCTCACTTATATGTGGAATCTTAAAAAGATTACTACTAACTCATGGAGCAGAGAGCACAGTGATTAACTGAGTCTGGATCATGAAAGAAATGGGTAAATGTTAGTCCAAGTATTCTGATTTTGGGGACAGGAAGTGATGTAGTGGTTAAGGTGCTGAACTCCCACATGGCTGACCAGAGTTCAAGTCTTGGATCTAGAGGCTTCAAAATCATACCAAGTGTGTTTATGTGTGCCCAAATATCTAGAGGAAAATGGTGGAGGAGAAGGGATTGCAGTTTGGCCATCCCCTATGGGGGGTGATTTCTCATTTCTCTCTATGTCTCTCTGGAGAGCACACATACTCTATGGCAAAAACCTAAAAAGAAGTATGCCAACTTACAGTTATGAGATGAGTAAGTTTTGGAGAGATGATGTAAAGCATGGAGTCTATAGCTAATAATATTATTAGGTTGTCGAAAAAGCCATGATGTATTTTCTCTATGTTTTTTCAATGGTCATTTATTTTTATTAAAAAAATCAATCAATAATATATTGCAAACCTTTAGCCATCTTTCAGTGAACTTCATAATTCCTCATTCATAGAAGGACCTGTCTTTATCAGCAAAAAAACTGAACAAAATGCTGATTTACAGTCTCATCTGAATTGAATGCTATACCACACAAGGGGGTTTGAAGAAAGCGAAAGAAGTGCAAGTCTGATGGCACAGGGTCAGGTGAGTATGGTGGGTGTGGCAACACATCCCATCTAAACTCCAATAATATTTGACAGGTGATCAGACTTGTGTGTGGTCTTGTGTTGTTGTGATGAATACAACTACTTTACGATCAACGAGCTCTGGGCATTTCTGGATGATGGATTCATTCAAACTGTCCAGTTGCTGACAACACATATTCAAATGGACTGTTTGGTTCCTCAGTAGGAACTTGAAAAACATGATGCTTTTCAAATCCCACCACACTGAGCATAACCTTCCTCTGATGAATGTCTACTTTGGATGTTGTTTGAGGTAAATCGTCACGTCAGGACAAGGACCATTTACGCACATACTGTTCTACTTCTCATCACCATCTATCAGTCACTTCAAGAAAGGATCGTTTTCCTCCCACTTAATGAGTATATCGCAGATGTTTATACACACTATCAAATGAACTTCTTTGAGTTCACGAGGAACCCAAATAGTGAGCTTCCTTACCTATCTCAGCTTCTTCAGGTGGTCGTGAATGCTTGAATGATGGATGTTTGATGTTTCTGCTCTCTCTCATGTCTCAACCTTGTGGGTCTCCTTGGCCTAGGGGCATCGTTGAGATCAAAATTACCAGCAGGGAATTTCATGAGCCATTGTTGGCACTGATGTTCTTGTACTCACTAACAGCATTGTCACTGTAAACTTTATGCAACTTTTCACAAGATTGACACACATTTTTCTCTTTATAAAAGCAAAATAGAAATATGGCAAGAATAAACAGTTTGGTCTTCCATTTTCAACTTGTTGTAAAAGCTCCAAAACACAACCAAATCGCTTATTTATTGTTTTTAGAATAAAGCTAGAACTGTCAGCTATCAAATGACATAGCAGAAACATAGATGCAAATGAGTCTAGTACTTCCAAAAATGAATTAGCGCCATCTGTTGCAAAAAATGTGTCATGACTTTTCCAACAACCCAACATATTGTTTACTGGAAATTTGCTAAGAGAATAGATCTTAAGTGTGCTCTCCACATATATGCATGTACACACATGCACGCACATACATAAGAAGGGTAGCTATGTATGGTGATGTATGTGTTGATTAATTTAGTTGTAGTAATCATTCCACAGTGTAAATGTATAGCAAATCTTTACATTATACATGTTGAAAATATACTATTTCTTTTTTAGACAGGATCTTACTCTATTATGACCCTCTTGTCTCTACCTTCCTGCTGGGATTCCATACAGCCACACCAGGCTTTTTCTTCGACTGAGTCTCAATATGTTGTCCAGTCCAGCTTCAACCTCACAATCCTTCTGTCTCACCCTCTCCAAGTTGCTGAGATTACAGGTGCATGCTGTGTACCCCATGTGGTCCCAGCCTGCTGAGCACAGTTTCTTACCACTGTACCACTTCAACTGCTCCTCAATATATAGATTTTATTTTTCAGTTTTAGCTCAATAAACCTGGAAATCATAATAGGTACTTTTTAACATCTCTTTAATGTGTCTTTGTTTTATTTATCTTTTTCTTAATACTTTTCTTGAATACAATGTATGTATGTAAACATATTTAAGAACCATACTTATTCCAAAATGGTTTAGAATATTTGAGGCTGGTAAATGTAATTAGCTTCATTTTATCAAATTTATGCATCAAGTGTTTATACTATGGTCTTTTTTTTCTTTTAAATAATTATTTATTTAATTTTATTTATTATTATTATTTTTTGACTTGCTATAGGACATATGAGTTCACCAGAGAGAGAAGGAAAGTGAGAAAGCAAGCAAGGTCTGGGAGCTGCACCACTGTCAGCCATGTGGGAGTCCAGCACCTTAAACACCACACCACCTGCTGGCCCTTATGGTCTTATTTCAACAAAGTATTTCTTTACTTGTTTTTAAATTGAAGGCCAACATTTGGCTTATTACTTTTAAACTCTGTTTTATGCTTTCCATGCTAAATAAATCTGACCTTGCTTTTATCTGAAACTTTTACTTACTTTTGCTCCATAGGCAGTGAAATCCTTGATACCAGAGAAAATAGTCAGGAGACAGCAGATCCATAGATTCTGATCTGTTAAATATGATTCTGATTTGTTAAATATGACAGTATCTGAAGGTCTACCTCCTTTCCTCTTTTCCTCCTGTCATACTTCTACCATTTCTTTTTTCTCTTTCTCATTCTTTCTTTTACTTTTCTTTCCTCTCTCCTCTCCCTTCTTCCTCCTTTCATCCCATCCTTTCTTTCTCATTTGTAGCCAAACTTAATGTCTTCTAAATGTTTGTAAAAAATATAAAATATGTTATACGTATGATAATGTTGCCAACCTGAACAGATTGTATTTTTTTTAACTTGCCCAAGGGCTCCTGTACTCCCCAAAGAGAGACATGGGGATGAAGCAAGAAAGTACTCTTTATGGGGCATGGTCACACTGCAGTCTTTGCTCGTTCATTTCTCCTTCCTTTCAGTATCTTGGGCATGTACATACACCTGCCAGCATGCCAGGACTTACCATGTGGGATCCAGCCACCTTAACCACGGGGCCACAGGCTGTCTCATATACTTCCCTTTTAAGTTGGAGATATGTAAAACATAGAAAGAGTTGCAAATACTCACAAATGGAGGCAAAATAATCACTAAAGTCTGCTGACCACAAACACTAGAACCAGTAAAACACAACATTTTGCCCAATGGATTAATGGATAATATTTTTAGGACATTAAATTATCCAGCAAATTTTTATCTTTCCAAGGCTGTAAAAGTGGATATGAACTCGTTTAGAATGTACTGTTACTTTATGAATGGTTATCAACCTGCTGGTACTTTGACTTCACTTGTAGGGTTTAACTTGAACATGAAATGGGCCATAATTTCTTAGTAAAATTTGTAAGGAGTTCTTTCTTTGAAAGGGGTCTATATTATATTGGTTTATTTTATTTTTTTTTTGTGGTTGATATTTTGGCCGGTTTTATGCTTTCAAAAAAGATCAGCTAATTCCTTTGTAATTTGTTGATATGCTCTAAAATAGCTCTCATTTGCTAAAAGGGGATTAGTTTTGTTTTGTTTTCTGAATAGCAGTTTTACTTTGTTTTCTTTCCTCTTTCTCCTCCTTCCACTCTGCCTCTTCTTCTTCCATACGTACGTTGAATGTATCAACTTATTCATAATTTGGCTTAAGTACTATATTGTTGCTTCTATTTCCTACAGTTTACATAATTTCTGAAATCCACGAGTTTTATTATCTTTTACATATTCCTTCCAATGCAGAAATTGAAGAGTGCCCTCTATATTTATAATCTCTGTGACTATGGTATTTTGTCATTTTCACTATTAAAGCAAAATGTTTCTTACATCTCCTTGAAGTAAATAGGAATCAAATGTGATGAGCAGATATTAGACAGTCCAACTCACACAGTAGTCATGGTCACCATCAAAGTATTATGGCAAATGGGTGACCCAATCTACAAAGAATATATTTTTTTATAAAGCATGGGTTGGCATTTTTGCTAGCACTTCCCTGGAAAATGAGATGATCTTATCATCTCATTGACATTCATCAAGATCTGTATGACATAGAGGGAAATAAAGTGCGGAAATGCTAACAGGGAGACATAGTCATGGGAAATGCTGAGAATTAATCATACAAACCCATTCTCGTTCTCTCACAAACACATATGTAAACACGTCCTAGTATTTTTACTCACTGCAGTATACTAAGAGCTTTAAGTAATGTAAAGTCACCCAATGTTGCTATTCCCTGTGTGCTTAGGTAATACTAAAAATTCTAGAGTGATTTCTTTTTCCTACTAATTTTTTTAAATCCCTGAGGATTACATCTAAATAATAATGTAAGTTGTTGACAGTGAAGAATGTAGTATATTCAATAGCAGACCAATTTTAATGCTATCCCTGCATTTAAAGGCTTAAAAACAGTCTTTTCAAGGTAAAAACCAGACTATCCAAATGTATGCTATGTTTTGTTAGAATAAGATTTGCATATTGTGCGTCAAAGTCTATTATAGTTTAAAATGTGTGGACTCTACTAGTGTAGGTAATAGGCATTTGAGTAGCTATAGATTATCAAATTTTTAACACACTCTTGTATTTAGAGGAAACAGGTGTTCAATATACTCTCCTGGGACTGTAGTAAAGGGTTTAGAGTAGAGAAATTCCATGCCTATGGACACAAAGCTTTTCTTTTCTCATTCTAATGGATGTTCAATTGAAACTCAGTATGGCATGTAGAATTATCCTTCACCTGAGGTAGAACTCCTAAAATGCCTTAGGGAAATCTAAGAAGTCAACAGAACCAGAAGGAAAGTGAGTTAGGAAGTGTTGAACATATTTCTTGATCCAAATTATAGGGACTATAGATAAAACCAGGTTTACAGTGAATTTTATTTTTTTAATAATTTTTAAAGAATTATTTTATTTATTTTTCTTTATTATTATTATTATTATTTATTTTTACAATTAAAGTATGAATTTATTTTGGTACAAAAACTTTTTGAAATTCATACATAGTTTTCCCATTACACATCTTTCCATGAACTTTTTTCTTTTTTTTTCTGAAACATTTTTTTAATTAATTAATTTACATTCATTCCCTAAGCATTGTCACAGCATATAAAATGTGATTTCCCATCCAGAATATACTGCATAGTGGCTTAATCATGCATGTTATCATCAATAATTTTCTATTTCTAGTTTCATATATATGTGTATATATATATATGTGTGTATATGTGTGTGTGTGTATATATATATATATATATGTATAGTGTGTGTGTGTATATGTATGTGTGTGTGTGTATATATATATATATACATATATATATATATATATATGGGTAAAATATATATATATTTTTTACCCCTAAATATATATATATATTTTACCCCTATTTCTGACCCTCTGCCCTTTCCCACCATCCTCCCACACTATCTCTGGTGTCTACAGTTGTTTTCCATTCCTTTCCCCCCATTTTCTTAAATAATCTAACTACTTTCAATAGCAAGTTAGGCTGGTAATTTTAAGAAAAGCAGTTTTAACTTTAATAAGACAAAGAAATGCTAAGGAATTTTACTTGAAACTTAAAGCCAGGAAAGAGGTTAGGGTTCTGTTCAAATAATAAGTACATGAATCTATCGAGGTTTTTTGCTATAGGGCGTGTATGCTCGCCAGAAAGAGAGAAAGAGAGAGACAGAAAGTGAGAAATCACCGCTTGGGGGGATGGCCATGCCACAATCCCTTCTCATCCATTCTCCTCTTGGGATCTTGGGCACACACGCACTTGCACCAGGTATGAGTTTAAGCCACTGGGTCTGGGACTTGAACCGCAAAAGACTACATGGGAGTCCAGCAATATAACCATTAGGCCAACTGCTGACCCTTCACTGATTAAGTACAATATTTTTTCTGAGAGAGATATTTTTCTATAGGGTGTGTGTGCTCACCAGAAAGACAGAGAGAGACAGAGAGACAGAAAGAGAGAAATCACCCCCCAGGGGGGATGACCACACCACAATCCTTTCTCTTCCATTCTCCTTTTGGGATCTTGGGCACACACACACACGTGCCTGGTGAGAGTTTAAGCCACAGGGTCTGGGACTTGAACTGCAGTAGACTATGTGAGAGTCCAACGACATAGCCATTACGCCCTCTGCTGCTCCCTGATTAAATACAATTTACAGGTTTTGGGGATAATTGATAATAATCCACACTGATTTTTGGAAAATAGTCAGTGAAACTCAAATATATTAATCCACTATACTCTTATTAATAAGAGGAAGCCATTTTGATTATGATTACAAAGTGCTCAGTAGGTAATGGTTAACTCTGGCAAAAAATTAATTAAAGTGGTTTTATCTTTCAAGGTAAAATAGAATACAAGTGCAGGAGCAAATATTTTCATGTAGAGGATGAGAATGAAGTTGGCTTTGGAAAGATGATTAGGGGTTGTGCCTCACAGGCAAATGCAGGGAAGGTCATTCCATTAGGAGACATAGCTTGAACAAAGGAAATGAGTAAAGAGAAAATATTCAATTACTCTGGAACTGGTGGGGAAAAAGCCTAAAGTTAAAAGTCATGATTCTGTTATTTTTTTAAAAACAAAACCTTTTTGATTTTATAATCAATATGAACTTACTGATTTTCTCTTTGCTATTAAGAATCTGATATGATCACACATATTTAAAAATCTGATTTGAAGGAGATATGAGGTGAATGAATTAAGACATAAATTAGAGACACAGCAATCAAGGAGATGACATCCAACCATTGGTTTGGTTAGAAAACACATACAACCTTCTGTTTGATAGAATGTCTGGGGAGCAGTCACTGCCTTGTTAGAACTCCTCTGGGCTATTTATTTATTTATTTATTATGAGAGATTTTTGCTATAGAGCATGTGTGCTTACTGGAGAGGCAGAGAGACAAAAGTGAGAAATCACTCTTAAGGGAGGATGACCGTGCTGAAATCCCTTCTCCCCCATTCACCTCTCAGGACTTTGGTCACACGCACACCCATATGCTTGGTGTGGGTTTTAAGCTGCTGGGTTCAGGGCTCAAACCACAGTTGGCTACGTGGGAGTCCAGCCCCTTAACCACTACACCACCCTCTGGTGCTTCTTCTCTAGGTTCCTTGAGGGCAGAAACAATGTCCATGTTTATTTGTTAATATATCAACAATGAATAGTACACTGAGAAGCACACTGTCGGTTTTCAGGAAAGGTCCACTGGTCATCCCACGTGAAATTTTACTGTGCGCTAAATGTTCCAAATCTAAAATGGCCACATCACTGGATGTTGTAGTTAAGTGCACTTTTAAATGTGTATTACGCAGTCTAGGAACCAGAAATAATAGGGCATGATATATTACAACGATCATGTATTATAGCTGGCGGAGATGGTTTGGAGTTTTTCTTAGGACATGGGATGCAAAGATTATCTATAAAATTTGGGAGATTTCTTAAGGAAGTTCATGAAAAATATATCAACAATACAGTTCCTCCTAGTAAGGCATCAACATAAAAAATTGCAGTCACTGCACAGCCAGTGGTTCTCAGTGAAGGCATAAGGGTACAAACTCATTGACAGAACTCTGTTGCCCACTGGGAGATTTCAAAAGAAGAGGCAGAAAGTTAATGAGAAGAGCCCTTTGTATTCCAAGCAATCCACTGGCTATGGCCTCAGTGCACAGAGCACTATTAACAGAGCCACTTGCAGTTTCACCTTTTCTTGGCAATTCAGAGAAGGCGCTTTGATGTGTTTCTTGATTTGCCCCCTGTTGCTTCCTCTTCAAAAGCTTGAGGATGACTGAGCTTGTATCTCATAGCCACATGTGAACCTCAGTGCAGCAACATTTCAAATTTGGTATTCATCTTTGAAGTGTAGTGGCTTGTACACATTAAAATTCTTGCCCCCAGAAGACTTCTTTTCCTGCAATCATTCCTTCCAAGTAACCATATATTTCTCATACCCAGGTGAATTTTGAGGCTTCCAGCTGAATCAGTAACCTTAAAAAAATACCTCCTACTTTTTCTCATTGCTAGAAGCACTACTATCCCCCCCACACTCACCCCAGCATTCAAACATAAAACATGGCCACGTTTGCTGATTCATCTCCCTTTTCATTTATAATATTTAGTCAAGTTTTCTAATTTGTAAATATCCCTTGTGCCCATTTACCTCTTCTCTCTATCTTTAAAAGTTGACCAGTTAATTTGTACTCAAGGGAGAGTAACATAATCAAGAAGGTGAGATCTTAAGAAGCAATACATTTCTAACTTCCCACTCAAGCTTTTTAACTGCCAGGAAGCCCTGTACATTTTAGTGGAAGATAACAGATGTTTCTATATTAACAAATAATAGATAATTCAATATCATTTCTGTTTATTTCATGGAGATCATTTCATAGACTACTTTGTACCTGTTTATCCAGTTTCTTAGGTTAAAAGTGAATAATAAGAAAAAAAATTACACTAATAAAATAAGCAAGGCAGTATTTAAAACACAAGATGAAATAAGTAACACAAAATTATATTAAGGACACGTCACCATATATAAATATCTTATTTTTTTTCAAAAGATGGGAATAAAATAAATTAATCAAAGTCTTGGAATTAGCTTTAAGTGTAAATAGGTCCAAGATTTCCTTTCCTCCTTTCTGCTTTCCTTCCTTCCTTCTGCCCTCCTTTATTCCTTTGTCTTCCTCTTCCTCTCTCAATAACTCATGCACAGAGTACAAAATGCAAAAGGAGTAAAAGAGTACACAGTAGAAAATATGTCTTCGGTATATCCCTGTTACTCACCAACCAAGGACCCCTACCCAGTTGTAGCCAAAGTGACTAGGTCCTTGTGTATCCTTATATTCTTCTATAATCATGTATATATGAGTTCAATAAATTGGTTTCTTAAGGATCACATTATAAGGTTGAGAAAAACAAGGTTTTAAAATATTTAAATGATAAGCCTCAAGGTTATGCAGAAAGTCAGCAATGGAGTTGGGGATGAGCCCAGATTTTCTATTTTTCTCTAGGCATTGTGCCATCTTGCACATTTTTAACTTCTATATGCCAATATTTCTGCCTTTTGTATGGGTGGGCATATCTCCAAAGGTTTTAAATTTGGTTCTGGTTCAAAAGCTCAACCTAAGAATAAATGAAGTAGATGACTCTCCTTTATATGCTATGTTCAGACCTAAACAATTGGGTATGTCAGCTCAAGGCTCTCTGTATTTCTGAGGACACGTAAAAACATCATACTTAGCTTGAAAGGCTTCTCATCTCTCAGGGTTTTAAAGTCTTGCTTGAAAGTAAAACAAATGAAAAGCAAATAAAAACTATAACAAAATTTTAATATAAAAAAGTATTCAAACAGTTCAAAAATTTCAATTTTTAAATTGAATTTACTTTAAGACATATTTCTTCAGGTGCCCACTTCAGGTATTAATTTCAAATACATTTTCTCAAATACACAGGTCTTAGTTATGAAGAACCCTATCTTTGCTAGTACATTTCCACTACACTGCCTAGAAGAATTGCTGCAAGGATGGGTAGAAATTGGTAGTATCTCCTTACAAGCATGTTTGACACAAGATCTTTAGAAAGAAGTTTAATTAAATAAAAATAAACAAACAAAACCCACCAAGGATGTTTAGCAGATACAATATAGAAAATGAAAATACTGGGTTGTCAGAAAAGTCATGATGCATTTTTACATAGAAAAATGACCCATTATTTCATACTATAAGTTTCAAATTTTAAGTTTTTTATTTAAATTTTCAGAAATTTTCCTTTTATTTATTTTGTCTATGGACAAGGGTGAGAGAGAGAGAGAAAGAAAGGGAGAAAGAAAGAAAGAAAAGCAAAGAAAGAGACAGTGTGCCCAGCAATGTCTTATTGCTGTGAGCCACACTCCAGCCACAGCCTGCCCCAGATCATGGGCATATGTGTGCTTAGCTTACTCAAGGAGATCTCTGAACCTGAACACAGAACTTTCCCATGCGGGTCAGCCTTGCAGAGTGTCTCATTTTATTTCTGTGTCAATGTTCTACCCTGTTTTGTTTTTGTTTTTGTTTTTTAATTCATCTTGGGTGTGCATTCATTGGTGTGCACACTTGTAGAGGAGGGGTAGAAATAAAGAAAAGCACCCTTGATGTGTCATCACTTCTCTCCATCACTTCAACGGTTCTTTTCCCCTAGCCCTCCAGGTCATCAAGATCTTGGGCATGAGTACATGTACCTGACATGTTTCATTCAGGTGGACCAGACTGGAGATCTGAACCCTGTGAGTAGCCATGTGGCTTCCAGCAATGCAGTTCAGTACATTACTGACTCCACCACCAAGACTGGACAGTGCTTAATATTTAAAAATCATCCTCTTATTTAAATATTTAAAACATCCTTCTTCACCTTAAGAAAAATTGGAAAGATGTAAATATTATTTCTATTATGGCTTTCCAAACATTTCTGTTGCACACTCCTTGAGACTGTCAATAGTTTCCTTAAACATTTTTGGCTGTGTTCCTTACAGCCCTTTTGGCTAACTTTCTTTCATCAAGAGATTGAGTCTATTTTCCCTTCATTTGAATCTTGTAACTTGCTTTGAACAATATAGGTAGTTGGGCCTAAGTGATGCCAGTTCTGGGCCTCAGTCTTAAGACTTAGGGAAATTTCTATCTTTATACTATTGAAGACTGCTATAGTTCATACAGAGAAAGAGATGTGGAGATTGAAAAACACCTGAATAAAGAAGCCCTAGAGAATGAAAGAACATAAGGAAAGAGAGTTCAGCCTTTGAGTTAGCCTAGTAAGGGAGCCAGATAAGTGAGTGAGGCCTTTCGGTCCAAACTGTGGTCACATAAGTGAGCCTAGCTGGCACAAGATAGAGAAAAATTAAACCATACCAGCTGAGCTCTGTTCAGCTGACCAAAAGACTCATAAACAAATGAAATAATGGTGGGGACTCTCAGTATGGCCCTACTCCTGGGCAATTCTTTGCCTGGGATTTATGGTTCTCTAAACTATCTTGAAATCTAAGTAGCAACAGTCACATTCCTACAACTTTTCTGGGCACAGTGACAGTATGAGAGCCTGCTAGAGCTGCACTTGGGGCAAACTAGGAGCATGCAACCTGAGAGTGCGAGAAGTGGAACATTTACACAGTGCCAGACAGCATGCACTGAGGTCCTGCAAGCAATGGTGGCACTTCCTGTGAAACTGTTCTGTCCTAAATTCTTGTAATCTGAGTCTGTGATAAGAAGGATAGCACAGGTGACCGCCAAAGTGCCTTCTAGGTCATTCTTTTATTGCATTGGGCAGTAGGCCCTAGCTTCTGTTTAGATGGCTGACTAAGCTCTCCACTACATTTGTAGCTTCTGTTGATAATGTCAATTCACATTTTTTTTCCATCAAATTTGTCATACCCTTCATATTCTCTTCAAAACAGATTTTTTTCATTTTTCCAATATGGATAGGCTGAGACTATTGCAAATTTTTTAGATTCTGCTTTTTACTAACAATTCTTTCTTTAACTTATTTTTTTCCTCCTATTTTACTATAAACAGTCAAGAGAAACCAAGATATACTTTCAACAATTATTTAGAAATAGCTTCAGCTAAATATACAATTTCATTGATCACAAGTTTTGCCTTCCACAAACACTAGAACATAAACATAATTTAACCTAGTTCTTTGTCACTTTATAACAAATAACATCTTTTTTCCATTTTTCATATACATGTTCCTCCTCATTTACCTCCAAGACTCCATCATAATGGTCTTTACTCTTCATATTTCTACTAACATTTTGTTGATGACCACGTTAGAACTCTCTAAGAATACTGAGGTTTCTCTAAAGCTCTCCCCTCTCCTCCAGACTCTCATCATAATTATCCCTTGCATGTTCCTGATTGGAAAAATTAATATAATCAAAATGGCAATCCTACCCAAATAAATCCATATATTTAATGCAATCCCTATAAAATTACAAGGGACATTCTTCACAGATATACAAAAGACAATCATAGAATTCATCTGGAACCATAAAAGACCATGTATTGCCAAAGTAATCCTGTGCAATTATAGTTGAGTGGATGGCATCTGACTTCCTGACCCTAAAATATATTACAAAGCTGTGATAGTCAAAACAGCCTGGTATTGGCACAAAAACAGACATGAGGACAAATGGAATGAAGTAGAGACCCTAGAAATAAACCCCAAAACATACAGCCAACTGATCTTTGACAAAGGGTACCAGCCAATCCAGTTGGAAAAGGAAAACCTCTTTAGCAAATGGCACTGGAAAAACTGGGTATCCATCTGCAGAAAGATGAATCTGAACCCCTATGTGACCATTAGCAAAACTCAACTAAAAGTTGATTAAAGATCTAAACCTAAGGTCTCCAACTATACAATTACTGGTGGAAAACACTGGGGAAACTGTGGCAGACATTTGGGTAGGCAAAGACTTCTTAAGCTATACCCTAAAAGCACAGGAAATAATGCCCAAAATAGACAAGTGGGATAACATCAGATTAAGAAGTTTCTACACAGAAAAGGACACAGTAATTTGTGTGAATTGACAACTCTCAAAATGGGAGAAAAATTTTGTTAAATATGCCTCAGATAAGGGACTGATAACCAGAATACATAGGGAACTCAAGTGACTTACCCAGAAGAAAATTATTAATCCAATTAAAAAATGGGAAAATGAGCTGAACAAACAACTCTCTAAGAAAGACATATGAACAGGACCAGCAGTTGGTGCAGTGACTATGTTGCTGGATTCCCATGGTTCGGGTCCCGGACCTGGTGGCTTAAACTCACACTGGGTGTGTGTGGGTGCGTGCCCAAGATCCTGAGAGGAGAATGGAAGAGAAGGGATTGTGGCACTTTCTGTCTCTCTATCTCTCTCTGTCTTTCTGGAGAGTGCACATGCCCTATAGCAAAAGAAAAAAAAAAAAAAAAGAATAAAAAGAAAGACATATGAATAGCCAAAAAGCAAATGAAAAAATGCTCAACATCCCTCATCATAAAGAAGATGCAGATCAAAACTACAATGAGATACCACATAACCCCAGTAAGAATGGCAAAGATTAAAAAAAAAAAAGGTAAGTGCTAAAGGGGATGTGGTTAAAGGTGGGAATGTAAAGTGGTCCAACCAACATGGAGAACAATATGGAAGTTCCTCAAATACCTTCAAATAGAACTACCATATGATCCAGCAATTCCACTTCTGGGTATCTTCTCAAAGGACAGGAGAATGCTCAGTCAGAAAAGTGCTTGCACATCTATAATTATTGCAGGATTATTCATGATTGGTAAGACATGGAACCAACCCAAATGTCTACAAACAGATGAATGGATTGGAAAAGTGTAGCACATATACTCCATGGAATACTATTCAACCATAAAAGCAAGTCCCTGGCATTTGATAGAAAGTGGACAAATATGAAAATTGAGTGAAGAAGTTGGGCTATGAAACAGAGACATTATATGTCTTTACTTAACATATACCAACTGTCTGCACTCTATGGTAAAGACTGAGAGACTGGCGGACATAAAAGCATTGAAAATTGTTATGGACACTAGGGACAAAGTGGTAGGAGACAGAAAGAGTATAGGAAAGGAAATTAGGGGGAAAAATAGAGAGATAAGACATTTGTGGGACACAGATATGGTTTATTACCTGTTGATGATGATGTGCATAGTATTCTCAGCTGGTCTGGACCGAGGTATATACCATGCTAGGTAAAGTTTCTTTATAATCTAAATGATGCATAATGATCTAATGTATAAATAATAATAATAGAAACAAAATAAAATTTTAAAACTCAAAAATATATATACATAGATATTATTAATTGGTTAAGGAAAAAATGGTTAAAATGAATTTTTGTAAATGATCTAGAAAAATTAGCACTGAAACATTAAGTACAGTATTTTAAAAATCTTCTGATGGTAAGAAAAAAACTACCCTTTGAGGTCCATTCATAGCAATATAAATTTTCTACCATTTACCTCTAAATTCTTTAAGCTTCTACTCATTGTTCAGTTCCAAAGCTGCTTCCACATTTTTAGATATTTGCTATAAGCAAAACTTTTACTTTGCAATCCCAATTTTTTAGTACTTCAGGCTGCTGAAGTAAGCACAATATAAACTTATTAATTTATGAACAACAGAGAATTATTTCTCATAGTTCTGAAATTTGGATATTCCAAGATTCATGCATTAACAGAGTTAATGTCTGGTGAAGACCTAGTTCTTGGTTTATAGGTTAATGCACTAAAAGATGCATTTCAGGGTATGTGTCTAAACTTTTGTCTGGTGAAGGCCTATTTCCTGTTTTATTGATGGCCATGTTTTTTCTGTGTCCTTCCATGGCAGAAGGTACAAAGGCATTTTCTTGGGCCACTTTTATAAGCCCACTATTTCTATGACCTAATCATTTCTCAAAGGCCTCACTTCCTAACTCTATCACTGTGAGGAGAGGGGGCTTAAGATTTCAACCTATGAATTCTGAGGGGTACATTCATTTAGACAATAGAAAATATATACTCTGTTTGCATGCTATTTAAAATGTATTCACTATTGTTTTTAATAATATATGAAAGGTTTTATATCATGAATTGTTTTAAAAGAGTTACAGTAGTCTAAGTACATTGAGAGTTGAATGAGGATAAATTAGAAAAAGAAATGAGAAAACTTTTGGGGTGAAAATGTTATTTATCTTAATATGGTAAGAGTTTCAAGAGTTTACACAAATGTCATAATTCATCAGATATGTGCAATATAGTGTATTTATACATTAGTGAACTGCAAAATGACAAAACAATAAAATGCTTGTAATAGCTTCTTTTCCTATCAAAATTGCATTTATCCAACAAATATTTAATCTACATTTAAAAAGGAGATACAATTATAAATAAAATATATCCTTACACTCAAGGAAGTCAGAGAAGATTTAGGAAGCAGAAAAAAATAAAATCAATATGGCACTATTATGTACCAACATACCAAAAAAATGTATAGTACTTAAGAAAAGAATGTGATTATTTTTAACTCCACATTAACAGTGAGTAGAAATACATAATTTAGAGATGACGCTAAGGAACTCTAAACAAAGGAAAAACATTACAACTCATTGAGGTAGAAAAGAAAGATGCCTTTTTATTTATTTTTTTTAAGAGAGAATTTTGCTATGGATTGTGTGTGCTCATTGGAGAGACAAAGAGAAGTAGATTCAGAAAGTGAAAAATCACCCTCCGGGGGGGATGGCCAATCCACAATCTGTGTTCCTCTACTCTTCTCCTGGGATTTTGGGCATCCATGCACATGTGCTCAGTGTGTTTGAAGCTGCCAGGTCTGGGACTCAAACCATGGTCAGCCTCGTAGGAGTTCAGCACCTTAACTACTTTGCCACCTACTGGCCCCAAAAGACTTCCTTCTTAGGAGTACCTGTGTATGTATCCCCAAGAATGGGTCATTCCCCAGTGTAGGTTACTCAGAGGAAGCTCGAATTCCTCATGGCTGACCACGGGTTCAAATTTCATCCCCAAGAGCATGAAAAACATGCCAGGTGCACCTGAGACTACTCAGCATCCTAACAAGTTGGAGAATTGGAGGAAAAGGAATTACAATGTTATCAAGCCCCCTTGGAAAGTGCTCACTCACTCTCTCTGGTGCACACCCTCTAACATTAACAAATAAATAAAATAGGTTTGACTGCAGGAAAGAAGATTCAAACTGTGGAGTCTTGATGTTATGCAAAAGAAACTGGTTGTTTTTATCACTAGGCAATGATGAATATGTTAAAGCAGGGTTAGATCTCTATGTTAGAGATATAACTAAGAGATATGAGAAAGGAGACTATTACATTTCTTTCAAGAGAAATGGTGAGATCTTAAACTAAAGCAATGGCAAGGCAAAAGCCATAATAAACATGGAGGTAGAAATGATAGGGTCTGTGGGATGCTTAAATCATACAATGGATATGAATATATTTTGAAGGTCTTGATAAACTATTTCATATAGAATACTATTGTACTGACAGTCATTTCCATAATGTTAAATCATCTATGGCTTTCCATAGTGGTTTGGATTAGTGGTTTCAGGCTATGTGTCCAAACTTCTGCTGGAATTGTACTTTAACAAATTGCATTCTGGGCCATCTGGTGGTATGGTGGTTAAAGTGGCTGGATTGCACATAGTCAACTGCTCAGTTCAAGTACCAGACAAGGTAGCTTGGGAAACACACTAGACGCATGCGTGTGTGAGCCCAATGTTCAGAAAGGAGGTTGAAATGGAGTTTCAACCATTTCAACCAAGAAAGGACTTCAGCAATGGCCACCCCCTCTGGAGGATGATTTCTCACTTTCTCTCTCTTCCTCTCTTTCTCTCTCCCTAGCAAGAACACACACCCTATAGCATACACACACACACACACACACACACACACACACACATATATATATATATATATATATATATATATATATATATATATATATATATATAAAATTGTACACACACATTATTATTATTTTTATGACTTTTTTACCAAGTAAATTTCAGCCAATAAATTAATGTTTTTATGAAAATAAAAATAATGCTATCATTAACAATAGAAGACAAAAAATGCTTTTGTAGTTTTAATTTGCAGTTCTTTTTACAGAGAGATTTTTTTGCTATAGGGTGCATGCACTTGCCAGAGAGACAGAGAGAAAGAGAAAGTGAGAAATCACCCCACAGGGGGGATTGCCATGCTGCAGTTCCTTCTCCTCCATTCTCCTCTCGGGATTTTGAGTATGCCTGCAAATGCACCTGGCCTGAGTTTTTAGTGACCTTGTCTGGGACTCAAACCACAGTCAACTACATGGGAGTCTAGCAATGTAACCATTATGCCAACTGCTAGTCCTTTTAATTTGCATTTCTGATATAGTATATTTTCATACATTTAAAAGTAATTTATATTTATTTTAGTATGAATTAAATCTTCAGAAATTGTGAGTATTTTTTCATTGGATTATCAAGCATTTTTCTCATTAATTTTCAGAAAACTCTTGATTGAGTTTTAATATGCCTTCTAGATTCATTTATTCAGCTTTAATTACACTGATTTTTCCATAGAGTAAAAGAATTAATAAAAAATTTCTCTGTATTGAGGACCAAAATGAAATATTATAGCAGAAATAGAAATAAATTTCAGACAATTCCTGCTTGGTACTCTAAAAACTAGTTTCGAGACTCTATTGGCTCTATGAATTATGAGGTAGAAGATGATACAAATAGAAAATATTGAGATCAAAACAGAACACTGCCAAGAGGCCAACAATATCCTAATGACATCAATGATTTAAAGGAAGAATGTAATAAAATAAATTTCCCCTAGTAATTTCCAAATACATTCTAAAGCCTAACTTACAAAAAGCAATGTTCTAGTCCATTATGTTGCTAATAACAGAAAATACCTAAGTCTGGGTGATTGATAAAATACAGACTTGAGTCAGTGGGTGACGTGGTGGTTAAGGTATGGTTGCCCACATGGTAAGCTGTGGTTTGAGTCCTGGACTTGGCTGCTTGAAACTCAAGCTGGGCAAGTGTATACCCAAAATCCCAAGAGGAGAATGGCAAAGGGATGCAATATGGCCATCCCTTCTGGGGGGTGATTTCTTGCATTTTGTCCGTCTTTCTGGTGAGTGCACACACCCTATAGTAAAACATTGTCAAAAAAAAAAAATACAGACTTATTCACCTCATAGTTTGGAGGTCCCAGGTCCCAGGGGAGCAAGGGTCTTGCTAGTAGATAACACAGCAGAAGGCAGAAGTGTGTGGGGAGCCAATCATGTCTCTATTTCATTCCATTTCCTATGAACCCACTAGGACACAGTCACAGGACCCCACCCTGGTGCCTAACCTAAAGGCCCTACCTTTCAACACCACAATCAGATGAAACCTTTAGTCTCAAAATCATTACAATGGCTCAACATATTGTAACACATTAATTTTGGGGGAATACATTCAAATCATATTAAGCAATATTACAGAACATTAATGAGTTGTTTGAAGAACAGCTCTGAGAGGTTCATTCATTCAAGAATACTTAAAAACTATTTTACGCACATTTAAAGATTTTACCCCAAAAATGATGAAAATATTATGGTTCCTGGTAAGACAGCACTTGGTACATAATATAGAGTAGCTAGATAAGTAATAACAGATTTTGGTGATTATTTAGGTAGAAAAATAACATACTTTGAGAAAACAGGGACTAGATATCTAATACAAATTTGAGAAGTCAAAACATAGCATCATTTCTGTTAAAAAGTCAAATATAAAACTTAAAAGAAACAAGGTCTAATATTATAAAAATGAAAATGTGAATTAACAATGATAAGTTTATAAAAAATTTAAGTCTTGAATTGTTAAAAGTACAGGATAAGATACGTAAGAAACTATTTGGTTAAAAGGGGAGATACACCATTTTTAAGGACAGATGAAAAACTGAAAAATAGCGATCCTCTTCTAAAACAATCATAAATATAAATACAATAACAAACATAATCACAAACGGAGTGTAAAATACATCTCAAAAACAAATAGAATGAAAATAGTCAAACTACCAAAAATTTTAATAAAAATGACATCATATTTTTAAATATGCTACCTTCTAACAATTGAAACTATATTGCATATGAGCAAAAATAGAAGAAGTTTATTGAAGAAACAATGAATAAGACTAATACAAGACAAAGGTAAATATCAACATTTACACTGTAATAAAGATTAAATAAGAAATGAGTTGTAAAAGAAAAGGTTACTTAAATAATGGTGATGGGATAATTAGTCACTCTTTTTTTGTTTCAAATAAAATTTTATGCTTTCTTTAAAAAGAAATTGAAATAAATCAATCCCAGTGGCACAGGGTACCACAGTGATCTGTGATGCTAAAACCATGTATTGATAGGAAGGCCTTGAGATCGTGTCCCAAGGTCTCCCTGTATATGTTGAGAACTATACCCGGGTCTCTGATTCTGCTGCTGAGGCTTGGAGTAGATTGTGGTAGGAGGACCCTGCTGTGGGATGCCTATCTCTTTCTTTTTTGGTTTCTCTGTCTCATGGAAAATAAATAAATTTTAAATAAACTAAATAAATAAATTTCAGGGTATTGAACATTAAGTATCAAAACTATACTGGGGGTCAATAGGTGACATAGTGCTTAAGGTTCTGAAATCCCACATGACCGACCACTGTTTGAGTTCCAGATCTGGCAACTTGAAACATGCCAGGTACATGTGCATGCTTACCCAAAATTTTGAGAGGAGAATAGAAGAGAAGGAATTGCAGTATGGTCATTTTCCTGGGGAGTGATTTCTCATGTTTCCTCTTACTGTCTCTATCTCTGGGGAGCACACATGCCCTATGGTGAAAACTCTCAAAAACAAAACAAAACTATAATTATTAAATATCCCAGACAACATTGCAAATAGCTTTGTAATTTAAAAGTGGTAAAGTCTCTCAAAAAATGAACTAGTGATACAGATTATAATAAATTATTACTCAATGATAATGGTAATATAAGTATTAAAATATAAATAGTTATATAATTACAGTATAATTAATAATAATAATTTAAACCAGTAGAAGTAGTTACATAAAAATGTTAAACTTTAAAACTTCACTGAAACACACTGCAACTTAAAGGCAAATCATTAACTGGAAAAACTGCAAGATCAAGAAGTTGAAGGTTTTTTTGGGACCAGCAGTTGGCATAATGGCTATGTCTCTGGACTCCCACGTAGTCAACTGCAGTTCGAGTCCCGGACCCAGTGGCTTAAACTCACGCCAGGTGCATGTGTGTGTGTGTGTGCCCAAGATCCCGAGAGAAGAATGGAAGAGAAGGGATTGCAATGTGGCCATCCCACCTGGGGGGTGATTTTCACTTTCTGTCTCTCTGTCTCTCTCTCTCTGTGTCTGGCGAGCACACACATCCTATAGCAAAAACCTCTCCAAAAATTTTTTAAAAAATAAAAGAGGTTGAAGGTTTTTGGCCTGTGGCTGCAGGCTCTTATGACTGGACCCTCACACATCCCCAACCCTACTCATATCTGGACTTCAGGTTGGTTCCTTGAGACTTCAACTCGAACTCGCACCCTCCCCCACCTCACCTAGAAACCAGTTCAAGCCAGCAAGCAGTTACAGACACCAGGCTGCCTGTGGCTACAGGTCCTTACAGCCAGAACCCATCATTCATCCTCTGCCACTTCCCCACTTGCCTTTGGACTCTCTGAATTTCAGTGCTTTGAATAACACGTGGCACATGATTTTTCTCCTTTGCTCTTGAGGTGTTGCTTATTAGGTCAGTTGGAGGCTCACCACTTCTTAGAAACAGGGAGGACTTTGGGTCACCCAGGACCAGTGACAACAGTACATGGTACTGGTGAGCAACAGGTAGGCCAACTGGAAGAAAAATCACCAATTTTCTAATTCTGCACACCTTTTAACACTCAGAGATACCTTAAATAAGTTAGGAAGCAACATATAGATCACCAGATGATTAGGAACAATTGCAGAGGCTCAAGAAGTAGAGCAACCAACAAAAGGCCTTTCCTCCAAGGGAAATCATCAAGCCAACATCACCCACAGTCAATACAATGGACGTTGTGGACATGTCGGATAAGGAATTCACAATATTTGTAGTGACCAAACTAACTGAGATGGAAGAGAAAAGAGACAAGGAGCTCCAGGAGATGAGAAAGTCCTTTCATGATTTGAAAGAAGAAATAGATACCTTAAACAAGAACCAGATGGAACTTCTAGGGTTGTAGAATGTGATACAGGAAATCAAAACCTCCCTTGAAATTATTAAAAGTAGGTTAGACCAGGCAGAAGATCGAATCTCTAATCTAGAAGATAAAACATCTGACCTAGAAAAAAACATCAAGAGATTGAGGACAAAAAAAAGAAAAAATGAGGATAATATATGAGGAATACTGAATTCCATCAAGCACCTCAACATCCAGATAATTGGTATCCCAGAAGAAGAAGAAAATAAAAAGGGCATAGATAATTTATTCCATGAAATCCTGGAAGAAAACTTTCCAAACCTAGAAAGGCATTCAAATATCCAGACCCAAGAAGTACATAGGACTCCAAGAAGAGTCAACCCAAGAAGATCCTCTCCAAGGCACATCATAGCCAGACTGGCAAAAACAACAGACAAAGACAAGATACTAAAGTTGGCAAGAAGGAAACATCAAGTTACTTACAAAAGTCACCCCACCAGGCTAACATCAGATCTGTCAGTGGAAACAATGCAGGCAAGGAAAGAATGGGGAAATATAGTCAAAGTGTTAAATGAAAAACAATTTCAACCAAGAATACTATACCCAGCAAGATTATCTTTCATATGGGAAAAAAAGATAAAAACATTCTTGGAGAAGCAAAATTTGAAGGAATTTACCAACTCCAGACCAGCTCTTCAAGAGGTCTGAAGGGAGTGCTATACCAGGAAAACTAAAAGTCAGACAAACAGTTATACAAGAACAAAAAGCAACCAAGAAAATGGCTCACTTAATGATAGGAACAGGTACAGAAATATTGATAATTGCAAATTGCATTGAATGTCAATGGATTAAATTCTCCAATTAAGAGACACAGACTGGCTGAATGGATTAAAAAAAAAAAAAAAAAAAAAAAAAAAAAAAAAAAAAAAAAACAGACACCCTCTATCTGTTGCCTACAAGAAACTCAATTTATGGATAAAGATATAGAGTAAAAATAAAGTGTTGGAAAAAGATAGTCCATGCAAATGGAAATCAAATAAGGGCTGCAGGGACCATCAGTCAGTGTAATGGTTATGTCACTGGACTCCCATGTAGTCGACCGTGGTTTGAGTCCCGGACCCGGTGGCTTAAAACTCCCTCTGAGCATGTGTGCGTGTGTGCCCAAGATCCCAAGAGGAGAATGGAGGAGAAGGGATTGCAGCATGGCTATCCCCCCTGGGGGATGATTTCTCACTTTCAGTCTCTGTGTCTCTGCCTGTCTGATGAGCACACACACTCTATAGGAAAAACCTCTCAAAAAAAAAAAAAAAAGGCTGGAGTAGTGATATTGATTTCAGACAAAATAGATTTCAAGACAAAGACAAAGACTGTAAGAAGAGACAAAAAGGGCATTAAATAATAGTAAATCAGGCAATCCAGTAAGAAGACATAACACTTATAAATATCTATGCACCCTAACTCAGGTGCACCTAAATATGTGAAGGAAAGACTGCTGGAGCTAAAACAAGAGATAGGGAGAAATACTATAATTGTTTGAGATCTCAACCCCCCATTATCTCCTTTAGATAGATCTTCTAGGCAGAAAATAAATAGAGAGATACAGGACCTAAATGATACTATAAATTGAATGGGCTTGACAGATATCTATAGAACTTTCTACCCTACGTCCACAACATATACATTTTTCTCACCCCAGCATGGAACCTTTTCGAAGATTGATCGTATGTTAGGACACAAATCAAGCCTTTACAGACTCAAAGTCATAGAAACTATATCCAGCATTTTCTCTGACCATGATGGATTAAACTCAAGATTAATTTCAAGAAACATCCTTGAAAATACACAAACACATGGAAACTGAACAACCTACTTCTGAATGACTTCTTCACTACTGAAGAAATTAAGTCTGAAATAAAAAAAAATTATGGAAACATAGATAATGAGTATACAAGTGTCCATAGTCTATGGGACATGGCAAAAGCAGTCATAAGAGGGCAATTCATAGCAATTAGTGCGCATAAGAAAAGGATGGAAAGATGGCAAATAGATAACCTAACATCATGTCTCAGGGAATTGGAAAAACAACAACAAACAAACCCCGAGGTTCGAGCAGAAATAAATTGAATAGAAAAATAAATGAACCACACAGAAAATAAATGAAAACAAAAGCTGGTTCTTTGAAAAGATGAACAAAATCGACACACCATTGGCTAGACTGATCAAGAAGAAGAAAGAAAGAAACCAGATAAATCAAATACATGATGAAACAGGCAATATCACAAGAGACATAGTAGAAATACAAAATATCATTAGAGGATACTATGAGCGACTATATGTCAACAAACAAGATAACTTGTAGTAGATGGACAAATTTCTGTATGCATATAATCTACCAAGATTGAATCAAGAGGACATAGAGAACCTAAATAGACACATAACAAGCCAGGAGATTGAATCAGTGATAAACAACCTCCCAACAAAGAAAAGCCCAGGTCTAGATGGCTTCGCTTCTGAATTCTACAAAACTTTTAAGGAAGAGTTAACCCTATCCTACTGAAATTATTTCTAAAGATTCAAAAGGAAGGAAACTTTCCAAATTCATTTTATGAAGCCTCCATCATCCCCATCCCCAAAACAGATAAGGACATGACAAAAAAGGAAAACTACAGACCAATATCATTGATGAATATAGATGCAAAAATTCTTAACAAGATACTTGCAAATTGTACAAAACAACATATAGCAAAGATTATTCATCACGACCAGGTAGGTTTTATCCCAGGGATACAAGGGTGGTTCAACATATGCAAGACCATAAATGTAATACACCACATTAACAGAAAGAAAGATAAAAACCATATGATCATTTCAATAGATGCAGAGTAAGCATTTGATAAAAAACAACATCCTTTTATGATTAAGACTCTCAGTAAGATTGGTATAGAAGGGTCTTTTTTCAACACAATAAAAGCTATCTATGAAAAACCTACAGCTAACATTATACTGAATGGGGAAAAACTAAAAGTTTTTCTGCTAAAAACGGGTACTAGGCAAGGCTGCCCAATTTCTCCACTGCTCTTTAATATAGTACTGGAAGTCTTAGCTAGTGCAATCAGAGAAGAGAACAATATAAAAGGCATTCGAATAGGCAAAAAAGAGTTGAAAATATCTTTATTCACAAATGACATGATGGTACACATAGAAGACCCAAAGGTCTTCATGAGAAAAACTTCTTGAAGTAGTAAGCAAATACCGTAAAGTGGCAGGATAAAAAAATCAACATCCAAAAATCTATAGCATTTCTATATATGAACAAGTTGAATGAAGTAGAGCTGAAGAAAGGAGTCCCTTTCACGGTAGCTGCAAGATGCATAAGATTCCTAGGGAAAAACCTAACTATGAAAGTCAAAGACCTTTATAAAGAAAACTATAAAAATCTTTAAAAAGATATTGAAAGTGACATAAAAAGTGGAAGGATATCCCATGTTCCTGGATTGGAAGAATTAACATAATCATAATGGCAATTCTACCCAAATTAATCTACATATTTAATGCAATTCCAATCAAAATACCAGAAATATTCTTCACAGACCTAGAAAAGACAATCATGGAATTTGTCTGGAATCATAAAAGACCTCATATTGCAAAAGCAATCCTGCGCAAGAAGAATGGAGTAGGAGACATATCACTACCTGATCCCAAGATATACTATAAAGCTGTGATCATCAAAACAGCATGGTATTGGCACAAAACAGACATGTGGACCAATGGAATAGAATAGAGATAGAGGCCCAAGAAATAAAAATCCCCTCTTTTTTTTTTTTTTTTTTTTTTTTTTGAAGGCTTACAGCAGACAACTGATTTTTCCTCCATTCTCCTCTCAGACAAAGGATATCAGTAAATCCATTGGGAAAACATAGCCATTATGAAAAAAACCTCTTTAGTAAATGGTGCTGGAAAAACTGGGTATCCATCTGTAAAAAGATGAAACTAAACCCCCATCTTTCACCATTAACAAAAATCAACTCAAAATGGATCAAAGATCTGAACCTAAGACCTCAAACAATAAAATTACTGGTAGAAAATGCTGGGGAAACTCTGGGAGACATTGGAGTAGGCAAAGGCTTCTTAAATAAGACTCCCAAAGCACAGGCAATAATCCCTAAAATAGAAAAGTGGGACTGTATCAGACTAAGAAGTTTCTGTACAGCAAAGGACACAATAACAAGTGTGAATCATCAACCATCAGAATGGGAAAATATTTTTGCAAAATATGCCTCAGACAAGAGACTGATAGCCAGAATACATAGGGAACTCAAGTGCCTTATGTGAAAAAAAAAAAAAAAATGATCAACCCAATTAAAAAGGGAAAATGAGTTGAACAAAAATCTCTCTAAGGAAGACATACGAACAGTCAAAAAGCATATGAGGAAATGCTCAAGATCCGTAATCATAAGAGAGTTGCAGATAAAAACCACAATGAGATACCACCTAACCCCTGTCAGAATGGCAAAGATTAAGAATATAAAAAGTTATTAGTGTTGACGGGAATGTGGTGAAAAGGGAACTCTCCTACACTGTTGGTGGGAATGTAAACTGGTTCAGCCACTGTGGAGAACAATATGGAAGTTCCTCAAAGATCTACAAATAGAATTACCATTTAATCCAGCAATCCTACTTCTGGATATCTACCCAAAGGACAGGAGAACACTCAGTCAGAAATATGCTTGCACATTAATGTTTATTGCAGCATTATTCACGATTGCCAAGACATGGAACCAACCTAAATGTCCACAAACTGATAAATGGATTGGAAAAGTGTGGCATATATACTCTATGGAATACTACTCAACCATAAAAAATAACAAGACCCTTGCATTTGATAGAAAGTAGTCAGATGTGGAGGATCTATTGCTGAGTGAAGTGAGCCAGGCTATGAAAGAAAAATATTGTATGTATCCACTTAATATATACTGACCATCTGCACTCTATGGTAGAGAGCGAAATACTAGAGGACATAAAAGCAGTGAAAATACTTAATGAGGATAAGACAGTGTGGAATGGAGGGGGGAGAAGAGAAGATTATAGAGAAAGATAGCAAGAGAGTAGAGAGGCATGACATTAGTAGGACACAGATATGGTTTATTACTTGTTGATGATGACGTGTATAGTATTCTCAATTAGATTGGTCTGAGAACTATTTCATGTTGGGTAACGTCTTTTTATAAGCAAAATGAGAAACAGTGATTGACTGGTTAAAAAATAATTGGAATATTATAATAATGATAGGGAAAAACAATGAAAAGATATTGAATGATGTAGTGGGGATTTTAATGTTTCTGTATTGACTGACATGTATGGCATTCCCTCTGGAAAAAGAAATGTAATACTCTGCAAAGTTATATGTGATTCAATGTAATATAAACAAGATTATGATGATAATAAATAAATTTTAAAAAAGAAATTTGTGTACGGTTTGCCATGTAATAGTCACAACAATCTTTTGTGATAGTAATAAAGTACTTTTCTGTTTTGGAAAAAAAAAAGTTGAAGGTGTTTTGTTTTGTTTTGTTTTTTTGAGAGGTTTTAGCTATAGGGCACATGAGCTCACCAGAAAGACAGAGAGAGACAGAGAGATAGAAAGCGAGAAATCACCCACCAGGGAGGATGGCCACGCTGCAATCCCTTCTCCTCCATTTTCCTCTCAAGGGCTCACATGCACACATGTCTGGCATGAGTTTAAGCCAACAGGTTTAGAACTTGAACCATAATTGACTACATGAGAGTCTAGCGACATAGCCATTATGCCAACTGCTGGTCCCTCAAGAGGTTGAAGTTCTAAATACAGGTACTTTTTCTATATAAATAAAGTACATGATAGATGTATTAAACACTACCTAATAATCTGAATGTTGGAACTACTTTGTTATTGAGGTTTCTGTTTTCTTTATTTTTCTAATTTTCTTTACAGAGCACATCCCTATAATACAATAAATTTTAATAAAGCTAAAAATAATGTCTTAGGTGGTTTCCAAAACAATCTTTCCATCAATTATGAATAGAAAGGTGGATCAGATAAATACAGAATATAAAACAATGAGGCTTTTTTTTTCCCCCTACTGTTACTATTTTAAGTCTATCCTTGAGCCACAACAACCTGGAGTACTGTTTAGCTACAAGATAATACCTGGGAGTGCCTAGGAAGCAGAGTTTTCTCCAAAGCCTTCCCTTCTTAGTTTCCAGGTCACAGTGACACTCTATATGCCCCTGGAATATAGAACTGACCAGTGTCAGAGCGGCTGCCCCAAAATGTGTGTGCCACATAACATCCCATTAACTTCCAGGTCATGCTTTCAGGAGCAGAAAGTTTCCTTTTAATGCCAAGAGCTGTTCTTGCAGTCCAATGATGACTTTTAAATATTATATATTATATATACAAGGGGTCTTCAAAAAGTTTGGGGGAAAATGTATATTACAAAAAAAAAAAAAAACTATGCATGGATTTAAAAAGATTTTGTATCAAAATGCTTTAATTCTATTTTTCTACAAACTTTTTTAAAGTTTATTTTTTCCATGAAAATCTAGACAGAGAGAGAAAGAGAGTCGAGCACTCCAACAGGGTTTTCAGGCTGCTCCGGTCTGAGCCTGCCCAGATCAGGAGTGTGTGTGTGTGTGTGTGTGCGTGCATGTACGTGTGCACATGTGCATGTGGGCTCAGGGGTCCTGGACAGGAATCCAGGACCTTTCCCATGCAAGTCCTGCTGTACTACCACAGAGCTACGGACGATCCTCTGCAAACTATCTGGAGTACCCTTATATATATTCCTTGTTTTAAAATGTAAACTGTAGAGTAGTGTATAATTCAGCATCTATACTTAAACTAGAAATCCAATAGTGAGCATCTGGATAACGACCCACAGAAGTCAAAAAATATATATTGTTTTTATCCCAGAAATACAGCTTATGGATCTCTACAACTCTAACTTAGGAGAAAGTACACCATTCTGTCAATGTGATTAGTCATTTCTTTGTCTTTGTATAGTTGTGTTTTGCTTTGTTTTAGTTGGCCAATGGGTGTGTGTGTTCACTTGAAAGACAAAGAAAGAGACAGAAAGAGAAAGCACTCCCCCTGGAAAAGTGAGGAAGCATTCCCCCTGGAGGATGGTCACCATGAAATTCTTTCTCCATCTCTGCCTCTTTTTGAGATTTTTGGGCATGCATGCACACATGCACCCAGCCAGTTTTTCTAGACATCATGTCCCAGGACTCAAACTGCACAGTTGACCATGTGGGATCCATGCCACCTGCTGGCCCAGTTTACCTATAATTTTAACATCTGTATGAACTCCTATATAATTTAATTTAGGTTTGCCTTTCTCTGATCTATATAAAAATAATTTTTATATATTATTTATTTGCTTGTCCTGTCATTCAGTTTTTTTTTTTTTTTTTGAAGAGGTTTTTTTCGCTATAGGGCGTGTGCACTCGCCAGACAGACAGAGACAGAGAGAGACAGAGAGACAGAAAGCGAGAAATCACCCTACAGGGGGGATGGTCACTCCGCAATCCCCTCTCCTCCATTCTCCTCTCGGGATCCTGGGCACGCACGCACACGTGCCCGGCATGAGTTTTAAGCCACCGGGTCCAGGACACGAACCGCGGTTGACTATGTGGAAGACCAGCAACATAGCCATTACGCTAACTGCTGGTTCCCTCCTGTCATTCAGTTTTATATAGGTAAGATTCATCTACTGTTATTAAGTAAAGCACTAATTTCATTGTTTCAAATTATGCAACTCTTTGTCAAATATAGCTATTTATTAAAATGCAGCTGTTTATTATTTTGCTACTACTGAACATTTGTATTATTTCCAACTTTAAGTTTTCATTATCAAATACTGTTGGGAAAATTGTACAAGAATTTTCATGCAAATATCTGAGGCTATGACCTCTGGGCCACATAAAACATCTGTCATTACTTTGACTATGTAATGTCAAACTGTTTTCAAATTTACACCAGTTTAAAGCCATACCATTCACATAAGCAGTATCTTCAACATCAGTAAACAATGGTAAACTTACAGACTTTTTTATTTATAATTATTATAATTTCTGCTATTATTAATGCATTTGAATACTTTTTTCTTATATTTATTGTATAGTCATATTTGTGTGTTTGTGAACTGGCAGGTTGGTCTGGCTTTTTTTTTTTCTTATTGATTTTCTGTTGTATTTGTTATTGTTTTGTTTATATTTTGTTTATTTTGTCTAGATATAAATAAGATTTAATTATTTGTGTTTCAAATGTCTTTTTTTCCCTCTGTGGTTTATGTTCTCATTCTTTTATATAGTCTTTTGGTGAACAAGAGCTCTTAATTTTAGATGAGTTAATTCATCAATCTTTGCCCTGATGCTTGTATTTGTATCTTGTCTAATATAAAAATATTTTGTTACTCCAAAGCAGTGATTTTGTCTTTCTGCAGTAGCTTCTAAATGTTTTTCAATTTTACCTTTCACATTTAAGGCTACAATATGACTTGTATTTTTTTTACAAGTTACGTGGGGAGAGTTTAATTTTATTATTTCTCTATGGACACTTACTTGAATTGGCCCTTTTGTTATTGTTGTTAGAGGGTACATGCACTCACCAGAGAAAGACACAGACACAGAGAGGAAGAGAGAAAGAACTTCCCTTGTCTATTGCTTCCTCCTGTAGGAACTTGGGGCATGGACATACATGTGCCTAGCTTTTTCTCAAGCCACAGGGTTGCGATTGAACCACAGGACTGGCCATGGGGTTTCCAGCTGCTTTAAGCACCATGCCATGAAGCTGGTTTGAATTAGCTGAGTTTTTTAGAATAAATTATCATACAGTTATATTATTTAAACTTTGCTATCTCATATAGCAAGTCTCAAAACTTGTTCTTTTTCCAAAGTGTCTTCACTCTACTTGGCTCTTTTAAATTCATTTTAAAATGTAATATTAATTGCTCACTTCTACAAAATTATCTATTAAAATCTTATCAGGGTATCTATGAGTTTAACATTAATTTTGGAAAAATTTACATCTTTAAACATTGACTTTTCTATTCATGAACATAGCTATATGTCTCAACTTATTTAGGTTTTAAAAATAATTCCTAATAAAGCTTTATACATTTAGAAATAAAGGAATTGCAAATCTTGGGATGTATTTCTTCCTGTAAGATTTAAATAATTTGATATTTTTATAAAAATTGCAGCTTATTTAATTTTCTCTTTGTTAAATGTATATACAAGTCATAGTAGATCACTTTGTATTTATTTTGTACTTAAACATTTCTGAACTTTCTTAATTTGATATATTGGGGCATTATTTTGAGTTTGTTGCCATAAATATAAAGTAAATTCAGTCATGAGGGTTATGTATGTTTATGCAGTTATGCAGTCATAGCTCAGTTGTAGGAATGAAGTGGATTGGATTGTCTGCAAAGCTGAACATGACCAAGACTGGTGTTGTTCTCTTGATGTTTATGATAGAAAGAGAAAATACGATGAAGGTAAAAACATAGCAAGAGAATTATTCAAGTTATGGAAAATAAAATCTAAATTAGATAAGGTAGGAAAAAGGATTAGTGAAAGACAATAAAGAGATAAACCTTTTTTTCCCCTAGAGATAAATACTAACTTTTAATGAATTTATTGTATCTTTTGTTTTTCTTTCTTTAGTTTTCGTTACAGGGCACAGGCACTCATCAGAGAAACAGACTGAGACAGAGAGAGAGAGGGAAAGGGCAGATGAAAAATCACCCTCCAGGGAGCACGGCCATGCTGCAATTCCTTCTCCTCCATTTCTCCTCTTGGGATTTGGGGTATGGTTGTGCACCTGGCATGTTTTTCAAGTCTTTTGGTTCAGGACTTGAACCTTGCAATTGCCCATGAGGGGTCCAGCCACCTTCAGTACACCACTGGCTGGCTCTTTTGTATTTTTTTCTTTTTTTCCAAGACAATATCTAACTGTACATATTATTTGATTACTTAGCTTTAAAAATTTAATTTTGAGATATTGTGGATTCAAATGCATTGATCAGAAATGATACGGAGAAATCCTATATAGCCTTGACTCAGTTTTCCCCAAAGGTAGCATTTCATAACTAGAGTACAATATCAAAATCAGGAAGTCGATGCTGACCAACATTATTCACATTTCACCAGTCTTTTTCTTTTTTGGGGGGAGAGGTTTTTCGCTATAGGGCGCGTGCACTCGCCAGACAGATAGAGAGAGACAGAGAGACAGAAAGCCAGAAATCATCCCCCAGCGGGGATGGTCATGCCGCAATTCCTTCTCCTCCATTCTCCTCTCAGGATCTTGGGCATGTACGCACACGCGCCTGGCGTGAGTTTTAAGCCACTGGGTCCGGGACATGAACCGCGGTCGACTACGTGGGAGTCCAGTGACATAGCCATTATGCTAACTGCTGGTTCCCACATTTCACCAGTCTTAACATGCATTTGTGGATGTACATTTCAGCTTTTACTCTACCACTTGTATAAATTTGTGTATGTGTATTCAACAGCAGTCAAAAAGCAGAACTATCCCACGGCCTGCATGCTATTCTTTCATAGCACAGCACCTCCTTCCCTCCCAGGCAACCACAGATCTGGTCTCAGTCTGAATAATTCTGTCATTTCAAAAATGTTTTATAATTTTTAAAGTTTATTTATTTACTTTTTCCATGAAAAAAAAAGTTACATAAATGGGATTATACAGTATGTTACCTACTAGCTTTTAATTACTCAGAATAATTAGTTGTGTGGGGAAACACCTCTGTGTTATTGCGGAGTAGTATTGCTTAGTATGGATATTCTGTAGTTTGTTTAGCCATTCACCCATTGAAGGACATCTGAGTTGTCTCCAGTTTTTAGCATCACAAATAAAGCTTATACAAATATTGTAGAGGTATTTGTGTAAACATAACTTGATTTCTCTGGCATAATTGCTCATGTGTGCAAATGCTGGGTCGTATGCAAATGATTAGTTTTGTAAAACACTAGCATTCTCTTTACCAGAGTAGCTGTTTCCTTTTACAGTCCCACCAACAATACATAAATGATCTGGCTTCTCCACAACCTTATCAGAATTTAGTGCAATCATTATTTTTTATTTTACCTATTCTAATAGGCTAAACTTTATTTTATTGCAATTTTAGTTTGCATTTCTCATATGGCGAATGATGCTGTACGCTTTTTTTCTTGTGCCTCTTTCTATTTATCATTTTAGTGAGTTATTTTTCCTGCCTTTATCCATTTTCTAATAGTCTTTTTTTTTTTTTTTTGTCGGATTTTTAGAGTCTCACATACTCTAGGTTTCTAGCTTCTGGCCCTTTGTTAAATTTGTGGTTCACAAATACTTCCTTCTCATCTGAGGCTTGTTTTTTCTTTTTCTTTCTTTTTGAAAAAGAGATTTTTGCTATAGGGAGTGTGTGCTTGCTAAAGAAACAGAGAGACAGAAGGGGGGAAATCAACCCTAAGGAAATGGCCACACTACAATCCCTGTCCTCCATTCTCCACTCAGGGTTTTGGGCACATACACACACACACCTGGCGTGAGTTTCAAGCCACCAAGTCTAACTCAAACCACAGTCAGCCACGTGGGAATCCAGCACCTTAACCGTTACAACACCTGCTGGCCCATGTAGTTTGTCTGTTCATCCTCTTCACAGGTTGTTTACAGATTTTTTTTTTTTTTTGAGTCTTCCCTTTGTAACCAAGTTTAGAAACTCTTTTGCAAAAATGAGAAACAAAAGCAACAAAGGGAAGACGGGGCTCCATAAGAGTCTGTCCTGTTTGTCGCTCTTTTTTATCCCTTTTTTCATTGGTGATTAGAAGTAAAAATATTTACACTGAAAAGCTTTTTGAAAAAGCCTTAAGAGGGGACCAGCAGTTAGCGTAATGGCTATGTTGTTGGACTCCCACGTAGTCGACCGCGGTACGAATCCCAGACCTGGTGGCTTAAACTCACACCGGGCACGTGTGCATGCGTGCCCAACATCCCGAGAGGAGAATGAAGAAGGGATTGCGGCGTGGCCATCACCCCTGGGGAGTGATTTCTCGCTTTTTTTCTCTATGTCTCTCTCTGTCTGTCTGGCGAGCACACGCGCACTATAGCAAAAACCTCTCCCCCCCCCCAAAAAAAAAAGAAAAAAAGCCTTAAGGGGACCAGCAGTTAGCGAAATGGCTATGTTGCTGGACTCCCATGTAGTCGACTGCTGTTCGTGTCCCGGACCTGGTGGCTTAAAACTCACGCCGAGCGCGAGTGTGTGCATGCCCAAGATCCCACGAAGAGAATGGAGGAGAAGGGATTGTGGCATGGCCATCCCTCCTGGGGGGTGATTTCTCGCTTTCTGTCTCTCTATCTCTCTCTGTCTGTCTGGCGAGCGCAAGCACCCTATAGCAAAAAAAAAAAAAAAAAAAAAAAAAAAAAAACCTCTTAAAAAAAAAAAAGCCTTAAGGAAAAAGGGAGCTATTTGCATAGATGACAGAAAACAATTAAGCTTCTGTAACATACAATGAGAAAATAAAAATTAGATCCCAGACTGAGAAGCCAGTCTGAGACCAGAACATGATCTGGGAGATTATTAAAGTGTAAGGGGACCCATGGAGGGTTCAAAAGGATGTATATCTTACTTATCTAGAGAATTTATTGTTTTATATAATCATTATGAATGTATCAATGAAATTGCAAATGTTAAAGTTTTTAAAAATTTGCTAATTTTTGTTGCAGCATACTATGAAGAGAACAACAGAGAAAAAACAATTATATAACAGATGTATATATCCTCAATCCTACAAGAAGAAAAATATCACAGTAAAAATATATTGAAAGGATAAGAAAATGTAAAAATATTAACTGGGTGCAAGTATAAATTTTTAAATGAGAAAATGGATCTACATATTTAAACTGCTAACATAGAAAAAGTCTGATTTAATACTTTCATTTGTATGCATAAGGTTGTTTCCCAAAGCATTTCAAGTAAAAAGGAACAGAAGATAACTCAAAATATAAAAATATGTGCTTGAATGTAATTTATACATTTTAATTATGTGGTTTTATCTTTGTTTTTAGAAACATTCAGGTAATATAAATGTAAGATTACCAGAGATGTTTGGCAATATATCAGAGGACCAATAGATGAACAACAGAATTCCTACCTAGGAAACAAATGCCCTAATAGACTCAATATTTGGGGTCTTATTATATAGTAAAATTTACATATGTGAAATATATTCAGGATAAAATTACAAAGTTTTAGTTATCAATTTCTGAACATAAAATAATTATTAATAAAAAGACTGAGCCAAATGTTCCTTTCAAATGTTTGTTTTTCTTTAAAAAGAAATATAATCACAAATTAAGCTTTTGATTAGATGAAGAAAACTAACACATATTGAATATATGCTACCATAATACATTTCGATATTATAAGTTTTTTAATATAAAAAAATATATAATTGAACAACTTTAATTCTGACCAAAATGGAACAGCCCCATACACCTTCCAATTTCCTCTTTCAACTAAGTAACCCTAGACATACCGCAGAATTAGTTTCTGCAAGAGGAAAAGAAGAAAGTAGAGTGCATGGAAACTTCCAGAAGTTACTAGGTCCCTGGATTTTCTTATTTCCTCTCGTATATCCCAAATATGCTCTTTAAGAAAATTCAATATATCCACCAATAGGCACAGAAAAAACTTCAAAAAATCATTTATTCTCCTAATCAATGAACCAGGAATAGGAAGGCCTAATAGAACATAAAACAATGGGGCAATTTCTTATTCTACCCAAATACAAATGGAAAAACTGCTCACATTCCATGACTTCAGTTGGTAGAATGGAATACAAACTGTTTTTTTTTTTTTTGGAAGTGATATTTTTGGTATAGGGCATGTATACTTGCCAGAAAGACAGAGAGTGACAGAGACAGAGAGAAATCAACCAGCGTGATTCCCCGCTTGGGTGGCACAGATCGAAGCTACCTGGGCTGCCTTGTCTCCTGCCCAGCAGGAGGAAGAAATCAGGATAGTGCTTGCTCTGCTGAGCAGTGGACAGATCAGCTCCCCTCATGCTCTGTCAACACCACCCAAGTGGGTGAAACAGAAAGAGCTGAGCTTCCATCCTCACTTGGTTGAAAGACGTCTTGAGACAATGTGAGGTGTGGCTAATAACTAACCCACTTCTCTTCCTTTCCACACAGCTGTTAGTGTCACTCAGTTGAGTCCATTAAAACATTCCCAACTAATGTATGACAATAAATGAAAGCACTATAATGAAGAAAGGATAATGATTTTAACAGCTAGAGCAATGATAAATTTGTAGACACACATGCAAGCACACACACACACACACACAAAGAACTTCATATAAAACTCAAACCAACTCCAAATAGACTAAAACTTTTAAAACATTAGAAATATGTTAGGAAAAAAAAGAAAATTATTCAGGATCTGAGATCAGGAAAGTTCTAAAACTTGGCACTAAAAGCAATGCTCATAAAATAAAGAAATGATAAATTTGAACTCATCAAATTTAGAAAGTTTTGTTCTGCAAAAGACTCTGAAGAGATGAAAAAATGAAATACAGACTAGGAGAAAATATTTGTGAAACACCTATCTAACAAAGGACTTGTATTACAACATAAAAATACTAAAATTTCAACTATAAGAAAACTAAACAATCCAGTATGGAATGAGCAAAAGACATACACATCTCATTGAAAAACATATTTAGATGAAAATGAGCACATTGAAGGACGTCCAACATCATTTGTCGTCAGGGAAATGCAAATTAAAACCACAACAAATCATCATACACTTCCAATACTTAAAAATAAAAATGAGTGAATGCACTAAATGCTGACAAGGATGTACAGGAAATGGACCATCACACGTGGCTCATGGGAATAAAAATGTTTCACCCACTTTGGATGATAGTTCAGCAATCTCTAAAGATAAAATGGTTATACCAAAAATAATAAAACCATTTGTAAAAATACCATGCCTACCTAAATGAAAACAAGTGGTCTAAAAACTTGATATTAATTATCTGAACATTAAAAAAGAGCACAAGCAGAATGTGGACATTCATGTCAGGAAACTAAGATGTTTCTGGACAAGAAAGATGAAAGTTTTTGAAGCTAGAAAGTTTTAAATTGCAAGCAGGAAATTTCTGCCACCTGATCAGTTATACAGAAAGGAAGGGAGTCTTCAAAAAGTTCTTTGAGAATGCATGTTATAAAAAACTTCATGGATTTGGAAAATTTTTGTAACAAAAATTCTTTAATTGTATTTTTCCATTAACTTTTTGAGTCCCTTTATATAAATCAAACCAAGCAGCTTGTGGCAAACCTGTGGAAGAAACCCAGACCTCATGTACTGCCATGTACAATGACCATGTAGCATTTGCAACTCCTGGACTTAACAAAAAAACAAAGAAACATCACTCGGTATTATGACTCTCACTTTACGTAGTGTTCTGTATTTGACTAGTATTGAGTAGTCTTTAAATATGGGTTAAATCAGATCTTTTATTCTCCCCTTTTTTAAACAAATTACTCTTCTGAGTAAATTATGGTTCTTCAAAAATATAATAAAGATATAAAATGCATTATTTTAATCTAATAATGAATTAAGCTTTGGTGGATAAAAAATGCAAGAAGAAAAAAAGCACTTGTAATGCAGCACTCAGTGAAAACCATTAGCATATTTATACATATGTATATATGTTCATTACACACATGCAATTGACATATTAATACATTATAATTAATATCGTATTGTATAATGTATTTCAAAATCTGTATGATGGAATCTTTGAATATCTAAAGGCTTTATTAATAAAAAAAAGAAACTGAAAATTTTAACATTCACAACATTCACATCCTAGAGTCAGGAGTCATGATATCCTTTCCTAAATCAACCATTCTGATGAACGAGTCCATAATAAATCTTATTAACTGGCTGACTGCCACAAAAAATAAGTTAATTATTAAAATAATGGCAAATATTTTCCACTGATAGAAAAAGCCGTGATGAGAGTGTGGTAGTAGTGGTTCTCAATTCTCTTTTGGTTTCCAACATGAAGTCATTTGCAATTAAACACACATATACAATTATTGGTTATTCTGTATAACCCTGAGCCTACATAAAAGTTGATTTACCTATACTTGAACTTTTTTTTTTCAAGTAAATTGATTTTGACTTTGTGTCATATATGTTTTCTGTATTACTTACAGGTTCAGTTGGGAGGTTATGTGATACTTTCCTTAGGAATAAAATATACTAGAAACTTTAAGAATTGTCTACAGTTAAATTAACTTCATTTGAGGCCAGCAGATGGTCCAGTGGTTACATCGCTAGGACCCCCCCGACCCCACATGGTCAACTGAGGTTCAAGTCCCAAACCCAGTGGCTTGAAAATAACGCTGGGCAGATGTGCATACATGCCCAAGATCCAGGGAAGATAATGGAAAGAAAAGATTGAAGGTGGCCATCTCCCCTGGAGGGTGATTTCTCTTTCCCCCTTGCTGTCTCTCTCTGTCTCTTACTGATGAGCACATGCACCTTATGACAAAAACCTAAGAATTTTTTAAAAAGTAAGTACAGAGCACATATTCTTGCCTTTGCAAAAGTAAATCAGGCTTCAAAAGAGACATTTTTATGCTTAAAGTTACAAAACAAATAATTCTCATGGGCATTATTTTGTTTACTAAGGTTTAGCTGCACTTAATGGCACAAGAAATTTGAAAGATTTATAGAACTAATTGGAGGGATAGTCATCATAGCTAATGCAACTCTACCCTAGCAAAAGTTGTTCCTTGATTGGGTATAAGGTTAAGGCAAAACAAACCCCACCCCTAAAAAAAAAGAAAGAAAGTAAAATCTGTATGAGTGTTGTGGAACCTTAACCAAAGTTCTTTTTTACCTTATTGTGCTCTTTCAGCTTCCTGTCTGTTAAACGTCATTGGCAAATTGAGCCTGCACCGATTCATTTGTTGACTCTATAAATGATGATGGTGGTAAAGGACAGTTCTTTCTTGACTCACCAAAGGGTGAAGTGAATAGACGATGCTGATTCACCATTGGCCTTTCTGATTTCATCAGTGACATGTAGTCTACTCAGCACCCCAAGGAATGCTTGTAACATAATAAGCACTTGACACATATATTAAAAACTGAATAACTTACTAAGAACATACTTTCATATCTTGTGTATTCAGTTAACATATACAAACACAGACACAAAATCAGTATGTGAAGCAATAAACTGGTGCATTGGGGTGTCACAGGGAACATGCGTGTGTGTGTGTGCATGTGTAAAACATATAATGGACAGCAGTTGCATCTTCACAAAGTTCTTCCTGAGTTCTTTCTCTGTGTCATCCCATCTGCTCTCCATATCCTGACATGGCTACAGTACCTTCCTTTTACATTTTCCCACTAGGACAGTCTCTCTATAATTAATGCACCAATCTAGTCATCTGCCCACTCCCTTTTAAAGCAATGACATCTCCTAATGGATTTGTCTAAGATGTAGAGATACAAGGAAAAATAGACAAAAGGATGTTATAAGTTAGAGTCCTATGTTTGGGAAATTCTATCACTGAACAGACTTGCAGTCTGACTGTGCTGTGCGTGGCTCTTCTAGTTTCAGACATCCATTAGTGTGTCTACAGATTGTATCCTCATCTGAAAATTGAAGCGATTGCACGCAATTTCTGAGTTCCCATCTCAGCTCTAAAAGTATGCTGAAGTTATTGACATAATCATAAACTGTTAAACGTCCTTTTTGGGTACCTTTCACAATAACATGGCAGACATATATCCCTTTGTAAAAAAAGGTGGAAGAAGTTAAAAATATCTGATTCTCTGGGTTTTAGACCAAAATTCTTGTTACTATGATTCATGAGACAGACATGGGTGTTGCTTCAAGTTTTATAGATACTCATGTCCTACAGCAATTATAATTCTAATGGAAAAATAAGAGCTATGACTTTTGTTGGTTTGTTTCTTTGTTAGTGGACTAGGATGTTTCTCTGAGTAAAACATATTTTCTGTGACCAGTTGCAATTCAAATGTTAACTTTTCAACTCATGCCTTTACAATTCTGTGAGTAAACTAAGTAGAAATAAATATACCTTAAACTCTTCTCTAACCCTTGCTAATTTCCTTTTTTATGGACCATCGGTTAGGAGCTTTTGGCAAGCGATAACATCAGCCTTAAATTGAATAACATTGCTTATATTGATTATATTTATTCTTGTAGTTACCTTCCTATAATGGCAAGTCATACTTTCTCTCCATTTGCAATAGTGATATAAATTTTCCTTCTAGTGTAGATTTAAGCAAAAGACAAAGTGAATTGATTTTAAACATAATAAGCTGCTAGAAGCATGGGTCCTCTGCGGATAAAATAAAAATAATGAATGTGATAATTAGATGTCTGAAGATTAGAAGAGCCTTGATTTGGAAGTGAATGTCATTTATCTCAAACTCTCCTACTCATGTCTGATCTAGATAATCGTAATAACCCTCTCCCAGTTGGCTTCCAATATGATTCTCTTACCTAATATAGGAATGTATACCTAATACAGAAATGTATCATCTACCAGCCGACTACATGCCTGGTTACATGTCAGATTTTGGAATTGACTGCTTAATGGTGGTTTTTCATATTTGGTTCAGTTGAAGATCAGAGATGTCTGACTTACTCAAGGTTTGTAAATGGGTGACCAGTACATATTCTGTCTTTGATAACCTCCTAAGTTTCTCTTCTATTGAAAAGCATTTGAAGTAAGGTATATGTTTCTCTCTATGAACGTTATTTTTAAAAAGTTTTATTTACATTTAATCACTGTATGTTTTTAAAGCATACAATATGGATTCTCAAAGCATAAATGCATTGCACACCATGCAAATCAAAGATATTACTGTGCACAAAAACTTACCATTCTTGTGCCTGTTAAATGTTCATTTTTTTTTTCCCAAGAGTCCCTGCCTCTTCCCTAAAATTACAACCCTTCCTGCATAGTCTCTTGTATCTACACTTGCTATCTTTGCTGTTGCATTTTCCAATCTTTTAGTTTCTGCTATAAAGTACAAATATTCAGTATACATTGAGTGTGGGCATATAAAGTCTGTCTTTCATATGCTGAGGGTAGAAAGGTAAATTTTATCATCTTTTCTTCACTAAAGTTGTTGAATAATTATAAACTTTTAAGAGAGATTTTTGCTATAGGGCGTGTGAACTCAGCAGAGAGACAGAAAATGAGAAATCACATCCCAAGGGGGATGGCCACACTGCAATCCCTTCTCCTCCATTCTTCTGTCGGGATCGTGGGCATGCACACACATGCACTCAGCAGGAGGTTATATTTTTAAGTCATCAGGTCTGGGACTATATCCATGGTCAACTATGTGGGAGTCCAGCAACCATTTCGCTGTCTGCGCTTCCCAATTATAAACATTTTAAATGAACAAAGTTTTTTCCTCAAAATTCTACTTCTGTGAATCTAGTCTGCCAAAAGCTTATCACAGGTGATGAATGGCATATATGCAGGTAGGTAGATAGGCAGATGTCTACTGAAGCTTTATTTGTACAGTAATAATCAGTCACTAAGAGAATTTCCTCTTGAAATATGAAGATCCTTCAAACAGTTCACAGAGAAAATGGAATTAAAGTGCAATTTATATCAATGCACAAATAGGTTGACATCCATGCCTAGTTTTATCATAGTACACTTTTTAAGATTTCTTATTTTCTTTCCATTTGGTTAAAGGATGCTATTTAAAAAACAAAACAAAACAAAACAAAAAAAAAAAAAAAAAAAAAAAAAAAAAACACCTTAACTTTTTTTGGCTTTATTTCTTTTTCTTATGCTTTAAGGTTAACTGGTGCTTGAAGCTTCTGTAACTAATTTAATCTGTAACTATTGTAACAAATAAGGTCATAAATAAACCTATTTGTTTAGAAGAGGAAACTTAATCTACTTGTTTCAGACAATGGTCCCAAGATTATGCAACCAGGACCTAGATCACAAGTGAGAAATCTTAGGAATGGGAATGTTTGCCCATGGGACACAATGTAACAGGTTAAATTGCAAAGTTGTAATAATGTTATAATTTAACATAATAGTTACAGATGTTTAGATTGTTTTGTTAAACAGTATTGCTTAGGAGCCAGCAGGAGGCCTGGTGGTTAAGGCACTGGACTCTCACACTGCTGACTATAGTTAGAGTGTGCATGCGTGACCAAATCCCAGGAGGAGAATAGAGGAGAAGGGATTACTGTGTGGCCACCCCTGTGGGGGATAATTTCTTACTTTACTTCCTTCTGTCCTCTCTTTCTCTCTCTCCCCAGCTAGTGCGCATGACTTCTGGCCAAAAAAAATAAAAAGGATAGCCTAAAGAAAATACATTGTAGCTTCCCTTAATCTATGAAAGTATGTCATGATGCTAACAGAGTCAATGTTGCAGTAAGAAAAAAATAATAAACCAGGGACATACATATCATGTGAAAAGAAAAGGTGCACAGAACCATTTGGGGAAAATCATGAGAGTAGGAGTAATATTGAACTAGCTAGATTTATGTTATAGATAACAATGGATAAATGAGAAATGTAACAGTACTACTGTGCTGGAAATTTCTGTTCTGGGAGCTGGTTGTGAACTCGTGAGCTCTCAGCCATTCCGTGTGCTCAAACACAGCTATAGACACTGTGTCTCCCTCTTTGCTTCACCTCTGGCTTATTCACAGCAAAGGCTGCAGGATTTTGGACAGCAGCCATACTTCATTTCTTCCAGTGTTCCTTCCACCTCTAGCCAATTCTTCCAAACTTAGCTGTTTCCCTTCATTTCAAACTCTTAATGGCGGAGTACCACAGGGAAAACTTATATCAACTGTTTTCTTGATCTGCACTCTCTGCCTTGGTATTTCATCCAGTCGAAGGCTTTAAATAGCCTGTAAACAGGAATGATTGAATTCGCTTTCTTGTCCCTTTTCTTTTGAATCAAGGTTTATATATCATGTTGGTAGCAAGAATGGTTCTAGAGAAACAGAATTTTAATTATGCGTTTTCTGAATTGGCTTTGGTACTTTTGTAATGGGTTCTCTTAAATGATTAGCTGTAAAGATGCTGAAGATGCCACTTCTGGTAGTAAAGATAGTCCTGAGAGTGCATGGGGCGAACTGTTCATAGAGATACATAAAGCAAGTGCATGGATACTCCCAGGTAGCCTCTAATAGAATGAAGGATGGCTCGGTCAAGGTTGCACAGATGGCTGGGCACCACTCTGTAACGCTGAAGCCATGTGCAAGGCTGGGGTTCAGACTGACTCGAACAGTCAGGTGCAATAGCATGCCTCTGAGCTCGGCTGGCTGGGAAGCTAGGGCAGAGGGATCTCAGTATGATGAGACCCTGTTGGGACTTCTTTCTCTCTCTCTCCCTCTTCCTCTCCCTCTCTCTCATGGGAAAATTTAAATAAACTATTTCTTTAATTTAAAATGCAAGGAGCTAAGTAACTGTATATGATACTTTCAAACAATTTGGGAAAACTATGGGTAAAGAAAAAGTTGTTGCAACTGGCCCTGTCCCAAGGAAAAGACACAATGCTGAGTGGGCCTATTTGGATTTTGGAAGCAATGCATATTCTACATTTGGGTGTGTGAGTTCAGCCCATGTACTGAATGACCCAAAGCTGCTGGTTTTGAGTAGGGCCACGAATGAAATAAGTCTCTGCCACGAGCACAGGCCACTGTGCCATCTGCCACTCTCCACGTGAGCTATATAATCCAATGAGCCAATGGGAATTACATGTCAGTGATTAGCGCCTCCAGCAGGCCCTATCAGTCAACTGTTGCAGAGGCCTTTGGAATTTGGGAGCAAGGCCTTGCCGTCAAGGAAGATCACTACTCTCCATGGCCTGCTATGAATCTTGGTAAAATCTGAACTTTTAACCTTGGGCTGTAGAGTTACCATGCAATCTGAGCTACTTATCATGAACTGGGTATTATCTGACCCACCAAGCCATGAAGTTGGGCATGTGCAACATTCTCTAGCATAAAATGGAAGTGATATATATGTGACCAGGCCTCAGCTGGCCCCAAAGGCATAGTTATGTACAGGAGCAGCCCAAATGCCCATGGTCCTCAGTCCATGCTACATGGCTTTCTCTTCCCCAGCCCACGCCTATGGCCTTATGGGGAATTCCCACTGACAGAGGAAGAAGACTCTGGCTTGGTTCACAGATGGGGCTGCAGGAAATGCAGGCACTGCTGGAGTGGACAGCTGCAGCACTGCTGCCTCCCTCTGGGACTTCCCTGAAGGAAAGGGTGAAGGGGTAGCTTCCTAGCAGGCCCAGTATTCGGTAGTGCTCTGGGTGTGTGCTTTGCTTGGGAGGAGAAATGCCAGATGAGGGATTATATATCCATTCATGGACTATCAATAATGTTTCATTGGATGATCAGGGACTCAGAGGTAACCTGATAGGAAAGTTTGTGACAAATTGTGGCAAGAGGTATGGAGCTAGAGCTCTCAGAATGGGGAAAAAATAATTGAAATCTATTTGTTCCTTGTGAATGGGTCCCCTGAGGTAACCACAGCAGAGGATTTTAATAATCCATCCGATAGGATTATTCATTCTGTGAATACCAGTTCTTCCACCTACCCCTGTCATCACCCTTGGGCTCATAAATACGATGGCCATGGTGACAGGAATGAGGTTATACATGGGCCCACCAACGTGGAATCCCACTTACCAAGGACTATCTGACTTTGGCCTCTGCTGACCATTTGTCTGCCAGCAGCGAGACCAATGCCAAGTCCCTGACACATCGCTACTCTCTGGGGTAGTTAGCTATGCACTGGGTGGCAGGGTGAGTATATTGTACAATTTCTATCATGGAAACGGTAGCATTTTGTCTTTATGAAGAGGAACACTTACTGTGGATATGGATTTGCCTTTTCTCTACACATCGATACCATCTAAAACTACCAACCACGGATTTATAGAATCCCTTCCCCACTGTCATGGTGCTACTAGAATTTACAACAGTTTATTTATATTCCCAAATTCAAACTCCATTTCATTCTGTATGCTAGAAACAAAGTTAGAAAAAAATAATAATATCTAAGAGTAATCAAGCAAAGATGTGCAGGTTCTCTTTAAATAAAATAATAAAAGCTTATTAGATGTAGTAAAGAAGATCCAAATACTAGGTGTTATGGATGTCATTCTGTTCATTTCAATACAGAGACACATTGAAACGCCATAGGAAATCGCAACAGGAATAAAAAAGCCTAAGTAGTCAAGAAATATTTCAATAAAAATACAAGATCTATATTGGCCAGGGTTCTCCAGAAAAACAGAACCAACAGAATAACTATATGTATGAAGATATTTATTATTGGAATTATATCACATGATTACAAGGCAACAATGTCACGCCACACACTCTCTGCAAACTGAAGAAACAACCGAAAGACTCAGACAGAGAAGCCGATGTATTTCTCACCTGAGGCCTGAAGACTGCCTTTTGGAGGCTGCTGGTGTGAGTCCAGAGCCCAAAAGTGAAGAGTGTCTAGCTGGAGAGGTGCAGGGGCCAGAGCCAGCAGGGACAAATGCAGCCAAAGGTCAAGAGAAGAAGAGGTGGAACAGGTAGAATGTGAAGAGTGGAACATGCTCGGGGAAGGAGCGAGAATGAGAGACAGATAAGAAACAATCTCCACTCTCTGTGTTCCTTCCACCCCAGCTGAATGGAAGGTGCCTACCCACATTGAAGGCAGGTCTTCCTTTTTCAGTCCACTGACCAACATGCCAATTTTGGCAGAAACACTCTCATAGACCTACTTAGAAACAATATAAGTAAGCATATTTTCAATCTAGTCAAGTGGACACCCAAATCTAACCATCATAAGATATTCTGGATCTCGATATTAATACATACTATAAAACTTTTATATCTCAGACAGACTGCAAGTACAGTTTGGGCACAGAAGGACACCCTTGCACATCTGCATCAAGATCTGTGTATAAGAATATTCACAGGCCAGCTGGGCACATGGCGATTAAGGTGACTAGGAAAAAGAATGCTCACAGCAGCATTGCTGGAATAACTGAACCTTGGCAACTATCCAAGTGTACTTCACCTGTAGAATGAATGAGTACTTCTAGCATGTTCATAAAATGGTATATAACCTTGAACAAGTTACCCTCAGAAAGTGAAAAAAAAAAAAAAAAAGATGTATGTGTGAAGGGTCTTCTAAAAGTTCATTTAAAAACTTGTATGGTTCCCTGGTACAGTTATATATTTAATAAAAAATTCTTGCCAAGCCTAAATCCAAAGTCCTCTCTCCATGGTAATTGTATTCATTTTCCATTGCCACTGTGTCCCATTACCACAAGCCTACTGGCCTAAAACAACACAAATATATTTTCTTGTAGTTGCTGAGGTCAGACACCTGAAATCAGATTTACTGAGCTCAAATCAAGGTGTCAGCGGGGCGACTTGGCTGGTGTTTTCAGCTGTCAGAGACCACGGGCATCCTCAGCCCATGTCCGTCTGCCTTTAGTCAGTGGTGTAGCATTTTCAAACCTCCTGTTTCCTTTGTCACAGCATCTCTGTTTCTCTGGTCTAAGGTCGCCTCTTATTAGGTGCCTTGTAGTTATAGTGAACCCACATAAATAATCCAAACTAATCTTCTCATCTCTAGATCCTTAATCACATCTAGAAAGTCCCTTCTGCCATGGAAGGTAACATATTCACAAATCCCAGAGATTAAGATTGACATTTTGGGGGGTGGGAGGAAAAGGCATTCTTTAGTCTTTCATAATGATATTTCAGATTATATTGGATATCAACACATTTGAAAGCTCTCATGTTGAAGAGAAAAAAATTTGCTCCAAAGCAGTCTATCAATGTCTATAAGACAATAGCACCAAAAAAAAAAAAAAAAAAAAAAAAAAACTGTTTTAAATTTTGCATTTCATCATCACTAACAGACATTAATTAGCACCTCAGCATTGAGGAATAAAGGAACTAACCACATAGGCTCCTGTCAGCTACTCATGTTTTTGTGTAAGTGATAATCCCTTCAAATGGTACTTCTAAAAATTTTATGTATAGGATCTTTTTTCCATTTACCAAATTCTAACAAGTTTTGATACCCCTGCAGTCAAATTATACCCAGTAAACTTCTTTCATTACCTCAAAAACACTTTTATTGTAGGGCCAGTAAATGACTTGATGGTTAAGCCATTGCGTTCCTCATGGCTGACTCCACAGTCCAAGTGGAGCTTGAAGCTTAAGTATCACTCTGGGTGTGTGTGCATGCATGCCAAAATCCTGAGAGAAGAATGGAGAAAGGATTATAGAATGGCATCCCCCTTGGGGGTGATTTCTTGCTTTCTCTCTCTCTCTCTCTCTCTCTCTCTGTCTCTCATAAGCACATGTGCCCTATAGAAAAAAAGAAAGAGAGAGAAAAAGAAAGAAAAAAAGAAAGAGAGAGAGAGAAAGAAAGAAAGGAAGAAAGAAAGAAAGAAAGAAAGAAAGAAAGAAAGAAAGAAAGGAAGGAAGGAAGAAGAAGAGAAAGAGGGGAAAAAACAATTTTTGTGTAGAATTTGAAATAAAAACAAGTTAAGAATTATTTCTTTCCAGCAAGTATTCTGTAAAAGAGTAAAAATGTATTTATTATAATTTTTCTTGTAAAATTCTCAGCCCCACTTATTTATATAGTCATCTATTTCATCACTTTTTCTCATAAATATTTATTGACTGCCTATTATGTGTCAGGAATTATGGCAGAATATGGGCATATACCATGGAAAAGGCAACGTACTTACCCTTAGTTAATTTTTCATGTATGTAGTTTTACAAATAAGAGATGAAGATACTCTTACATACAGGAAAATATATAGTATGATAAGAATTTTAGCATTGAGGGGCCATCAGTTGGTGTGGTGGTTAAGATGCTGGATTTCCACATGGCTGATGGTTCTAGTGCCAGACTCAGGGGATTGAAAATCACACCAGGCCTCTGTGTGTGCATGCTCAAAATACCAGAAGAAGAATGGAGGAGAAGGGATCATGGGGTGACAATACTCCAGCATGGCGATTTCTCATTTTTCCTCTCACTGTCTTTCCAGCAAGAGCACATGCCCTATGGAGAGACTTGATGAAGTCCTTACCTTTCCTTGGGTGATTCAATTAAGTTCAAAGTGGAGATGCCCTTTCAAGATTATTACAGAATGGATTGACAGTAATATTCAGCTGGGCATGGCCAAGAAAAAGATATTCCTAATGAAAGAGTAATATGTGCTAAGCCAGTGATTCTCAGCTGGTAAGAATTTGCCCTCAGGAAACATTTATCAATATCAAGGGTTAGTTATGGTTGTTACAACATAATTGGAGGGAAAGGTTGCTTTAGACCTTTTTATTTTTTGAGAGAGATTTTTGCTATAGGGCATGCGTGTTCACTGGAGAGATAGAAAGCAAGAAGTCACCCCCCAGGGGACATGGGTATGTCACAACCCCTTCTCCTCCATTCTCCTTTCAAGATTTTGGGCATGCATGCATATGCACCCAGCATGAGTTTTGAACCACCAGTTCTGGGATTCAAACTCCATGGTCAACCACATGGGAGTCCAGAGTCTTAATCACTACACCACCTGATGGTCCCTTAGACCATTTGTTGTTGTTGTTGTTGTTACTATAACTGAATACCATAGACTGGTCATTTATTAAATATATAGGATTATTCAACTCATGGTTCTGGAGGCTCAGGGTTGAGAGGCCACATCTAGTAAGGGTCTTCTTGTTGATGGGGACTCTTCCAAGTTCCAGGGCAGCTTAGGACATCACATGACAAGAGGGCAATGGTGTCAGCTGTTTTCTTTCTCTTCTTAAAAAGTCACTGATATTCAATCACAGGTGCCCCACCCTGATGATCTCAGGGTTGGGTTGCCTGGAAACTCATGATGCATTTTTGCATAGAAAAATACGTCAAGACATTACCAATGACATAGTACTACTACATACTTCTCAAGGGCCCTTCTTCTTAAAGCCATAGCTGGATTAAGTTTTCACCCTCTTAATGCTCTTACAATAGTATCAAAATTTCAGTGATACGTTTTTGGATATCATAGCAAACCCTAGCAGGAGCGCTACTGGCATCTGGTGAGTACATACTGAGGATGCTGGTAAATCTTTTAAAATGCATAGAGCAACTCTCCACAACAAAGAACTAGTCCACTCAGCACACCAATAATGCTAAATTTGAGAACTCCCATGCTAATCCACCCAAGAGTGAGTTGGTATGTCATGTTCTAAAAATCACAAAAAGCCTCCTTTATGGCTGTTATTTATTAAGAACATACTATAAAGGCAAGTTGAAATGAAGCTGGAGAAGTGGGTGGTGGGGGAAAGCTTTCAATAAATAGTTAGAAGTAGCAATGATAAAAGCATTCATAAGGATATGAGGCAAGTTATAAAATATTCTCAATAAAAATAATGTCATTAAAACAAATTCCTTACCAAAGCAAACTACTGGTGCATGAAGTCTGATGTGCTATGTACCCTCTCCAAAGAGATGCTCTTCCTCCAAAAAGTCCAGTGTGGAAATTATATTAATATAATTTCTGTAGTTACTATACTACTATGGAAAGCTGGCTTGGTTGATCATATTTCCAAATTGAGCCCCTAGTTTTCCAGTATGGATATGTTTCCTTTTTTAATTTGCCAGAGGGCACATATCACCAGAGAGAAGAGAGAGAGAGAGAGAGAGAGAGAGCAAGCACAAAAGCACCCCCATGGAGAATAGTCACACTGTAATCCATTCTCTTCCATTTTTCCTTAATTTGGGGGTTCAGGACATACACACACACATGGTTAGGGTGTTTCTTAAACCACTGGATCTGAAACTTGAACCATACAATTGCCCACCTGGGATCCAAGTGCCTTAACCACCAGACACAGGTTGGCCTTGAATATACATTTTATATTATGACCTTACAATTTAGAGATACATGATCATAATTTTCAAGATTTACTTTCAGCATCAAACAAATAGAATTTATTTCCAAAGTACTTATTTCTTTCAAAGTTCCAGTAAATGATTCCACAAACCAAAACGTATTTTTAAGATTTGGTACCCTCATGATGTTGTGATAACTTCTGTAAAGACGCATAAAGCAAAGTATTCAAGATTTGAGAATGTCCACAAAGCAGAAAATGCAATCTCCAAAACACTCCAGCATTTTTCATTGTTTTGCATGCAGTGGAAAAGTTTTAGAAGCCAAGTCAAGCTTGAAATAAAATTCAGAGACTTCATTATATCATCAGCACCCAAAATCTATCAGAATTGTGTGGGTGTTTGGATATTGCTTTTAAAAAATGCAGGAAAAACTATTTTAGTGCACAGTCCCCTTCGAGAAGTATCTTGTCAATTATGCTGAATAGTAGTGTGGTTTTCAATGTGTAGAAAACAGACAAGGACTGACCTTAGACTCCTTGAAGCAATGAGCTCAGCTGGTGGTAAACCCGGATCCTTAGGGTGTCAAGGCAGCTGTTGTGCCCTCTGCATTAACTAGCTCCTGTGTGTTTACTCCTATCGATGTCCTATATTGTGCTTTCTCAGACAGAAGCCATCGGGCTCAGGTTAGTGTCCTTGGTGTTAGAACTTTAGAAAATGTCATTGCAATTTAAGCAACAGTGATCAAAAGTAACTATCTCATATCACCAGGAGCCAGTTCTAGTTTTTACACTAATCCAAAATAAGTAAAGAACATCATGTTCAAAGGAACTATTTTGTACAGGATTTGACTTTTAAGTCTGATGAATTTGTGGGTAAAAAATATTCCTTTTGATCTGAATTCAGTGGTTGTTACCTCATATCTGAAAAGAGTTAGTGGGAATAGATAATAAATTAGATTAGAATGTAAAACTGAGAAGGCGCAAGGTAATAATGTCTCTAAAACTCTGGTCTCAGGGAAAGTCACATTCAAAAATTGTCCAGTTTCCAAGCCACAGGAACCAGACTGCAGACAGGAAGTAGAAATTTGAGATTTATAAAAGTCTTCTCTTTTGAAAATAATTTCTGGGTTTTTTTAGTCATTAGTAGACCAACTCAGACATCTTAAAGTCAGCTTTCACCCTTTAATTCTCATTTTCTCATAAGATTTTTTTCCTAAGTCCAAATAGCCCTTTTTCTTCTTAGACAAGCCCTGCAGAGCTGCCAGTCACAGGGGCATCCATGCTAGTCTGATGATGCGCTGACAGATAGAAGTCTGAATATTTGGTTTCTGTGGTTGGAGGTATTTATGCAGTTATTGACTTTCTTTCCTTAAGGTCGATATCAAAATGTATTCAAACAAAAAAATGGTATTCAAAAAATTCAGTTTTGACCAAGAAGTGAAAATCGACACATTATATCAGTGTGTGTGTGTGTGTGTGTGTGTGTATACATGTATACACACAATGCTATCAGTTTATATGATAAAATAATTCTGAGAATGATAGTGATCATAAAAATACATTCATCTTTTATACTTGACTGGAAAAAGAGATGATTTGAAAACGTTATTTGAAAAAATTTCCAACGCATGTATTCTTTTTTAAACTAAATTGTAGCAAGACCCCTGTATCTATCTCAAAATTAGAACCTTTGGAGATATCAATACTATCTCTAAAAGATTAGTAAGGTAAGATTTAATAATTTACTTGTAGTATCATAGACTAGTCTTTACTAGACTATTGTGCATTTGCAATTGATTTTCTTTGAGGTCTTATCACACACTTTAAGATTGAGATACTTACTAGTGTATGTTCTGAAGAGGTCAAGGAAAATATGTATTGGTTAGCAATTTTCAATGGGAAATCAGCAGTTTTTAAATACTTATACTCAGTGCCCTAGCTCTACCATGTCAAACAAGTGATTACACTGGCATGTCATGATGCATTAAAATTAAAAGAGAAATTCTGACCGCCAGCAATCAGAACTAGAATTAATTAATTCAGGGTTGAGAAATGTAGGTCTACTTGGACAGTGATGCTTTTGCAATAATTTATTTACTATGAAAGAAGAGAAGGTAACTAGCTTTAGTAGCTAGTGGTTTCCACCACTCAAACTGGTCTTAAAATTAATAATTAGCTGGTCTATTTTCTCTAGGATGTTTTGTTTTCTCAAGAAATTCTCTTAAAATATCTATCTCCCTGCAAATATACTCCCTTCGAATCTTCCTTACTGGCCATCAAGTCCCCCACCACCACCCAAAATCACTTAGATACCAATTAGTCCACTCATTCTACTCTTATAAACCATGTAAGATTTAAAGAACTCAGGTGCAGATAAAAGTGAGGGAATGAGAGTTGCTTATTAGCATTTTGAGTTTCAACTTTGTTATCCACCTTGATGGTGTTAGATGAGATCATCTCTTGGCCTTTTCCTTTGTCTAAACTTCTAGGAGTCTTCACAGGACAGCAAGGGAGAATTTACTGTGAAGTGAATCAAGCCCCAAATTGAGAATGCCCTTCATTTTATACTTGGGGTGGGTGCCCTTGCAATATGTCATACAGTCATGATTTTTGTAAACTTTGCTAAAGCACGAAATTTTAATTGCAATCAATAAAATAGCTGTCTTTGTCACACTTCCCCTTGTGTTCAGAGCACATGTAACATTTTACATTACTAATCTTGGATTTTGTTTTTTAAGGAATCTCAAAACTCAAAACTCTGAGCCTCAGGCTCCACAGTAACTGGATCCACCTCCCTTGTGATGTCTGTTCTTTTCTCTGGCTATTTTAAACATAAGAGATAACAGTAGTTCAGCCTATTATAATTGAGGTAGAAGTTATTAAAATGAATAACTTCCCTATGTTCCTTTCAGTCCAAGGTTCTTCTCTTTGTGTGAGTGTTAGTTGTTTCAGAGTCTATGGATCGATATTTGTTGCCTAACAATGATTAGTATCCTAAATGGAATTGTGGCAACTGAAAATTGTCTTTCTTTGGTTAGTGGTCTGGCTTGTTATATCTAGTAAAATATAGTATCCATAGCAACTTGATGTTGACTTGTAACTTTTGAACATTTTTTTTTATTTACATTGTTATGACTTATAATAGCACTAATAACCTCCCAGCTAGGCATTTTCTGGCCATTAGTAGCAGGTTCCATTAAAAGCCCCTAGCTGTACCTGAGACCACCAATGTTTTCAATTGATCATTAAAGCCAAGAACATATCCATCCTGAAGGTCATTATTGCTTAAATAATGCCTTGGAAAGTTAAGCAAGGCTAGCAATTAGGTCAGCTTTTAGGTGATTTTAGAATGTCGTCTAAACACCACTGTCAAACAGAAAGAACAATAATAATGGAAGCTGATGCCACTGATGAAACTGAAGAATAGGTAAAAATTTCTCTTCAGGTTGTTGGCCTTTTAAAAATAGCCTTGAGCCTTTAATGATGTGAGAGCTATATACAGTCTGGAATTATTAACTTGCTTACTCGTCCTTAGTCTCCCATTAAAATTCCACCCACTCTTCTTGGAACTGTCTGCCCCAGAATGCCTTTCCTGCTGTGTTAATTACCTTGCAAAGTCAAGAGTATCACTGGCCTGTTTATGTTAATTGCCCTTGGTGATTTTACAAGTGAGAAAAAGAAGAGAACCAAAAATTAATGTGAAAAGCTCTTCAGTTCTCTTATGAACAATCAATTGGTCTCTTTTTTAACAATTGAAGAATCATTTAATATATTTTATTTCTCCTTTAAAAACAACATACACTATAATAGAAAGGTAAGGAGTTATTTTGGGCTCGATATACATTTTTTTTCCCTTATTGTCATTGTACCTATTCACCTACTTCATTGAAAACTCATCTGACCCTCAAACGCTTTTCTCTAAAACATAAACTGTTTAAAAATTACTCGTCTTCTACAGATGATAACCTTTATGTTTTGCTTTTCTCATAGTAATTCTCTTTCTTGTTCCTTCCAAAGCAAACCTGTTAAGGCTATACGCCACAGTCACCATTCTCAGACCGCATTCTGCCTTCATCCTTCAGTATACTGCAGTCTGTCCACCACCTTACCATTCTACAGTATCACTTCAGCTAATGGTACCATAGATATTGTAAGGAATGAGTTGACCACGTGAGAAAATAGAAATGTAGATCCTTTATTGGGAGCTCTCCCAGGTGAGGTTCTCCAGTTAGAGAAAAAGAGAGGGTGCCAGAGAAGTCATGTCCTAGTTGAGGGTTAAGTGATTTTTATAAGGGTATAGGGAGGAGAAGTGCCTTAGAGGTGGAAACAGTCCATGTATGATGAAGGTTTAGAGAGAGAGCAGACTGCTGTGCCACATAGGGTCTGGTGTCATGTGCAGAGTAGAACGCCATGTGCTACATAGATCTGAGTGCAGCGTAGGTCTGATGACAGGCTAGATCTGGGTTGTATCAACTGACTAGGGCGTGGCATCCAACTCCCACATCCAAGCTACCTAGGCTTCTGGCCTAACGTCTATATTCATCAGAGATATAGGTCTGTAGTTTTCCTTTTTTGTTGTATCCTTATCTGTTTTGGGAATGAGGGTAAAAGAGGCTTCATAGAATGAGTATGGAACGGTTTCTTCCTTTTGGATCTCTAGAAACAGTGTGAGTAGGATGGGGTTACCTCTTTACAAGTTTTATAGAATTCAGCAGTGAAGCCATTGGGAACTGAACTTTTCTTTGTTGGGAGGTTATTTATTACTGATTCAATCTCATTGCTTGTTATAGGTCTCTTCAGGCTTTCAATGTCCTCTTGAGTCAATCTTAATAGATTATATGTCTCCAGGAATTTGTCCATCTCATCTATGTTTTTTTTTTGTTTGTTGGTGTATAGTCTCTCACAGTATCCTCTAATATTTTGTATTTCTGTTATGTCAGTTGTAATGTTGACTGATTCATTGTGAATTTGATGCATTTGGTTCCTTTCTCTCTTCTTCTTAATTAGTCTAGCTAATGGTGTGTCAATCTTGTTTATCTTTCCAAAGAACCAGCATTTGCTTTCATTTATTTTATGTATAATTCACTTATTTTTCTATTTCATTTATTTGTGTTCCAGTCTTTATTATTTCTTTTCTCCTGGCACTCTTTGACTTTTTCTGTTTTTGTTTTTCCAGTTCCCTGAGACATGATGTTAGAATGTCCATTTGCCACCTTTCCATCTTTTTCTTGTGCACACTAATTGCTGTGAACTTCCCTCTTATAACTGTCGTGTCCCATAAATTATGGAAACTTGCATACTCATTATCATTTTTTTCCATGAATCTTTTGATTTCAGTCTTAATCTCTTCAGTAGTCACGAAGCCATTTAGAAGTAGGTTATTTAGTTTCCATGTATTTGTGTATTTTTGAGGGTTTTTCCTGAGATTAAAATCAAGTTTAATACCATCGTGGTCAGAGAAGATGGATATAGTTTCTATGCTTTTGAATCTGTAAAGGCTGGTTTTGTGTCCTATCATGTGGTTCAGTCTTCAAGAAAGTACCATGTGGGGCTGAGAAAGATGTACATTTTGTGCTTTTTGGGTGGAAAATTATATAGATGTCTAACAAGTCCATCTGATTTACGGTATCCTTTAGATCCTGGATCTCTTGCTTATTTCTTGTCTTGCTGACCTGCCTAAAGGAGATAGGGTGTCGAGATCTCCAACAATTAGTGCGTTATAGTCTATCTCTCCTTTTACATTTTGCAATCTTTCCTTTACATATTTGGGTGCTCCTAAGTTTGGTGCATAGATATTTATAAGAATTACATCTTCTTGGTGAATTAGCCCTTTTACTACTATATAATGCACTTCTTTGTCTCGTCTCATGGTTTTTGTCTTAAAGTCTATTTTGTCCAAAATTAGTATAGCGACTCTGGTTCTTTTCTGGTTTCCATTTACATGGAATACCTTTTTCTAGCCCTTCACTTTTAATCTATGTATGTCTTTAGCTATGAGATGGGTTTCTTGTAAGCAGCAGATGGAAGTTTTCTGATTTTTATTCTAGTCCTCCAGTCTGTGTCTCTGAGAATTTAATTCATTAACATTCAGTGTTATTACCAATATTTCCAGACTTGTCCCTAACTTTAAGTTGGACATATTGGCCATATTCTTGGTTGGTTTTTGTTCTCTTGTTGCTGTCTGCCTCTGGCCTAACAGATATCCTGATTTCCAAATTGGATTGACACTTCACTTCCTGTCCTTATGACCTCTGACCTCTTAGATCTACTTCCAGCTACTCCATTTAATCTCAACAACTTTTTTTTGATAACATAGATAACTGTTATAGTTCCCCTCCCATGATAAAATTTTCTGTGTTATCCCACACTGGTAATTCTTTAAATCCTGGTGTTTATGTGAATCTATCCTGTCTTTTCTCCTTACTTTATATACTTTTCTTAGGTGATTTATCCTAATTTCAGTGGTTAAAAATGCCACCTATACTCCAAAAATATGCAATCTAGGCTCCAGTTGCTCTCCTGTGACCCAGTCTTATATATTCTCCTATTTCCTGTATATTACCCATCGGATTTTTTTAAAACATATTTTATTTTACTTTAATTTTTTTATACATTCAATTACCATACATCACTTAGCTTGTAAAGTGAATTTTCCAGCATGAATACATTTCACCCCAGTCCACTTGGGGATACTATACACGTTATCATCAACAGATAATAATCCATTTCTGTGTCTGTAAACAACCAAGAAAATGGTATACTTAATGGTAGGGACAAGCCCAGAAATTTCCATCTGATTTTTATTATCAACTTAATATCCATTATCCTAAACTAGCTTTGCATATGTATGGTTTTCTTTATTGAATGATACTGCCATCCAGCTACTCCCCAAAATTAGAAATAGAGGCCCCGCTATGTTGAGCACAGCAGTGTGATGCTCTGAATACTGTAGGCCATGTGGAAGAACAGGGCTTCGTTCCAGGGTCAGTTCATACACAGCAGAGAGGTGTGTGTGTGTGCCTTTGATTCTGGCTGGCTGCTGGGACTGTGTAGTGTGAGAACCTACTGAGGGAGCCTGGCTTTCTCTCTCTCCCTCTGTCTCTGATGCTGTCACTCATGAAAATACATAGACAAACAAACTTTTAAAAAATTAGAAGAATAAAATTATCCTCCATTTTTCTTTTCCTATACTTTTCACATGCAATCTCCAAATCCTCTTATTTCTAGTTCATTCACATTTTTTAAATCTTCCCTTTCTGAGCTAGCTCTATAGCCTGCTGTTTAAGTGAACTGAATCTCATATGACTGACTACGGTTCAAATCCTGGCCCCAACAGCTTGAAAAACATGCTGAGCACATATACAAGTATGCCTAAAATACTGACAAGAAGAAGAAATGGAAGAAAAAGCATTGTAATGTGACCAACCCCCTTGGAATTTTTTTCTCCTTCTCACATTCTCTTTCTCTCTCCGTGGCAAGCACATGCACCTTCTGCTACTAATAAAAAAAAAAAAAAGAAAAGAAAAGAAAGAAAAGAAATTACCCTTTCTAAGATGTCATGCCACTAAATAGCCTTAGTTCTATTTCTCACTAGACACTAAGTTTTTACTTGTACATACTAAAATCCCACTTGTACATACTAAATCCCATTGAAATACAAAAATGTTTTGGGACCAGCAGTTAGTGTAATGGCTATGTCGCTGGACTCCCATGTAGTCTACCACGGTTCGAGTCCCAGACATGGTGGCTTAAACTCACATTGGGCGTGTGTGCATGCATGCCCAAGATCCCGAGAGAAGAATGGAGAAGGAACTGTGGCGTGGCCACCGCCCCCCCCGGGGGGTTGATTTCTCACTTTCTGTCTCTCTGTCTCTCTCTATCTTTCTGGTGAGCACATGTGCCCTATAGCAAAAAAATACCAAATATACAACAATGTTTTTTTTTTTTTTTTTTTTTTTTTTTTTTGTGGAGAGGTTTTTCGCTATAGGGCGCGTGCGCTCGCCAGACAGAGAGAGACGTAGAGACAGAAAGCGAGAAATCACCCCCCAGGGGGGATGGTCACGCCGCAATCCCTTCTCCTCCATTCTCCTCTCGGGATCTTGGGCACGCACGCACACGCGCCCGGCTGTGAGTTGTAAGCCACCGGGTCCGAGACGCGAACCGCGGTCGACTACGTGGGAGTCCAGCGACATAGCCATTACGCTAACTGCTGGTTCCCAACAACAATGTTTTAAAAACAGACCTCATATTCCTCTTCTGTATAAAATTTTTTGGTGACTTAACACTTGACCACATAATACAGTTTTGAGTTTATCTTTGTTTAAACAACATATTAAATGTAAGCTTCATGAGAACAAACCCATGTCTTTATTTACAATTTTATTTTCAGTCTAGATCAAATTGACCTCAGAGTAGGTCAAGGCTGAAGAAAGGAAAGGCCTTCAGCCTTTATTAATAAAAGAAAGCCCATTATAATTTCATTTGCCTAGCTCTATTGCCAGTATCATTTATTGACTTTTCCATTATATCCTATTTTGCAGGCATTTTGAGCTCTCAGGTCTGAAGCTTCCTGAATATTCCAGTTTGATTAATCTTCTTTGGGTTTTGCCTCCTTTGCTTGGACTATTCTCCACATGGATTCTTGCTACAAATATTTACTTAACTTTTAAGGTTCACCTTCAACAACACACTTCCTATGTGGTTTCTTTTTTATTCTTTTTTTTGAGAGGTTTTTTTGCTATAGGGCGTGTGCGCTCGCCAGACAGAGCGAAACAGAGAGACAGAAAGCGAGAAATCACCTCCCAGGGGGGGATGGTCACGCCGCAATCCCTTTCTCCTCCATTCTCCTCTCGGGATCTTGGGCACGCACGCACATGCATCTGGTGTGAGTTTAAGCCACCGGGTCCGGGACGCGAACCGCGGTCGACTACATGGGAGTCCAGCGACATAGCCATTGCGCTAACTGCTGGTTCCCCTATGTAGTTTCTGTGAAGTGACAACTCAAGTACAGTCTACGTTCTTCAGTCTCATTTGTTCCTTTAGTGATTTATCACACTATTATGCATGTATGTGTCTGTTTGCCTACAATGGATTTGCCTACAATAGTAGTAGATAATCCATACATTTAATTATCTGTCTTTTTATCAAGAAAAACACGTTAGAGCATTGTGATGAGCACATCCCTTTTCTTTAAATAAAAACCACAAGAATAGAAAATGCCATACGATTTTTAGGCTAAGAATGACTTCATGAAATTTTGTGTCAGACACATATACATATATATGTGAACTGCACTGTAAAATAAAGTGTATTTAGCACAATGGGAATGGTCAAAAAGGTTTTAAAAAACCACACTAGACTGAAATTTCTTTGAAAATAAGAGCTGGATCTATACGACTTTTTATCCCTGGCATAGAGTAGTTTGCTAGGTACATTGCTAGTTGTTAGAAAATATTTTTATTTGAAATAATAATTTCTTAAAAAGTAGGGACTTCCAGAGCCTCTGAGCCATGTTATGGTATATAAATCAGGTGAGTTCTCTTCTGTTCTTGGCAGAAAAAATGGCCCTTAAAAATGTCGATATCGCTAATCCCCTGAAACATGTGAATGTATTATCACGTAAGGTAACATGTTAATGTGTAAGGTTACCTTACATGGTAACACATTCTCTCTTTCCCTTCTCTCTCTTCTCTTCTCTTTGTAGATGGGACTAACTTGAAGATCTTGATGTGGAAAGATTTTTTCTGGATTATCCAGGTAAGACCACTAAAATCAGAAGGGGTCTTTGTGAGAGGAAGACAAAGGGGTCACAGAGCGAAGCTGAGATAACAAAAGTGGGGGGATGGAATGACAGGCTTGAAGGTGAAGGAAGATCTATGAGCTAAGGAATACACGTAGCCTGGAGAAGCTGGAAAAGGCAATGGATTGAATTCTTCCCTAAGATTACTTCAAGAAGGAATTCACCCTGTGAACATTTTGTTTATAACCCATAAGACCCATTTTTGACTTCAGACTTTTGGGACTAGAAGATATTAAATTTGTTAGGCTTTAATCCACTAAATTTGTGGTCACTTTTAAAAACATTAATAGCACATAAATATACCATCTCACCCAAAGGAACACCTACACACTAACCACTGTATGTCTTATTCATTTTTTTTTTTTTTTGAGAGGTTTTCGCTATAGGGCACGTGCACTCGCCAGACAGACAGAGAGAGACATAGAGACAGAAAGTGAGAAATCACCCCCCAGGGGGGAATGGTCACGCCTCAATCCCTTCTTCTCCATTCTCCTCTCGGGATCTTGGGCACGCACGCACACGCACCCGGAGTGAGTTTTAAGCCACCGGGTCTGGGACGCGAACCGCAGTCGACTACGTGGGAGTCCAGCGACATAGCCATTACGCTAACTGCTGGTTCTCTGTATGTCTTATTCTTGAGTAGTGCTAGGCAAAACATTGTGGAATCTAACCCTAAGTACCAAAACAATAGTTTTTAGAGGTTATTTTACCCTAGAAGATGTGGCAGTAAGACTCCAGCTACTGTCCCTGGTTTCAATATACCCTGTTATTTTAATATACATGTCATATTTTCCCAAAGGACTGATAGGCCTACAAGAGGAGTGGAGAAACCTTACATTACTACTTACTCACATCACTTAGCATTTGCACATTAAAAATACCAATTCGTGGTATTTGTTTTGTTTTGTTTTGTTTTTTGAGAGGTTTTTCGCTATAGGGTGCGTGCGCTCGCCAGACAGAGAAAGACAGAGAGACAGAAAGCGAGAAATCACCCCCCAGGTTGAATGGCCACACCGCAATCCCTTCTCCTCCATTCTCCTCTCGGGATCTTGGGCATGCACGCACACGCGCCCTGTGTGAGTTTTAAGCCACCGGGTCCGGGACGCGAACCGCGGTCGACTACATGGGAGTCCAGCGACATAGCTATTACGCTAACTGCTGGTCCCCCAATTTGTGTTTAATGATTTATTCTCTTTACATGATTTTTTCCTCAGAAGACATTTATATTCTCCTGGGTAATGAGTATTTATGAACCCGGTTATAACGAAACAAATCTTAGAGTTACGAATGTTGGAATCTGGTCCTTGGTATTTTGAAATAATTTGTGTTACGATGCCTAATAATTATTGTGCTTTTAATTAATGCATGTATGATGTTTGCTCTTTTCAGTATCTGAATTCTGGCTGTTCTGTCTTTGTAATAACAAGAGGCTCTCAGTCCTGGTCTGAGTGCCGAATATTATTTTAAATATAAAGAAGCATATTCATGAGCTAAGCACCTCTCATAAAGAATAACAGTGAAACGAATATCCATAAAAGCTAACAGCTATATTTGTGGAAGCATCCTGGTCTACAGCTCAGCATATCAATTGACATTTCTCCAATCATATGTATTGCAGGCTAAAATTATCTAAGAAAAATAAGACCTATATGCTATCTTTTTATTATAAGCTTTATTAACATATGCTTTCATGAACTTCAAATACCTTATCATGTCAATTTTGTCTTTATTATATTACTGTTTTTAGACATAGGATTTTTTTCTTATAGTGTCCAAGAATCCATAATTTTATCCAAGGTATCCACAATTAACCTTATTAGCCAAGCCATTAAAGGGGTCTTATCCTAGGACTAAAAAGCAATGTTGAGAATCTAATTATATTCCTTAACCTTAAGAGAAGGTTATTATTATTTTTTTTCATCCACTATCTCTTCCCAATTAGCTAATGTAGTCTTTACAATGAGCAGATCTGGAAATTTGCCATTTTGAAAGTCACACTTGGGGTTACAGTAACTTGCAGTTCTTGCTGATGTGTGGCTTAGTGGTTTAGGTCTAGATACTTAACGGGTTTATGTGATCCCTAAAAGCCTAAAATCCATTTGCTAGGATATAAAAAATGGAATTTGGAATATCTGATTGGTCTTTATAGTAATAAAGATTCAAATCCTTGCTCTAAAAAGACTTTAAAGCATAAAATAACATTTACTGAAATAAAAGGTTACTGACCTTTTTGACTTCATTTCAAAATTGTGTGAGCCCTCTAATTGCTCTGCTTGCATTTCTGGCATGGGTTATGTCAATACATTATCCCAATATTATTTGTTGTACTATGCTGTCTATATTTACCACTGTGTTATTTTTGACATTAATGTACCACACAGAAAATAAGTAGGAAAGCACAGGTCATTTGTGCAAGTGTACATTATAATTTGTTAGTTTCTATGAATTATGTATCAGCCTGGCTGTTGTTTTATTAGGATTTGTAGACACAGGGAACAAATTCTTAAAAATGCCTCTTTCTCACTCTCTACAATAAGTTTCGAACATATAAAGCAGTGACAATAATATGATATCGTAAATTATTAAGAATAAAAAAACAGTTATTTAAACCATATCCTGTTTCATGTAAACACTGAGCTCTGATTTAGGAGTGTAGGGTCCTCATTTAGTCCTGATAATAAATGGGCATCATTCCTAGGATAGGCAGGTATTCTCCCTCCATCCTAAGTGTGCTTAAGATAAAAAATAAAATAGCAGATAATCTGTAAGCGATAGTATGATGCAGTGTAAAACATATAGGCTTTGAAGACATGTTTGTGTTTATATCTTTTTCTCACATGTATTAATTGCATGAACTTAAATAAGGTCTTTATTTATTTATTTATAGAGAGATTTTTGCTATAGGGCATGTGTGCTCACCAGAGAACAATAGAAAGTGAGAAATCACCCCCAGGGGGTATGACCACGTCACAATCCCTTCTCCTCTATTTTCCTTTCAGGATTTTGGGTATGCACACACACACATGCACTTGGTATGAGTTTCAAGCTGCCACGTCTGAGACTTGAACCACAGTCAGCTATGTGGCAGTCCAGTGTCTTCAACAGTATGCTACCTGCTGGCCTTAGGTTTTTATTTTTTGAACATCAATTTTCTCATCTATAAATGTGGTTTATACACATCTATCATTATAAGAAATAAAGAAAAAAGATAATATCTGTTTATATGCTGTGTCAAATGGATTTCTATTATTATCAGAGTTCTTCCTTTTCTTAAAGAGTTATTTAATTTTATTTATTATTATTATCTTTTAATTTGCTATAGGACACATATGCTTATGAGAGAGAGGGGGGGAGAGAGAGAGAGAGAGAGAGAGAGAGAGAGAGAGAGAGAGAGAGAAACTAAACTGCCAAGTCCAGGATTCAAACTGCTGTCAGCCATGTGGGAATCCAGCGTCTTAACCACCATGCCACCTGCTGGCCCACAGAGTTCTCCTTATTTTAATTCTTTCTAGCTCATATTAAATAAATGATGATAATAGCAAATACATAGAGTAATTTCTATTCTCCAAGACTTAAGTAATTTATATACTTCCATTTAGCATTCATAATAACCTAATGAAGTAATAATTATTACTATATGCATTTTGCAAGTGAGAGAGCTAGGAGCATGAAAGTTTAAGTTAAGTTACCCAAGTTTATTAAGCAGCAGACCTCAGACATTCCTATTCATACTCTGAATCTATAGTCTAAAATTCTCATTATAATACTATGTTGATCACCATTAAATAGTGCTATCTATTATATGTTATATAAATATTGTTCTAATTATTTTAGATTAGAGACAAGATTTAAATATAAGTCAAGATGTCTAGATTTTTGGACTTAGCTTGTCAATCACTAGTTGTGACCTGTAACTACTCTGTCTCACCCACCCTCTTCATTTGTAAATCATAATGTTACTTTCCTCTCAACTTCACAGATTTACTTAAAGAAAATGAGAGACTTCCATCTCCAGACCCCTGGCCTAAGGGACACTGAGGCAGGGCTCCCTGCCCCAATTCCAGCCCCGACACCCCCAAGCCCAGTGACCCTCTCTCTCTGTCAGCCAGATAGCCTTTTTCCCCCTTCTCTTCTTTCATTTGTTAATTTCACACTTCTCCTTATTATATAGGACTACCCCCAGCTCTACAGCAGACCCCACTTCCATCTCCAGATCCCTGGCAAAATCGGAGTGCAGCTTTTTCTTTATTCTCCTTCTTTCTTCCCTCTTATTTGGTCCTCTCTCCTCTTCTTCTACCCTCCCAGATGGACTAGATAGGTCTAGAATCACAGTTCTAAAATACTCTAGTATTGTAAGACTCCCTGGGGTCCTCCCTTTTACTGAACCACCTGTGAAAAAGGAGATACTGTTCTTTCAACACCTGAATAGACTACTCCTTCTCGGACCACATTGCTAAACACAACAGAAGAGAGACTTCAGCACTCATCAGTCTACAGTAAAGGGGAAACACACTTGCCCCTAGTCAAAGAAACATTCTCCTACAAGGCATTCCAAAGTGAATACATCTCCCAATGATTAGAAATAAAAGAAGAGCCTCCGGTCTGAATAAACCAGGAAATATGTCTGTCTCCATCAAAAGAACACAGTAACTCCCTTCCACTTCTCCGGAAAAAAAAAAAAAAGGAAGTTACCAAAATGTCAGAGAAAGACTTTAGAACATTCATGGTGACTAAATTCTATAATTTGGAAGAGAAAAGAGACAACGAGCTGTAATTGTTAGGAAGTCCTTCCACATATAAAAGAAGAAACACACACTCTAAGAAAGAATCAGATGAAACTATTAGAGATGAAGTCTATAATACAGGAAATCAAAAACTCTCTCAAAAGTGTTAAAAGTCAATTAGACCATGCTGAAGACAGAATCTGATGTAGAAGATAAAACCTCTGACCTAGAGAAAACTACCAAAAATATAGAGAAAAATAACATATAAACAAGGATAATATGTGAGAAACACAAGATTCCATTAGACGCCCTAACATCCGAATCATTGGTACACCAGAAGGTGAAGAAACTAATAAAGGCATAGAAACTATATTCAACATCTTCCCCAACCATGATGGAATTAAACTTGAGTTTACTTCCAAGAAAAATCCTCACAAATACACAAATACATGGAAACTAAATAACCTACTCCTGAATGACTCCACAACTACTGAAGAAATAAAGACTGAAATCAAAAGATTCATGGAAACCAATGATGATGAGGATATGAGTTTCCATAATCTTTGGGACACTGCTAAAGTAATCATAAGAGGGACGTTCATAGCAATTAGTGCACATAAGAAGAAGAAAGAAAGAAGGCAAATGGATCACCTAACATCATGCCTCAGAGAATTGGAAAAGCAACAGCAAAAAAATAAAAATCTCCAAGAAAAAAGGAAATAATAAAGATATGAGCAGAAATAAATGAAATAAAAAATAAATGAACTATACAGAAAATAAATGAATGTAAAAGCTGGTTCTTTGAAAATATAAGCAAAATCGATACACCACTAGTGAGATTTATTAAGAAGAGAGAAATGAACCAGGTAAATCAAATCTGCAATGAAGCAGGCAATATAATAACAAAGTAGAAATACAAAGCATCAATAGAGGATACTATAAACAACTATATGCCAAGAATTAAGACAATCTGGATGAGATGGACAAATTCCTGGACACATATAATCTACCAAGATTGAGCCAGGAGGATACAGAAAGTCTTAATAGGCCCATAACAAGCCAGGAGATTGAATCAGTAATAAATAACCTTCCAACAAAGAAAAGTCCCGGCCCTGATGGATTCACCTCTGAATTCTACAAAACGTTAAAAGAAGAGTTAATGCCGATTCTGCTCAAGTTATTTCTAAAGATCCAAAAGGATAAATCTCTCCCTAATTGATTCTATGAAGCCTCCATCACCCTTATCCTTAAAACAGATAAGGACAGGACAAGGAAGGAAAATTATAGACCAATATCTCTGATAAATATAGACACAAAGCAAATTGTATCCAGCAACTTATAAAAAAGATTATACATCATGATCAGGTTGGCTTTATTCCAGGAATGCAAGGTTGGTTCAACATATGCAAAACAATAAATGTAATGCACCATATTAACAAGAAAAAAAAGATAAAAGCCATATGGTAATATCAATTGAAACAGAAAAAGCATTTGATAAAATACAACATCCCTTCAGATCAAAACACTCAGCAACATCAGCATAGAAGGGTCATGTCACAACACAATAAAAGCTATCTATAAAAACTCATAATGAACATCATCTCAAATGGGGAAAAGTTGAAAGATTTTCTACTAAAAATGGATACAAGACAAGGATGCCCACTTTCTTCACTCCTTTTCAGTATAGTACTGAAAGCCCTCTCCAACGCAATCAGAAAAGAGGAAAAACTAAAAGGCATTCAAATAGGAAAAGAAGAGGTGAAACTCTATTTGCAGATGACATGATTATATACATAGAAGGCCCAATGGTTTCCATAAAAAGTTTCTGGAAGTAATACATGAATACAGTAAAGTTGCAGGATACAAAATCAACATACAGAAATCTATAGCATTTCTATATATGAACAACAGGTAGACTGACATAGAACTGAAAAAAGTTATCTCATTTACCATAGCCACGAAAAGTATAAGATACTTAGGAATAAATCTAACTGAAGAAGTTAAAGACCTCCACAAGGAAAACTATGAGAAGCTAAAAAAAGAATTTGAAAATGCCACAAAAAAGTAGAAGGACATGCCATGTTCCTGGATTGGAAGAATTAATATAATCAAAATGGCAATTCTCCCCAAATTAATCTACAAATTTAATGCAATTCCAATGAAATTACCAGACACATTCTTCAAAGATCTAGAAAAGATAATCATAAAATTTGTCTGGAATCATGAAAGACTCCATATTGCCAAAGCAATCCTAAACAAGAAGAGTGGAGTGGGTGGCATATCACTCCTTGACCCAAAAATATACTACAAAGCTATAGTAATTAAAACAGCATGGTACTGGCACAGAAACAGACAGGTGGACCAATGGAACAGAATAGAGTCCTCAGAAATAAATTCCCAATCATACAGTCAACTGATTTTTGACGAGGGGTACCAGTCAATCCAGTGGGGAAAGGAAAACCTTTTCAGCAAATAATGCTGGAAACACTGGATTTCTACTTGCAGAAAAATGAATCTGAGCCCCTACCACTCACCTTCGACAAAAATCAACTCAAGGTGGGGAACCAGCAGTTAGCGTAATGGCTATATCGCTGGACTCCCACGTAGTCAACCGTGGTTCGCGTCCCGGACCCAGTGGCTTAAAACCCATGCTGGGCACGTGTGCGTGCATGCCCAAGATCCCGAGAGGAGAATGGAGGAGAAGGGATTGCGGCGTGACCTTCCCCCCTGGCTGGTGATTTCTCGCTTTCTGTCTCTATGTCTCTCTCTGTCTGTCTGGCGAGCGCACGCGCCCTACAATGAAAATCTCTCCAAAAAAAAAAAAAAAAATCAACTCAGGGTGGATCAAAGATCTAAACCTAAGACCTCAAACTATAAAATTGCTACTGGAAAACACTGGTGAAACTCAGAGACATTGGAGTAGGGAAAGACTTCTTAAATAAGACCCCTCAAAGCACAGTCCATAATCCCCAAAGTAGACAAATGGGATTACATCAAACTAAGAAGTTTCTGCAGGGCAAAAGACACCATAATTAGTGTGAATCCACAGTTTTCAGAATGGGAAAATATTTTTGTAAATTATGCATCAGATAAGGGGCTGATAACCAGAATACACAAGGAACTCAAGTAGCTGTTCCGAAAAAAGATCAACCTATCAAAAGATGGGAGAATGAGTTGAAAAACACACTCTCTAAGGATGACATATGAATACCCAAAAGGCATATGAAAGAATGCTCAACATCCCTCATTGTAAGGGAAATGCAGATCAAAACAACAGTGAGATACCATCTAACCCCAGTCAGAATAACTAAGATTAAAAAAAAATGATAAGTGCTGGCAAGGGTGAGGTGAAAGGGGAACTCTCTTACACTGCTGGTGGGAATGTAAATTTGTCCAGCCAATATGGAGGACAATTTGGATTCCTCAAAAATCTACAAATAGAGGTACCATATGATCCAGCAATCCAATTCCACTACTTGGTATCTACCCAAAGAACAGAAGAATTCCTAATCAGAAAGTGCTTGCACATTGATGTTTATTGCAGCACCATTCACAATTGCTAGGACATAGAACCAACCCAAATGCCCATGAAAAGATGAATGGATTGAAAAAACTGTGGCACATAGTTCATTTCACTCTATGAAATACTATAAGAAATAGTATTATTTAGCCATAAGAAACAACAAAACCCTGGATTTTGACAGAAAGTGGAAGAATATGGAAGATTTACTGCTGAGTAAAGGAAGCCAGGCTATGAAGGAGAGACATTGTAATGTCCCCACTTAATATATACCAAGTGTCTGCACTCTATGATTGAAACTGATTGACTAAAGGATATAGAAACACTGTAAATGGATATGAATACCAGATATAGTGTGTGTGAAAGAGTAGAGTCTGAGGAAGGACATTTAGAAGAAAAATAGAAAGACAAAGTATTAATGGGATAAAGAAATGTGTTATTATCTGTTGAAGATAATTTTATAGTTTTATCAACTTGACTAGGGAGAAATGTTTACATGTTGGAATATGCACTTTGTAAGCTAAATAATGTGATTGGATGTATAAAAGAAAATGAGAAAGATGACATGTAAAATGATTGTGAGTTATAAAACAATATCCAAATAAGAAACTTACACTTGCAATCTTGAAATCAAAGTTATACAATTCACACAGTAACTAACCAAATAAATAAGCCATATTTCTTCTTTAGTTATAACACCCCTATCAGTGATGCTTATACAAGCACATCAACTATGTAAGGAGAAGGGAAGTTATTTAGCATCTATTGGATTTTCAGAAAAGTCATGACATATTTTTGCATAGAAAAACAGAAAAATCTGTCATGAATTCCAATGGCCCAATAGATATCATGGAAACTTATGGGTCATCTTGTTTAATACTATTTAAAAAAAAGGAAAGAAGGAAGAAAGGAGAAGAACTTTACTAGGTCTATACTGTCCCTCTAAAGAAACTCACTTGCCATGGTTATCAACTAGGAAGGAATAGAGCAGAATTTGCACTGAGACTGTAAAAAGCAGTTTTTACATAAACTAACTGCAGCCTCTTTGGGGCCAAATCAGGAAAAAATTAAGATATTGAACTTACCTTTCAGAAAACTTTGTTTGTTTGTTTGTTTTGTTTTTAGAGACGTTTTTGCTATAGGGCTTGTGTACTCGCCAGAAAGACAGAGAGAGACAGAGAAACAGAAAGTAAGATATCACCCCCCAGGGGGGATGGCCATGCCATAATCCCTTCTCCTCTATTCTCTCCGGATATTGGGCATGCACACACATGCGCCCGGCGTGAGTTTAAGCCACTGGGTCTGGGATTCAAACCGCCATTGACTACATGGGAGTCCAGCGACATAGCCATTACATCAACTGCTGGATCCAAGCAAGTTTTTTTTATTTTTCCTTTTTTGAAGAGGTTTTTGCTATAGGGCGCGTGTGCTTGGCAGCCAGACAGAGAGAGACAGAGAGACAGAAAGCGAGAAATCACCCCTCAGGGGGGATGGCCACGCCGCAATCCCTTCTCCTCCATTCTCCTCTCGGGATCTTGGGCGTGCACGCACACGTGCCCGGCATGAGTTTAAGCCACCGGGTCCAAGACTTGAACTGCGGTCGACTACGTGGGAGTCCAGCGACATAGCCATTACGCTAACTGCTGGTCCCCTGAGAAAATTTTTAAGAACAAACTGTAGTAAAAATTTTCCCATTCTAGTTAAATTAACTTTTTTTCTTAAAATATAATTTGGAATGTTGGTTGTTTCTCATTTTACATTAGAATCAATGTAAAAATAAAATAAAATTCAATGAATGAACATTTTAAAAATACTTCACAAATTACCAGCATGCTTCTAATTCAAAAATTTTATGGAATTTATTTCTGAATTTTTTTCATATTTTTCAGATTTTGTTTGACGCATGCCATTGAAACTAAATGAAGGAAGACAGGGAGCACACCCAGCAAGAAGGAGAAACAGAAAGAGTGGACTAAGCATAGAAGGCAAAATGTCAGATGACAGAGATGAAACATAAAACATAAAGGAGAGAGAATATGGAAGTGATCAAAAGAACCACAGCTGGGGCAAAAAACAATTAGGTGTCTTTTTTGGTCAGAAGCTTAAAATGCTTTTAAACGTTAAAATTGATTGTGAAAATTGTAAAGAAAGAAACTCAGAGTATATGTGATGATTTTGCCCTTTCTTCTTCATTGTTAAGAAGTTTTAATAATTTTATGAAAATGATCTGACTTAAGTAGTGAATTTCTCACTCAGATATTGTACTTCAAAGTATATGTTGGGATGAGGACTGCATACCAAAAAAGAAAATGTGGCATTACAGAAAAATAGAATCCACTGATTCTTTGAAATATATTGAATAAAGTCCCTGTTTCAACCTGAATATTACTTCTTATTTGATTTATAATAGAACTTTCAAATTAGAGAAAAATATCATGCTACATCTTGGATCTAATATGTAGTTCAAGGCACTGCCATGAAAAAAAGGACACCACTTTTTTTAATTATTATATTCATTAGATGGGGGAAAATATGCCTGGGACCCTTCTGGATCATTTGCAAATGCACGAGGTTCATATCAAATATAATATATAACGTAAGAAGTACAATCAAGAAGGAGCTAAAAGGACCAAATGAAGAATTAAAGAAATTTGAAATCCAAATGTTTTGGGTAACATGCAAGCCAGGGAAATAAAGACTGAGTAAAACTGGAGACACATCTCTCCATAGGTCATCACAGAAACATGATGTCCTAGATCTATGACATCTAGTTAATTCAAGAGTCTACATGTTTGTAGACTATATTGCTCAAGAGGCTGAATACTAGTACTTTGAACTATGTGATATTAGTTATAGTCGACAGATTTTGACCTCCAAAATAATCAATCCCATATTCCACAGACTGTGTAGGATTAAATCTGCTTGTAGGAAGTGTTCTTGATTCTTGCTTAGAAGAATTGGGAAAGCAGAGGCAGAAACAACCTACTCCCACTTAAAATGTAAAAGTGTTGTGATATTACTTTAGTGTGTTAAAAGAAGACATCAAATAATTCCAAAGAAAGGAAAAAAGACAGAAAGGTGAGCTGTTCTCCCCTATTGAACAAAAAGAGAAGCCGTGACACTGGAAACACCCTTGCTGAGGTTTCCTGGTCTATGCCAGTCACAGCATGTTTGAAAGAAGCAATTGTGCTTGTCTTTCAAAAATGTGCATGTTCTGACTTAATTCTAGATAGTTGTTCTGTAGGAACCAGGAAAGAGAATATAATTGTTTGTAGTAGCAATAAGTGACCAGAAGCAATCATTTGCAAAAATGCATTTTTGCTTAAGAAAATGTGCCTTAGGGAGATACCATAGCATATCCAATCCCATTGCAGGACTCAGAAGGATTTGTTTTCTTACAGAGTCTTGTCCTACTTTAAAATAAATAAATAAATAAATAAATAAATAAATAAATAAATAAATAAATAAATAAAACGCAGTTGAAGAAGAGACTAGCTAAGTTGCAAGGCCCCATAGAAGGCACATTTCTCAACCAAAATGTTTGTAAGCAACAGGAATGACCACTAGTTTTAATCCCCCAAAAGGATGCTTAAAAGCATGGTTTACAGAAAAACATGAGAAATGTTATACAAGGCAAAACATGCTACTTTGATTATTGCAGACATAATAAATGGACTAACTTGGACTTTAAAAGCTTCCTGCAGCACATTCTGTACTGACTACTTTGAATTCCAGCCATCTTTGCGTATCAGCTTTGGAAGCTCTCAGGGCTATGGTCATTTGTTCAGCTTAGTCTGTCTTCAGTAGATAAGTCTCTCAGGTAATTTGGAGCACAAGGGGGAAGATGTAGTGCTTTTGATGGTCTAAAAGTAGGAAATACCTCTTTTTCCACTTAATTAAGGCCATTCTTTTTAAATATTTTATCTAATATTTCTCTTATTTTCTCACATGTAAACACCAGTGGGTAACTCCCAGATGTTTTATTCCATTTTCTTGGAAAGAAACACTTCGGAGGAAAAACAAAACTGTTTCTTGTGCTAAATGATTATCAGGTGCATATTCACATCTGAGATAACAGTGTACAGGTGAAGACCCTCGTCTTAGGGCAATTATACTTGGGCCTTTAGTCCTCCAGCTCTGTAGGTTAATTGTCTAAACTCTCTACACCATGATGTATTTACTCAAGAGGTTAGCAATAGTAGCAATTTCATATAATTTTAATGAAGAATAAATGAGATTATACACGTGAAATGATTTGTACAGTACCTGGTCCACAGATTTCTGTGGTGTTTTTCTTGTTGTTGTTAAGGTTTATCAGGGCCATCCTCTCATCTCAATGGGACATAGTAAACTCTTCGGGGCAGGGGGGGAAGAATAATAAAGATTGAACAGAACTTGGGACCAGCAGTTAGCATAATGGCTATGTCGCTGGACTCCCATGTAGTCGACCGCAGTTCGAGTCCCGTACCCAGTGGCTTAAAACTCACCCCGGGCACCTGTGCATGTGTGCCCAAGATCCTGAGAGGAGAATGGAAGAAAAGGGATTGCAGCTTGGCCATCCTACCTGGGGGGTGATTTCTCAATTTCTGTCTCTCTGTCCTTCTCTGTCTTTCTGGAGAGCACACGCACTCTATAGCAAAAACCTCTCCCCCCCCAAAAAAAAAGATTGAACAGAACTTTAAAACAATACTTTTCTCTACTTTTTCAGGTTATTTATTTATTTTTTTTTGCCATAGAGTTCATGTTTTTACCAGAGAGGAAAAGTGAAAAATCATCCTCTAGGGGCATGGTCACACCACAATCCTTTCTCTTCTATTCTCCTCCTGAGGTTTTGAGTATACACACACATGTGCTTGGTGATTTTCAAGCTGCCAGGTCCAAGATTTGAACCATGGTCTGCCTTGTCAGAATCCAGTGTCTTAATCACTATCCCACCTGTTGGTCCCTTGAACAGAACTTTGAAATATTCCAAATTTACTAGGGCCAGCAGGTGGTGTGGCGATGAAGGTGTTAGACTTTCACATGGATAACCATGGTTCAAGTCTCAGACCTGGCAGCTTGAAAATCATGCTGGGCATGTGTGTGTATATGTGCCCAAAATCCCAGGAGGAGAATAGATGAGAAGGGATGCATAGCCATCCCCTCTTGAGGGCGATTTCTCACTTTGCTCTCACTGTCTCTGTCTCTCTCTAGCGAGCACACATGCCCTATGGCAAAAACCTGAAAAAAAAAAGGAAAAAACAATTAAACATTCATTTCAAATGTGCTATTTCAAATTGAAATCAATGTTTAAATCCCAAAAAACTCTTTTATTTAGTTGAAAAGCTTTTTTTTGCTTACTACTTGATAAGGTAGAGGAGAAGGATGGATGAGTTATACAGCATTGTAAAGGTGCTGCTTGTTTTTATTTTTTTTATTAACACAATTTAAGCATGTCACTGTCAATTTTTTAACCTCTCCTTTCACATAAAGGGGATTTTGTGTCATTTATTCAGAAAATATTTGCAGACAATACTGCATATTTACTGGACAATTCTTCAGACAATAAAAAACAGACTGAAATGTGACCTCAAAGTTAACATTCTAGTTAGAGAATAAGACATGCACACTCTCCTCATCTAAATGAAAGTGCACATGGAAAGAAAGAAATATTTTTAATACAAAAGAGGCACAGACATTGGAAACTAATGTGAAACGAAGGATTCAAAGGACTAATGTTTTTGTGAGAAAGTAGAAACACTATTGTTTCAGCTTTATCCAAAAAAAATACACAATTTGCCAAAATTGATGTAAGACTAGCTATTTAGGTTGGAGACCCACTGAAAATGAAAATATGGAATTTTTTACTGAAAAACGTTTTAGAATTTCAAAATAGCAGTGAAAGAGCATTAAACCAAGCATAGGCCCTTCTAAGCAGTGGGTCCTATGCAACTGTACCCGTCTCATATATGAAGCAGACCCAGACATTAGAGTAAAGGTTGCTGAGCCAGAAAAGGTGAAATGGGATAGTTCAGGTAGACAGGTGTGTCAGCTTGGCTTCTCTGAGATACAACACTGAGACAGTTAAGTTCACGAGAGGTTTCTGTTGGGGGTTGGATAGAGGAGCTACCTGTGAAGGATACAATGAGTGGAAGCAGGATTGAGCAAAGAAACTCTTTAGACTGAAGATCTGACACTTGTGGAAAGAAAGAAGAGAGAGAAAAGCATCAGACTGTAATTCAGATCTAAGTCTGACAAACCATGAACAGCTCCAAAGCAGATGGCCCAGTAGACGGATCCTGAGTTGGTTGGAAACGGCCAAGTCTATCAGCTCTCCATGCTTAGTCACTGATGGGGGACTTCCTAGGAATAACTCAGCATTGACTTGGACGCTGTGGTGGATGCTGCTCTGGTTAGAAGCTCTGACTCTGTGACTGAACAGCATGCTCTCCTGTGAAAGGCGATTTGAGCAGGGCACTTCCATAGGTGTCAATGGGAGCAGCATTTTGACTTTTCTGAGTGGCAGAGAATTAAAGAAGGAATTCAAGCTTCAAATCTTGTTTCAACGCAAATAAAAATCCCTATGTTTACCTATTACTTTATAATTTCCAAATCCTTTCACATACAGATTTCTAACTTCATCATAAAATTATTTGTTGTCCAAAAGTGTAAAAGTGAATGCATCAGTCTAAGGTTGCTCTTTGACTCTATTCTACATTTTCCCACAGGGAGGGTGACAATGCTGCAAGATGGCTGTGCCCTATTCAGAGTATTGCTTCGCCAATTTCCTTATCAAATTGGGCTATCCTGAAAACTCCTTTTATATGAATTATACATATGTGCAAATTTCAGCTAGAAGGTAATTTAGAAACTGCCTAATCTACATTCTTTTAAAAAAATGTTATTTTTCCCTCTCTTTCACCTTATAATCAAAGAATCAATCTTGTGGTTGAAAATAATTTTAAGGGTTATCTAATACATTCATTCATGCAATCATTTAATCATACACTTATTGGGATCTGGTATGCATTAGATATTGTGCTAGATACTAGAGATAAAATGATGGAAAGTACTACATAGACTCTGACTTTTAGGATGGTGACTTTTAAACTTTAGTTTGTATAATTATCATTGCACAACCTGTTAAAATGAAGATTTCCAGGCTGTATCCTTAGATACTTTATTTAGTAACTCTGACCCATAATTCTGCAATTGTCAGAAGCACTCCAATGACTTGATGAGTGTCTCTTTCAGAGAACTGTTTGCCTACTCTTCACTGTTTAGTGGAGACATTTAAAAATATAGCAATTCAGTTAATATGATGTTTGGTAGGTTGAATAATGGACCCCCCAAAAATGTCTATCTTCTAATCTCTGGAACCTACAAATATGTCATTTTACATGACAAAATGAACTTTGCAAGTGTGATTAAGTTAAGGACTTTGAGATGGAAAGATTATTCTGAATTATCTGGGTGGGCCCAATGCAATCATGAAGGTGCTTATAATGGGACAAAATAGTGTCAGAGTTTGAACACAAAGATACAATTACAGAAGCAGAGAATCAGAGTCAAAGAGAGATTTGAAGTCACTACATCATTGTCTACGAAGGCGGAGGAAAGAGTCAGAAGCCAGAAGGCAGGAGACCCTTAAAAGCTAGAAAAGATAAGGGAACAGATTCCCACTCCACTCTTCAGCCTCCAGGGAAGTATTGTTCCACTAGCACCTTCCTTTTGACAGAATGAAACCCATTTCAAACTTCTGACCTCCAGAACTCTAAAACCATAACTCTGTGTTGTTAAGCCACTATATTTGCAATCGTTTACTGCAGCAAGAACCAATATACCGAGTCACTGAAAGGCACAATAGGCCATGGAAGAGGGAATATTTACTGATTTCAAAGAACTAAAAAAAACTTGTATTTTGAATGTGCAGGATGAATGAAATTAAAAAATTTCAAAAATCAAGAAATTTTAAACATTAAATCTGGAAGAAGTTAGAGTCAAAATGAGTGCAAACACATTGTAGATAGAGGAAATGTTTACAAAGGACAGAGGAGAAAGCAAGTAGGTATTTCTGGAAAATTGTACTTTGATTGGCAGGAGTATAGAATGCATATGCAAATAAGGCAGAAGCCAAATTAAGAAAGATGTGGACAACGTACTAAATATTTTGCCTCGATTTTTTCCTAAAGTGGTTAAGATAAAAAAAAAAAGTTTAAAGATTAGCACAATAGGATCATAGCGTGCTTTAATTATGGACTCTGGAAGTCATCTAGACAGTGACTGAAATAGATTAAATTTTTCTGGAGCTTTCCAGGTGAAAAAGGTAGAGAATTAAGACATTCTTTTTGAGAATCAAGAGAAACATATGGGACCAGCAGATGGCATAATGGTTACATCACTGGACTCCCACGTAGTTGACCGCAGTTCAAGTCCTGGACCCAGCAACTTAAACCCACGCTAGGTGCATGTGTGTGCATGCCCAAAACTCCAAGAGGAAAATGGAGGAGAAGGGATTGTGGTGTGGCCATTCCCTGGGGGGGGGCTGATTTCTTGCTTTCTGACTCCCTGACTCTGTCTTTCCGGTGGGCACAGGCACCCACAGCTAAAACTTCTCTTAAAAAAAAATAGAGAAGCATGTTTAGTTTACACTCTCAGAGACTTTTAGAACACAGATGACTGTAATGTGCATCCCTACATTTGAGAAATAATATAACTCAGTCTTCACTATAAAGTTCAAAACTAATGTTAAATTTTAACTTTCTAGGATTTCTTATTACAAACTTCGGGGCAGTTTATGAGTCTTGAACTTTATCCCGTACTGGGTCTGTGTGTGTGCACATGTGCACATTGCTTTTAGCTGTTACTTTAAAGATACTTTGTTGGATAAGAGGAAGAAACAGGGAATGTATATAAATGGAATTGAAAGGACTATAACAATAGGTTTTGAATGTAAAAAAGTGAAATACAGAACAGAGATGTTTTTGTTTTTGTTTTTTTTCCTACTGAAAGTTACAACAGGTCAAATAAGAGATAAATTAAAGATTACCCTGTCGATTGGGAATCTGCAGAATTACAATTTGTTGAAAACACTTTCAGTGGAAGGGTGAAAAAAGGCAGATTTCATTGGACTGTGCTAAACTTCAGGTGAAGTGAGTATGTAGTGACTGTGGGCATGTAAGAATGAACTTTTTGTGACAATTTGTCTATATCACAGAATGACCATATATTATTTCTGTGCTTGTGTCTGTGAGAATGTTTCTGATCAGCATTTAAATTTCTAGATTAAGAAGAGCCTATTTTCCTCACCAATGTGGAGAGAATTAAGAATCAGCTTGGGGCCTGAACAGAACAAAAATGTGGAGGAAGGAAGGTTTGGAGGCTCTCTGCCTGACTACTTGAACAAAGCAGCAGTTTTCCTCCTGCCTTCTTTCCTGGTTCTCAGGCCTTCAGATGCAGGGGCAGTCCATGCCGTAGCCAGTCTAGCTCTTAGGCCTTCAAACTTACCACAAATTGTCCTAGCTCTCTAGCTTTCAGAAAGCAGATCATAGGAACTTCTCATTCTCCATAATCACACAAGCCAATACCTTACAATAAGGTGTGTGTGTGTGTGTGTGTGTGTGTGTGCACGCATGTGCAGGTCCATGTGTCCTATCGGTCATATTTTCTGGAGAACTCTGAGAACACAAAGCCTTAACACAGGGCTTTCCCTGCCTATTTCACTTCCACTGGATCAACCTACTTCTGATGACAATAAACTCTTTCAGTAAGTACTTGTCCCATTGGTAGGGACAAGTACTTAATCTTATTGTGTTCTTTGCAATAATTTTAATTTAATTCAAGCTATATTCTCTCTATCTATCCTAGGTAAATTAAATCTAACATACAAATCTAAGAATATTTGAGTATAAACATCAAACCCACTATTTTTCTTTAACAACTTAATTGAAATATAAATTATGTGTCATATAATTCACCCTTATTTTATAAGAGAAAGATTTTTGCTATAGGTCATGTGCATTTGCTGGAGAGACAGAAAGAGAGACAGAGGGACAGAAAGTGAGAAATAACCCTCCCAGGGGGGTATGGCCATGCCATAATCCCTTCTCCTCCCTTCTCTTCCTGGGATTTTGGGCATGAATGTACATGCATCCAGCATGATTTTCAAGCCTCTGGGTCCAGGACTTGAACTGCAGTCACCTATGTGGGAGTCCAACACCTTAAATACTTTGCCACCTGCTGGCCCCAATAATGTACTTCCTAAAGTGTACAATTAAGTGTTTTAGTACATTTACAGAATTATTCAGCCAACACTGCAATTAATTTTAGACTGTTTCATTACCCCACAACAGTTCCCTGTACCCTTTAGCTATCACTACCAATCTACCCATCCCTGAGTTCTAGTTGATCACTAAACTACTTTGTGTCTCTATACATATTCCTGTTCTGAACATTTCACGTAAGTGGAATTATAAAAGAAGTCTTTGAAAAAGTTGATGGAAAATGCATAGTATGAAAAAACTAGTTATGAATTTCTTTCTTTATTTGGCACCAAAATAAAATCGTACATTACCTCCTTGAAGATTTAGATCAAATATAGCCCTTCTCTGATATTTTCTTCAAGTCTACTATTTAATTAGTCTTTTCTTTCTCTATGTCCTCATAATGTTGTTCAGTCAGCTTACTTAGTTTTTATACTATTTTATTTGTAATTATTTATGTACTCATGTGTCTTTCCCATAGGTTGTAAGGTTTACCGAGTCAGGGATCCTGTGTTATTCATACTGATATCCCTGATACTAATCAAAACCTAGAATACAGTAGGAAAAATAAGCAAATAAAGAAAACACACAATATGTATGATGTAGAAGAAAATGATTCTGACTCTAGAGGGTTCCTTATAAGGAGAGAAACTCACAAAGACCGTGAATTTTCAATTAGGTGGGGGATAAATCAAGATAATTAGAGTTCTCCTATGAATTGCATGTGAGTGAAGTAGAATTGTAAGCTTCCTAGTCATTGATTTGCTAACTGACACATGTGAAAAGTGAGACTCTTAGTAAATTAAATGGGATCTTACATCATTCTTTGGAATCCTTAAGTAACTATCTCTCTTTCCTTCCTTTCTTCTTTTGTTCCTTCCTTTCTTCATTTTTTCCCTTTCTTTCTTTTTTTCTTATCTGTTTTTCTTCCTTCTTTCCTTCCAAGGTCTGAATATACAGACAACAGCCAGACCGTATATTAAAATAGAACTTGTACCCACAATCTTTAATAAACAGTCCACGGAGCCAAACAATGACTTCTTCAGCAGTTGGCACCAAATGGCCAAGACTTTGATCAATAACGACTGCTTCCCTAACTTTTGCCATGTTCCAACTTAGGACCAACCAGAGAAAGTTAAACGTGCTTCCTTTGGCCAGTCACAGAGGACACCCACTTCTCACTAGCCTGCTGATAGACTTCGTTTCAATAGCCTCGGAGTAGGAAGTACCTAAAGCCTTGGTTATGTTGTTGCTTTTGTGTTTTTTTTTTTTTTCCTACTGTAAAAACTTCCCACTCTTCCACCTGCCTTTGTGCTAAATGCAAATGCTAGAGGATGGCTAAGTCCCCTGCTATAGCAAGCTTCCTATAAACAGCTGTTGCATGTTCTCACTTGGGTGGCCTTGATTCCCTTCCTTTCCTTCTCCCCACTCTTTCCTTCCTTTTTCTTCTCTTTTCTTTTTCCAAAGAGTGGAGGAAAACACCCAACGGAAAAGGATAGACTATAGATTTCCAGAAACTACAGCCTGGAAGTTTCACAACAACAAATGCTAAATTGGCTAAAGGCTCTTTACTTTATTTATAGGTCCCTAGAATTCTGGTAAGACTAAAATGAGGGTTTATTAGGAATTCATAGCATGAAGTTGGCCTTTGCAACTACCGAGAAAAGAAATATGAAAAGGTGGAAGGAAATTTCACACCTCTTCCTGGCCCATTGACAGAGATGTTGTACTTCGAGTATTTAAAGCAGTATCTAGCTTGTTTTAGATATTTGGTACAGAAATTCTCTCAGCTTGGAATTCTTTTTACCTCAGGTTTTCCTATGGTTGCTTATTTATTTCTCTCAGATTTCAAATTGAATAGTGTCTCTTCCTACAACTCTTTCTGACCATACAACCTACAGGTGCATACTTCATTCACTACAAGCTCAAAGATAGAGAAACCAATTTGCTCTCAAAATTTCTTAATTGGTACCTTAAATAACAGGACTAACATTTCAAAAGAAAATCAAAAGTTAAATTGACTGAGATCACCTGATCATGTGTTATTTCATCATATGCCTATAAAATCAACCTATTTTACCTCAAAATTGGTCTAAATACTTCAGGGAGGAAAAGAAAAAAGGAAAGGAAAAATATTACTAACCGCACATCGCTCCTAGGTTAAATATTAGACACATTCTACATAGTTTAATTCCACAATATCCTGAAAGGTTACCTCTTCCTAACGACACATTAAATGAATTTTGGATTGGAAAGTTCTCTTTGAAGTCAGTGTGAATGATCTAAAAACTGAAGGCAAATATGAGAATCTATAACTTCATTTTGGGGTGAAAAGCTGAAACTTATTTGTTTTTAATACCAGAGTAGCATATGAGAAAAATTTATAACAGTTTTTATACATATATTTATATACTTTATGTAGTGTATTTGTTATATAAAAATCACAGGCTAGTTGTAAATAGCTTGTGATATAATTTAAAGATACCAGAAATACTGGTTAGCTCGGAATTATAAATTATAGGTGCAATTTTATGTCAAGAGAAAAAAACAATATTTTTGTTGAAATTGCAATATATCAAATTCACTTTTTGATTAAGTGACAGGAAGCAGTGGACTTTGACTTTAACGTAATGAAGGTTTTCTTTAACAGACTGTACATAATATTAAATCCTGGGTTGGAGGAACCACAAAGTTAAGTGTCTAAAATATGCTCAATGATGGAATGGGTTTCCTGTGTGGAATAAATAATGTTTGATTAAATCCATTTTTTGCTTACAGGATAAAATATTGTGCCTGACAAAATTAAATTTCATCTACAGCCTACACATTAGCAGGATTTTCCAAGCCACCTTTATACATGAAATAATATAAACTGTAATGAATGAAAATAGGTACAAGATATTTCAGCAGTGACTCTTCAGTGCTTTCTAAAGGTTCTGATGGCAGTTTAACTTTTTGTAGGAGAAAAAGTTGCTGATGAAGACCAAGAAGGCTATTATGACACTATTTTTTTTTTCAAATTAAAGAGTGACCACAGAAAATAAAAAGATGTCCAGAAGAAAATCTATGCACTTCTTTCCAATTTGGCATATCCATAAGGGCACCAAGAAATTATGTTCAATAATTTCCTCTGAGAAACATCTCACAAAGAAAGTTGCTTATTAATAAGTCAACCAGGGTGTAGGTTAGTACATGAACAGATCTCTAAAAAATGTAAAAAACCAAAACCAAAACATTTAAATTTATTCACAGATTAAATTATAAGACAGAGCTATAGAAATAAGTTGAATAAATATATATGTATATATACACATATATGTATGTATATTCACCATGTTTAATTAGAGTTAATTATATTATAGCTATTTCCTAGAAGCCTATATTTTAACATTAGGTTTGTTTTATAATTCATATGGAGTAAAATTCAACCTTTTTGTGTGTTCATTTTGATTTCTTTGGACAAATGTTCAAAGTTATATGTAACTACCACTCTAATCAAGATATACAGTATTTTCAGGGCCAGCAAGTGGCATGGTGGTTAAGGCACTGGACTCCCACATGGCTGACCATGTCAAGTCCTGGACCTGGTGGCTTGAAAATCAGACTAGGCATGTGTGTGTGTGTGCATGCCCAAAATCCCAAGAGCAGAATGAGGGAAAAGTATTGAAGTGTGGCCATCTGGTATGGGGGTGAGAGGAGTGATTTCTCATTTTTCCTTTCTCTGTCTCTCTCCCTTGAGCATATATACTCTATGGCAAAAACCTGAAAAACAAACAAAAAGATATAGAACATTCTCATTGCCCCAGAGGACCCCTTTGAAGTCAATCCCTTCCAGAAAGTCATATAAATATAATTATGAGCAGCTTTCTAAGTCAGATTTCTTATACTTGTCATAATGCATTTTACAGTCCTCATGTCCTTGCATGTAACAGTAGTTCATTTCTTTTCATTGCCTAGTTGACTTTTGCCCTAGTGTACAAATATGCTACAATTTGTTTATTCATTCATCAGTTGATAGATAATTGGATTGTTTTCAGCTCATGACAGTTAAAAATAAAACCGCTGTACACATTTGTATGAAGGATGTTTTTTAACATATGGTTTCATTTCCTTGGAGTAAGTACCTAAGTATTGCTTACATGGTAAGCAAATATTTTACTTTATATGAAACTATCAAGGTGCCAATACCATTTCACATCCCCACAAACAATATATGTGAGTTCCAGTTGCTCTATATTCTCATCACCCTTTTATCTCAGATATTATTATTGATGTTGTTGTTGTTATTTTAGTTATTCTAATAAGTACATATTTGTATCTTACAATAATTTCCATTTTAATTTTCCCAGTGATGTAAAAATGAGAATTTTTATTTAATTATTTAATTTTGCATAGATTTATTTGAAGTATCTACACAATAATTCACTTATTTCTATATTGTGTTTTGCATCTTATTATTGAGATATAATTTGTTTTGTTTTGTTTTGTTTTGTTTTTTGAGAGGTTTTTACTATAGGGCATGTGCGTTTGCCAGAAAAAGAGAGAGACAGAGAGATAGAAAGCGAGAAATCACCCCCCGGGGGAATGGCCACACTGCAATCCCTTCTCTTCCATTCTCCTCTTGGGATCTTGGGCACACATGCACACTCGCCCAGTGTGAGTTTAAGCTACCAGGTCTGGGACTTGAACCGCGGTCAACTACATGGGAGGTCAGCAACATAGCCATTACGCTAACTGCCGGTCCCTTGTTTTTGTTTTTTAATGTATTGTAGATACCAATACTTTACCAGTTATGTACTTTGCAAGCCTTTTTCCTACTCTGGTTTGTCTCTTCATTTTCTTAACAGTGACTTTCAAAGATCTGAAGTTTTAATTTTGATGACATTCAGTTTATACTTTTTTCTTTTATGTTTCCTGCTTTTTGTATTATATCTAAGAAATCTTTGTGATAAATATTATCTATGCTTTCTTCTAAAAGCTTTATTGTTTTACAGTAATGCATATGTTTACATTTTCTTGTGGAGATAAAAGACCATGTCTATGTTAGTAGAATATCTGTGAATTAATCAGCTAGCAAATTAATTTTGTTTTTTGTTAGTAGTTCATTATTTAGTACATGGATATTTATAAGTCACGCACTCATTTAATTAGTTTGTAATTTTTTTATTAAGATGACAATGCTAAAAAATGATCAAATATTACTTTTTTTTAAGAGAGATTTTTGCTACAGGGTATGTGCGCTCACTGGAGAGATAGAGAGAGAGAGTCAGAGAGACAGAAAGCAAAAAATCAACCCCCTGGAGGGGGATATGGCCACACCGTAATCCCTTCTTCTCCATTTTCCTTGGAATTTTTGTCATGCACACACACCAGGCATGAGTTTTAAGCTGTTGGGTCCGGGACTTGAAACGTGGTAAACTACATGAGAGTCTAGTGATATAACCACCAAACCATCTGCTGATCCCTCAAATATTACTTTAAGTCACCACCCTGAATCTGCTAATGACATCTTTGCTTTATGTTTTCTATTAAAATTCTAATCAATACAAAACTTCCTCATAGTAGAATATAATTCCATATGCTTAACAAAAGCAAAGGTGTATAAGTATGTATATGTATATGTATAAAATACATATATAATAATATTTTTATAAAATTGCAGTATGGCTTGTTAAAGTATGTACAAATTATGAGTATTGCAAATTAAGAAATTCATAGAATAGTTTTGAAATCAATAACTTAAAATTATTAAAGGTGTGAATTTTTTCCCTCAATTACAGGCCTAACTAAAATCAATAAAATGAATATTCGTTTTGTCTTCCTATTCCTTATAAAACAATATTATTTAGTGACTGTTGGATTATTTGACGCTAAAACATTCCAACAACATCTTTTTAACATATAAACATTAATTTTTAACTAAAGTTGCACTTTTTAAAGCATATTAGTTTTCATATCACTTGACATGATCTTTCTCTAAAAAAAAAAAAAAGTGCAGGGGCAAGCAGGTGACATAGTGATTAAGTTGCTGGACTCCCACATGGCTGATCACAGTTTGAGTCCCTGACCTGGTGGCTTGGGACCAGCAGGTGGCATGGTGGTTAAGGTGCTGGACACTCCCACGTGGCTGACCACGGTTCAAGTCCTGAATCTGGTGGCTTGCTTTCTCACTTCCTTTCTCTCTTTCTTTCTCTGCCTCTCTGGTCAAATTAAAATAAATGAATAAATAAATAAAATTAAAAAAAAAAAAAAGAAAATCAATCCAGGTGTGTGTACAAGCATACCCAAAATTCCAGGAGGAGAATGGAGGAGAAGGGACGGTGGATAGTGGCCATCCCCTCGGGGAGGGGGAGGATGATTTCTCACTTTCCTTCTCCTTGTCTCTGTCTCTCTCTGGCAAGCAAAATCCTTAAAGAGATAAAGTATTGTTACTAGAAATGTGAGCCATAACCAACTTTTGTCCATGTATAAGGAGTTCTGAATTAAAGCTAACAATATTTTTTAAAGAATTATTTTATTTAACTTTATTTATAGTTGTCATTATTACTATTATTATTTTCCAGTTTTGTCAGACAGAGAGAGAGAGAGAGAGAGAAGGTAAGCCACCAGGTCCAGGACTTGAACTGTGGTTGGCCATGTGGGAGTCCAGCGCCTTTAACCACCACACCATCGGGCAGCCCTAAGCTAACAATATTTTAAAAGTCATATGTTCAAAGTACTAATAAAGTAAAATGAGTATTTCTCAAGTACCAAAACAGAAGGTAGGGCTGTATCATTGGAAAACTGACTGGATGAAGCAGCAGACTAGATACAAGATAGTCTTTGTATATAGGGGAGATGTTTGTGGATTAATTCATTCATTTTTAATACATATTCTATTATTATTATTATTATTAGTAGTAGTAGTAGTAGTAGTAGTATTTAGTATTGTTACAGGTTGCATGCCCTTGCCAGAGAGGGACAAAGAAAAAGAGAGGGAAAGGAAGAAATCACCCCCCAGGAAGGATAGCCACACTGCAAACCCTTCTCCTTGTTCTCCTCCTAGGACTGGGTACACACAAACACAAACACATGCATGGCATAATTTTCAAGCCTCCAGGTCTGGGACTCAAACCAGCATTCAGCCATGTGGGATCCAGTGCCTTCACCTCCATGCCACCTGCTGGCCTGCATATCCTATAAATATTTAGAATGTGTTTCATGCTAGAAGTTCAACATGAATAAAACTCAGCCTGAAGCTTCAGAAGGCTATTTGGGGCTGTGACTGCAGTGATAGAAATAAGGCCTCTATTGCTGTATTCTCCATACTTAAAGGATGTGAGTCCCCACTTATCTGTGTTATGAATATTAGATCTCCTTTAACATGCTCCTCATTATAACAGAAAACCATACACACAGTTGCATCTAATTATGTACATACACATTTTCTCATGATTACTTAGCAAAGAATACCCATTACCTTTAACCAAGATACTTTTCTTGAATCATAAGAAGACAAGATTCCAGCTGCTGAATTCTACATGCCTGCAGTGTGGTAGAGCAGTTTAGCGGTAAGAATTGGAGACGGTGGATTTTCACCGAAAAACTGGTGAGAGGAGGTTTAATGAAAGATCTTGTATCTAGATTGAATTTAGTAGAAACTGTAGCATTCCAATATGGCTTCAATACAAAGCAGAGAAGGTTGTGGCTCTTTTTACAGTATTGGTCACAATACAGAAATATTAGAATAAAAGTACAATGTAGAATACTAAAACTGTTTTTGAACTTTTATCGTTTACTCACTGGTCAACAGAGAGACACAAACACCTTAGTATTTGAAATGCATTAACAGGTATGAAATAAAACTACCATTCAAAAATTCATAAAACTTAAACTTTTTGTATTATATAATTTTACCAAAGGCTATTTCTAGTTAAAAATTATTATGCAAAGACCAGCTGGTGGCGTGGTGGTTAAGGGTGCTGGACTCCTACATGGCCTAATGTGATTCAAGTCTCAGACCCGGCAGCTTGCTTTCTCACTCCCTCCCCCTCCTCACTCTGTTCCTCTCTGGTCAAATTAAAATAAAAAATAAATAAAGTTAAATAAAATAATTCTAAAATTTATTATGCAGACATAGAGAAGTACAGGACATAAATAAACAAATGATAATCTACATTATAGTAATTGCACATTTGATTCTCTTCTTAAAGGCCGCTTTCCTGAATATGGAAAAAAGTTAGTCTGTCCATAGACTAAAGTACCTTAACATTTTAGGCATTATTATGGATTACCATGGGTGTTTTAGTTATTCATTTTTACTCTTGTTCCCTCATATTTTCTTTACCAAGTTTCAGAATTCTACTTCTTACTCTTGTATTTCTGCTTGTGATGTTTTTAAGTCAGTTTCTAACATACACATCAGAAGACATCACGTCTCTTTCCCTCCCTGGCTGACTGAGGATAGACCGCCATCATGAATGACACAGTGACTATCCGAACCAGGAAATTCATGACCAACTGACGACTTCAGAGGAAACAAATGGTCATTGATGTCCTTCACCCCAGGAAGGCAGCAGTACCTAAGACAGAAATTCAGGAAAAACTAGCAAAGAGGTACAAGACCACACCAGATGTCATCTTTGTGCTTTGGTTCAGAGCTCATTTTGGTGGTAGCAAGACAACTGGCTTTGGTATGATTTATGATTCTTTGGATTATGAGAAGAAAAATGAACCCAAACATAGACTTGCAAGACATGGCCTTTATGAGAAGAAAAAGACATCAAGAAAAGAGCAAAAGGAATGCAAGAACAGAATGAAGACAGTCGGGGGACTGCAAAGGCCAATGTTGGTGCTGGCAAAAAGTTGAAGTGAAGATTCTGCAATAACTATCTGTGGTGATTATGTGAATTTTTCATAAGAGGATTAATAAACTAAAGAATTTTCATGTGAAAAAAAGACATCATAGTAAATGGTCAGTTGCTTTTGCTGGTTCTCTTACCACTTACAATTATTCCACCTTCTTTCCCTCATGAAACACTGAACTCTCATATGTCTTTACTTTGGTCAGCGTTCCAAGTTATTTATTTCTAGTACTGAACTTCGAAAAATTTTGAAATAAGTGTACCTCAAGAGATATTTCCAAAACTCTGAAATATTTTCCATAAAAATTAGGTTCCTGATGTATACAAATACCCTTCTCGCTCTTTTCTTGTACCCATCCAAATTCCCATTACATTTGTTTACACATATTAACCTCCCAATGTTATTAAGCCGAAAAGAACAACTTTAATGTAAAATTTATAAGGAAAAAGAAAGTGTTATGGTATTACAAAGCTATAAACAAGTAAGAGCCAGACTCTTGGAAATGCAGATACCCATTAGTAGCATGACCAGAAGGAAATGACAAATATGTCTACAGACCTGAAAAAGGTTAGGGTCTTTTATATTAGTGAGAGGTTGTTAATACAGACTTTTCCTTCTTTTCTTTCAGGTTGTCTGAATATTTTCTTTCTTTCATAGGTACCATGATATAAACTGCCAACAATTTAGAAATACTGCCAGGTCATTTCAAGAATTATATAAAACTAACAGAAACATAGTTATTAGTCTGAACTCATTACATAGATTACGCTTAATCCTCACAATGGTCCTAAAGTAGGTACAATTATAATTCTTTTATGAAAAGAAACCTGAAACAAAGAAGTAAAGCAACTAGCCCAAGTCACAAAGCTCATTATTAGCAGAATTAGATTTTAAACTAAGAAAGACCAGCTCCTAATTCGTGCTCTTGGTCATTCAATTCTAATGCTCTCAACAGTCTAAGTCTGTATTGTCAATTTACCTGAATCACAGTGAGGACACGGGCATAGACAAAATGTTGATCACTGTGAAAGTATGGTATATCCAGGTGAAGATCTGTATGTGAGAGCCTATTGGAACCAAGATATGTCTATCTTCTGGTCTCTTAGAAACTTGCTCAAGTGCACGTGCTAAGTATATTCCCATGCAAAAAAGAACGTTTCCTAAAGTCAGTTCAAAGTAAAGCCATGAAACCAAAAATAGCATTTAAGAGGTTGTGTTAGAATCAACCAAGTCATTCCTGGGAACTCCCACTGGACTAGTTCGCTATTTTTTTTTTTCTATTTTCTGTCAATTACTAGAACTGACTCTTCATTTTCATCTCATTACTCTCTTCCCACCTGCACCAATTATTTTTTACTCCCAGTTCTTAGTAACAGATATAAATGTACAAATGCAGCCTTCATAAACACATAATCACAACGTCTAATCACTGTGTAGTACTTTAAAACGTCCAAGTCATTTTAACACATTGGTTTAAAACACCCATGAAGTTTATTGTGAAAGATGGCTTTATCCTCTACGATGCATGAAACAGATTGTATGTGCTTCCTCTAGAACCCTGGGAACCCCTAAACTACTTTGGGTGAATAAAATTCTGAAACACGCAGAGATATAAGATTGCCTTCAGCTTCAGGAAAAAGAAAAAAAAAAAAAAGCCCTCCTTTGTTTTCTGTCCTTATAATTTAGTTCTCATAAAAATTATTAGTTGAGGCCTAACTCCCATTAATAGCCCTCTGGCTTTTTCATGGTAGCATGTCTAACACCTGTCAGGAGAGTGGCTCACTTTAAAGGTATCTGAGTAACTTTAAACTGGCATAATTCATCCTTTATGAGCATTGGGCCCTTATTTTCTACTGCTTCTTGCAAATTACTGTCAACTCTAAAAGGTGATGCAATCTGCAAAAGTCAAAGGAGAAAATGTTGCATTGTGTACACACTGGAGGCCTAGCATTCGCTAGCACAATCTGAAATTATGAATGCTTTTCCTTACAAACACTGAATGGCATAGGGATTAAGATAAGAACATGACCCAAAAGCCAAAGATAGCCAGCACTGTCGAGTGTATGTCAAGATATTTCAGATCAGAACAAACATGCATCAAACACAAATTCATTTACTTCCTTTTTTTAACCCAAGAACTGACTGAGAATGTTGGCTTTATTTCAAAGTGGGGGAGATTTTTGTCATGCAGTGTTTTCATGGGTTTGGAATGGTTTTGTCAGCTGTACTTTTAAATTTAAATGAAAAAGTCTCTCATGACTTCATATATATGTATATGTGTATGTATATTTATATGCATAGGCACATATATATGTGTGTGTGTGTGTGTGTGTGTGTGTGTGTGTGTGTGTGTATGTTACTTTTTCCTTTGTGCTTAGCCACAAAGGGCATGTATTTGACTATCCATCTATCAGATTTTGTAAGATTGTGGTGGAGAGCTAAGTCCCAATTGTTTTTATTGCTGGCAAGCCAAATATGAAGAGTTCTATGGCTACTGAGGCAAGACTCCTCTGGTGAGATGAGAATCATTACAGACATCTGCATACTGTAGATCCAAGGTTAACAAAAAGACACAAATCAATTTTATTAACAAAAACAGCTCTTATGACCCAAAGGGGACTGAACAGACTATATAAACACAGAGCAGCCCTGTTGTGTCTTCCTTTCTATATGGAGAAAGGGGCCTAATTAAGACCGCAGGCACCAATCAGGCTGCAAAGAGGTAGTTAACCAGGAAAAATACATGGGGTTGCCATGTGAGTCCTTGTTCTGACTCTAAGTGTTCAAAGACAAAGTACTAAAGGTCATTCTCTCCACAGATCCCCACATGTTTTGTTATTCATCCTCCTTTTGGGACCCCAGGGCTACTCAGGGCTGCTTGCAGCCATAGGCTCCAGCAGATCTTGAGAAGCCCACCCGCTGCTGCCCTAGGTCCTCAATGTCTTTATAATTAGGTTGATGCCCAAAATGATTTGAGGACAGTGTCTCTCCAAATGCCTTACTTTCCAGGATGCTCCGAGAATTCGAATTCTTCCTCTTCTTTTTTTTTTTTTTTAAATTAGATTTCTTACTATTTTCTCTCAATGGGCACAACCCAGGTTCCTCCTAATAAATAAAGATCAGCCAGTGCCAGCAATCATTATAGCAGGTGACGTGAAGAGCAGTGGCAGAGGCTGCCTTGACTAGGGGCCGAGGCGCTGAACACTTGTAAATGCAAAGAAGCACAATCCTGGCAGTTCAAAAAGAGAATCTAGAGCTCTTATTTCTTTCTTTATTTTTTAAGTTTATGTATTTACTTCTTCTATGAGAGAGAGAAAGAGACAGAACAGAGACAGTCACCTCTGCAAGGGACTTCAGGCTACAGTCCACCCCCAGCTTCAGCCAGCCAGGATCATAGGCATGCGCAGAGCACGTACAGGCAGACATCAGAGAGTCAATGAATACAGACTTCCCGAGTGACTCTGGCATTGCTAAGCATTGCATGACCACTGTGCCACTTAGAATCTAAAGTCTTCTAAAGTGAAATCAGGAGTACTGGTCCTCTCAAGTCTAGCTAGATCTGCTGTTGAAGCAGTGACATGCAGGTACACAAGATGCATGGTCACAAACGGGCACTCAAACCACTACCACCGCACTACCAAACAACCCCTGTGACTTGTTTCTGAATAGAAGAGAGTTACAAAATAAACATCCATAAATTACAAACCAGTTCAGTTGAGGGGTGAAGTTCAAATACTGGTGGTCCAGTTTTGTACACTTAATTACCTCTCCATCTTGCCTTGTAGAAGAATTTTTTTTTTTTTTTTTTTTTTGGAGAGGTTTTTCACTATAGGGCGCGTGCGCTCGCCAGACAGAGAGAGAGAGACATAGAGACAGAAAGCGAGAAATCACCCCCCAGGGGGGATGGTCACGCCGCAATCCCTTCTCCTCCATTCTCCTCTCGGGATCTTGGGCACGCACGCACACGCACCCGGTGTGAGTTTTAAGCCACCGGGTCCGGGATGTGAACCGTGGTCGACTACATGGGAGTCCAGCGACATAGCCATTACGCTAACTGCTGGTTCCCTAGAAGAATTTTTTTAAGAGAGAGATTTTTGGGTTTGTGTGCTTGTCAGAGAGACAGAGACAGCAATGAAGAAATCACCCCCTGGGGGGATGGCCACAACACAATTCCGTCCCCTCCATTTTCCTCTTGGGAGTCTAGGCATGTACACACACCCAGTGTGAGTTTGAAACTGACAGGTCCAGAACTCGAACTGCAGTTGACTATGTGGGAGTCCAGCAATATAACCATTATGCTATCTGCTGGTCCCACAAATTGTCTTTCTTTAAATTTTTCTAGAGGGAATATCTTCTCACCAGAGAAAGGCAGAGAGAGGGAGAAAGAGTGAGAATGCACCTCCTGGGGAGATGGTTACACCACAGTCTCTTCTCCATTTCTCCTTTCAGAATTTTGGGCAAATGTGCTTTAGGTCCATGGCAAGTGTGTTTTTCCAGCTGCTAGGTCTGAGACTCGTGCTGTGCTATTAGCTATGTGGGATCAAGCTACCTTAACTACCACACCACCAACTGGCCTAAAATTTTTTAAACATTTATTATTTTCATGAAGATAAGGTTATTTTTAAATTTATTTTTAGAATTATTTCTTGAATTTAATTTGATTATTATTAGTTATTTTGCTATAAGGCACATGTGCTGACTAGACAAAGAGAAGAGAGAGAGAGAACATGAGAAAGCAAGCTGCTAGGTCCAGAACTCGAACTACTGTTGGCCATGAGGGAGTCCAGCGCCTTAACCACTAAGCCACCTGCTGGAATCCAGATGAGATCATTTAAAGATGAAAACAGTTTGGTTTTGGCTTGGAGTTTTGACCTGGCTGGCAAAGTCCTCAGTATTTACAAGAGATATCTTTTGGGAAGAAGCATAGCTTCAGAATGAATTTAAAGGCAAGGAAAGTCTTTGTTACCAGAGGGCTTCATTTACGTAAGTGGGTGTCCTTCAGCTGCATTCCCTCGTGTTTCTGCTCCTTCATACTTCCAGCTCCTTGTCTTCACTGACTTTACTATTACAACCCAGGCCATGTAGGTACAGCTTCAATGCTCACTATTCATAACTGCCAAGCGCTGCCTACTTAACTCTGACCTTGCCATAAGCTTTCATTGAACAGCATTCTTTTTAAAAAACCAAGACACTTAAGTCTTCTAAAGCTGTTTTAGTGTTCGGTACCTGTGGTAAAAATGATGCTAGCTCTTGCCTGCTGCAGTCACAGCCATCACAGCACATTTCAATTGGCCAGTTGACAATATATGCATGCCACTTATTTTCTGAAGTCCTTGGTGGTGTTCTGCTGAGATTTTCTGCAAATAGCCTTTTCTTCATTGCATTTTCTAATTATTTCTGTCTCACAATGCCATTATAAATGGCAACATCAAAAATAGCAGCAACAACAAGAACAACAGCATTAATTCTTACCACTTAACTCATAACCAATCATGTCCTAGGCGTTGACACTTGGTTATTTCAAATGCTCATCGCAGTACCATGATCAGTATAAACATCATTTTGATAACCACTTTCTTGTATAAGTTAGTATTAGTCTTGGCTATTGAAAGCCTCTATATAAATGTATACTAACTTGTAATTTTTATTTTGTTTTTAAAGATTAAGTTCTTTGTATCATTTTTTTCCTTCTTGCCCTTCTTTTACAGATTGTTAAAGCTTTCTATATTCTCTGTAACCTTCTGTTGATTTGAAGGCTATCAATTGATTAAGCTATTCAGTGATTGCTTACTTTTAAGGATATATATTTAACTTTAATTTTGAAAATAAGGTTTACAGGGAGACCAACAGGTGGTGTGGTGGCTAAGGTGCTGGACACTCTCACATGGCTGACCACGGTTCGAGTCTTGGACCTGATGCTTGTTTTCTCACTTCCCCTTTCTCTCTCTCTCTCTCTCTCTCTCTCTGTCTCTTTCTGGACAAATTAAAATAAATACATGAATAAATTTTAAAAAAGAACTTTTTTAAAAAAAGAAAATACGGTCTACAATTATTAGCATCCCTCATCTCTGACCATTTCATAGAATTTCTCAGAATTGGGAACAGCAGATGGTGTAATAGTAAATTTGCTGGACTTCCATGTAGTCAACCATGGTCTGAATCCTGGATGTGGTGGCTTGAAATTCATGCTGGGCACGTGTGCGTGTGTGTCCAAGATCCCGGGAGAAGAATGGAGGAGAAGGGATTGCAGCGTGACCATCCCCTCAGGGGTGGGGGGGTGGGATTTCTTGCTTTCCATCTCTCTGTCTCTCTGGCAGGCACATGCACCCTATAGCAAAAATCTCTAAAAAAAGTAATAATAATTTCTCAGAATTTTTGCATTAAATAGTGCTTCTAAAACAATAATCTTGCTATTTCAATTTCATTCTTTCCTTTAATGCGTGGTTTTTATTAGTTGTTTTTAGTGAAATTAAAAATAAATTTTCTGGTCACCATTATAGCCACCACTATTACTTGTTTTCTGTACCATCCTTTGTCATTTCTCTCTGACATGCATCTGTTATTGTTTGTGTGTGAGGTTCGGTGGACAGTAAGATTTATTAAGCTTTGTACTGCTGAAAATGACTCTATTTGACCTCCACTTTTCAAGGTTTATTTGGATGTAGATAACTTTCCAGTAAACAGTTATTTTCAGTGAATGTGTTGAAATTATTATTCATTATGTCTCCGCCTGAACAGTGGTTGGTTAGGAAGTGTATGTCCTATAGCCCAGCTGTTTGCACAAGTAGCTTTTGAGAGGTTTTCTCTAATCTCAACGCTCTTCAATTGCATTATAATGAACCTACATGTGGATTTACTTTTATTTGTCCTATTTGCAATTGTAGTACACTTTTAATCTGAACTTGTGTGTCTCTTAAATTATAGCAAATTATAAAATCTTTTGATTCAAATATTTGATTTAAATATTACTTGTATCATATTCATTCTAGTCTCATCTTCTATTAATATCTATTGGATCAGAGGTCAGCAAACTTTACTGTAAAGGACTAAATAGTAAATATTTTCAGGCTCTATGGTCTCTGAAAATACTATTCTACCATTTTATCATAAAAGAGTAATAAGTAATATATAAATGAATGGCCATAGATGTATTCAGATAAAAGTTTATTTACAAAAGCATAGGTTAGATACAGCCATATGGCTTATGGTTTAAACCCCTGAATTGATTAATGCAAAAGCATTTTGAGCTATATGCCATGACTCTTCTGTACTCTTATTTTTTTTCTATCCATCCTTACTGAATGCCTCCATATTCTCCCCAATTGATAATTTGTTGTTCATTTCTATTCTGTCAAAATCTTATTTCATCTATTATTATTTTTATTTATTATTTTTAATTAGTATTTTTTTTAGATATTTTTGCTATAAGGCACATGTACTCACTGGACAGAGAGAGAGAGATGGAGAGAAAGTGAGAAATCACCTCTCAGGGGAGATAGCCATGCCATAATCCCTTCTCCTCCATTCTCCTCTTGGGATTTTGAGTACACACCCACACATACCCAGTGTGAGCCTCAAACCACCAGGTCTAGGACTCGGATTGTGATTGGCGATATGGGAGTATAGCTCCGCAACCACTATGCCACCTACTGGCTCAATTTAAAATGTTCTTTTCGGTTTTTGTCATAGGGCATGTGTACTTGCTGGAGAGGGACAGAGAGAGAGACAGAAAGAGGGCAAGTGAGAAATCACCCCTCGGGGTGGATGGCCACACTGGAATACCTTGTACTCCATTCACCTCTTGGGATTTGGGGCACGTATACACTCACACTGGTGTGATTGTCAAGCTGCAAGTCTGGGATTCCAACCGTCCTCAGTCACATGGAAGTCCAAGACCTTAACCACCATGTTACCTGCTGGTACCCTGTTCTTTTATATTTTAGTAAGGATATTTTTTTCTTTAGTTCAATATTTTCTTACAAATTCTTCTTGCATAGGCATCTGTCTTATTGAGTTTCTACATGTTTTTGTTTATTTTATCATTTCTTTCTTAGGTATTTGTCCTTTGATCATCTGCAAATACTGTTTCAGTTACTGATTTTGTTGGCTGATTTCTCAGAATTAGTTTTCTTCACATTGTTCAAAATGTCATTTGTAGATCCATTTTTCATTTTCTATTTCCCTGTGAATATAACATTGAGACATAATAGTGTAGTATACTTCTTTACAAATCTCCACTTGTCCCTCTAGGGTTACTGACTCTGTGGGGACACTGGGGTTATAAAAGATCTAGTTATAGACACAGAATATTGCTTAGATCAGTTCCTGATGGCTTCGAGTGCGGAAGAAGGAAACATGCCACTGATTCTCATCTCTCACGCAGTGAATTTTAACCCCCCTTACCTGTCAGTAACTGAACTTCTGGTGTTACTGCTTGTAGTTTTTGTTTGGTGTTTTGTTTTGTTTTTGCCATAAGGTGCATGCACTCGCCTGAGAGACACAATGAGAGGGAAAGTGAGAAATCACCCCCCCCCCCCCCCGAGGGGTTGGGCATACCTCAATCCCTTCTCCTCCATTTTCTTCTTGGGATTTTGGGCATGCACACACACACTCCTGGCATGGTTTTCAAGGTGCTGGGTCTGGGGCTGGAACCTTGGTCAACCATGTGGAAGTTCAGTGCCTTAACCACACTGCTGGTCCCTACTGTTTGCAGCGTTAAGAAGTGAACCCAACTAGCAACTCCATCCCTTTCTTTTACATCTTATACCATTTTTTCATCTCCCTCATATTTTTTTACCTGTACTTGAATTCAACTTTGTCATTTTTTTCACTTACTATTTTACTTTTAAAGGCTATAGCTAACATTGACCTCCAATTGGATATTCACATAAAAATAATAAATATAAGGCTGTGAGATGCTCTGTCTCAAGTTATTGAGTGCCTGAGCAGTGATACAAAGTACTTAGTTCATGCTCTTCCAACTAGCTACGATAGTTACAGAGATAATCAAACCCTCTGTCTACTTTATTTGTTAACAATTAATTCCCTTTTCATTGACAAGTTGGTTTCCAAGGAAACACTATAACCAATACAACATACTTCTTTATTACAAAACCAACAAAAGATGGTCACCCTGGGACTCTCTAAAGCATCATGACCTCTAGATAGCAATGGCTAGTGACCTCAGGTCTCAGACGGGAGACCTTGAGTCTGATGTATTTCAGGACAAAGAACCAAGTGGCACTGGCTCTGTGGGCTGAACGTTTGTGGGTATGAATGTATGAGGTCACATTGCCAGTAAGGTATCTTTATCAAATATTTATTAGATATCATTTCATGAAGATTTATCAAGATTAATCAATTCCTATTCCGATAGCAAACAAAAATTCAGGAGTCAGGGCTTATTCACAATTTATAACCATTTTTTATTTAATTTTATTTTTGGGGGGAGTGGTTTTGGCTATAGGGCGTGTGCGCTCGCCAGACAGACAGAGAGAGACAGAGAGATAGAAAGCGAGAAATCACCCCCCAGGGGGGATGGCCATGCCCCAATCCCTTCTCCTCCATTCTCCTCTCAGGATCTTGGGCACGCACACACACGCGCCCGGCATGAGTTTTAAGTCACTGGGTCCAAGATGCGAACCACGGTCGACTACATGGGAGTCCAGCGATATAGCCATTACGCTAACTGCTGGTCCCCTATAACCATGTTTTTTTAAAACAGACTTTTGCTATATGGTGCAAAATGTCTCTCACTGGAGAGACATGGAGAGACAGAGAGACAGAAAGTGAAAAATCACCACCATGAGGGGATGACCATGCTAAAATCCCCTCTCCTTTATTCTCCTTTCAGGACTTTGGGCACGCATGTACATGTGCCAGGTGTTTTAAGCCACTGGGTCTGGTACTCAAACCATAGTTGGTCACATGAGAGTCCAGTACCTTGGCTCCTTTAACAAAATATTTTAATTGTAGGAAGTGAGGCTTTTGAAACTGTAAGGGACTTTAGAAATCTTCTGTGAAGTCTAGCTACCTTGTTTTACAGATTGATAAACTGAAGTCCAAAGAGTTTAAACAAACTAACTAACTAACTAACTAACTAAAGTAATATTAGTGGCAAAACATGAAGTCAATTTCCAGTATATGTAAGTTTCAAGCAAAGCAAATGCAAGTTATTACTAATTATAAAGCATTGAGTAAACTTACATGTATTTAAGCATTTAATTACTTTGGACAAGGCAGGAGAGTGGCGGTAAAAATTAAGTCCATTTCAGAAAAGAAGAGAGAAAACTGATATAGGCAAATACATCTTTTCTGATATTTTGCCTACACCTTATCATCATAAAATGTAGTCCATTAGGAAGAGCAACTTTTAATTAGGCTGTGTTTTTTTTAGACAAAGGCTCTGTTTCAAAGGAGAAATTATTTATCCCAACCTTAAGACCTTGACTTTAACCTGGATTCAACCTGAACCATTTACTCAAGGATTATTTAACTTCACCTGCACTATACTACAATTTTACTGAACCTATACTACTAGTCATTGGAAAAGTCATGACTTTTTTTTTCTTGCATAGAAAAACATAGGAAAATATGTCATGCCTTTTCTGATGACCAAATATGTGATGAACTATGTGATTTACGATTTATTCCTGATTTGTTAAATCATGAACTCTAGCAAGAATACATACTAAAGAATATAAATAAAGTGGGGCTCTGTATTGATTGCAATCATTTCTCTCTAAAGAACTCTTACAATTTCAGCTATGTACAGCTCCTAGAATTACCTCTGTTCTGGGCCTCTCAAGGTTCAGCAATTCTGCTACCCTGCTTTGCCTCCAGGTATCTGCAGACCTCCTTTGTGTCCAGCACTGTTGTATAGCCATTCCATGCTCAACAGCATGATCTACAAAAATGGTATAATGCATGCTTTCATACAGATGTTCCACAAGTGTTTGTTGAACACCAACCACGTACCAAGCAATTTTTTAGTCACCAAGGGTACATCAAAGCAAAGATAAAGATCCACTCCTAGTCTTGAGGTTAAGGGAGCCAGATCTCACATGGTAAAACATGGTTCAAATCCTGGCCTCAGCAGTCTAAAAAACACATTGGGCATGTACAAATACCCCAAATCATCACAGGATGGAGAAAAGGAGAAGAGATTGTTGCTCCACCATACCCCATTAGGGGTGTGCACTCTCTCTCCCTGGCAAGTGTATGCACACCCTGGCAAATTAAAAAAGATAAGATAGGCACCAGCAGATAGCGTAATGGTTACATCACTGGACTCTCATGTAGTCAACTGCGATTTAAGTCCCAGACCTGGTGGCTTAAAACTCACGCCAGATGTATGTGCATGCGTGCCCAAAATCCTGAGAGGGGAATGGAGAAGAAGGGATTGCAGTGTGGCTATCCCCCCAGGGGGTGATTTCTTGCTTTCTGTCTCTCTGTCTCTCTGGCAAGCACATGTGCTATATAGCAAAAATCTCTCTCTAAAATGATAATAATAAGAAGAAAAGATAAATTCTTTGCATGTACATGGCTTACATTCTAAAGGGAAAACACGGAATGTAAATGAATAATTAAACCACATACCTGTACATAGCCTGTCAAGGCACCATGCAGGTTATGGTTAAAGAGAAGTAAGAATAGAAGATTAGTAGGGATTCTGTGGCTCTGTGGGTAAAAGAGGAACTACTGAAACTTTTCAAAAACAGGTGTTATTGGAAAAATGGCTTTTGGAGGACCCAAAAAGAGAGGGAGAAGGAAGTAATGAGAAAGAGCACTGAAGGCAGAGAAAGTAACCAATGCAAAGTTATGGGTGGGCATGTGTGCCTGAAATAATTGAGACATAGCAAGATATTTATGGGACTGTTAGACTAGCTTTTTTCTTTTATTATTTCAAGAAACATCACTTAGGTGGGGTGGCCAATGTGGACCAAACGCAGTGAGTAACCCTAAAAAGCACACGAGCATTCATTAAGGCCTCTATTACTACAACTGAAACCAAATAAATAAATGAATAGACACAGCAATGGCACAGAGTAGTTTAAGTGATATCTCCTGGCCCTGGTTTTGGGAGGAATAATAATGAGCTGGGAGTAGCACTTAGATTAGTAATTAAGATATACTTTGTATTCAAGCCACCCAAAAACCAAACCAGAATCACTGGAAGTCTCATTTCAATTCCCTTCCAGGAGACTACATGGCTTCAGTGCTCTCCCTGGCATTTTACTGAAGCTGTCTTTTATTTAGGGATGTTCTGCCCTGTGTTCATTATCTGGAGATTTTTTAATTTTAATTTTTTTTTTCCTTTTTTTGGAGAGGTTTTTGCTATAGGGCACGTGCACTCACCAGACAGACAGAGAGACAGAGAGACAGAAAGCCAGAAATCACCGCAGGGGGGATGGCCATGCCAAAATCCCTTCTCCTCCATTCTCCTTTCGGGATCTTGGGCATGCACGCACATGCGCCCAGCATGAGTTTAAGCCACTGGGTCCAGGACTCGAACCGCGGTTGGCTACATGGGAGTCCAGCGACATAGCCATTACACTAACTGCTGGTCCCACTATCTGGAGTTTTTGTCAGAAGGTTTTTCTTCATCCCTGCCACTGTTTTCATGCCTACCCAAATCACTGATTTCGTAGGTATGGAGAACAAATACTCTAAATGTTCTGCAATGGAGTTCTTTCTCCAGAGGACCTTAGGAAGATTTCCCTTGGACTACATTAAAATGAATGTAGCCCTACCTTCTATAACCTATCAGTGATGTTGACATGGATGGATCAGAGGCACATTGGGAGCAAGGACTCAAAGAAGAGAGCAGTTCTTATCTGCAATGAATGTCCTATCAGCATCATTATCTGGTGACCTGTTGAAGGACTTCTCTGGTGGAGAGAACTAAAAGACACCTCAGATGACTCTCACTGGATTAGCATTAAAGCTTAGTTTGCATCCACCAATAACTTAAGTATTTGGGCTGAGACTTAATTTGTGTAATTTAAACACTTCTAATTTCAGCCTCAATATTGTGATTATAATAGCTAGACTCTTTTCTGAGTTACCTATCTAATGCCTGAGATAGTGTCCAGTCATCTTACTCTATATCCTATATATTTTTAAAGTTTTCTTCTCCCAGAAACAAACAAACAGTTTGAACAGATAATAGAGTCTTTCTTGAAAGTTACCTTAGCAACAGAATTACTCAATTACTTCTTTCCTTTTTTTAAAAAAGGCAATTAATTTACATTGAATTACATTTTTTTAGTGGTAATTTATCTTTATTCCAGAATGACCAAAAATATATTTTTATACCCTACTAATCCCAATGTTCCTAACTTTTTGTAAGCTAAGTATTGTCATATATTATCACTATATTTTAATGTATTATTTATATAATATTCACAATAACAACAAATAAGCAAACCTAAGTACAGTTGTCTTCCAACCAAATATCAACTAATGTCTTTGACAGAGAACAGCAATCAAAAAAGTTATAAATTTGAATATTTACATTTCTGTGACTAAGGGTAATCATATTAGCTTAATCAAATGTTATAAGTTAATTACAAGATGAGATATTGTTAACTAAACCTGCTCTATATTAAAATTCAAGATTAATGAATTAAACAAAATAATGCAAATAGGATTTTCCTTTAAAATTGCTCTAGTAAATGTCAGACAAATTACTCCCTTCTATTATTTATTTTTTTAGAGAGATTTTTGCTATAGGGCACATGTGCTCTCTGGAAAAATAAGAGAGACAGAAAGTGAGAAATCCCCCTCCCCAGGGGGGATGGCCATGCGTAATCCCTTTTCCTCCATTCTCCTCTTGGAATTTTAAACACTCACACACATGCACCTGGCTGGAGTTTCAAGCTGCCATGTCAGGAACTCAACCACAGTTGACATATATGGGAGTCCAACAACATAACCATTACACCATCTACTGGTCCCCAAAGTACTTACTTCTAATCTCAGCAGCTACAGAAGCACTTGCTACCTGGTTTTGTTTTTGTTTTTGTCATTGTTGCTGTTTGTGTGTGTGTGTGTGTGTGTGTGTGTGTGTGTATGTTTTAACAAGAGTAAGTACATAATTTCCTGAAAAAAAAAAAAATCATTATCTAAACTAAAAAGATCATTTAAAACAAATTCATATTTCTTAATATCAATCAGAATTATTTTATGACAATTTGAAGTAACTAATGTTGGTAGATGTTTTACAAAGGCTTAGACTAGTATAATCTTCATTTGTGTTAAGTAAAATTTGACTAACCTTGAAGCCACCTTGAACCATCCATTTATCTTTTGTATCTTCATATAAAATAAAAATGAATGCAAGTTTCCCTGGAGAATTCTAGAAATATCTCTCTAACTAGAAAAGATGAGATGCTAAACTGAGTATTTTTTTAATATATTTTTAAAAATCATTCCCAACATTGGTTAAGGAAAAAAAAAAAATCACACCAGATGAGATGAACAGAGAGAAGTTGGTTTTATTTCTATGTCATTGTCAGCAATACAGTAAGTCAGGGTGCTCCACTGTCTCCTACCTGCCCTCACCCCAAACAAAGGTCAGAAGGATTTTAGGAGCTGGGGTAGAGGCCATCTGAGTTAGCTAATTGGCTTTAAACAAAGGAAAAGTATACTTTCTCCTGTATTCAGGGCAGGAGATAATTTGACAATAAGCAGCAAGTCACTGACAAAGTTAGGCTGACACCCTCCCACAGGAACTGAAAGAGAGGGGTTTTATCTTGCTTTTACATTTCAAAAGGATGGCTCCCAGGTCCTTGAGAAAGCCACTCCTAAGTTCTATAACTGGCTAGAGGCTTTTTAAAAAATTTACATCTCAAAGGAGCAGAGAAAGGATTTACAATTACATGTTTTCTAAAGTAAATTCTTTGGAATAGGGTCAGGGACCTAGAATTAGGAGAAAGTCTGTCTAAAATTTAGACAAACTGAGCAGGACTTCAGGCTGTCTTTGCCAACATTGACCCTTTTGTGGGATTATATATAAGCATAAACATCTCTTTCTACGGTTTTCTACATTAATGCACTAGATTTAAAAAGTGATTTTAGGTACCAGCAGATGGAGTAATGGTAATGTTGCTGGACTCCCATGTAGTCGACCTCAGTTTGAGTCCCTGACCCAGCAACTTTAAACTCACACCGGTGTGTGTGTGCCTGCCCAAAATCCTAAAAGGATCATGGAGAGGGAGAAAATAGGATTGCCATGTGGGCATTCCCTCTGGAGGCTGATTTCTCACTTTCTGTCTGTCTCTCCAGCCAGTACATGAACATCTAGGAAAAATCGCAGTGTTAAAAAAAAAAAAAAAAGTGATTTTCAAAAATTCATTAAAAATTTCCAGAAGGTGCTTGATGAAGAGGGACAGAAACAGCAATAGAAACAAAGTAAAATAGCATCACCCATGGGGAACAGTCAAACTACAACCCTTTCTCCATTTCTCCCTCCTTTTTGGATTTTGGGCACACACGTACACATGTCCCGTGTGTTTCTCAAAGCCACCAGGTCCAGGGCTTGAACGGAATAGTCGGCCATGTGGGATCCAGCTGCCTTCACCACCACACCCTCCAAATTACTTTTTAAGGAAAATTTTTATGATTGGGGTAATTTTTAACCATCAGGTAATAAACCAAATATTCCCATTAGCGTGGAGCAATGGTTGAGTTGTAAACAAATTTAGGTTGTTTTTAAGTTTATTTATTGGGAGAGAGACTCAGGGAGAGAGGCACCACTGGCAGAGTCTCCATCCTTCCCATCCTGCCAGGATCACAGGCATCCTTAGAAAGTAAAAGTCCATTAGGGATGCAGACCAGAGCTTCAGTGCCGCGCTACCACTACGCCACCCAGCTGGACCCAAACTCAGTTTCTCGACATTTCAAATCAATGGGCTTTCTATGCTATGGCCTCAGGTGCTTGCCCTTTCTCTATCTACCTCCCTTCCAAACAAGTCCAACGGGTGGCCACTCAGTACTCAGCCCAAGTCACACTGTGGACTCCACTTGCAACAGACAGCCTCATTCCCATTTCCATCTCTCTACAGATTTTCTAAGTAGACTTTGCCCTGAGGACTTTTCTCCATGAAGATTACTGGTCATCCAGAGGTTTTTCCTCACCACAACGAGATTTCCTGTGTTCACCCTCTTCCAACTGTAACTCTCAGCTGCCAACTCTCTGATGTTGTCACTTTAAGAATGTTGTATAAATGTAGGGGCCAGCAGGTGGCATGGTGGCTAAGGACACTGGACTCCCACATGGCCCATCGTGGTTCAAGTCCCAGACCTGGAGACTTGCTTTCTCACATTTTCTCTCTCTCTCTCTCTTCTCTTTGTCTCTCTCACTCTCTGACCATCTGTCCCTCTTTGGTCAAATTAAAATAAAAAAATACACAAATCAAGTTCAGTAATAAAATATATTTTTAAAAAAGAATGTTGTATAAATGTAAACTTTGTAGCTTTTAGAGATTTTTGTTTTTCACTCAGCTTGATGCCCCTGAGATCCAGCCACACATACTGTTTCAACCCATCAGTTCTTTCTCTTCTAAAGAGGCTTTAATCTATTGGGTTTAGTTACTGTCCTAGTGGTTATTTGAAACAATTTCAGACTTATACAAAGTTACAATTATGGAATAGGAAAGTATTTTTCTCTAAATCATTGAAAGTTACTTAATCACATTTTGACCAACACCAAATATTTAAATACCTAAGTATGTATTTTCTAAAAATAAAGACATTCTCTCAAATAACTCTAATATAATCATAAAAATCAGGAAACATCACATTATTTTACTACCCAATAATGTTTCAGGATAAAATTAATATTTTGAAGGAGTTAGAACTAGAAGAAGGCTGAGTAGAGGTCCAAATAATCCCCTTTGGAGTCTGGAAAACACTAGGCTGTCTCTTGTTGTACAAAATGTTGACAAAGCCTGTTGTTTTAATAATCTACTCTTCTGTTGTTCTCTGGTGTAGCACCAAATGTCTACTTTCGTGTTCTGCTTTTCTTTCCTAATCACCATCTTTCATTCACTCCATGCAATCTCTTTGACTCCACCAGGTCTTTAATCCCATGTTTTGTCAAAACGTTGTAAGCGCCCGGCCATGAGTCTTCCCATTACCATCATATGCAGAATATTAAGCGTAAGCTCAGAAGAAATGAAGGCAGGCAATTGGTTCTGATAGCTACTTCCTACCACAAATAAGTTATCGTGAATTATAATGACTAAAATCATGTAAATCATTCACTTAGCATACATTTGCATCTACCTAAGATTTGGCAGGATGGGTAACACATACCAAAAAAAAAAAAAAAGGAAAGGAAAAAAAAAAAAAGGAAAATGTCCTTGCTCTCAAGTTGAAGCCCACTGTTTGACAAGGAAGACATCTAAACAAGTAAGCACATTTTAGTGATAATAGGAAACAGGAAGAAATCAATTTTAACCTGGGCTCAGAAAAGTCCCAAAGAGGGATTCATATTTGAATGGATGTTGAAGGTTGAATATGAGTTCCCCATGTGGATAAACCAGAGAAGAGAATTTAGCTAGAGGGATAGTGATAAAAAGTCATAGATACATGAAACAGCATGACCAATTTTAGATTCTATAATAAAAACATATTCCCTTTAATATCATGATTACAATATGTTCTGTATCTACCATTGGTAGATTATCTTTATATGCAGAAAATTTCCCAAAACAATTGACAGTGCCTCCTGGCACCTTTACTCTCTGAATCATATTCACATTCTGAATTAGCCATTTTATTTTTTTGAGAGAGATTTTTACTGTAGGGCATACACACTCACTGGAGAAACAGTGAAACAGAAAACAAGAAATCACACCCCCCCCTCCTCAGGGTGGGGGGAATGGCCACACTGCAATCCTTCTCCTCCATTCTTTTGGGATTTGGGAACTGTGTGCACATGCACCTGGCTTGAGTTTCAAGCCACTGGGTCCAGGACTCAAACTATGGTCAACCATGTGGGAGTCCAGCACCTTAACCCTAAGCAACTTACTAGCCCCTGAATGAACTAGTTTAAACATAATTGAATCTTTGGTAAATTTCTCTGTAATCACTTTTCTTTTATTCCTACTTCTCCTTCAATTTATAGCACTACCTACCATGAGGAACATGATGCAAACATCTTAAATAATCAGATTCTTGCTAGAAGTTTTGCATGCACAAGAAATTAGTTACTTAGCCCCACCTCTGGAAAATTACAGAAACCATTCCTCATGCACAGAACATCCATGGTAATGCTTCTACTTTAAAAGGTTGGTTTAGTTTGATATTGTTATCATCTTTGATTATGATAAAACAGAGATGTGGTTTAGTTTTGAGTTTTTATTTTTTAATATGAATTCTAGATAACAATAGAAAAATAACTTACAGTAATTTTATTTAATTTTCAGCCAGATTTGTATAGTGGAATATTTTTATTTTATTAAAACTACAAATTAGAACCAGCCCCATAGAACAACAGTTACACACAATGCACTGGGATCTGAATCCTATGTGCCCAACTAAGGTTCCAGTTCTGGGTCTAGTGGTTTTTTTTTTTTTTTTTGGAGAGGTTTTTGTTATAGGGCACATGCGCTCGCCAGACAGACAGAGAGAGACAGAGAGACAGAAAGCAAGAAATCACCCACAAAAAGCGAGAAATCACCCCCCGGGGGGGATGGCCATGCCGCAATCCCTTCTTCTCCATTCTCCTCTCAGGATCTTGGGCACACACGCACATGCGCCAGGCGTGAATTTTAAGCCACCGGGTCCGGGACACGAACTGCGGTCGACTACGTGGGAATCCAGCGACATAGCCATTACGCTAACTGCTGGTCCCCCTGGCTCTAGTGGTTTGAAAAACATATTGAGTACAGGTGTGTGTGCCCCAAATTCTGATGGGAGATAGAAATGGAGGAAAGAGGATTGTGGCATGACCATGCTCCATTGAGGGGTGCTTCCTTTCTTTCTCTGGAGAACTCTCCTGCTCTCTGGTAACTCAATAGTACCAATAGCAGGTTAACTGTTTTAATTTCTTTAAAGTGTTGATCTCTTGTTACTATTTGTCACAAGTTTTATAGCAAAGAGAAGAAGGGCATGTGAAATAGAGAACTTTGTCAGGGCCATTTTGTACTTTATAGTGTAACAGTGTAGTTAACAAGCAAATAAAAAACACTCACAATGGTATATATTGATATGCCGATATTGCTATGCAATCTAAGCCTTGTGTATTATTACAATGTGTTTACAAAGTCACTGTTTTCAGCTCATTAAATGGCAGCATTCTGTTCAAATTCCAATGAATGTGTGTATAAATGAGCAAATATGAATAAATCGAATACAAGTTGCATTCTGAGATGAGAAGCAAGCTAAGAACATCAACTTTCTTCACTCTGCTGCCTTACATTAATGATTCAGTATGGCTATTTGGAGAGGGGAGATAAATGCATGAAAATTGAGTGGGGTGGAGCAGAATTTGGAGAGTTTAAAAAATAGGAAACAAATGCAACTGAATCAAATAGAATTAGAGTAAATGGAAAGCATACAAATAAATATAAATAAGCAATTCAATGAAAAAGTAAACAATGTAACACTTTCCTACTATTTTTCTTTATTTTTATAGAATTGAATTTCTCTGATAACTGAAATGCTAAGGGAAAGGAAAAAATGCTTTTACATAGAAACAAAACATTTAGAAATAGTGTAAAAAAATCAGTAGGTGGTCACCAACTGTTTTGTGGTGATTTTTTCATTATTTTTTGCTGTGCCTGAGGGTTAGAAGTAAGAAGTTAATTAAATAGGACCAATTCTGCCTCCAACAGTTGTTTTCATAAAAGATGCTAGCGGGAAAAATGGTCTTTGTTACTAAGGGCAACGTTTGAGATAGTGCAGCACATGTGTGCTTATATGATAGTGACCAAACCATTCCTGTGTGTCCCTAAAGTGTGTTAGTAATTGGGTTCTGGTCCTATGTGAATTCAGTATCCTAGTCAGGCAAGAAATGTCCTCTCTCTCCCTGAAAGTTTTTACTACAACAAAGTAAAATGAGTAAGAGTTGCCTGACATAGGTACAATGGTCACAGAGGATCATAGGCATCCTGATTGAGGAGTTAATGGTCTTGAGATTTAAGGCCTCAAGCAAGGAGAAGTAATGGGTGATGAAGGCTGATACTTGCTTAGACGCACACACTATGGTTTTATTTTACTGTGTTAGATCTCAGTTTAATTAAGTGACTTCCTTTTCCCCTTGGCGTTAGATTTTTTTTCATGCACAGAAAATTTGACTTTCTCGTAGTCACTCTTTGACCCTTTAGACAAATGAACTTCCTATGGATTTGACCTGTGAGATAAATCAGTGTAACTAATGATGACTGACTGAAAACTCCGTGACAGTAATTCCATCCATATCATTGTAAACCTTGGCTGATGTAGGGGCACACATAAATGCCAGATGAGAATTAGTACTTTTCCTTTTTCTGTCTCTTTAAAAACATAGAAAATTGAATGAAAATGCTTGCCTCAAACGTAGTATGAGTGAGCATGTGGGGATGCTGAGGAAGAGATTGAGGGTAGAAAAAGGACCGCCGTTGAATGTAGTTCATAATCCCATTCCTACCCCCATGGCCTAACACAAGACATCTGCTATATTTACTCTCGTACACTTAGGGAAAATGGATGACTGAATTTCCTGAGACCCTGATTTTAATCAATGGCTCCAGAAGATGAATGTGACAGGGTAAAACATTGCACAGCTCCCTTTACCTCTGGCACATCCAGCAGTTTTCCAGATGATGACTGCTTCATTAGAGTAGGACCTGGAGTGTCTATGATGAGTAGATTCCTCCCTGAGAACCCACAGAAGACAAAAAAGGTACTCCGTGTACCAGTCCTTGTCAGTATTGGCACCAAGATTTGAGGGCTGTTTGATATCATAGCATAAGATAGCCAATTCTGACAAATAAAATAGGCCTTGTGCTAATGAATAATAGTACCTTTTACATGTTTGGGGAGATCATCATCAAAATCATCTCTCAGAGAAAGGAACAGAGATTGAATATGCTATTTATGTTCCCGCAATATTTCTTAGGTTTAGTTTGTTATCAATTGCTTCAGTAATTCTAATCATTCATTGAATATTTTTAGTAAGAAATGTATTAAACTAGAAAACTGCATAAATATCTTGTTAAATTCCATATAACTTCAGTAATAAATCATTTATATAACATAATTTCCTGGATGTTATGCTAAGTGAAATGAGCCAGTCACTGAAGAACTGTATAATCTCCCTTATATGAGCTATATTAAATAGAGAAACATGTAGAAGCAGAGAACAGCAGTTACCAGAGATTGTAGGGAGAGAGAATTGAGGAATTGTCCAATATGTATCAACTTTCAACCACTCAAAATGAGTAAGTTCTAGATATCTACTGTATAATGTAGTGCCTGTGGTTAACAACACCATTGCACATTGAAAAATTGGTTAAGAGTGTGGATCTCAAATTAAGTGTTCTTCCCATAAAAATAAAGGTGGGAAAAGGGGCAGGGTCATAGGTATCTCCACCCATACTCTATAAGCTCAGATTGGTACTGTATCTGGGCCATTGGGTGGAACCTAGACTGCTGTCATTTTTGTTTTTAATCATCTATAATTTCCCTGTAATTTATAATTCCTCACTTCTGACTTATAAATTATACTGATTTGAACAGATATGAGTATCTTTGAAAAGAAAAAGAAACACATTATACCCTTCTAGTTATTCAGATCTCTCTATAATGATTAAAGTTGCAATGGATTCAATGGAATTTTTTTCAGATCATTGTTTCCTGTCTTTTGTGAGATACCAAAACAGCTACGCCTTTGAAACCAGGACACCAAATGACTGGCCAAAATGTACAGATGAAACCAAGACCAGAAATAGAAATCTGATTACATGGTTCCCATTCTTGTACTTAGACCTGTAGACTACCCTGTCTTTTCTTCAGATAAACTTCTAATATTAAAATTTGTGGTGACTGAATCACCTCAATCAATAAACTCAATAGGAAAGTCCCATGGAAGTTTTACACTGTCATAAATGTTCCAATTGCTATAGAAGTGCATTTGATTTCTTAGGATCATGGTATAGAGGCAAAAAACAATTCCTCAGAGTCTTAAAGATCAAACAGATGAAGAGCCACCAACTGAAATTATTGAAATTTTATTGACAAGAGTAAATTTTGAATGTGATTGCCCAGGAAAAAATGCCTTTAACTGAGCGCTAAGAGCATTAGTCTCCATAAATGTAAACATTGTGAATTTAATGGCAAATATTTTTCTGATTTAAAGTAGCATATTATAGAAAAACTCTTAACAAATTAGACATAAAAGGCACATACCTGAAAAGAGTGCCACATATGACATGCCCATAGTTAATAGCACACTAAGTGGAGAAACTTAAAAGATTTTCCTCTAAGAACGGAAACAAGTCAATTATATTCAATTTCTTCACTCTTATTCAACACAGTACTAGAACTCTTAGCAAGAGAAATTAAGCAAGAAAAAGAAAGTAAAGGCATTTAAGTAAGAAATGAGGAAGTCATATTATCCTTCTTAGCAATCAACATGATCATATACATAAAAAACCCTAACACCCCACCAGTAAGCTCTCAGAATTAATAAGTAAATTAAGGAAATTGATAGGATATAAATTTGACATACAAAAAACAGTAGTGTTCCTGTATACCAATTACAAACTAGCAATAAATAAACAAACAAATTAATTAATTAATTAATTAAGACAGCAACCCCCAGAACCAGCAGTTAGAGTAATGGCTATGTTGCTGGACTCCCATGTAGTGACAGCAGTTTGAGTCCTGGACTTGGTGGCTTGAGCTTACACTGGGCACCTGTGCATGTGTGCCCAAGATCCCAGGAGGAGAATGGAGGAGAAGGGATTGTGGCATGGCCACCTCCCCTTGGGGGGTGATTTCTCCCTTTCTGTCTCTCTGTTGCTGTCTTTTTGGTGAGCACACACTCCCTATAGCAAAAACCTCTCAAAAAAAAAAAAAATCCTAAAAAATCTAGGAGTAAAATTAACCAGAGGAGTTTAAACACCTCCACAACAAAAATAATAAAACACTGATGAAAAATATTTAAGAAGATGGGTTCTATGGAAGAGCCTTGCCAGAGGTGGGCTGTCTGAGGTGCTCAGTTAGCGGCTGGGACCCATGGCTCAATCCTACCTTCTGCTCATCTTTGGACTCTCAGGTTTGTTTCTTGGGACTTTGAGATGAACTTGTGCCCCTCCACAACCCATCCAAACACCCATTCCAGTGAAGAGCCTTGATGGAAGGTGGGCTGACTGTAATTGTTGGGTTAATGGCCAGGAACCATGGCTCATTCTGGCCCCCCTCCCAACTTGCCTTCGGACTTTCAGGACGCGGTGTTTAGTATAGGGCGTTGTGCAATGCGCATCACACAATCTCTTCTTTAGTACTGAGTTGAAGCTCAGCAGCTCAGTTTCAGGTGTACCTGCTCTCTAGAAACTGGAAGGACTTTAGGTCACTCATGACCAATGACAACAGTACAGGTGCTGGTGAGCAACAGGGAGGCAGAGCAGGAGAGAGATTGCCAATTTCCTAATTCTACACACTTTTGAACACTTGGCGGTAACTTAAACAGTTGAGGAAAGAATGTATAGATCACCAGATGACTAGGAACTATTTCAGAGGCATAAGAAATATGAGCAACCAACAAAATATCACTCCCTCAAGGGAAAACATCAATTCCTCTTCACCCACAGAGAACAATGGAAGTCCTAGAGATGTCAGATAAACAATTCAGAATATTTGTAGTGACCAAACTAAATGAGATGCAAGAAAAAAGAGACAATGAACTTCAGGAGATGAGGAAGTCCTTTCATGATATAAAAGAAGAAATAAAAAAGGATCAGACAGAATTGTTAGAGATGAAGAGTGTGATATAGGAAATTAAAACTTCCCTTGAAAGTATTAAAAGTAGATTAGATCACTCAGAAGATCGGATCTCAAATGTAGTAGACAACACCTCTGACCTAGGGGGAAAAATTAAAAATGACTGAGAAAACAAGAAAAATGAGGATAAAACACACAAGAAATACTAGATACCATCAAGCACCCAAGCATCCTGATAATCAGTATCCCAGAAGAGGAAGAAAATAATAAGGGTATTGACAATTCAATCCATGAAATCCTGGAAGAAAACTTTCCAAACCTAGAGAGGCATTCAAATATTCAGACCCAAGAAATACACAGGATCCCAAATAAAATCAACCCAAGAAGATCCTCTCCAAGGCATATTATAGCCAGATTGACCAAAACCACAAAGACAAGACACTAAAATTGGCAAGAAGGAAACATCAAGTTATTTACAAAGGTTATCCCATTAGGCTAACATTAGACCTCTTGTCAGAAACAATGCTGGCAAGAAAAGAATGGGGAAATATAGTCAGTCAAAGTGTTAAATAAAAAAATAAATTCAACCAAGAATATTATAGCCTGCAAAATTATCCTTCATATGGGAAAAACAGATAAAAACATTCTCAGAAAAACAATACCTGAAAGAATATACCAACGCCAGACCAACTCTTCAAGAGATTCTGAAGGGAGGGGTATATGAGAAAAACTACAAAGTCAGACAGACAGATTTAAGAGAACAAAATCAACCAAGAAAATGGCTCACTTAATGATAGGAACAGGTCCAGAAACATCAATATTGAATGTTAATTGATTAAATTTTTCAATCAAGAGATACAGACTGGCTGAATGGATAAAAAACAAACAAACAAACAAAACAAAAGAAAACAAAACAAAACAAAACAAAACAAAAACCCTCTATCTGTTGCCTACAAGAAATGCACCTTATGGATAAAGATATACATAGACTAAAAGTGAAAAGCTGGAAAAAGATATTCCATGTAAATGGAAATCAAAAAAGGCTAGAGTTGAGGTAATGATTTCAGACAAAATAGGCTTTAAGACAAAGACTGTAAGAAGAGAGAAAGAATTATATAACAGTAAATGGAGTAATTCATCAAGAAGACAGCGCTTATGAATTTCTATAAACTCAACTCTGGAGCACCTAAATACATGAAGGAAAGACTGTGGGAGCTAAAAGGAGAGGGAGTTTGAGAAATTATAATTGTTGGGGATCTCAACATCCCATTATCTCCTTTAGACAGATCTTCCAGACAAAAAAATAAGCAGAGAGATACAGGAGCTAAGTGATAGTAAAAATAAAATGGACTTGGGAACAAGCAGTTAGCGTAAATGGCTATGTCGCTGGACTCCCTCGTAGTCGACCGCGGTTTGTGTCCCGGACCAGGTGGCTTAAATCTCACGCCGGGCGCGTGTGCATGCGTGCCCAAGATCCCGAGAGGAGAATGGAGGAGAAGGGATTGCGGCGTGACCATCCCCCCTGGGGGGTGATTTCTCGCTTTCTGTCTCTATCTCTCTCTGTCTGTCTGGCGAGCGCACGCGCCCTATAGCAAAAAACCTCTCCAAAAAATAAATAAATAAATAAAAATTAAAAAAATAAAATGGACTTGACAGACATTTATAGAGTTTTCCATCCTAAGACTACAAATTATACATTTTTCTCACCCTGACATGGAACCTTTTCACTGATAGACTATATGATAGGACACAAACCAAACCTTTACAGATTTGAAGGCATGGAAACCATATTCAGCATCTTCTTGGACCATGATAGAATTAAACTCGATATTAATTTCAAGAAAAATCCTCGAAAATACACAAACACATGGAAACTAAACAACCTACTTCTGAATGACTTCTTAACTACCGAAGAAATTAAACCTGAAATTAAAAAAAACCTATGGAAACAAATGATAATGAGTACATGAGTTTCCATAATCTATGGGACACTGCAAAAGCAGTCATAAGAGGAAAATTCATAGCAATTAGTGCACATAAGAAAAAGATTAAAAGGTGGCAAATAGACAACCTAACATCATGCCTCAAGGAACTGGAAAAACAACAACAACAGCAACAACAACATCAACAAAAATGCCAGACAAAAGAATTAATAAAGATTTGAGCAGAAATAAATGAAATAGAAAACAAAAGTACTATACAGAAAATAAATAAAAGCAAAAGCTGGTTCTTTGAAAATATTAACAAAATTGATACACCATTATCTAGACTTAAAGAAAAAGGAAGAAAGAAACCAGATAAATCAAATACATAATGAAACAGGCAATATTACACTACACACAATAGAAATACAAAACATAATTAGAGGATCCTGAGTGACTATATGCCAACAGACAAGAACATGGAGGAGATGGACAAATTCTTGGATATAAATAATCTACCAAATTGACTCAGGAGGACATATAAAACCTAAATAGACCCATAAGAAGCCACAAGATTGAATCAGTAATAAATAACCTCTCAACAAATAAAAGCCCAGGTCCTGATGGCTTCACTTCTGAATTCTACAAAACTTTTAAGGAAGAGTTAATGCCCATTCTACTCAAATTATTTCTAAAGGTACAAAAGGAAGGAAACCTTCCAAATTCATTTTATAAAGCTTCCATCATCCTCATTCCCCACACAGTTAAAGACATGAAAATAAAGGAAAACTACAGATCAATATATATTATGAAGATAAATGCAAAAATTCTCAATAAGATACTAACAAATCATATCCAACAACATATAAAAAAGGTTATTCATCAAGACCAGGGATGCAAGGGTGATTCAACATATGCAAGACCATAAGTATAATATACCATATTAACAGAAAAAAGATAAAAATCATATGATCATTTCAATTGATGCAAAGAAAGCATTTGATAAAATAAACCATCCCTTCATGATTAAGACTCCCAGCAAGATTGTTATAGAAGGTTCACTTCTCAACACAATAAAAGCCATATATGAAAAACCTATAGCTAACATCATACTGAATTGGGAAAAGCTAAAAGCTTGCCACTAAAAACTGATACTAGACAAGGCCACATACTTTCTCCACTGCTTTTTAATATGTACTGGAATACTTAGCCAATGCAATAAGAAAAGAGAGTAATATGAAAGGCATTTAGGCAAAGAAGAGTTGAAAATATCTTTATTTGCAGATACATGATGGTATACTTAGAAGACCCAAATGTTTCCATGAGAAAACTTCTTGAAGTAATAAATGAATACAGTAAAGTGGCATGACACAAAACAACATCAAAAAATCTATAGCATTTCTATATAAAAACAACAAGATGGTCGATGTGGATTCGAAGAAATGAATCCCTTTTACCATAGCCACAAAATGTATAAGATACCTTGGGATAAACCTAACAAAGGAAGTCAAAGACCTCTACAAAGACAAATATGAAAATCTCAAAAAAGATATCGAAAAGGACACCAAATAATAAAAGGACATAACATGTCCCTGTATTGGAAGAATTAATATAATCAAAATAGTATTTTTACCCATGTTAATTACATATTTAATGTAATTCCAATAAAAATACCAGAGACATTCTTTATAGATCTAGAAAAGATAATCATAGAATTTGTCTGGAATCATAAAAGACCTTGTCTTGCCAAAGCAATCCTGCACAAGAAGAGTGGAGTGGGCAGCATCTCACTCCCTGACCCCAAAATATACTATAAACCTGTGATAATCAAAACAGCATGATACTGGCACAAAAACAGACAGGTGGACCAATGGAATAGAATGAAGAGCCCAGAAATAAACCTCAAAGCTTACAGCCAACCAATTTTTGACAAAGGATACCAATCAATCCAGTGGGAAAAGGAAAACCTCTTTAGCAAATAGTACTGGAAAAACTGGATATCCACCTGCAGAAAGATGAAACTGAATCCCCATCTTTCATGATGAACAAAAATAAACTCAAAATGGATCAGAGACCTGAACCTAAGTCTTCAAACTATAAAACTACAGCTAGAAAACTCTGAGAGACATTGGGGTAGGGAAAGACTTCTTAAATAAGACTCCCAAAGCATGGGCAATAACTCATAAAATAGACAAATGGGACTATATCATATTAAGAAGTTTCTGTACAGCAACAGACACAGTATCTAGTATAAATCACAACCCTCAGAATGGGAAAATATTTTTGCAAAATATGCCTCAGACAAGGGATAGATAACCAGGATACACAGGGAACTCAAGTGGCTGACTCCCTCCCACATTCCCCCCCCCCCAAAAAAAAAAAAAGATTAACCCAATTAAAAGATGTGAAAATGAGCTGAACAAAAATCTCTCTAAGGATGACATATGAACAGCCAAAAAAGCATATGAGAAAACGTTCAACATCCCTCATCATAAGGGAGATGCAGATTAAAAGCACTATGAGATACCACCTAACCCCTGTCAGAATGACAAAGATTAAAAATATAAAAAAGTCATATGTTGGCAGGGTTGTGGTGAAAGGGGATCTCTCCTATACTGTTGGTGGGGATGTAAATTGGTTCAGCCACTGTGGAAAACAATATGAAGGTTCCTCAAAGATCTACAAATAGGACTATCATTTGCTCCAGCAATCCCACTTCTGTTATCTACACAAAGGACAGGAGAATCCTCAGTTGGAAAAGTTTATTGCAGTAATATTCACAATTTCTAAGACATGGAATCAACCCAAATGTCCGCAAAGAAAAGAATGGATTGAAAAAGAGTGGCACATCTGGACCAGCAGGTGGCATGGTGATTAAGGTGCTGGACATTCCCATATGGCTGACTATGGTTTGAGTCCTGGACCTGGTGGCCTGCTTTCTCATTTTCTCTCTCTCTCTGAGTGTGTCTCTCTCTCTGGTCAAATTAAAATAAATGAATGAATAAATAAAATTAAATAAATAATTATTTTTTTAAAAAAAGAGTGGCGCATATACTCTATGGAATACTATACAGCCATAAAAAAACCAACACCCCAGCATTTGATAGAAAGTGGCCAAATATGGAAAATTTATTGCTGAATTAAGCAAGTCAGGCTATGAAAGAAAGATATTGTATATATCCACTTAATATATACCAACTATCTGCACTATATGGTGGAGATTGAAATATTGGAGGGCATAAAAGCAGTGAAAATAGCTATGGACACTGAAGACAGTGTGTAATGGGGGGTGGGGAGGAGGGACAAGTATAGAGAAGGATAGCATGAGAACAATAGAGAGATATGATAATTATGGGACACAGGAATGGTTTATTACCTGTTGATAATAACATGTATAGTCTTCTCTCCTGGATTGGTTTGAGAAGTATTTCATTTTAGGTAAATTCTCTTTACAAGCCAAATGATGTATAGTGATTGAATATTTAAAAAGATAATGAGAATAAAAATTAATAATAATCTGAAAAATATGAAAAGCTATTTGATGATTATGATGTGGAGAGTAATGTCTTTGTCTTAACTAATACACATGGTAATCATGCTGGATAAAGAAATGTTATACACTGTAAAGTTATATGTGATTAATGTAATATAAAAAATAACAATACAAAATTTTAAAAATTAAAAGAAAAAAGAAGATGCACTGGGCCAGCAGGTGACATGGTGGTCAGCAGGTGATGTATTGCACAGATGATGAAATGTAAGGAGATGCACTGGAGTCCCACATGGCCTACCGTAGTTTGAGTTCCAAACCTGGTGGCTTGAAAACCATGCCAGGAGTGTTTGGATCTCTTTGGGGCCGCACAAGATGAACCAATTCTTCATGAAAGCGAAACTCAAGGCTCTGCCGCCTAGCTTGACTGACTGCATTGGCACAGTGGACAGCAGGGTAGAATTCATTGAAAAAAAGATTTCTTGATTGGATGCTGCACTAGTGAAGTATAAGGATCAGATCAAGAAAATGAGAAAGGTTCTTGCAAAGAATATGGGCAAGCAGAAAGCTTTGTGGGTTTTAAAGCAAAAGCGGATGTATGAGCAACAGGAAATCTTGCCCAACAGTCATTTAACATGGAACAAGCCAATTACACAATCCAGTCATTGAAATACACCAAGACCACAGTAGATGCTATGAAACTGGGAGTAAAAGAAATGAAGAAGGCATACAAACAAGTGAAAATTGACCAGATCGAGGATTTGCAAGGCCAGCTAGAGGATATGATGGAAGATGCAAATGAAATCCCAGAAGCATTGAGTTACAGTTATCACATCGAAGAATTAGATGATGAGCTAGAAGCAGAGTGGGATACATTGGGTGATGAGCTTCTGGCTGATGAAGATAGTTCTTACTTAGATGAAGCAGCATCTGCACCTGCAATTCTAGAGGTATTCCCACAGACACAAAAAAAACAAGGATGGAGTCCTGGTGGATGAGTTTGGAATGCCACAGATCCCTGCTTCATAGATTTGTGTCATTCAAGTATATTCTAAAAATTAAACAAATATTCTAGGACTAGATATTTATCTTTACAATGACAGATTTAGGTTTCTCTCTTTTTCTTGAGGGAAAAGTCAGCTATGCTTTGTAAATTTTTTTCCATTAAGAGACTCATTGCTTGGAGAATGCTTTCTTTGTACTAAATTTGATTCCTGACACCAGCATAATGGCTATGTCGCTGGACTCCCATGTAGTCGACCGTGGTTCGCTTCCCGGACCCTGTGGTTTAAAACTCACGCCGGGCACATGTGCGTGCGTGCCCAAGATTCCAAGAGGAGAACGGAGGAGAAGGGATTGCGGCGTGGCCATCCCCCCTGGGGAGTGATTTCTCGCTTTCTGTCTCTCTGCTCTCTCTCTGTCTGGCGAGCGCACGTGCCCTATAGCAAAAACCTCTCCAAAAAAATAATTTTATTCCTTTTCTCTTATAAAAGACTAATGTACTTAAAGTATCTTTGGCTTTAGATGAACTGTTTTTATACATTAATAGTAATTTTCTTTCTTTACCCCCCAGGGCAGATGGCTCCCCACAGCAGATGGCCATGCCACAATCCCTTCTCCTCCATTCACCTCTCTGGATCTTGGGCACGCAAGCACATGCGCCCGGCATGAGTTTTAAGCCACAGGGTCCAGGACGTGAACCACGGTTGACTACATGGGAGTCCAGCGACATAGCTATTATGCTAACTCCTGATTCCAATAGTAATTTTAAATAGAACCAAGGAAGTGGAACCTTTACATTCTATGACAGTGTAACTCTATAGTCTCTATGTGACCCAACAAATTGATAAGACAAAGATGAGATTACTGGGACTATTTGCATTGTGATTCAAAACTATTTTCTATTGTGGCATTATAGCTTGGTTAAAGTGGTAGTCTTTTTAGATTTTTTTTTTTTATGTCTTGTAAGCAGATCACTACTGTGTCCATTTTTGGAATGGAATTATCACTACTGTATCATGAGTGGATATTAATTCTATAGTTCTCTCATTATTAAAGCCTGATTTGTAATTGATACTATTTCTTGATATTTTATGTATAGTTTATACTCAATAAATATGTTTCAAAAGGAAAAGAAAATCATGCCAGGCACATGTGCATGTGTGCCCAAAATTCCTGGAGGAGAGAGGAAGAGAAGGGACTGTGGTGTGGCCATCCCCCAGGGGAGTGATTTTTCACTTCCTCTCTTGCTGTCTCTCTCTCTCTTGTCTCTCTGGTAGGCACACTCACCCTGTGGAAAAACAAAACAAAACAAAACAAAAACAATAAAAAAAAGAGACTGAAAAAAACTCACATTCATGGATTGAAAGACTTAATTTTATATATATATATATATGTATATATATATATATATATATATATATATATAAAAATATCTAAAGCGATCTACAAATTCAATGAAATATCTACCAATATACAAGTAGCTTTCTTCACAGAAATAAAAAAGTAAATAAAAATTTATATGGACTTGCAAAAGACCCTGAAAAGTCAAAGTAGTCATGTGTAAAAACATAGCAATGCTGGAATTGTCTCACTGCCCAGCCTCAAAATATACTACAAAGCTACACCAAAATAGCATGGTACTGGCATAAGAACAGACATATAAAGCAATGGAACAGAATGAAGAGCCCAAAAATAAATTCATGCATTTACAGCCAACTTATATTCAACAAAGATGACAAGAATTGGGGAAAGGGTAGTCTCTTCAATAAATGGTTCTGGGGAAAATCAGTTATCTATGTGCAGAAGAGTGAAACTAGACCCTCTTTCTTGCCATATACAAAAATCAATCCAAAATTAATTAAATATTTAAATTTAAGACCAAACCTGTAAAATTACTGGAAAAAAAAATACAAAAGGAAGCACTTTAGAAATTGATATGGGCAAAGATTTTTTGGATAAAACCCTGGAAGTACAGGCTACAAAGTGAAAAATAAACAAATAGGGTTGGATAAAACTAAAAAGCTACTGCACAGAAAAGATAACAGAGAGAAAAGACAATGTACAGAATGGGAGAAAGTATTAACTAGCTATACGTTTGACAAGAAATTAATACAAATATACAAGAAATGCCAACAATGCACCACCAACAAAAAATGAAACTCAACTAATCCAGTTAAAAATGGGTAAGCAGAACAAGCAGATGGTGAAATGGTTACATTGCTGGACTCCCATGTAGTCAACCGCGGTTTGAGTCCCAGACCCAGGGACTTAAACTCACTATGTGTGTGTGTATGCCCAAAATCCTGAGAGGGTAATGGAGGAGAAGGGGTTGTGGCATGGTCATCCCCCAGGGAAGTGATTTCTCATTATCTGTCCCTCTGTCTCACTATGTCTCTCCAGGAAGTTCACATTCACTATACCGAAAATCTCTCTCAAAAAAAGCAATCTAAACAATTCCCAAAAGAACACATGCAACTGGCCAGTAAGTATTTGAAAAAATGTTCAACATCACTGATCATCACTGAAATACAAATTAAAGTGAAGTAAGCTAGCAACATCACATCAATTATAATGACTATCATCAAGAAACAAAGAACAACAGGTGCTGGTGAGGATGCAAAGAAAGGGACACTCAGAGCCATCTGGTAATGTAGTGGTTAAGGTGGTAAACTCACATGTGGTCCACTGCAGTTTGAGTTCTGTACCCGGCAGCCTATGTGCACTTGTGCCCCAAATTCCAAGAATGGAGAAGGGATTGTGACATAGTTATTCTCCCTGGGGAATGAGTTCTTGTTTTCTGTCTCTCTGCTGATTGCATGTACCCTATAGAAAAATCTCTAAAAAAATAATAATGATAATAATAATAAAGAAAAAGAAAAGAAAGAAAGAGGGAGAAAGAGAGAGAGAGGGAGAGAGAAAGAGAAGAGAAGGGAAAAGAAAAAAGAAAAGAAAAAAGAGAGAAAGAAAAAGAAGGAAGGAAGGAAGGAAAGAAGGGAGGGAGGGAGGGAGGGAGGAAGGAAGGGAGGGAGGGAGGAAGGAAGGAAGAAAGGAAGAAGGAAGTCTCCCAGGCACTGTCAGTGGTAATGTAAATTAATACAGTCTTTATGGAACAAAGTAGTATCTCTTTTTTTTTTTTTTTTTTTTTTTTTTTTTTTTGAGAGGTTTTTGCTATAGGGCACGTGTGCTAGTCAGACAGAAACAGAGAGCTAGAAAGTGAGAAATCACCCCCCAGGGTGGATAGCCATGCCACAGTCCCTTTTCCTCCAGTCTCCTCTCAGGATCTTGGGCATGCACACACATGTGCCCGGTGTGAGTTTAAGCCACCGGGTCTGGAACTCGAACTGCAGTTGGCTACATAAATATTGTCAACTGAGGCATCCTGGATGAGAAATTAAGTTAAGTGAAACAAGCCAGGCACTGAAAGACAAATGCTACATGCTCTTATTTATGCTTTTTTTTTTTCTCCAAAGCATACATTGTTTGTCTTCTTAGAAGTTTGAATCCTTCCCATGCATCTTCTGAACAAAGAATAAACCACATGGCATAAATCTAAAACTATGTTTTCAAAATTATTTTCTAATTAGCCTTTCCACATCTACCCACTGGAGAGTATATCACATTCTTAACATACTGTATACTCACTATCTCACTTTATTTACTTTGACACTTCTTGGTGAAAAATACTTTGAATTTCTGTGTCTTTTAAAGCTCAGATACAATGTCACAGCCACAACAATGCTTTCTCCACTCTTTTTGGCTAGAATTTTCATCCTCTGTCCATTTCTCAAATAGCAATTCTTTATGTTGTCCATACATTTTTGGTTGATCTTTCTCTCTCCAAGTCAGGCAGTAAAGAGAGAGTTAAAGGGGCCTGCAGGTGGATGGTGGTTAAGTCTGTGGATTCCACATGGTTGACTCCACAGTACAAGTCCTGGACTAAGCAGCTTGAAAAGCACTGGGCATGCATGTGTGTGTGCCCAAAATCTGAAGAGGAGAATGGAAGAGAAGGGCTTGTTGTGTGGCCATACCCTTCTGGGGGTGATTTCTCACTTTCCTTCTCACTGTGTCTCTCCAGTGAGCACACATGCCCTATGGCAAAAATTCTTTAAAAAGAGAGAGAGAGAGGTGAAGTCTATACCTCCTTATGGCTTACAATAATGTGCATATAAAAAGGAGCTGTTATGTGTTTTACTGACTAATGGTTAGCTACTCAGATTCTGCTACTCCATAACTCTACCTTTAGGCAAGTTCTTAACTCCTGAGCATTCTTTTTCTCTTTCTTTCTTTTTCTCTTTCTTTCTCTTTCTTTCTTTCTCTCTTTCTTTCTTTCTTTCTTTCTTTCTTTCTTTCTTTCTTTTTCTCTTTCTTTTTCTTCTTTCTTTCTTTCCTCTATCTCTATCACTCTCTCTCTCTTTCTTTCTTTCTTTTTTTCTTTTTGGAGAGGTTTTTGCTATAGGGTACATGTACTTGCCAGAAAGACAGAGAGAGACAGAGAGACAGAAAGCGAGAAATCACCCCCCAGGGGGGATGGCCACACCACAATCCCTTCTCCTCCATTCTCCTCTCGAGATCTTGGGCATGCATGACACGCCCAGCATGAGTTTAAGCCTCTGGATCAGAGACTCAAACCGCCGTCGACTACATGAGTCCAGCAACATAGCCATTATGGTAACTGCTGGTCCCCTGACCTCTGATCATTTTCTTCTCTTATTTATGGCATGATAACAATGATAGTGTGCACCTCATAAGGTTGTCGTGAAGACTAGGTGAGATGCTTCATGTAACACTTAGCACAGAGTTCTGCGCCATTAAAAAAAAAAGTCTTCTTTATTCAAAATTTGTTTTTGACTACAATGCAATTAAATGAGAAAAATAGAAATCAATATATAAAGATATTTGAATAATAACTAAACATTTGGAAATTTATAAATCAATCAGTGTAACTCAATATATTAGATTGTTGGGAAAGTCATGTAAAGAGAATTTGCCTAACATGAAATACTCAGACCAGTCCAGTAGAAAAGTGTTTTTTTTTTTTTTTTAATGATAAATGCCTCCCAAGAAGAAAAGATGTTCATGTGGGATGAGCTCTAAGACAAGTTGACAAAAAGATCTTTGCAAGTAGGACCTTTCAGGAAATCACCAGATAAGTCAGATACAGGCAATTCTTTAAGAATGTGTCATTGAAAGCCCTCTTCCACTCTTTCCAATGACTGTCTTGCTGCTGGTTTTCACTACAAATGTGAGTTGTTATTTTTCAAGGCTACCATGGATCTGGGGAGCAAACAATGGGAATAGAGAAAGCTAAATGGAAGCAGTTCATACCAAGATCTAGTCACTCTTCTTGAATAAATGCTCTTTGAATGGAAGCAGTTCATACAAAGGTCCAGTGACTTTTCTTGAATAAATGCTCTTCGGGTTGCTGCAAATTTGGATTAAAACTAAAGTTCCAAAATAGTTAGATCTTCTTTTTTTTTTTCTTTTTTTTCCTTTTCCTTTGAGCAAGCTTACTCACTGCTTTTATGGAGAGAACTTTTAGAGGTTTCATTTCACCCCACATTTTCTGCCAATAATTCATTGCCTTCCTTCCCTTCTCCACTCATCTCACTAACTCTGTACCTTTATTTCCATTTCAGAATGAAAATAAAATGATGCTCCATCACTTTAGCCAGATTAACTCCAACAACATCATTTCTCATATTTCTTTGTTTATCTGCCTTTCTGGTTCCCCATTCCAGAGTACGATGATGGAAAGCCCATTTCTAGACTTCAGTGCCACCATACAGATGTAGTTGCAGATTCCAATGGGTTTTCAGTTTAGCTGGAAAATCTGTTTACTCTTCCTTTATTGCATCCTCTTTTAAATATCTTGGTTTACATATTTTTCCAAGTTTTTGCCACTTTTCTATTCCCCTGTACTTTAGGACATGTTTCCTATTATTTTAGAAAAAAAGAAACTACCTCTTGAAAGACAAAATTAAAATAAATTTAATTTCAAAGCTATTAATCAGATTATATTTGTGATTCTAGATTCCAGGAACATCTCATTCCATAAGATAGAATGAAAGTTTCAAAGAGTTAAGCAAAGGAGTTGGTTTTATATACAGAAAAGAGATGATAGCAGAACAGAAAACAAAAATCAGATTGTTTGTTTCAAAGTTACCTTTTTTGTAAAGGTTAAAGTAAAAGAATTTTCCTTATCTTATTTACTAAAACCAGCCTGTTTGGGGATTGAGCTATTATCTCTCACGTAATTTCTCAGAGTGTCAGATAAACAACTGACATATTACTTTAGCATGAGTGACTCATTTCAGTCTAGTCTTTTGGGCTTTTTGCAAGAGATCAGTCCAAAACAATATTCTCCTTACACATTTTATTTAACACATCTATGGAAATTTTTACAAGATTCCTGTCCTTCATTACTCTTCAGGGTAAAAATGGTCTGTATGAAATCTGTATTGCTTCTCTCTACATACATCCTGTAACATGCCCCTTTATCAATCTAAAACCAGTTCCTTTACTGTGCTGTAAGTTTCAGGATTTTTTTTGTCATAAGAGCAAAATTGAATGACTCAAAAAGTGGGTTTTGTAAACTGATTAGGGATACATACTTTTATTTGGGGTAATTTTTGACTGAGTATGATAATATGGTAGAAAGTCTATCCATCAACAGCTATGCTAACAGTCCATGTTTGTTGTCCTTGTTGGGGTGGTGTAGGTGATATGTAAAATCTGTTACTCTCTTGTCTTATTTCAATAATCATTTTTTTTTTTCCTTTAAGACCTTCTAATCTAGCCTGCTGGTGGTGTGATGGTTAAGGCAGCTGAATCTCACATGGCTGATTGATCAGCTTGAGTCCCAAACTCAGTGGCTTGAAAAACATGCTGGGCACATATAATACATGCCTAAAATCTTGAGAGGAGGTAGTAATGGGGAGAGAAGAAATTTCAGTGTGATCATCCCTCACAAGAGGTACTTTCTCACTTTCCTTCTCTCCGTTTCTTTCTCTCTCTGTTGAAAACTCATGTCCCAGTCTCTAGTCTGACCCCCACTAGGAAGGCTGCCTTTCACCCAGTAGAGAGCAGCCCCCATAAATCTACAGCATCTGGTATCTCTGTTCCCTGTGGGATGCTGTGCTAATCCTGGGGAATTAGCTGCACAGACTCCTGAAGCCCATGCCATTGAGGCAACTCACAGGTATTGATGTTGACTGAACTAAAGAATTGGTGCAGACATTACACTACTGCACCTACCAGAAACCACGGCCAATGCACTCCACCCAACTGACAACCTAGGACAAATTCAAGTAAAAATCTTTTCCTACAAAAGCCACTATATAAAATTGGAAAAGGCACCTGCTCTACCATATGCACAGATACAATGATAGACACGAGAAACGAGAAAATGTGCCATCACTAAAGAATGACATTAATTCTCTAGGAACTGACTTCATAAAAAGAAAACTTTATATATAGCCTGAAAAGAAATTCAAAATAATGATTCCAAGGAAATGCAGTGAGATACAAGAGAGAACAAATTAGCAGTTCAACAAAATCAGAAAACCAATTCATAATCTGAATAAGAAATTAAACAAGGAGACAGATATCATTCAAAATATATACAGAAATTCTGAAGCTGAAGCTGTCAGTAAATGATATAAAAAAGTACAACTGACAGATTCAATAACAGACCATATCAAGCAGAAGAAACAATATCTGAACTTGAAGACAGGTTTTTTGAAATAGTCCAGAAGAAAATGAAGTAAAAATAAAAATAAAAGTGAGTAATGGGATCTATAGGAGACTATTTAGAAAATATTCAAATTATGGGAGTTCTAGAGGGAGAAGAGACACAGAAAGTCACAGTCTATTTAACAAATTAATAACTACAAACTTTCCAAGAGATATGGACAGCCAGATTCATGAAATTCAAATAATCCCTAGTAGATTCCCAAAGAGGTCCTCTCTGAGATCCAATTTTAATCAAGCTATCTAATGTTGAAGACAAAGAGAGAATTCTAAAAGCAAAAAGAGAAAATTTTCCAAGTCACATATAAAAGAATCTCCTTTAAGTAATGGCAAATTTCTCAGCAGAAACCTTGCAGACCAGAAGACAATAAGACAATAGGATGATAAATACAGAATGCTGAAAGAAAAATAAATAAATACATAATCTTCCAGTCAAGAATACTAGACCCAGCAAAGAAATATTTTAAAATCAAAGACATAATAAAGTTTTTCCTAGACCAGCAATAGCTAAGAGAACTCATCACCACTAGACCAGCTTACAGAAAATGCTTAAGGGAGTGTTGCAACTAGAAGTGAGGGGACAATAATTACTATTGTGAATGTGTGAACTCAATGGCAGAGATAAAGTCTTAATCAAATTGAGAATACTTCATTAGTGAAATGGTAGTACATAATCTTTCTAATCCCTCATAAAAAGGCTAAAAGTGAAAAAAGAATATAATAACCACAGTTGCAGTAAGTTAAGAAATGCACATTATAAAAATATTAAAATTAAGGCAAGAAAATTAATATGGGGGAAGTATAAACTATTGGTACAAACCAAATTTTTATTGTTATCAGTTTAAAATAGTTTTTCATAACTACAAGATTTTTCAAATCTTGAACTCCAGAATAACCACAAAAGAAAAAAATTTTAGCTAATATGCAAATGTAAAAGAGAAAATAGAAAAAGGTTACCAATGAAACAAATCCTCCAAACCATGAAAACAAACAAAAAGAGAATAAAAAAGGAACAGTAATCTACATAATAACCAGAAAATAATTAACAAATGACAGGCGTACATCATTACTTGTCAAAAATAATAAGAAATATAAATGGATACAATTCTACAATGAAAAGGTGGCTGAATGAATAAGAAAACAAGACACAACTATATGTTGTCTACAAGAGATTCACTTCACCTGTAAGGACACAGACTTAAAGTGAAAGGAAGAAAAATTATATGCCATGAAATTTACACCCAACTGATTTTCAGCAAGGTGCCAAGCACACATCCCAGGGAAAGTATAGTCTCTTCAATAAATATTGCTGAGAAAACTGAGAATAAAATTTAATTCCTATCTCTCTCTAGTTACAAAAAACAACTCAAAATGAATTAAAATCTTAAATGTAAGACCCCAAACTATTAAACTATATTAGGGAATGTTTCATGACATTGGTCTGGGTGATAATTTTTTCAATAAGACCCCTAAGGCAGAGGCAACAAGATGAAAAATAGACAAGTGTAATTACATCAAATCCAAGTTTCTCCCAGCAAAGGAATCAATCAACAGAGTAAAGAGACAACTTTTGGGACCAGCAGTTAATGTAATGACTATGTCACTGGACTCCCATGTAGTTGACCGTAGTTCGAGTCCTGGACCTGGTGGCTCAAACTCATGCCGGGCGCATGTGTGTGCATGCCCAAGATCCCAAGAGGAAAATGGAGGAGAAGGGATTGAAGCATGGCCATCCTCCCTGGGGGGGTGATTTCTCATTTTCTATATCTCTGTCTCTCTCCGTCATTCTGGCAAGCGCATACGCCCTATAGGAAAAAAAAAAAAAAAAACTCTAAAAAAAAAAAGAGAGACAACTTTCATAATGAGAGAAAATCTATATTAAACTATGCATCTGACAGATGATAATATTTAAAATATATAAGGAACTCAAGTCAATTACAAAAATATAATGATAATTGATTTTAAAATGGGCAAGAGATTGAAGCAGGCATTTTAAAAACGGCATACAGATGGTCAATGAACATATGAAAAACTCTTCGGCATCATTTAACACCAGGGAAATGTAAATCAAAACAACAGTGAACCCCAGTCATGGTGGTACATGCTATTACTTGACAACTGTGTTCTGGGGCTGGCAGGTGGCATGTCGTGGTGGTTAAAGGCAGTGGATTCCCACATGATCGACCGTAGTTTGAGTCCTGGACCTGGCAGCTTGCTTTATCACTTTCCCTTTCTCTCAGTCTCTATCTCTCTCTGGTCAACTAATAATAAAAAAAAAAAGTAATAATAACAAATGAAATTAAATAAACAAGTAATTCTTTAAAAAAATAAAAAGATACTGTGATCCACTGTGCTCCATAGGCTGGAACCATATGAAAGGCCCAGGGTCAGCTCCTGGCCCAACATACAGGTTAGGTATAGTGGTATGTACCTGCAATCCTCGTGATTCAGGGAGGCTGAAGCAGAACGATTACCACTTGAAGGCTGGCCCGAGCAACACAGTAATACCCTTCCTGAAATGAAGTAGGCCTTGCTGTGGCCTCAGTTACAGACTGAGGCAAAAAGATTGTAACAAGACCCTAACCAACACAAAACAAAATACGGGGAAAAACAAAAACGAAAACAAAAAAACAAGAACTGCAAGGACATTTCAGTTTTATGAATGTGAACAAGTAAAAGAGCCAGCATTTGGCATGGTGGTGAAGGTGCTGGACTCCCACATGGTCAACCATAGTTTGAGTCTTGGACCCAGCAGCTTGAAAATCATGTAGGCTTGCCTGCCCAAAATTCTGAGAAGTGAATGAAGGAAAAGGGATTGCAATGTGGCCATCATTCCTGAGGTTGATTTTTCACTTTCCCTCTCTCTGTCTCTGTCTCTCCAGTGAGCACACACACCCTAAGGGGAAAAAAATCATAAAAAAAAAAAAAGTAAGACATAGAGAGTACAGAAAGCAACCAGTCCCCTGGTGTTAATTCACCGCAGTAAGAAGAGCATATAGCATATTGAGAGGCTAGGCTAGAATGCTGTGCGTGCAGGTCTAAAGGGCTTGTCCCTACACTGTTGAGGATCAGGGAGCTTGTACATGCTTTTGAGCAAGGAATATATTGTGGTCAAAGTCACACTTTAAAGAAGACCATTGCGACAGTTAATCCTGAGACAAGGAGGAGGCCACTGCAAAATGGTTCCTTGAGTTAGAAAGAGGATCTGAAAACAAAACTAAGATATCATCTCACCTCAGTTAGAATGACTTATCAAAAAGACAAAAATTAACAAATGCTGGTCAGTCTGTGGAAAAGGGAATCTTTTATACCTATTGATGAGAATCTAAATTAGTACAGCAATTATGAAAAGCAGTATCTAAAATACATACCAAAAAATGAAATAAAACCTAAAAGTGACATTACCAAGTAATTCTCCAATCTCACTACTGGGTATATATCCAACAGAACTGAAATTAGTATGTTGAAGAGATATCTGTATTTCTATGTTCATTGTGACACTATTCACATGGCTAAGATATAAATTAATATCCACTGATAGATCAAAGGATGAAGAAAATATGGCCTATTTATATAATAGAATATTATTCAGCTATCAAAGAAAATTAAACCCTGTTATTTATGGCAACATAGAGGAACCTAGAGATCACCATGTTAGTGAAGTAAGCCAGGCATAGAAAGACAAATACTACATGATCCTACTCATTTGTGGAATATATACAAAGTTAATCATGTCATAGAAGTAGGGAGCAGAATTGTAGTTACCACAGGCCATGAAGGGTGGTTGGGGGAGTGGAGTTCAGAGAGATTCCTCAATAGATATGAAGTTATAGGTAGAAGGGACCAAGTTCTTGCGTTCTATTGGACAATAGTGTTGACTGTGGTTAACAATAATATATCAACTATTCACAATAGCTATAAGCTAGGAACTTGAGCGTTCTTACCACAAAGAAATGATAAATGTTTGAAGTGATGGATATGCTAATTACTCTAATTTGATCATTATGCATTATACAGATGACTTGAAATATCACACTGTGCCCCATAAATATGTACGATTACTAAGTGTAAATTAAAAAAATAGAAATAAAAATTAATTAGCTTTAAAAAAGTATTTCAACTGAGCTGAATAGAGAATTCAGTGACATGTTTTTTAAAAAGTAACTTACACGATAAAGTTGGCTTTTCAATCCGTGGTGAAAATTGGTTTACTAAAAATATATGTGTATATTCTTGGTTAGCTATGTGAGAAAACATAAACTGCATCATTGCCTCACTATAGAAGCCAAAATATATTCCAGGTGTTGCAGAAGTTTAAATATAAAATAGTGGAGCCATGAAAGTAGTAAAAGAAAAAGGAACGGAATTTAATATTCTTGGAATAAAATCCCTAAAGCAATAAGGAAACAATAAGACTGATTATATAAAAATTGGATACTTCTGTATAGCAAAATTATTCAAAAATAAAGTCAAAAAGCAAAAGACAAGGTAGGAAAATTATTTGAAATGCATTTTGCAGAAGCAGGATCATATTCTGAAAAGAAAAACCTCTTATGATAAAGCACAGAGCTTTCTTGTCAACATCAATTTCTAACACACTTGCCCCTGTTCCCTTCTCTGGTCTCACTGCTCCTCATTCTTAACCATTCAAAATATCCACCCATCTCTGGGCATTTGAATCACTGTTACCTCCAACCCAAATATGCTTTTTTGGATAGCCACCTAGCATTAAATCTTGTATCTTTTAGCTTCTGCTCACATGTCCACTTCTTAGACACATTCCTGATCATGATAGTCACCTTGTCCTCTTTGTCACTCTTTATCCTTCCATGTTAGTTGTTTCTATAGCAAGAAGTAATATCTTCCTGACATGATCTTATGTATTTATTTATCGTCAATCCTCTAACTAGTCTCAAAATTGTGAATAGGAACATGTTTTCATTCATCATAATGGAAATAATTAAAATACAGAGAACACAAAGTTTTAGAGTATGTGGGAGAAAATTTCTTTAGAGGATTTTGTAGAACGTTCTATCAAAATTGATTCTTCTACCTTTCGCTGAGAAATTACAAATGTACAAGTTCATCCAAGTAATATACCTATATATATGTGTGTGTGTATATATATATACAAAAAATGTGAATTTTAATTTAGTAATGATGAAAATAAAAGGAGTCCAAGTGTTCATCTAGAGCCAATTGAACAAGTTAAGGAGCATTGATAAATAGTATATCAAACAGCATTTTTAGAGAATGAAACAGATTCATAATTATGCTATGAAAATGACCAAGGTGAAGCAAGAAAAGAAATTTAAAATTCCACTGTGTATAATTTACTTTCATTTATATAAAGGATAATAAAACAAAATAATAAAGTTGATCGTTGTTACATGGCAAGGAGTAGAACAGTGTTTGAGGTAAGAGTAGGAATCAATTTTAATATATTTTGTGCACTACTTTTATACATTATACACTGTTGAAATATCAAGTAACTTCAATAAAAGAGAGAGAGAGTAAGGTGCATGTTCATCTTGGACAGTGTTATTGGTCCACTATTGCTTTGTCAATAATAATGTCTGAAACTAGGTGATTCATAAGACTAGAGATCTGTTGAACTCAGTTCACAGTTTGTAGGTTCAAGAACCAGGGACCACTTCTGATGTGGCTACCACATGGTGGAGGGCAGGATTACGAGCAGAACAAACTGTTCCTAAGTTTCTGCCTGTTTGGATCTTTACCCTCTTACAAAGCACCGAAGCTCAATCCTGGGAATCCTGGCCTAATGATCTTTTTACACTCAAATGCCCTACTCTGGGACATCATGAGGGATTAAGTTTCACTTAACACCTTTATTATACAACCAAGTTCCAGCACATGAATTTTGGGGGGAAAGCCTAACTATCACATCCATCTTGGCTCTCCAAATTCAGTACTTCTTTTTTCTTTTTCTTTTTTTGAGAGGTAAAATTCAGTACTTCTCATGTACAAAGTGAGCCCCAGTGGTCCCAAACATCTTGACCCCTTACAGCATTAACAGTCCAAGTCCGGTGTCTCAATCTGAGACTCAGGTGAATGAATGACTTCCAGTCATGTGATTCTAAAACAAACGATATGCTTCCAAAACACAAGGGCAAGATGGGTGCATAGTAGGAATTTCCATTCCATAGGAATAAAAGAGGAATAGGCCCCAAGAAAGTCTGAAACACAAGACAGGGTAGACATTCAATCTTGAAACCCCAATGTGCCACATCTTGGATCTTCTGAGGGGGAGTGGGACCGCAAAGCATCAGGCAGCCTTGTGCCCCTGGCCATAGTTTTCAGAGAATGACTAACGCTCTTTGAGAAACAGTTGTTTTTTTGGTTTGTTTGTTTGTTTTAGGTTGGTTTACCTTCAACTGAGTTTGTACCTTGACTGGACAATCTCCCCCAATTTTCTGTATGCTGTTTGGCTGGCTGTATTAGTCATACCAAATTCATTTCTTTTTGACTGATCTACTTAACACTTGCTAATATTCTAAAAAAAAAATGTAACTAAAGCCATCTTAGCTATCTTACAGAATAATCTATTTTAGGTCATGAATAATAAAGATATTTGCAAAGTAACTTTATTTCTGCAAAATTCATGGAAGGAATCTGAAGCATTAATTTTTCTTTTAGTTTATGATGGTAAAACACTTAAGTAGAAAAAAAGGCAGTTTAGTAGTACTCATTTCATTTGCTCCTATTTAATACTTTCAATAATAAAGAAAATATCTTCTATCTTTAGTGTTGAGGTTCGGTATTTTAAAATTGCTTTCAATGTTTACTTCATAGGGGAGAATATTTTAGCTATGATTTATACTCCTAACAATTACAATCTACTAAAATTCCAACCTAGCCATTTCATTATGCTGTATTATTTGGTTTTACTCTGCTGAGCATTAATGCTGCTTTTAATGTCATTGGTTTTTATTTTCTTATAATGAGAACCTTTGTTTTACTACACAAAATTGTTCTTTTATTGATGTGCTGAGGTAGATACCTACAATAGAAAATCATCACAATAAAATGAGGTTTTGTGATTCTGCTCTCATGTTTTGATTTCTTCAGTGATTTTGTTATCTCACTTTCTGCCTGCAGGTGGATTTGTAGATAAACAATTGAATTAATTCAGATGTCTTAGAGCTCCTTACCTATTATACATTCACAAGGCAATAATATCAGCAAGGTATATTGTAAGGACTCATTGTCTTATAAATGGTAAAGTCTAATGTAAGAATCACTCAATTAGCAGAGAAATCTTGCTTTGTAGGATGAAAAAGACCATCAGATGAGAAAAGATATGGAATTGGGAAATATGAGTAGGAGCTGGGGATAGGGTAGTGGTTAAGGTGCTGGACTCTCACATGGCCCACTGTGGTTCAAGTCTCAGACCCAGTCATTTGAAATTCATGCCAGGGGTGTGTGCATGCATGTCCAAAGTCCCAAGAGGAGAATGGAAGAGAAGGGATTGTGGTGTGGCCATGAACCATGGGGGTGATTGCTTGCTCTCCGTGTCTCTCTCTCTCCAGTGAGCACTATCGCAAAAAATCCCTAAAGAAATTAAGAAATAAACAAAATAAATAAATAAAAGAAGCATAGAATTAAACACCAAAGTGAAAAGTTTAAAACTAGCTTATGGGGTATTGAGAGTCATCAGAAGGTGTGGATTTTTGTTTGTTTGTTTGTTTGTTTGTTTTGTTTTGTTTTGTTTAGAAACTTTCCACTAAGTCACTTGTAGCCTCCTCCATGCTAGTTGTGGGGGTCATCATGGGCCCCCCAGTACACAAACTTACTGGGACCTTCCATGTGACTATAGCCTCCTCCACACTGGTGGTAGGATTGCCACAGGCCAACACGAGCATGAATTGAAATACCTTTAATATAACAAGCCCATGTTTCTAAATTACTACAATGTATTACTATATGTAAATATAAAACTGTGTTAGATAATTGCCATCATTCTTTTTTAGAGTGTTTTACCTATTTTCTCATGTTATTTTTCCAAACAATCTTTTTTTTTTTTTTTTTTTTTTTTTTTTTGAGAGGTTTTTGCTATAGGGTGCGTGCGTTCACCAGACAGACAGGGAGAGACAGAGAGATAGAAAGCGAGAAATCACCTCCCCAGGGGGGATGGCCACGCCGCAATCCCTTCTCCTCCATTCTCCTCTCGGGATCTTGGGCACGCACGCACACGCGCCCGGCGTGAGTTTAAGCCACCGGGTCCGGGACTCGAACCGCGGTCGACTACATGGGAGTCCAGTGACATAGCCATTACGCTAACTGCTGGTCCCTCAAACAATCTTTACAACCACAACGTACAAGTGGTTGATTGGGCCAGCAGGTGGTGTGAAAGTTTAGGTGGCTGGATCCAACATGGCTGACTTTGCAGCTGAGTCTTTGACCCGTTGACTTGAAAAACATGGTGGGCATATATATATGCATGCCCAAAATGGAGGCGAATGGAGGAGAAGGGATTGTGGTGTGGTGTGGTCATTTTCCTTAGCAGATGCTTTATCACTTTCTCTCTCCCTGTCTTTCTCCATTTCTCCACTGAGTACATGGCCCTATAGCAAATTAAAAAAAAAAAAAAGAAAGAAAAGGGAAAAAAAAGGTGGTTGGTAATTTTCAGTGGGTTAGTCATTTAATTGTATGTTTACATTATTATCATGTTATTGGTTTTAATTATTAATTATACTGTACTTGGCATTGAAATTTATGCAGTTAATATTTCTTTTCTTTGTAATATTATTTCTTTGGTTTTTCTTAGTTTTACATTATTTAAAGTCCTGGGCCCAGTGACTCCAGATTCATGCTGGGTATGTGTGCATGTGTACCTAAAGCCCTGAGAAGGATCAAAGTGTAAGTGGTATCTCACTTACCTTCTTTCTCTCTCTTTCTCGCTGTCGCCCTTTGATGAGTACATGTGCCCTATATCAAAAACTGAAAAAAAAAAAAACCACACACACACTGATAACTCCTCTAGAGTTAATCTTTCAATGACACTGTTTAACAGTTACTCTATATTTCTTCTATTTTTTCTTTCTTCTTTCTTTCTTTCTTCTTTCTTTCTTTCTTTCTTTCTTTCTTTCTTTCTTTCTTTATTTTTTTTTTTTTTTTCTGCATGTTTCTACTAGGATAAAATAGTCTTTTTGTCTGAAGTGTAGTTTTTACACATATGATTTGATTTAACTTTCATTTATAACCTAACATTTCAGGGGAATTAAGTGTGTCCTACTGCTCCTTCCCTACCAAGTTGTACAACTAAAAGGCTGTTTTAAAAATAGCTAACAATTATCCCCCTAGTCTCAAATGGTAGAGATGGATAAAATGGCGATGTGATTTAAAAATTCATCTTAGCTATACTCGCCTGAGCATAAAAGAAAATATACAACTTGCTAAAGAGACATAGCAAGCCTAGGGCATGTTGGACATGACCGCCAATGCTAGAAAAGGCTTTAAGAGATCTTCCTGCTCAGAATGTCGTTTGCTCTCTGCTGTATAATCCTAGCAGACTTTTCCTTGACCTTGAAAAAACTAAAAGCATCCTCAATGATCATCTAATAGCAGTAGCCCAGGCACTGTATATGGTGTGGGCTTCTTGCTGAACCACAGATAATGTTTACCCCATCTGAAGAAACCACACTGCCAGACAGTTAGTAAACAAAGATTTGTCTCTCTGGAAATGCCATAGTCTGTAAATACCAAACTGACCAACCATGACTTTTTCAAAGTCTGTTCACATTAAAAACATTATTACACCCTAACTGTAAATTCAACCTACTTCATTCTACAACCATTAGTAGGATCATGAGTTTGGAAGGAAAAATATTTCAACTGTGAATAGCTGCCAGAAAGGTCATGCTGAAACAAAAATATCAACTTTTATCATTCAGAAAGGCAGAATTTTGAATAAGCACCAATGACCTGGTTCAGGCTGAGTAGCGTGGACTCAGACAAGTAGAAAAAGAAATCCAAAAAGTTTATCTGTTCCAATTACAGGTATCTGTCTTCCAGTTGGATGAGTGTGAAGCCCCCAAAATAGAAAAGTTATTTAGTGGTGATATTCATTCATCGACTCCACAAACCTTTATAGCAAACACCTATTAATGATGAGACACTGCATTAGTTCCAGAGATATCAAGAAAGACCCCATCCTCTTTTCAATGAGTTCATAATGTAGGACAGAAAGCAGGGCACTGCAGTAATCAGAGAGTCGATTATTTCTTCACTCTGGGATAAATGTTTCAAGTAGTGCTCATCTAAGTAATTGTTTTTTTAATCATTAGGAAACTGGATATATCGCTAAATTTTACTGCTATTGCAGGGAAAAGTAAAAGACAGTGCACGTTGAAGAAAGTAACTTTGGATTACAGAAGAGAGGCCCAGTGCAGGGCAGTCACTACAGGATGGTATAATTCATCAAAGCACTATAAAGACCTGTCCAGTAGAAAAATCGGAGCAGAAATAAATTCTATAGATGCATTTGGCAAAACATTTTTATACACTGTAAACTTTGCTAGGTTCCAGGCAGGAAGTCCGAATTCACTAAATAAGTACATATGCCAAAGATGGTTGTTCTGGTACAGATTAGATTTATCATGTGTCCTAGAAAGGAAAGCAAAAACACAGGACGAGGTGAATGGCGATAACAAAGACCTCACTGGGAGCCAGAACAACTTTCCCTTTACTTTACGATTCCTCAACATATTAACTGAGAGGTTGTGGGGGGAGGGTTTGTTTTGCATATATTTTCTTAACCCATACATTACACACTATTTTTCTTTTTTTTGAAGAGGTTTTTGCTATAGGACTCATGTACTCGCCTGAAAGACAGAGAGAGACAGAGAGACAGAAAGTGAGAAATCACCCCCCAGGGGGGATGGCCACACCACAATCCCTTCTCCTCCTTTCTCCTCTCGGGATCTTGGGCATGCATGCACACGTGCCTGGCGTGAGTTTACGCTGCCAGGTCCAAGACTCGAACTGTGGTCGACTACATGGGAGTCCAGCGACATAGCCATTATGTTAACTGCTGGTCCCACATTACACACTATTTTTTATTGCAGGGTTAGCTATATTGAGTACAGCATTTTGTCCTCAGGCAAAGTTTGAAAATCAGGGAGTAGGGGTAGGAGCAGGCAGAGCTCAGGCTGCCTCAGCACTCACCTCTCCTTGCAAGAGGCAGGCTTCCAATAAGCAGGTCTCATTGGGCATTATGTGCAGAGCAATAAAATCTGTTTCTGGTGATGGGTCAGTGGGGAATAAGAAAAGAAGATGCATTGCTGACGTAATGGATCAACTGAGACAGGGTAGCTTTCTGGTGCATGGGTTAGGCAGACTAGATCAGCTGGTTTTGTTTTGCTTTTTAATATTTATATGTATAGTACACTACAAATGCACATGCCATCTTTGTATAAATTATAGGGTTATAGCTGCTTTTAAAAGCAGAGGATGCTTAGCCTGGCATGGAAGAAGACAGGAAATGAAATAGTATGCAGAGCTCAAAAGGGAATTACATCAAAAGTAGGCTATAAAAGAGGGAGCACTGGAAATAATTTTCTAAGTTGAACATTTCTAAAGGCCAGGAGACTGCCAAGGCTTTCCTTTTTTCCATTTTGTTTTCCTTCATAGCAACTAGGTAAGAAAAGCTTTGTGATAGATGATGACAGCAGCTAAAGCTGTTTAGAGTCCAAGGCATAGCTGGATACTTTAATAATAAAATATTGAAAGACATTTTTGTTAAGAAGCTCTAAAGGGAAAATAAATGGTTGAATGCCCTGAAATATAGTACACAGAGTGAGTTAGGTACCAAGTCATACCAAAACGTAATAGTTTAGTTATGTATTAAGTCAGCAAAGAGGTATTTTGTAATGTTTTAACAGTAATTTTACTTTATTTATTTTTTTTTAGAGGCTTTTGCCTTAGTGTACATTCACTCACCAGAGAGAGAGAGACAGAGACAGAGATAGACACAGTAAGAGGGAAAGTGAGAAATCACTCCCCAGGGGAAGATGGCCTTGCTGAAATCCCTACTCCTTCCTCCTTCTTCTAGGATCTTGGGCAGGCATAAAAATGTACCCAGTGTGATTTTCAAGCCACTGGGTCTGGGATTCAAACCATGGTTGGCCACATGGGAGTTCAGTAACAGAACCACTATGCCATTCTGCTAGTCGCAACAAGTTATTGTAATAGAGTTAAATAGATAATACATTTATTTTCTTTATGCCCATTAGCCTCATCTGGCTAAAATTTCTTATTCTTGTATCTCCAGGGTTTTTGTTGTTGTCGTTGTTGTTGCTACATTCATAATTCTAAATAAATTTTGTATCACTTGATAGCTTAAATAAAATGTATTTCTTTTCTAGGTATATTTGTACTTTGTAAATTCTACACATTCTTCAAATAACTTTTATAAGATTCAGGTTTACATGAATCACTGTACTGCTCAAAATTTTTTCATTTCCTATAACAATATTTAAAAACTGATCCAATTTACCTTTCAAACTTAATTACTCAATAATTTCTTAAATGCTTCCTCCACTCCTCCTAATTGCTTTACTCACCAACCCCAAAGTGTTCCTCCTTTCTAAGCTAGTTGATTGTCTATGTTTTCACCTAGATTTTAGATACAATCTATAATTTCAATAAATGTTACAATCTCAGCTCAACTCCAATTCCACTACTTGAATTATTTATGTAATAACTTATCATTAAAATATGATTTATTGCTATGTCTAATTTTTTAAAATTTTCTCGATGGTACATGATCAGACACAAGCAAACAAAGTTTGCCCACTTCTTGTTGGACGAAGTGCGCACGGCAATTTTTAAACACATTGACCTAGTAATTTAGACATCTCTGGGTTTTTGTTTGTTTGTGTTTTTGTTTTGTTTTTCTAGTTGCCATAAGGTGCATGTACTCACAAGAGAGAGACTGAGAGATAGGGACAAAAAAAGAGGGAGAAGGAGAAAGCACCCTAATGGGGCATGATCACACTACAACCTGTTCCCTTCCATTTCTTCTTACTTTTCATATTTGGGACACACTCTCATCCCCAGAATATTTTTCAAGCAGCTGGTCAAGGAGTCCAACTACGGTTGGCTATATGGGATCCAGTTCCCCTAACCATTCGTCACTGGCGCCTGCCCAAGATCTGGATTTTAATCAGATCATGGTACTGACTCTATTACACTGGAAAAGAAAAAGCATCTTGTAGTATTTTTTTTTTACTTAATTTATTCATTCAAAATGTTTTAGGGAACCAGCAGTTAGCGTAATGGCTATGTCGCTGGACTCCCACGTAGTCGACCGCGGTTCGCGTCCCAGACCCGGTGGCTTAAAACTCACACCAGGCGCATGTGCATGCGTGCCCAAGATCCCGAGAGGAGATGAGGAGAAGGGATTGCGGCGTGACCATCCCCCCTGGGGGGTGATTTCTCGCTTTCTGTCTCTATGTCTCTCTCTGTCTGTCTGGCGAGCGCACGCGCCCTATAGCGAAAAAAACCTCTCCAAAAAAAAAAAAAAAAGTTTTGATAATTATTCTGTATCAACTAGGAAGTCAAATATAGTAAGAGCAAGTATATATTTTGCTGCATCTACCAAGTTCATCCAGTTCAAAGGATAATGAAATGTCAACAAATAAATAAAATATATTAGATGTGTCATATAATAGACATAGGGCCTGAAAACTGAGGCCATGAAGAAGGTATGTAACTTTGCCTGGTGGAGGGGATTATGCTTATAGCTCTACTTTTTCTCATTCACAGCTTGATGAACTTAAAAGATTTACAAATACTAACTGAAGATTTGGTAGTTATGAGTTTTATTTTATATATGTGTTTTAAAACAAAAGAGAAACCTTAAGTCATTTTTTTCCTCAGTTGACTATACCTGTAGGGAATCTAATTGTTTGAATTACATAGTATTCTAAAACATCACCATGTCTAGAATTGATTATGTCAAACACAAAGGAGAAGTAAATTAAACTTGGAAAAATGCATGTATTTACACTGACTCATTTTCAGCCATTTTCCTCTAGCTTTCTTCCAGCTGACAAAGGAAGAAATTTAAGCCAGATGGGCCTTATTCACTGAATTTAAAATTCTGGTCAAAACTTTTAAGCGTTCATAGCTGCTTCAGAACTGAATCATTTTATTTCCATCTAAAACTCTTCTCCACATAACATGGCACTATCTGATAGCATACTTTGTATGTGGTATTATTCGTCTCCCTGTATCATAATCAAAACTATATTAAAATTAGATTAGAGCACTAAAGATATATGCAGATAAAGTATTTTTTTAAAGTCTTAACATATTTTTTTATAAAATTTGAATCCTTACAATGATGTTGTGCTGTAAATTCAATAAGGCAAGGCAAATGTTATAGATTGCAATTTTACGTCTGGGAAACTAATAAACAAAGTAGTTTGTTCAACATTAGAAATATTAGATATGTAGCTTAAAAATTACATGGCCCACTTTTAGAGTATAAGTTAGAAGTCCTTGGAACATGGGTCAAGATGTCTCGTATCATGACTTATATAGAATATATATGACTAAGCCACATTCTAGAAGCAAACTACTGCTCTTTTGCTTTTATTGAGATTATTTAGTCTCCCCTTAAATTCTTTTTTTGTTTTTTGAGAGAGAGATTTTTTGCTTTAGTGTGCATGTGCTTGCCAGAGAGGCAAAGAGAGATGGAGAGACAGAAAGCAAGAAATCATCCCCCAGTGGAGATGTCCACAATGCAATCCCTTCTTCTCTATTCTCCTCTTCAGATTCTGGGCACGCACACACATGCCCAGTGTAAGTTTCAAATTGCTGGGTCCAGGACCTGGACCACGGTTGACTATGTGGGAGTCCAGCACCTCAACCACTATGCTACCCGCTGGTCCCTCTCCTTAAATTCTTAATATGGTGCTATGTTTTTTTTGTTGTTGTTGTTGTTTTTTGGGTTTTTTTTTTTTTTTTTTTTTTTTTTTTTTGTAGTTCAGCACTTCATGTGTTGAGATTTGTTGTGAAGGTATTAAGAGGAAACAGTATTTTCAGGGTATGGAAAGGTGGGGCCTTTGGGAGTGATTGATTAGCGTGGGGCCCCTCTGATTTGCTATGTGTTTAAATGGTGAGGGCATAGACCAGGAGACACGTGCAGGTAGATGGACACAGATTTGTGCTTCCTTTCTCTTCCATTGTAGTGCCCTCACTGCATGGCCTCGATACCTCACCAACAGGAAACTCCTTACTCGATCTTAGCCTCTGGGTCTTGGACCTTCATGAACTAAATAAACCTCTAACTCTTACAGACTCAGGTCTTTTCTGTTATTAGCAATGAAATGAATTAGAACATATGGTAATTTACACCACTGATTTTTAAATATTAATCTAACTTTATATGCCAGAAGGAAACCCAACTTAATCATGATCTATTATACTTTTTATATAACTGGATTCAGTTAGTTAATATATGTATTGAGTATTTTTGCATATGATAGTTTGCTCTGTATTCACAAGAGTGGTTCACCAGTACTTTTTCTTTCTGACAATGCCTCAGTCAGGTTTTTATATCTAGATTATGCAGTAGAAAGAGATGATCTCTGCATGTTTTGAAATCATTGTAACTTTAAAAATATATATTGTTGAAACGGTAGGGACCAGCAGTTAGTGTAAGGACTATGTCGCTGGACTCCCACGTAGTTGATCGCGGTTCGCATCCAGGACCTGGTGGCTTAAACCTCACGCCGGGTCTTGGACCTTCGTGAACTAAATAAACCTCTAACTCTTACAGATTCAGGTCTTTTCTGTTATTAGCAATGAAAGTGTGTGTGCGTGCATGCCCAAGATCCCAAGAGGAGAAAGGAGGAGAAGGGATTGTGGCATGGACATCCCCCCTGGGGGGTGATTTCTCGTTTTCTGTCTCTCTGTCTGTCTGGCGAGCGCATGCACCCTATAGCAAAAACCTCTAAGAAAAAAGAAACGGTATATGCCCAGAGTTACTTTTTATGTACTCAATCATTTAAACAGATACAGGACTATTCACATTTCTATCTCTGACTGTGATAATTTTTTAAAAACATTTTTTAGAGAGAGATTTTTGCTAAAGGGAGTGTGCACATGCCAGAGAGACAAACAGCGAGACAGAAAGTGAGAAATCATTCCTTGGGGAAAATGGCCACAATATCTTCTCCTCCATTCTCCTCTCGGGATTTTGGGCACAAACACACACATGCACCCAGTGAGATTTAAGCAATTGAATCTGAGATTTAAACCACAATCAACTACGCGGAAGTCCAGCTACATAACCATTATGCCATATCCCTTATTGTAAT